>CM052538.1:117366645-117392209 GCA_028533065.1 Trachops cirrhosus
GGCACCAATTCCAGTGTGGGTGGGCCTGTGCACCCTGTGGGACCTTCCTTTTCAGTCAGTGACCCAAAGCTCTATTTCCCGGCACTGGGACCCTGAGTTGCGTGCAGTGCCTTGCTTCACAATGGCTGCCTCGCTGGGTCTGCTGGTCGCCACCCCCTGGCCGGGGCCCACCAGCCACCGCTGCTTGTGCGCCCAGGGTCTGCTAGGTCTGCCGGTTGCCACCCCTTGGCTGGGGCCCACCAGCCACTGCTGCTTGTGCGCCCGGGGTCTGCCTGCTGCGGACTTGCGCGCCGCCCCAGGTGCTCAGCTCTCTGCTCCAAGTCCCTCACCTGGCCGGACTCCGCCCCTCCTACTGGTCTGGATGAAAGTGTCGATTTTTAAATCCTTGGTTGTCCGACTTCCATTCACTTCAATTTTCTGTCAGTTCTGGTTGTTATTTTGTTTCTATATCGTTGTTGTCCCTATCTTGGTTGTGCGAGGAGGCACAGTGCGTCTACCTATGCCGCCATCTTGGCCGGAAGTCTCTCTGGGTGATTTTCTGGCAGTTCTGGGAGCTTTTCATTTTTAAGTTAGTTGGGTTCCTTCTTATGGTTATGTAATGAAGGGAGGCGTGTCTACCTACTCTTCCATCTTGACCGGACTGCTCTTTCTCAGTTTTTGTTTTTTATGACTTAAATATCAACCATGCTTGTTTAGTGACAAATACTGTGTGTGTGGAAAATGATTATTAAAAGGACAGTATTATTGTGAAAGAACAGGATAGGCCATCTCAGGGTTGGCTACATTTCTTTTACATCCTTTCTATTTCCTTAGGGGTCTTAGAGATAATTAGAATATTGGCCTTGCTGCTATTGTCTAACAGAGTTCCCTGTCATTAATGAAACCTCTTTCTGCCTTAGTACATTGTCACTACATTTATTTGTAAGCAATGCTATGGTTTCCAATGAAATAGATTTTCCCAAAGGCTTATTTGTCGTTAATATTTGCCAGGGAGAAGAGGTTGTTAAAAGAGGGTAGTAATGTCAAGAACTTCAGCATTCTCACCCAAGATTCCCCATCTGAACTACACTACACAAAATTACTTGACCATTTTCTCAATTCACCCAAGGTAGTACATAAGCAATGCCACTCTAGACACACAGGAGAAAGTTCACTTGTTACGTACAGTGACTGCCCTAGAGCATTAGGGCTTAATTATTCCTTAAACCAGTTGAGAAAGGCTTATAGCTATACTTAAATATAATTCCTTAAAGACCCTACTGGTGTGACTCAGTTGGTTGAGCACCACCCCACAAAGTGAAAGGTCACCAGTTCGATTCCCAGTCAGAGCACATGCCTGGGTTGGGGTTTGGTCCCCAGCTGGGGTGCGGTCCCCAGTTGGGATGCATGCAAGAGGCAACCAATTGATGTTTCTCTCTCACAACAGTGTTACTCTTCCTCTCTTTCTCCCTCCCTTCCCCCACTGTAAAAATCTTTAAGTTTTATTTATATATATATATATATATATTTCCTTAAATGGTACACTAACTTTAAAATAGTTGAAACTCAAATGTAAGCAGATTAATAATTTCAGTCTATTATAAATAAAGAGATTGATTTACTCCTCAGAGATTGATTTGCTCCTTGTGAAACTAGTTTAAATACTTTGAAATACTTTAAATACTTTGAAAGTAGTTTAAAAATGAAAGCATCATTGTTACATCAAATCTTTTAAACAAGAATAATGGTGCTAGTTAATTACAACAAGAGCCATATTGTATATTCATTAGCACTAACTGCTTTGAAAGTCTTCACTTGGTATCAAGATCATAGTTTTTATTCCTCGTTTGGTCAGAAACTTGTTGATAGACAACCTAACTTCCTAAACGTTTGACTTCAAACACTCCATTGAAAAATGTAAAAGCCAATAACTATGAGAACTGCATTTCTCACTGGGAATGTTGAGATTTAAAGCCTTTTTTAAAAAATTGTATTTATTGGCTTAAGAGAAAGAGGGAAACATTGATTTGTTGTTCCACTTATTTATGCATTTATTGGTTGCTTCTTGTATGTGCCCTGACCAGGGCTTGAACCTGCAACCTTGGTGTATCTGAACAACACTCTAATCAAATGAACTACCTGACCAGGGCAAGATTTAAAGTGTTTACATAGGAAAATCAATATGTATTTATGTTTTACATATTTTTTATAAATAAGAAACTAGAACTGCAATATTTATATTTATTGAGCTACTCCATTTGTCTTCCCTGGGCAGAACCTCTTAAAGTCCCAAAATGAAAGAGAACACAGAAAAGCAGTATATAAAAAGTCAGGGAGAAGAAGGAATAGAAATATGTGAAATATAACACCATGGAGCCAAAACATATTAAATATCCATTAGTATATTTTAAGAGTATACATAATGCCCATAAATATTTATATTTTAACTAAGTTTGTACAGATATATGTGTGTGTGTGTGTGCATGTATATATAACTCTGAACATGTTTCTGAGAATTATGTGTGAAATGCTCATCATGACCATTCACTGAACAACTCTATTGCGAGTAGAGGATTTTCTGAAACTGAAATTGCTATTTGCTCGATGTGGTGCATTGAAGCAATTCAAGGCTTTCACTCTACTTCACTGGAAATGAAGATTTACTATATTAACGTTCTCTAGACACTCATCTGGTGTGAAATTATGCCTCTCAATTACAAATTCTTCCAGCCTTCTCTCTTTGCTTTTGTATTTTCAAGTCTCATTTCAAATACTCAAAAAAATATTTGGCCTCACTTGGCATAAAAGAAGCAAACTTCTGTTCCTTCTTTTCCCCACCTTTACATGGAGTTAATAACACTTGCCTCACTCATAAAAAGATTGTGAGGCATAATATTTTGTAAAACACTTTTAAAACCTTACGTGTGAGTGCTAATGGAAACAAAGACTGTATTGTCATCTATTCTCCCAAATCCTCTCAAATTGGCCATTTTCCCTTCCTTCCTTCCTTCCTTCCTTCCTTCCTTCCTTCCTTCCTTCCTTCCTTCCTTCCTTTCTCTTTTTTGTTTGTTTGGATGTTAAGAAGAAATACTGTTTTGTTATTGAATGTTGAAGCTTAGCTTTATTTCCTTCAACTTCTTTCCACTCCTACTTCTTTGTGATGTCCTCTGGTTTCATTATCCTGGACTCATAGATTGCTTCCAAGAACCCACACAGACTAACTTGAATGATGTATTTTCTAACAAAAGTATTGTATATGGTCCAGTATTACAACCAAGTGATAAATTCATAACTTAATCTTCATAATGGCATACTGGATGGACCCGATTGCTACTACATGACCTTATATTCTTGATCTGTATTTACCAGTCCTATATTTGTACTAATTAAATAAATTCTCTCTCATTACAGTATGAACAACCTTGAGGGAAGTAATTGGGTCTGTCTACAAAGTACCTAGCACAATTTTCTACTCATAGTAACTATTTAAGAAATAATTAAAAGTAATTAAAACTTAACTAATGCTTCCTAAGCTAGCTGCACTGTAAGAAGTCTTTAGAGCCAATAAGACCGAGCCTAGAGGTGCTGTTACCCATTATTTCCAAACTCAGCAATCCAGATGTTGAGAACTGCTTGACAAAGCTCTAAGAATTAACTTGGATGGGTTTTTTTTTTTGGCTGGGGGGGTGTTTGTTTGTTTGTTTGTTTGTATCTGCAGGTCAAATGCTGTCTGTACTCTTGTCTTTGGAGCTACTAGTAGAGGACTCCATTGTAAGATTTAAATAGAAGAGCCCCTTTTCTATCTACTACACAACCATTTCTTCAGAAAGGTACACATTGAATTAATCAAAATACACAATGAGAGGACACGGTAACAAGTGAATAGAGGAGTACATAAAGTACACAATGAAAGGATGGTGTTGAGTAAGTTAGTTAGCTAGAGAGGCCTTGAAGTTGGACAGACCCAAGTTTCTGTCCTGGCTGTGCAGCTTGCTGGCTGTGTTACATTGAACAACCTCTCTGAAGCTCTGTTTTCTCATTCCTAAAATAATACTTTCTTTGGAGAATAGTGAAAATAGTTTTGCTGCAAATAATACTAACACATGCCTGAAGCTCAATAAATGACATTATCATTATAATTAAACACATCATGGAAAACTATAAAAATGAATAACTGAATAGACACCTTAAGCAAAGCAACAATTAACACTGGACTACTGAAAAAATAGCCCTAGAAAAAGCCTAGTAGACTGAACAACAGGGAGTTTGTATCAGTGACTAGGCAGGAAATCACAACTTTCTCTCTGTCCTAGCTCACTCCTAGTTGGGTTCAGAGAATGAAACGTTGGTAGAAGAATTACAAATCAAGGATATAAAAGCAGTGAGTTGGAATAAAATGATTTTTAATTTTCTTATAGGGTTGTTCCCTGAAAAGGACGAACTCTAGATATAAGTCCTTCGATTATCTAGATAGTTTTAATAAAACAGGAGAAAGAAGGAGGGCAATGGGTTGAATATTTGATCTAATTATAAAATTCCTATGTCTTATTCATGTAGGTTCTTTGTAGGAAGTAGGACTAAGTACTGGACTCTACACTGGAGTAATATTTTCCTCCAGAATTCTGGGAAAAGGAGCATTTCCCAGACACAGATAAAAGGATGTAATGATTCTGCCTCTTCCATCCCCCGGTATTCCTCCAATTTATTTTCTTTAAAAAAATAGATTGGAGGAATACAAAAACTTTAGGCAATTTTTCAGGCATCGCAGAAACATATGATCACAAAAGTCTTGAAAATACTATCATAAATCACAATAGGAATAGATCATGTAGCTGTCCTTTTTCTCTAAACTGCCTGAAGGACAAAGTCACAGAAGACATTTTAGAAGCAAATTAGACAGATAATTGGTTAGATAGGTAGGAATAGACTGACAGACAGGAACTACTATTAGTGAAGTCTCGTCATAGGAAGGCTTCCCAGGGTGAAGAATATCAAACTTAATGCTTCAAGAAAGATTAAAAACATATTTGAAGTGATAGTTCTGAGCAATCAGTCAAATAAATACATGAAGATATGCCAGTGCGGAGAAATAGTCTTCTAGTTTGTCTGAATCTACCTGAGCTAATACAAATATTTATTACATTTCCAAACAGAAGCATTGACAATGTAGAGTTCTAAGATTACATAACCCACTAGAATAAGAGACTGGACAAGAGATGGGGCAGCAATGCACATAGTTCACAAGCGCAATGCTATTTTTTATGTGTAGGCTAAGTGGCTGACAATGTGGGCATTTTGAAGTAACTGTGACATGAACTAAATGATTTGGGAAGTCTTAAGTCAGTAGCACTAAGAGAGGCTTTTCTACTAGTTACATTCTTAGTTGCTGCTAACATTCAAGAGGACAGAGGTAGAAAAGAATTATTTCCTTGGTAGACTGTAACTAACGGTTATATTCCAGTCCAGTGCATTTCCCCCCTTTTTGTGAATGTGTGTAATGAGAAGAAATTGAGGGAAAAATCTAGTGTGCTGTAAAAATAATCAACTCATTCAGCCTGAAAATATATTGTGCAATTTGATATTTGAAAAGTACTAGGAGATACACTCAATTTTTTTGTCTCTGCAAAAAAGCAGGACAGTATTCATAGATTTTTCCATAATGCTTAAATCTGGAATAATAAAACTTTAATTTTCTAAATTATATTTCTTAACAAGTGAATTAAGCAATTCATTGCAGACTTCCCCATTATTTTAGCTCTTCTCTGATTGTCTACAAAGTTTACAAATCTGCACTTTACCTGTTGATTGACTATATTCTGGACTGTGTTCTCTTGTTTCTTAAGACTATTGCTTTGGGTTTGCTTTGTGTGTGTTTTGGTGGATAGAATAGTATAAACTTGTGGCTGCCATGACCCATGTCTTTTGCATGTTGATGTCATCCATGGCATCTAAAACAGTTTAGTACTTAGTGCATATTCATTAGCTTGAATTGAATAAAAAAAGGTCCTATGTCTATTTCTTTGTTTTCAGAATCACACATCAATCTAGAGAGATAAAATCAGTACTTTGAGTTAACTCCAGGACAAAGAGGTTTCTACCACCTCTAAAGGTAGTCCTGTCTAATATCAAAAGTACTTACTGAAAGGAAATTCTTTACCTGTGTATAAATATAGACAGACAGATAGGTAAGTAGGTAGGTAGGTCGGTAGGTGAGTGAGTGCATGGATGGGGAGATAGATAGAAAGGAAAAACTTTTATCTTCGTTTACCCAAAAAGCTGCAAATGGCATTTGCTACATTAATATTATATAGAGAATGTGTCTTATGAGATTTCTTTCTGCAGAATATCAGAAAAAATCAATGAGATTTTGAAGAAAAGACAAAAAATATTTATGAATCTAGAGGCAGGAACAACTATCAAGAATAGCATTTTAATTCTTAGCATGAGATTTTAAAGCCCAACATACAATGTTAATTCTTCTTTTGCTCTGGTTGGTGTGGCTCAGTGGATTGAGTGCCAGCTTGCAAACTGAAAGGTTGCCAGTTCAAGTCCCAGTCAGGGCACATGCCTGGGTTGCAGACCAGGTCCCCATCTGGCGGTGTGCGAGAGGCAACCTCTCGATGTATCTATTGCACATTGATATTTCTCTTTCTCTAAAAATCCTTAATAAATAAATAATTTGTTTTAAAAAGTTAATTCATTTAATACAATGTTTATAGCGCAGCAATGCCTTTTCACTTAAGAACTGTGTACATTATAGTAAATCTTAAATGTTCTTACAAAAAAAAAGGTAACTATGGGAGGTGATGGATGTATTAACTGACTTGCAGGAATCATTTCACAATTTATGTGTATATCAGATAATCCCATTGTACACCTTAAATTTACAAAATGTTGTATGTCAACTATAGCTGGAAAAAAGAGCTGTGTACATCTGAGTAAATGAAATTGGGGCTCAAGGAGACTGCAAGTCCCTCAAACCTGAAGATGCCCAGTGACTATAAATTACTAAACTTCTAGCAACCTCTTTTCCTGATATTTGATTAAAGCCTTATCATATATTAATTATTGCTTTTAAGCAAAGGCCCCGAATTTCACTGAGTTCACCAACTCTAGCTGCCTACAAATATGTTTTGCTATAAATTACTGGCACTGTTTCTGTTGCTATTCAGCATAATCAAACATTTGTAAGCATGCTGTCTTTTCAATCTGCTCAGCTGATGCACTTTACCTGATCTTTCATTAAAGTAATCAAAACACTTGCTGTGTCGCATCTAATGAATGTTGCATGTATGATTAAGTGCTTTCATTCATATTGCAAGTTTGATTTAATGTAATCTGCCTTTCAGACAGCCATTAGCCTAGCTCCTACGTGAATTCGATTAATTGCCTGAATTCTTCCAGATGTCCATTAAGCATTACAGGAATTTCTATGTAGAAACAGCAGGGACTGTCTAGCACAGAACCAAACAATGAAATGTTATATTGCTGCCATGACTTACAAAAAGCTGGACTCATTTTCATTAATAAAACATCTGTACTCCTGCACAGCTATGCATTGAGATGCATTTATTTTATATGTTTATTTCTCTTACAACTGTAAATAGTTAAATAGAAGCACATTTACTGTATTAGGTAGGCCCAGGGTTTAGCAGATGCTGCTTGACAAAACAGCTCATTTTTAAAGTTTTGAGAAGGTCCTAAACAGAAAAAAATTTACAGACACCTGTTTGAAACAGAATTAAAGAATATCTAGGATTAATGCAAGAGAAATACAAGTATTAAAATGACATTCAAGACTTATTTTCAAAATGGTCTGGTGGGCGCACATACTCCCCAACCACTGGATCTCTTTAAGAGAAAGCAGCACAGGTAGCCTGATATTTGGCGTATCCCTCACTGGGGTGGCCAGTATGTTGTTCTGAATGGCTTGTTTGTGTTGTTAGTGTTGAATGGTCAGTTCTTAGAAAGCTGGGAAAGGTGTAGCCTTGTGCAGCTCGGTGTGGCCTACCTCTTACTAAATACTTCTTCCCCATCATTTGGGAGACTCACCATGACTAATAACTGAGAGAAAACGCTCAAATGAAGGTTCAAATGAAACCAATAGTAGAGAAGGGCAGTTACATATTCTCTAACACAAAATATTCATCACAAAATTCAGAGAGTACCACAAAAAATGACTTTTTGTGTCTCATTTATAAGGATCTACAAATTGATTTTACCACTTGAAGCTGATAATTGTTCTTATGCCCACAACTACTACAATAGGATGAAATAACTATTTTGTAACTATGTATCATCCCTGCCATAAAGACATATAGTGTTTGAGACTAAAATGTCTTATCTTTTCTTTGCACAATTAGACAAAATATACGAACTTGGAGAGGAGAAAATATAATTGTCTCATAAGAAACTATGAATGTAAATCATTAATTGTAATATAAATTTTCTAAAATAATTGAACTTTAAAATGCTAAGTTTTTTCCAATGCTTTTTTAAGAAAGATTTTCATTTACTTATTTTTAGAGAGAGGGGAGGGACAAAAGGAAGAGAAAGAAACATCAAAGTGAGAGAGAAACATCAATCGGTATGCACCCCAACCGGGGACTGAACCCACAACCCGGGCATGTGCCCTGACCGGGAATCTCATCAGTAACCTTTCTTGCCTTCCAGGATGATGCTCCAACCAACTGAGCCACACCAGTCAGGGATAAAATTTTAAATTTTACCTAAAATACCTTCTCCATCAGTAGTTTCTACATCATTGGGACCTTTTAAAGTGACCCTTTATTATCTTTAATAATAATGAGCAAGTGAAATTACATTAGCTAGAAGAGGGCATCTCTTAGGATCGCATGGTCAGTCATGCAGGCCACGATAATGAGACAAACGGGATTTCAGACGAGGTCTGATTAGCCAATAGCAGCTCTGATCAGAGTTTGTTAGCAAGTTTTTAGAGAACAGAAAATCTTATAAAGGGAAATAGTTGATAGTCTTCTTATTGGTCTTGGTGCTAAAATGCAGTTGTAAAAATACAAAGTTTTAAAAATATTTGAGTCTTTTTTTCACAGTCATTCAGCAAAAATTTATTGAATACCTACTATGGAAATGCAAAGGCATGTAAGCCACAGTCCCTGCACTCACAAGGGAAAGAAAACATGTAAGTATATTATGTGACGAGCACCATCATAAAATTGTTCAGAGTCCTGTAAACACATACAAGTGGAAGTGTTCCACCCTGGTCAGGTGGCTAAGTTGTTTGGAGCATCATCGCATACACCAAAAGGTTGCGGGTTTGATCCCCAGTCAGGGTGCCTATAGGAGGCAACTGATCAATGCTTCTCTCTCATATCTCTCTCTCTATCTCTCTCTCTATCTATCATCTATCTATATATCTATCTCAAATCAATGAGCATATCCTCAGGTGAAGATTAAAAAAATTTTTTATTAAGTAGAGGTGTTCCCCTCAACTCCCTCAAGCCTCCCAGAGGAGTTAACATTTGAGCTTCACCTTGTAAGATGATTAACAGTGAGGCATTCAAAATGAAGGACAAAGTGGGGAGAAATAGGGTGCCCACAGGCACCAATACTAGTGTGTGCTGTCAGGGAAGCATTGTCTCCTCACACCTATATTTTCCCTTCATGTCGAGAGATATCCATTAGGGATAAAAGAAAGAAAGACCACGTGAATTATGAAAATGTTAGTGAAAACATAGTGGAAGTGTGTATTTGACATTCAGGAAAAAATGCCAGGCTGGAAATACAGAATTAGAACAAGTCACAGCATATAGGTAATATGCGGTCTGATTCATGAGCCCACATGTGACTATTTTAATTTTAATTTTAATTTTAATTAATTAAATGTGTGAAGGGGTCAAAAGCTAAAAATTTCCAGTTATAAATGAAATAAGTCATGGAGATATGACTCAGCATGGTGACTATAGTTACCAGTAATAATTCTGGCCCTGACCAGCGTGACTCAGTTGAGTGTCCTCCCACAAAGCTGAAAGTCTCTGGTTAGATTCTGAGTCAGGGCACATGCCTGGGTTGTGGCCCGGTCCCCAGTTGGGGTGTGCTAGAGGCAACTGATTCATGTTTCGCTCACACATTGATGTTTCCCTCTCTTCCTCCTTCCCTTCCCTCTCTCTAAAAATAAATAAATAAATATTTTTTATAAAAAAGAGATATCTATTAGAGTGACATTTCTGGACTCCATCCTTCCCCTCCTTCACTCATTCCTCCCTAGGGGAAAAGGAATGATTTATTTTGACTACTGAGTTAGGAACCAGAAACTTGGTATTCTTAGCTTAGCCACCTTCTACCTCCTTCCTCTTTCAGATCAACCTGATGTACTTTTGGCCTTACATGAGCTCAGAAATAATTGGTTGTTCCTGAGAGAAAAGGCCAGAAGTTATCCAATTCTTCCTGGGACAGGGTTGGAAAGTGTCTAATTTTGGAATTCATATTTCAGAAGCCCCTTATTTTCCACATCTAAGCCACATTCTAACCTAGCCATCATTAGTAATAAAAGTGATATTTTGCTTTCAAACTGCTTCCTTTATTTTTTTCAGTTGATATGGAAGTCAGGCAAGGAATTGGGATGCTATTTATTGTCTCCCACAAAAAAAATCAATCTTTAAGACATGTAAATGCATTTTGTACAGCAAAGGAAAATGTCAACAAAACAAAAGGACAACATACTCAATGGTAGAAGATATTCACAAATGATCTATCTGCTAAGGGGTTAATATCCAAAATATATAAGGAACCCATACAGCTTAACACCAATAAAAACAAACAATCCAATTAAAAAATAGAAGACCTGAATAGATATGTCTCCCAAGAGGACATACAGATGGCCAACAGACATATGAAAAGGTGTTTGACTTCACTAATCATCAGGGAAATGGAAATTAAAACCAAAACAAGCTTTGGCCAGTTGGCTCAGTTGATAGGAGCACTGTCCCATGCACCAGAAGATTGTAGGTTCCATCAGTCAGGGCACATACCTACATTGAAGGTTCAATCCCTGATCAAGATGCATACGGGAGGCAACCAAGTAATGTTTCTCTCTCACATCAGTGCTTCTCTCTGTCTCCCTTCCTCTCTCTCTCAAATTAATAAACATATCCTTAGGTGACGATTCAAAAAAAATCACAATGAGGTTTCGCCTCATACCTGTCAAAATAGCTATCATCAAATAAATCAAATAACATGAGCTAGAGAGGATGTAGAGAAAAGGGAACCCTAGTACACTGTTGGTAGGATTGTAAATTGGTGCAGCCAGTATGTAAAACAGTATGCAGATCCCTCAAAAATTAAAAGTAGGGCTGCCATACAATCCAGCAATTATACTCTGGGTATTTACCCAAAACCAAAACAAAACAAAAACACGAATTCAAAGATACATGCACCCCTATCATCATTACGACATTACTTTTTTTTTAGAGTTTCACTTTTTTTAATTACAACATTACTAGTAATAGCCAAGATATGGAAGTAATATAGATGTCCATCAATAGACAAACAGATAAAGAAGATGTGATACACACACACACACACTCAACACATGGAACACTATTCAGCAATAAAAAAGGAAATTTTCCCTGGCTGGTGTGGCTCAGTGGATTGAGCACCAACCTGTAAACCAAAGGGTCACCAGATCGATTCCCAGTCAAGGGACATGCCTCGGTTGTGAGCCAGGTCCCCAGTACAGGGAGCGTGAGAAGGCAACCACACATTGATGTTTCTCTCACTCTCTTTCTCCCTCCCTTCCACTTTCTCTAAAAAATAAATAAATAAATTTTTTAAAAATGAAATCTTGTCATTTGCAAAAACATGAATGGGCCTAGAGGGTATTATGCTAAGTAAAAAAGACAGAGAAAGACAAATTGGACAAACTTTTATTACTATCATCTCACTTACATGTGGAATCTAAAAAAACAAAATAAATGAATAAAAAAACAGAAACAGACTGATAGATACAGAGAACAAGCTGATGGTTGCCAAAGGGGAGATTGTGGTGGAATAGGAACGAAAAAATAAATTAAATAAGTTAAATTAAAATTCATGTGAGATAAACCAGAAGTCCATCAACAGATGGATGGCTTATAACAAAGGATTTACACAAGATGCCATGTCAAGACTGGTATGAAGGGTGGAGACACAAAAAGGGCTAGCCCCGATCCCATGGGCAGGTGGCTTCTGAGGTTCCAGAGGGATATCTCAGCTGTGGGGGCATTCTGCCTGAGAAGTGTGGAGTCTAATCCTCGAGCTAGGCTCCCCAGCCCAGAGCACCAGAGTTGGGAAGAGGTACCCACATAACATCTGGCTATGAAGAGTAGTGGGGTTTCTGTCCATCAGAGAGAGTCAAGAGTCTCTCTGGTGGACATGGGTACCCTCTTAAAAGGCCAACACAAAAAATTTTGTTCACAGCCAAAATTTTGTTCACAGCTAGGCTGTGGTGGAGAGAGGGTGGAGCAGGCTAGAGTCATGTGAGGAAAGTCTGGGGTTTGTGGCTCTAGAAAAGAAACTGAAGGGACAACCACAAGGATCCCTGTTCTGAGTCATTCTCCAATAGCATAGACACCATCTTTCTTCGATGGAACACTTCCCTCCAGGTAGCATCAGCCTAGAAGAAAGCAATGTCCCCTCTGGACTCACTCTGGCCTCACGCCATGAAGTTTATGCCCTGCTGAAGAGTACAGCCAGAGGTTCTTTCAGTGACTGAGCCTAAGAGGCAGCTGGCAGGTGAAGGCAGGCAAAGGTGGATATTAGGGTGCCTTGGGATGTTTGCTGACCTGACCCTGGGCCCAATGCTGATAAAAGCTGGCCTTGGTGGGCATCTTCGTCCTTCCTACATGCACACAGGCCAGCAGAGGCAGTCACAAACTGTGGATCAGTCATAGTTCCAAACAGGATGCCCAGGACCAGTCACAGACAGCATCTTACATTGGCCCACACCAGAGTCCCTCCCAAGAGGCCAGAACCAACACACTCAGTGCCCAGCTTTAGACAACTACAGAGCAGAGCACCAATAAGCTTTACAGTGGCTTATCCAAAGGGAGATCTTGGCAGGCACCAAGCCATGCTGAGGCTAATTCCACTTCCCGTGGTCAGTACCAGCACAGCAGCTCACGTGCTGTGGTCCGGGTTGAGCCTCACAGTCAGCCAGCCTGAGGCTCAGTCCCATGCATGAACAGGCCCAATAGCAATCAAGACCCATTTACAACAGGAGGGCTCACATCATCCACACAATGGACATCCCTGGAGCACCCAGCACAGGTGAAGGAGATGCACCACTTCTACATAAGTGTCACACCACAAAGACTGAGTCATAGCAGATCTATCTAACACATAGAAACAAACACAAAGAGATAGCCAAAATGGGGAGATAAAAAAAACAAGCCTGAAATGAAAGAACAGGAAAAATTCCAGAACAAAAAGAGCTAAATAAAATGGAGGCAAGTAATTTTACAGCTATAGAGTTCAAAGTAGTGGTTATATGGAGGTTCAACAGCATGAAAAAGGACATAGAAACCTTAAAAAAGTACCAATCAGAAATGAAGAATACAGTATCTGAAATGAATAATGCACTGGAAGGAATACACAATAGGTTAGTTTAAGCAGAGGATCAAAGCAGCGATTTGGAACACACGATAGAAAAAGAAACAATTAGAGCAGCAAAAAATAAAAAATAACTTTTAAACACTAGGATAGTTTAAGGATACTTGGACACAATGTAAAGCATAATGACATCTGCATCATAAAGGTACCAGAAGGAGATGAGAGAGAACAAGAGATCAAGAACCTGTTTGAAAAAATAATGACCAAAAACTTCCCTAGCCTGGTGAAAGAAAAACACATACAAGTCCAAAAGCACTGGGCCACAAACAATTTGGAAGCAAAGAAGCCCACACCAAGATACATCATAATTAAAATGTCAGATATGATTTTATTCATGTGTGGAATCTAATGAACAAACTGAGCTAACAAGCAAAATAGAGACAGACTCATAGATAAAGAGCAGACTGACAGCTCTGGGGGGATGGGGTAAGGGAGTAGAGGGATCAAGCAAAATAAGGGAAGGGCACATGGACATGGACAACAGTGTGATAATTGCAGGTCAGATGGGGTATAAGGGGGATAAATGGTAATGAAAAATATAATAAAAATAAAATTTAAAAAAATGTCAAAAGTTAAAGGCAAAGAGAGAATCTTAAAAGCCACATAGAAAGACAGTTAATTACCTACAAGGGAACTCTAATAAGACTCTCATCTGAATTCTCAACAGAAACATTTCAGGCCAGAAGGATGGGCACAAAATATTCAAAGGAATGAAAAACAAAGACCTACAACTGAGACTGCTTTACCCAAAAGTGTATCATTTGAAATTAAAGGAGAAATAAAGTGCTTTCTAGACAAGAAAAAGCTGAAGGAACTCATTACTATCAAACCACTATTACAAGAAATGTTAAAGAGTCTTCCTAAGAAAAAGAATAAGAGGAGGAGGAAGAGGAAAAAGGGAAGGAGGACGAGGAGAAACATAGCTATAAAGAATAAAATAGCAATGAAAACGTACCTATCAACAATCACTTTAAGTGGTTTAAGTGCTCCAATCAAAAGACACTGGGTAGCAGAAAGATAAGAAAACAAGCCCCATATATGCTGTGTACAAGAGACCCACCTCAGAATGAAAGATACACACAACTACAAGTAAAGGAATGGAAAAAGATATTTTATGCAAATGGATATTTAAAAAGCTGGGGTAGCAACATTTATATCAGACAAAATAGACTTCAAAACAAAGGCCATAACAAGAGACAAAGAAAGACATCATATAATGCTAAAGTGGTCAATCCAACAAGAGAATGTAACCCTTGTAAACATTTGTGCACCCAATATAGGAGCACCTAAATATATAAAGCAAATTTTCATGGACATAAAGGGAGAGATTGACAGTAATACAGTCATGGTTGGCAATTTTAACACCTCACTGAAATCAGTACATAGATCTTCCAGAAATCAAATCAACAAGGAAACAGCAGCCCTAAACTACACACCAGATCAGATGGATTTAATCGATATCTTCAAAACATTTCACCTCAAAAGCAGCAGATTACACATTCAAGTGCACATGGAACATTTTCTAGGATAGATCACATGATAGAACACAAAACAAGTCAATAAACTCATGAAAATTGAAATCATATCAAGCATCTTCTTGGACCATAATGGTATAAAATTAGAAATCAATCACAAGAAAAAAACTGAAAAACACACAAAGACATAGAGGCTAAATAACATATTACTAAATAATAAATTGGTTAACAATGAGATAAAGGAAGAAATCAAAAGATACCTTGAAACAAATGAAAATGAGAACACAACAACCCAAAATCTATGAAAAAGAGCAAAAACAGTCCTAAGAGGGAAATGCATAGCATTGGAGGCATACTTACAGAAAAAAGAAAAATCTCAAATAAACAATCTAACTTTACACTTAAAGAAACTAGAAAATGAACAGACAAAGCCCAAAGGGAGTAGAAGAAAGAAAATATTAAAAAGCAGAGCAGAGACCTGGCAGGGTAGCTCAGTTGGTTAGAGCATTGTCCAGATACACCAAGGTTGTGGGCTGGATCCCTGGTCAGGGAACATACAAGAATTATCCAATGAATGCTTAAATAAGTGGAACAACAAACTGATGTTTCCCTCTCTCTCTCTCTCTCTCTCTCTCTCTCGCACTCTCACTCTCGCTCTCTCTCTCCCTCTCCTCCTTCCTTTCTCTAAAATCTAAAATCAATAAATAAAAATTTAAAAAATAAAGATTAAAGCAGAAATAAAGAAAATAGAGTCAAAAAAATAAAAAAAGATCAGTGAAACCAAGAGTTTGCTCTTTAAAAATATAGACAAGATTGATAAATGTTTATCCAAACTCCTCAAGAAAAAAGAGAAAGAACTCAAATAAAATCAGAATTGAAAGAGGAGAAGTGACAAATGACTCCACAGAAATAAAAAAGAATTGTAAGAAAATATTACAAACAATTATATGCCAATAAATTGCACCATCTGGACAAAATGGATAAATTCCTAGAAACATAAAGTATCCCAAAACATAATAAAGAATAAAAAATGTGAATAGACAGATTACAACTAATGAAATGAGGCTGTAATAAAAAAAACTCCCAACAAACAAAAGTCCTGGATTAGATGGCTTCAAAGGCAAATTTTACCAAACATTCAAAGAAGAACTAATACCTCTTCTTCTCAAACTCTTCAGAAAAAACTCAAGAGGAAGGAAGATTCCCAAGCTCATTTTATGAGGCCAGCATCATCTTAATTGCAAAAACAGATACAGACCCTAAAAGAAAGAAAATTATAGGCCAATGTCCCTGATGAACATAGATGCTAAAATCCTCAACAAAATGTTAACAAACCAAATCCAGCAATACATTAAAAAGATCATATACCATGATCAACTGGGATTTATTCTGGGGATGCGAAGTTGGTACTATATCCACAAATCAACACCACATAAACAAAGGATAAAAATCAATTGATCAGATCAATAGGTGCAGAAAAAGCATTTAATAAAATCCAACATCCATTTATGATAAAAACTCTCACAAATGTGGTAATAGAGAGAACATGTCTCAACATAGTAAGGCCATATATGACAAACCCACAGCCATACACAATGGGAAACAACTACAAGTGTTTCCCTTAAGATCAGGAACAAGACAGGGATGTCAGCTTTCACCACTCTTATGAACATACTACTGTAATTCCTAGTCAGAGCAATCAGACAAGAAAAGTTAATAAAGGCATCCCAATTGGAAAGGAAGAAGTAAAACCATCCCTATTTGCAGGTGACATAATACTATATAGAGAGAACCCTAAAGATTCCACCAAAAAACTACTAGAACTCTAGAACTAATAAATGAATTCAGTAAAATAGCAGGATATAAAATAAATATCCAGAAATTGATCGCATTTTTATGCATCAATAGTAAACTATCAGAAAGGGAAACTAAGAAAATGATACCATTTACAATTTCATCAAAAATAAAATAAAATATCTAGCAATAAACTTAACCAAGGATGTAAAAGACCTGTACTTGGAAAATTATAAGACACTAAAGAAAGAAACTGAAGAAAACATAATAAATGGAGGCATATACCATGTTCATAGATAGGAAAAAATTATCATTAAAATGTCCACACTACCCAAAGCAATCTATAGATTTAAAACAATTCCTATTAAGATTCCGATGGTGTATATTTCACAGAACTACAACAAATATTCCAGAAATTTAGGTGGAATCACAAAATACCATGAATAGTAACAGCATTCTTGAGAAAGAAGAACAAAGTTGGAGGTATCACAATAACTGATATCAAACTATATTATAAGGTCATTGTAATCAAAACAGCCTGGTATTGGCATTAGAACAGGCACCTAGATCAATGAAACAGAACTAAAAGTCCAGAAATAAACCCATGCCTTTATGGTCAATTAATATTTGAAAAAGGGAGCAAGAACATACAATGTCATAAAGACAATCTCTTCAATAAATGGTGTTGGGAAAACTGAACAGATACATGCAAAAAGCAAAACTAGACAAACTTCTTGCACCATATACAATAGTAAACTTAAAATGATTAAAAACTTAAATGTAAGACTCAAAACCATGAAAATCCTACAAGACAACATAGGCAGTAACATCTCAGACATTTCTCATAGCAAGATTTTTTTCCAACATATCTCTTCAAGCAAGGGAAACAAAAGAAAAAATGAACAAATGCAACTATATCAAACTAAAAAAATTTTGCACAGCAAAGAAAAAACATCAACCAAATCAAAAGACACCCCAATGAATGGGAGTACATATTCACCAATGATATATCTGATATGAGGTCAATATCCAAAATTTATAAAGAACTTATACAACTCAACATCAAAAAATAAACCAAACAATCCAATTAAATACTGGGCAAAGTACCTAAATAGACACTTCTGCAAAGAGGACATAGAGATGGCCAATAGGCAATATGAAAAGATGCTCAACATCACTAATCATCAGAGAAATACAAATTAAACCCACAATGAGATACTACCTCACACATGTCAAAATGGCATCAACAAACAACAAACAACAAGTGTTGGGGAGGATGTGGAGAAAGGGGAAACCTATCGCTCTGTTGGTGGGAATGCAGGGTGGTGCAGCCACTGTGAAAAGCAGTCGAGTTACCTCAAATATTAAAAATGCAACTGCCTTATAAGCCAACAATTCTACTTCTGGGAATATATGTGAAGAAAACCAAAATACTAATTTGAAAAAACATACTATGCACCTCTATGTTCATAGGAGTATTATTTACAATAGCCAAGATTTGGACTTAGCCTGATTGCACATCAGTAGATGAATGAATAATAAAGCTGTGGTACATCTACACAGGGGAATACTACTTGGCTATAAAAAAGAAGGAAATCTTACCTTTTGCAACAGCATGGATAGACCTGGAGAGCATAAGCTAAGTAAAATAAGACAGTGAGAGAAAGACAAGTATCTTATGATTTCATTTATATGTGGAATCTAATGAACAAAACAAAATGCGAACTGACTCATAGATACAGAGAACAAACAGACTAACAGATGTTAGAAGGGAGGGGTGTTGGGGTGCTGGGTGAAAAAGGTGAAGGCATTAATAAGAAAAACTCCTAGACACAAACAACAGTATGGTGATTACAAGAGGGAAAGTGTTGGGGGGGGCAGGTAGAAGAGGGTAAAGAGGGGATAAGTGGTAAAAGAAGGAAATTTGACTGGAGTGGTGAACATATAGTATAATATACAAATGACATATTGTAGAATTATACACCTGAAACCTATATAATTTTATTAACCAATGTCACCCCAATAAATTCAATAAATTCTTTTTTAAAAAGAAATGGAGCTGAGTAAATACTGTTTCTATCATTATGACAGACAGCTAAATCTAAGAACTTTTCCTTGGT
Organism: Trachops cirrhosus; assembly: GCA_028533065.1. NCBI lineage: Eukaryota > Metazoa > Chordata > Mammalia > Chiroptera > Phyllostomidae > Trachops > Trachops cirrhosus. The sequence goes on from CM052538.1 coordinate 117,385,640, forward strand.
GTGTATCTATAAGTGAATGTCACCAGTACTCCTCGTACTCTCTTCCCAACAAATGTGAGGAGTTTCCTTAGCTTCTGAGCTTAAGAAATATTAATAAAAATTGTGAATCTCCAGCTAATTAAAAATGAAATGTAGCCAGCTAAGCTCCAGCCATTTTTAATTTACAATATTGCTTTGCTTCAGAGGCAAATGTGGACAAGTCACAACTTCTTTTGATGCCTGAGGGATTGAAAAAATTAAATCAGCAGGACTGGATATTGATGTTTTCTAGCAAATGTTTTGAAATCTCTGCCTTTCATCCATCTTGCAGGAAAACAGGATTGCTCTGTGAGCCTTCAAAGATATTAATTCCTTCAATAAATCCTTATTTGTATGTTGAAAACTTTCAATGGTAGTTTTCTGTAGCAATCTCTGCATCAGGGGTAAATGTTGCCTGCAGGCAGACTCTCAATGTTGGTCCAAGTGTCATCACTCTTAGTCAGAAATCGGGACTAACCAACACTACAGCAGATTAAACCCACCTTCTGTTCAGTCTCTTTTCATAAGATTTCTTTGTTGTATTGTTTGCAAGGCAAATTTCATGACAGGCTGTTTGCTTTCCTGGTGATCAGCACTTAATGAGATAAAGCACACACATAAGCAGTGACTGCCCCAGTTCTGTGCTGTGAGCTCTGCCCCTCTAACCAATGCGAAAGAAGATGGAGAACAACTTGGGATTCTAAAAATATAGTATTTGCCACATAATAAACCAATCAGAGCTCTATCCAATAAAAACTAAAGTTGAGTAGAGTAAGTTAAAATGTCAATACACAGAGATAATACCACGTGTACATGCATGAAAGGTGGGGTCGAAGGTATAGGGAAGTCGACCCTGTTGTGAAGATTCTATGTAGAGCATCTATCTTCTCCAATAATTTCCACCATGATGTTTATACGAAGATAGTAAAAATGAGAATATAGCAACAAAATTGTCAGATGACCCTCTTGAGAAGAGCAATACTTAAGGGTCTTTTTTTATTAAAGGAAGCATTTGTGGCACTGGTTTAAAGTGTTGTTCTGAGGCATTCTCTTTGAAATTTCTGCTTAGGGGAGTAACTAGTAATGTGTGTTGGCTGCAAACAAAGTCTAAAATTTTCTCTTTTTTGTCTAAGCCATTAGAGAAAAAAGAACAATAAACATCCGAGCTCTTCTGGGAGAAAAAGAGAAGCTGAATCACTAAATAAATGGGTCCCCACCTTTCCCCTGGAAACTAAACTAAGGAGGGGGTTCTAGATAGCTTCTTATAATAGAAAGGAAGATGGCCAGTATCAGGAAGGTTTTGAGGAGCTTGAGGTTCTGCGACTCAGTAGGATCCAGAGTCTCTTTTCCATGAAGTATCTTTATCATTCTTGAACTAATGATTTACATTAGACTGATATTTCCTGTAAGTTAAAAGTCCTAAGCAGAATAACCTTACATAAACAAACAATACTACTGGCCATTGAACGATTTATTTAGAGATACATGTTATTGTTTTTTTTCCTATAAACTATAATACTGAAAAATTAAACATTTTAAAGATTCTATTTTTCAGAATAACTACTTATCTCATTGCATATGTATAGATATAACTAGATATACATGCATATATGAAATAAGTACACAATTAGAAAAAACTAATTCAGGTGTGTATATTACAGTTGTCAAAATTAATCATTTATTAACTTTTTTAATTGTTGTTCAAGTACAGTTGTCTCCATTTTCCCCCCACAACTCCCCCCACCCCAGCCATCCCCACTCCCCACCCCTGATCTTACCCCTCTTTGGTTTTGTTCATATGTCCTTTATACATGTTCCTGACAACCCTTCCCACTTTTCCCCCCATTATCCCCTCCCACCTCCCCTCTGATTACTGTCAGTTTGTTCTTAATTTCAATGTTTCTGATTATATTTTGCTTCCTTGCTTGGTTGGTTGGTTGTTTGGTTAGGTTCCACTACAGGTGAGATCATACGGTATTTGTCTTTCACTGCCTGGCTAACTTTAAATAGCATGTTCCACATTTATTGAAGCAAAATACTTAATAAAAATGTTATGTGGCCACTATGCTGTACATCTGTAACTAATGAGGCAGGATAGTAAGGAGCTAGGAAAATTCCTTGGCAAGTGGGATGAGGTAACTAAGACAGACAGCTAAACAAACTGGCCCAGCAATTTACAGCCAGGTACAGTAGGTCACCAGGGCAAACAGCCTGGGTGCCTAGCAACAGGCAGAACTTCCCAGCCTCGTCCCCAGGGTGGCCTTTTCTCCCCTTGCATATCTCTGGTCATGCAGTTTGGACCCCCTGACCTTTCCTCCCTAGAGCTAACATCTAGGCCCAGTTGTATTTCAGCTCCAAGCCCAGAAAAGCAGCAAAACCAAGTGGGTGATACCAGCAACAATGAATGATCCCCTGCCCTGGCATGGACCAATCAGTGGAGACCATGGCCCTGAAAAGATACACCTGGAAAAGCTGATGAATATTATATTGAGATCCTCCCTTAAATTTCCAGCCTTTAAAAATGCTCAGTACGAAGGACCCAGCTGCACTCTCCCTCCCAAGAGCACACTGGCACCTTTCACCTCCCTCTTTTCCCATCCCCTCACAGGCATGTATCTCCTAAACTCTAAGGGGCCCCACAAGACTTGCAACCAGGGGAGCAATGGGCAACAACAGTTCTTCACAGGCTAACCCCCTGAACCTATCTCCAACAGCCCCTTTTCTCCAAGCTAAAGCAGCCCCACATAAGCTCTCTCCTGTTGATTCTTTAACCTTAAGCCCTTCCTTGTTTCACTGTCCCCAGCTTTAATAAACATACCCTCATAATCACCTGGGCTTCTATTGTGAAATCTTTCCTGCACACAGTCACAAACCCACACACTATGCACTGGCCTTAAGCAACAACTCAGAGCCAGGTGATTCCAGTCATACGAATACAAAATGATGTTGAATGTAAACTATAGTTAAAAAAATAAAATTTAAAAAAAGAATTTTCATAAGTAAATTTCAATTTTCTTATTCAAGAATGATTCACACTTACATTTTACTATAAAGACATTCATAGTGCCTTACTAAATGTTACAATATATATACACCATATTTTTTTTAACTATAAGATGCACCCTCCCAAATTTGGGAGGAAAATGGGGGTGCATCTTATAGTCTGAATGTAGCTTACCTGGCTTGCTGGGGGGGGGGCAGCGGTGAAGCAGGGTCACAGGTTATTCAATATTTTACCACATTTTTTGCTTCAAAATTTCTTTTCCTATTTTCCTCCTCTAAAACCTAGGTGCATCTTATGGTCTGGTGTGTCTTATAGTCCTAAAAATACAGCGTGTATTATATCTTTCACAGTAGAACTCTAAAGAGAACAATATTTACATTTATTTAGTTTGCCACTCACTCTCAAAGTTTCTAATTCTCTAAGTCTGAGGAGGATTCTGATCATCTCCATTTTTTTTTTTTTTTGGTTTGCCCATTTTTAAAAGCTCTATAGGTGAGTTATGCAGCCAGGGTTGAGAATGACTGACTTAAAGGAGCTTAAGTGTAGAAACTGTGGTCAACATTGGGAACAATATTTTTCACTGAGTATAAATAAACTGGCACAATAAGTAGGTCTCAAACCACTCCAAAAACACTGAGTCACTACAGAAGTTAGAGGTACTTTATAAAGCAAAAATCCTTGCCTATTAAATGCTAATGGTAATGATGTCAGCAAAATGGTAGAATGGGCAATTTTGGGCTCTTGCTCCCCAACAGAAACATTGAAAAACAAGCAGATAGAGATCCAAGATGGTGAAGGAATAAGTGAAAAGTACACTAACCTGCTCCCAGGATCAATCTGGAGTTACAACTAAACTGTAGAGAAATCATCTTGAGTAACCAACTGAACATTAGCTGGGGAGAAGACTTACAAACACAGACAGAGAGAATAAAACACTTCAGCACAATGTGACTCGTAGGGAGTGTGGAGGAGATGTAAGAGGGCTGGCTGGACTGCCGCTGGAAGCAGTAGAAGTGCTGGAGGGATATTTCAGTGGCCAGGGGCATTCCCCCTGAGAACTAGGGGCTCTAAACCCCAAGCTGGGCTCCCCAGCCTACAGTGCCAGAGCCCAAAGGTGCCCAGATAACACCCAGCTTTGAAAAGCAGCTGGAGTTCTGTTGGCCAAGGAGAAATGGCTGGAGACGCAGAGAGCCTTTTAAAGGGCCAAAGAACTGAATTTCATTTGCAGCCACTTACCCTGGGTGCCAGCAAAGGGAGAGCAGAGTGGACTAAAGACACTTGAGGAGAGTCTGACATTGGTGGCTCTGGTGAGAAAACTGAGGGAAGAGCCACCAGGATCCATGTATTCGGTCATTCCACCCAGAGAAATTACTCAGCCCCACCCTGTGGTGCTTAAGAGTGACTGCTGAGTACAGATTGATTATATTAACAACTGATCAGATTAACAGCTGATTAGTTTAATGTCTGAGGTGGAAAAGACAAAGAAGCAGCCAAATGGGAAGACAAAGAAATAGACCCCAAATGAAAGAACAAGAGAATTTTCCAGAAGAAGAACTAGATGGAATGTAAGTAAGAAATTTATCAGGTAGTTTAGAGTAATAATTGTAAGAATACTCAACAGCATGATAAAAGAATAGAAACCATAAAAAAGGATCAGTCAGAAATAAACAATGCAATACCTGAGATAAATAATACACTGGAAGGAATAAACAGTAGGTTAGATGAAGCAGAGGATTGAATCAGTGTTTTGGAAGACAAGGTAGAAAAAATCAATCAGGCAGAGCAACAAAAAGAAAAAAGAATTTAAAAAATGAGGAGAGCTTAAGAAACATCTTGGACAACATGAGCATGATGACATCTGCATCATGGGAAAATAAGAAGGAAAAGAGAGTGAGTAAGGGATTGGGAATTTATTTGAAGAAATAATAACTGAAAACTTCCCTAATCTAGTGAAGGAAAAAGTCACGCAAATCCAGGAAGCTCAGAGAGTCCCAAACAAGTTGGACCCAAAAAGGCCTACAGCAAGACAAAAAGGAATGGAAGTAAATAACATGTTGTTAAACAATGAATGGGTCAACAACGAGATCAAGGAAGAAATCAAAAGATACCTTCAAACAAATGAAAATGAGGATACAATAATCCAAAATCTGTGGGACACTGGGAAAGCAACCTAAAAGAGAAATTCATAGCATTACAAGCCTATCTCAAAAAACAAGAAAGAGCTCAAATAAACAATATAACCTCACATGTAAAGGAAGTTGAAAAGGAACAACAAACAAAGCCCAATGTGAGTAGAAGGAAGGGAATAATTAAGATAAGAGCAGAAATAAATGAAATAGAGTCTAAAAAAAAAAACAATACAAAAGATCAATGAATCCAAGAGCTGGTTCTTTGAAAAGATAAACAAGGTAGACAAATATTTAACCAGAGTCATCAAGAAAAAAAGAGAGAAGACCCAAATAAAATCAGAAGTGAGAGAGAAGAAATAACAACTGACACCAAACAAATCGAAGGAATGTAGGAAAATATTATGAATAATTATATATCAACAAACTGGACAAAGTGGATAAATTCTCAGAAACATACAACCTTGCAAAAGTAAATCAGGAAGAAACAGAAAATCTAAATAGACAGATTACACCTAATGAAATTGAAGCAGTAATCAAAAAACTCCCAAACAAAAGCCCTGGACCAGATGGCTTCTCAGGTGAATTTTATCAAATATTCTGAGAAGAACTAACGCTTCTCCCTCCCAAACTATTTCATAAAACTCAAGAGGAAGATATGCCCCCAAACTCATTTCACTAGGCCAGTATTACCTAATTCCAAAACTAGATAAAGACACTACAAAGAAAGACAATTATAGGTCAATATCACTGATGAACACTAATGCTAAAATCCTCAACAAAATATTAGCAAACTGAATACAGCAATGCATCAAAAAGATTGCACACCATGATCCAGCGGGATTTATTACAGGAATGCAAGGATGGTACAATATTCGCAAATCAGTAAATGTGATTTATCATATAAACAAAATGAAGGTTAAAAACTATATGATCATGTCAGTAGATGAAGTAAAAGCATTTGAAAAAGTCCAGCACCCATTTATCATAAAAACTCTCAGCAAAGTGGGAATAAAGGGAAAATAGCTAAAAATAAGAAAGGTCATATATGACAAACACACTGCCAGCATCATATTCAGCAGGCAAAAACTACAAGCGTTCCCCTTAAGAGCAGGAACAAGACAAGGATATCCACTTTCACCTCTCTTATTCAAGGTAGTACTGGAAGTCCTATCCACATCCATCAGAAAAGAAGAAAAAATAAAAGGCATCCTAATTGAAAAGAAAGTAGTAAAACTGTCATTATTTGGAGATGACATGATACTGTACATAGAGAACCCCAAAGATTCCACCAAGAAACTAGTAAAACTGATAAATGAATTCAGTGAAGTAGCAGGATACAAAATTAACATTCGGAAATCAGTTGCATTTTTTAAATTAATATATTTTATTGATTATGCTATTACAGTTGTCCCATTACCC
>CM052538.1:117392709-117409289 GCA_028533065.1 Trachops cirrhosus
TAATTTGCAACCAAAATCAACCAAATCTGTGAGCTCCCTGATCACCAGTACTTTGAACTGTGCATCTGATAGGTTGGCTATCTCTTGGTCGCTTAAAAGGATGGGTTCTGGGGCTTTCAATTCTTCTTCTGTCTGAGCCATATTTTTGCTGGTTTTTTTTTGTTTTTATTTTCTTTGTTGTTGTTTTTTGGTCTTGTTGAGCTCCTGTAGTGAGGGGTGGGGCCTTAGGAGCTCACCAGGGTGGGACACCCCAGTCTCTGGGTTGTGACGCTGTATGTGGGGGGGCGGGGCCCGGGGAGGAACAATGGCGCTTGCTCTGCTCTCTGTAGGATCCCAGACCCTTTCGCTGCTTTCCGAAAGCCAACTGGGCCCCTCCGGCACCAATTCTGGTGCGGGTGGACCTGTGCACCCCACAGGACCTTCCTTTTCAGTCAGTGCCCCAAAGCTCTATTTCCCGGTGCTGGGACCCTGAGCTGTGCGCAGTGCCTTGCTTCACAATGGCTGCCTCACTGGGTCTGCGGGTCGTCACCCCCTGGCTGGGGCCCACCGGCCATCACCGCTTGTGCGCCCAGAGTCTGCCTGCTTGGGACTTGCGCACCGCCCCAGTTGCTCTGTGCTCCGCTCTGCATCCCTCACCTGGCCGACTCCGCCCCTCCTACCAGTCTGGATGAATGCGTCTATTTTTAAATCCTTGGGTGTTCGACTTCCATACACTTCAATTCTCTGCCAGTTCTGGTTGTTATTTTGCTTCTATATTGTTGTTGTCCCTATCTTGGTTGTGCAAGGAGGCATACTGCATCTACCCATGCCTCCATCTTAGCTGGAAGTCTGTTTTTAGATTCTGCATATAAGTAAGGTCGTATGATACTTGTCTTCCTCTGTCTGACTTATTTCACTTAGCATGATACCACAAATGGCAAGTTTTCATTCTTTTTTGTGGCTAAATAATATTCCATTGTGTATATATTGCATTTCCTTCTTTAATCTCTTTATTTTTTGGCTTTTGTCTTCACCACTATATAAGACACATTCTAAAATTAACTTCTCTTGGCTTACAAACCACATATCCAATAAATGGTTAATATCCAAAAAATACAAGGAATTCATACACTCCTTTGCAAAAACAGAAGTAACCCAGTTTAAAAATGGACAATAGACCTGAATAAACATTTTCCCAAAGAAGACACACAAATGACCAACAAGTACATAAAAAGTGCTGAATATTACTACCATCAGGGAAATGCAAATCAGAACCACAGTGAGGTATCACCTCACACCTGACAGAATCGCTGTTGTCAGAAAGACAAGAGCTAAGTGCTGGCAAGGACATGGAGAAAAAGGAACCCTTGTGCCTTAGCAGCCACATGGCCAATGGATGTGCAGACCCCATGTGCAGGCTCTAGGTAAGAGCCTGAATACCTCAGCACAACAATGAACTGCAGCCAGGAACACAGACTACACTAGCTGGATGCTGGACTGAACTAAGCTTGAATCTCTGGACATTGACTCTATTTCTGGCCCTGATTTTGCATAGTGGGATGGACAGAGTTGGGACATTGGAGGGGTAACCTTTTGATTTTGCCTCCCAAATAGATCTTACCACCAGACCTCATCCTCTTTTGTGGGTCCCTGGAAATGCTTTATCTTATGACACTGCAAGAACTCCACTTCTACTGGCCACAGACCTACCATATTATCCAACAATCCCACCTTTAGGTGTTTATCCAAAGGCAATGAAATCGCTATCCCAAAGAGATATCTGTACTTCCATGTTCATAACGGCATCATTCACAACAACCAAGAATGGCAACAACCTAGTGTCTGTCAACCAATGAATGAATAAAGGAAATATGGTATACATACACAATGGAATATTATTCAGCCTTAAAAATGAAGGAAACCTGGTTATTTGCAACAACATGAATGGAACAGGAGGGCATTATGTTGAGTGAAATAAATAAAAAAGACAAATACCACATGTATCAATTATATATGAAATCTTAACAGCTGAACTCAGAAACAGCAGGAAGGTATTTGCCAGGGGCAGAGGGTGGGGCGACACAAGGGCGGGGGGGGGGGAGTAAACAGGTGAGCGCTTCCAGCTGTGAGATGAGTAAGGTCCAAGGACCTAACGTATAACATGTGACTCTAGTTGATAACAATATGGTAAAATTGAAATTTGCTAAGAGAGCTGAATTTAAATGTCACACAAAAAAAGGTAAATTAAACATGAGGTGACGGATGCGTTAATTAACCTGAAGGCGGGAACCCTTTCACAACGTGCATGTATATCGAATCACCATGTTGTGCGCTTTCAATGTCTCAAAATCTGACTTGTTAATTACACCTCAATAAAGTGGGGGGTAAGAAACTTAACCGCTCCTGGCTAAACCTAATAGTCTTTTTTTCTCTCTTGACACAGCTATTTTCACTTTACTTCTAAATAATTACAGATTATAGGAAGTTGTGAAAAATAGTAGAGAGGGGTCCTGTGTGCATTTCACCCTGTTTTCCTCCAATGGAAACATCTATGTAATGAAATCTTCCATCACTTTGTATTGGGAAATGGAAATTTCACCAGCTTTCTATGCAGTCATTGGTGTGTGTGTGTAGTTCTATGCAATTTTCTCAGATGTGTAAGGTTTGGTCATCAAGACCACAACCAAGATGCAGAGATCCCTCATGTTGCCCCTTTATAGCTATTTATACTTCCTTCTCATTTTAAAACTGCCGGTAACCACAAATGTGTGCCCCAGCTCCACGACTTTATCATTTGAGGATGTCATGCAAATGTCAACCTTTTTAGATTGGCTCTAGTCACTGGGCATAAGTCTCTTTATTTGATAAAGATTTATCCAGGCTGTTGCATGGATCACTGGTTCGTTCCTTTTTATTGCTGAGTAATATTCTGGTATGAATGTACCAGGTTGTTGAACTGTTCAGCAGGTGAAGCACATTTAGATTGTTCCTGGTTTTGGTTATTATGGTAAAGTTGCTGTGAGTTTTCACTGTTATTTGGATGCTTATGTTTGTCTTTAGTTCTTATGCTACCTGACCTGTATCTGTGGTTCTCTAGGACTCAGACATCTTCCTCACAGTGCAGCTAATTTCTAGGAAGTGTTATGTGTTCTCATATCTTCAAATACCATGTTTTGTGCCTTACGGTTCTACACCTGCAGATAATTAGCTGTCCATATAGTATCTCTGTGTGTGTATCATGCCAGCACCAGAATGTTTGTCAAAAACTGAGTTTTTTTCTATTGTTTACATTCTGAGTGTTCCTAGCCTCACCATTCTGGTTGCCTATGATTATGGTTCTGTATTTTTTTAAAAAGATTTTATTCATTTATTTTTAGAGAGAGGAGAAGGAAGGGAGAAAGAGAGGGAGAGAAACACCGAAAGGCTCTCTCTTGCACGCCTACAACCAGAGGCCTGGCCCATAGCCCAGGCACGTGCCCTGCTGAGAATCGAACCTTTTGGTTTGCAGGATGACGCCCAGCCCACCGAGCCATGCCAGTCAGGGCATCCTGTAATTGTTCTTGACTCATCCTTTTTCTTAACATCCCATGTTCAATCACGCACCAAATTCTGGCTATTCTTTCTCTGTCCTACATTTTATTTTCTTTCTTTTCCTCTATGCTTTTTCAATTCTCAAGCTGCCACTTTCATCCTTAGTCTTTCTTATATCTGTTTTATTACATTAAGCCCTGTGGCTAATCCTTTTGCTTTTTGTTGCTCTTAATTCTAATCCCTCACACAAATCACTATCAGAAGAGTCTCCCTTTTCTATTGATACTCCCTGTTAAAGAATCTTCATTAGTCCACTATTTTCTGTTCTTTGTACATCTCATTTTGTCTCTCTGCAGTCATCTGATCTTCTGCCTTTTTCACATAGATAATTTTCTTTATCTCCATACTTATACTGTATTTCTTTTTTTACAAATAATTTTTTAAAAAGATTTTATTTATCTTTAGACAGAGGAGAAAGGAGGGAGAAAGAGAGGGAGAGAAACATCAATGTGTAGTTGCCTCTTGTGTGCCCTTACTGGGGACCTGGCCTGCAACCCAGACATGTGCCCTGATTGGGAATCGAACTGGCCACCTTTTGGTTCATAGGCCGGCACTCAATCCACTGAGCCACACCAGCCAGGGCCTTATACTATAATTCTAATGGAATTTCCCTTGTGTCCTTTTTACATGTTTTAAAATGTTTTCATTATAAATGTAACAGATGTTCCATAGTCATTATAGAGAATTTGCAAAATGTGTAAAAGCAGAATGAAATAATCCATAATACCACCTCCTAGAGTAATAATATAATATATATAGAAAGAATAACAATAATATTGTTTTTCCATGAAGTCATTATTTTTACAAGCTTAAGATACATGCCTTTGCATTTCCTTAGTACTTTAACATTGTTATGTGTGTACTATCCATTTTCTTTTTTTCTTTTTGATTTTAGAAAGAGAGGAAGGGAAGAAGAATAGAGGGAGAGAAAATTCACTGTAAGAGAGAAACATTGATCGTTGTCTCAAGTATGCACCCCAAGTGGGGACCCAACTCGCAACCCAGCTGTGTGCCCTGATGGGGAATTGAACCAGCAAGCTTTCAGTTTGCGAGATGACTCCCAACCAACTGAACCACACCAGCTGGGGCATGTACTATCCAATTTTATGTGTGGAGTTTTGCCTCCCATAGATGATTATAAGTATAGCAGGAACACTGAGAGGAATCACAGGGCATCTTGCCAGTCAAGTACTAAGGGCGACTTCTTGAGACCTGGGCCAGTTGTCAGCTTATCCCCTTTCACTTACATAGTCCACTGATGTGGTCTAGTTTCTAAATTCTAATTCATATATCCCAAAAGATTTCCTTTTCCTATCAAGTGCTATGACAAAAAAGAGTGCTATGAAGCATGATAAAGTTTTCTAAAATTTCTTCCACTGGACTGTTTTAGAAGTAAACATACAAAGTCCTTTCTTTACACTTAAGTTTTAAAATTGTTTACGAAATTTTTTTCCTTTTTTTGTTTTAGCCTACAAGGTCTGTCTGGAAAAAGTCTAGCCATTGTTAATATAATGACAACAGTTTGCACAACATCAATGTAACCTGGCAGCCAAGGAGAATGGACTGGAATGTACATGTGTGAACAATGACAACTTCATTGTACTAGTCAGTGAGGGTGGTAGATGCCATTGAGTGAGCATGTGTAGTGTGTGGCCATCACATTCAAAATGAGTGAGTAGAGCAACAATTCTGCACCAACCTTTGTATTAAGCTTGAACATTCTTCCACAGAAACTATTCAGGTGATTCAGAAACCCATAGTTACGGGCAACTGATGATTGGCAGTTTCACCAAGACAACATGCCTGCTCATGCGTCAAGTCTTGTGCAGAGTCTTTTTGTGAAACATCAAATCACCCAGGTGACTCAGGTCCCCTACAGCCCAGATTTGGTGCCCTTCCCAAAACTGAAAACTACTGTTAGTGACTTTACAGAACCAAAGAAGAAGCAATAATAACACCAAAAAACTACATTTCTTTCTTTTTTTAAACTACATTTCTTTCCCCAAAACATTTTAGAGAAAGTAGAGTGACAAAATACTTAAAAATGACAGTTGTTCTTAATCTTCTTTGAGATATAATTGATATTGTCTACCTTCCCAGTCAAGTGAGATTGGTTTAAATCTCAGAGAAAACCCCACATCCCCCACTCTCTTATTACCGATTTCATTGTCCTTCCTGCCTAACATAAAGCAAAACAATCCAAGACAGCCCTTGAGAGTGAAGGTGTGACTGTGCAGGCAGTTAGGGTGGTTTTACCTGTGAGCTCTCTCACTTACTGACCGGCTGTCTTTGGGCAATTGACTTGATTTTTAGGAGCGTTGGTTTTTTACTCTGTAAAATGTAGTTTACAAAACTTAGCTCCTAGGATTATTGAAATCATTAAATGAGCTAGTGTGGGCCATCGCCTGGCCTAGAGCCTGGAACAAAGTTGACCCTCAACAAATATTAGTTTACTCTCTCCGTTGTTTCTTCTTACAGTACCTTGAGTGTTACTTTGGCACATACGGAGACACTTAATAGCTTGCTAAATGAATGTATGAAGATTTTCTTCACTCCTGGGTAGAAAATTGCCCTCAATTTCTTCCTTTCTTTACTGATGACTTAAATGCAACACAGTATGTCTGATAATTTTCACAAAATCATTATTTTTTAGAAAAAATATTTTTTTATTTTCTTGTATATTTGCTTTTAAAAAGTTATTAATTCTTCTTTCATAAGAGTTACTAGAAGCCAAACAATTCAACTAGATAGATTTCTACTTCAAAATACATTTGTCTTTCAAATGTATTTGAAAGTACAACAAGATAGTAGTTGTAAAAACAGTGTATTAAGAGAATAAAATGCAGTGATCTGAAATATGGGTAATGTATTCATCCATGAAAGTATAAATATAAAAAGCCATTCAAATACACATTTATAAAGAGAATGAAAAGTAACTAAAACAGCATTTTATATATAATTTTTTTCTTAAAATATTCCTCATAATAAATAAGAGGTGATATTATGAATTTCATTTCCCACTTAAATTTTGTCTTTAGTATTTCAGACTAATCTAAGGAGTTTGTTAACATTCTATTGTTCTGAAAGGTGAACTACATTAAATTATGTTTAATAAAATCACACTCTAACAGTATATTTAAATAGTCACATGCAGTAAAATTTAGAGAGGGCCATTTAGTAATTATGAGAAAAGAGATTCCCAAAATAAACCAAAATGATTAAGCCTAGAATATAAGAATGCAATGATACGCTTTATTTGATAAAGATGTTAAATACTGCCTTTCAGCTTTGCAATTTTTTAAAAAAATTTTATTTTATTTTATATTTAGAGAGAGTGGAAGAGAGGGAGAAAGATAGGGAGAGAGACATCTATGTGTAAGGGAGACATTGATTGGTTGCCTCTCATACTAGGGACCTGGCCTGCAACCCAGACATGGACCTGACTGGGAATTGAACGGGCAACATTTTGGTTTGCAGGCTGGCACTCAATCCACTGAGCCACACCAGCCATAGCAAGCTTTGCAAATTTCATGACCACAAAAAAGTGGACCATGCTATTTGGGCATACGAGAGGCAACCAATTAATCTTTCTCTTCCTCTCTTTCTCTCTTCCCCTCTCACTAAAAATAAATTTAAAAAATCTTTTAAAAAAGTGGACCATAACTTTCCTTTTTTTTTAAAATATATTTTACTGATTATGCTATTACAGTTGTCCCAATCCCCCACCCTTTACTTCTCTCTGCCCTGCACACTGCCTCCCACCCTCATTCCCCCCTTTAGTTCATGTTCCTGGGTCATATATATAAGTTACTTGGCTTCTATATTTCCTATACTATTCTTAACTCTCCCTGTTTATTTTCTACCTACTATTTATGCAACTTATTCCCTGTACTTTTTCCCCCTCTGTCCCCATCCCACTCCCCTGTTGATAACCCTCCATGTGATTTCCATTTCTACGATTTTGTTCCAGCTCTAGTTTTTGCTTAGTTCATTTTTTTTTGTAAGGTTCAGTTCTTAATAGTTGTGAGTTTGTTGTCAATTTATTGTTCATATTTTTTATCTTCTTTTTCTTAGATAAGTCTCTTTAACATTTCATATAATAAGGGCTTGGTGATGATGAATTCCTTTAACTTGACCTTATCTGGGAAGCACTTTATCTGCCCTTCCATTCTAAATGATAGCTTTGCTGGATAGAGTAATCTTGGATGTAGGTCCTTGCCTTTCATGACTTTGAATATGTCTTAAAAAGTGGACCATAACTTTCTTCAACTTCTTCAAAGTTTGCATGCCTGGCAGACCAGTAAATGGTAGGGTGTAGGAAGTAAGTGTAAGTTTAGTTTAGTTGTCTATGGGCAGGAGTGACTTCATTCACATTTGCCTTACTTGCAGACATGGTAACTTGGAATAGTTCTTGAGAAGCTGTTTGATGGCATCGTGGTGGACATGGAACTCTGAGGCCAAAGAATTTTTCTTTTTCTTGCACTTGGTGTGTTAACTCTCAAAAACTACTTGCATTTGCTGTTGGAGCTTTGCATTCAGTTGCTTTACCTCCCCGAAAGTCATCAAATTCAATTCCTCTCTGCTGTAATGTAGATGCTGGGTCTAGGCATTAGCCTGCAGTTTAGAGATTGTGTCCTCTTTGTTCTATGCCTGGGTGTGACAATGAGGCCACAATACCTTACCATGGCAAAAAGTATGTGGCACCTGAATGTTGTAGCACAGCATGCTCAAAGTCTGTATTTTCCCTCTGTTCCATATTTTTTTTTAACCCTCACATGAGGACATTTTTTTCATTGCTTAGAGAGAGAGAGAGAGAGAGAGAGAGAGAGAGATGAGAGAGAAACATCAATTGGCTGCCTTCTCATATGCGCCTTGACCAGGGATCCAACCCACAGTCTGGGTACGTACCCTGACTGGGAATTGAACCAATAACTCTTTGGTCCATAGGATGATGCTCGACCAACTGAGATACACCTACCAGGGCTCCAATATTCTTTATAGAGGGCCTGGGAGGCCACTTGTACTTCCATCCCTCTACTTTTCAGAATACTTTGGTACTTGGGAATCAAACTGTGGGGATAACTTTTCATCTGGCTTATGTCTGAAATTAAACAGGTGATGCTGGGGATTGTTAGAACATTCAGAATCTGGCCCTAGTTGGGTAGCTTAGTTGGTTAGAGCATCCTCCCAATATGCCAAGGTTGCAGGTTCAACCTAGTCAGGGCACATCCAAGAATCAACCAATGAATGTATAAATAAGTGGGACAACAAACTGATGTCTCTCTCTCTCTCTCTCTCAAATCAATCAATAAAAAAAATTCAGAATCTAAATCCACATCCTTATTTTGTACATACTGTACAATCCAATTTAACTTCTTACTCAAAATGGTTTTAACATCTTCATAATAAGTAGTTTTTGAAAGCTTAGATCAAGGACAATCTCAGTTTGCAATCAAATGGTATTTTTCAAAGCAGTCTTTATGGCCCCTTAACGATGTGTTGTGCAAGTGATTAGATTTTGATACTCTTTCAATACTTAGCTCTAAACAAACATGGCAGAAGGAGAGTATTTCTTTGTTCCCAGTGTACAAACACTGCAAATGTTATCATTCAAATCAGTGTTTACAAATGGCTCCTCTTCATTCATTGTGTGCCGTCCAGCTCAGTGCACAGCGCAGCCAGTCTGCACATCTAGGGCTCCTACACTTTGTCTTTATTTCAAATAAATATCATTTGTACATTATTGTACACCCCTGAAAGATTTGAAAAACAAATTATGAAAAGTGACAGAGTAGAATAGACCCAGTGTTTATAGCTTATAGTTACAGTAAATGAATCAAAGGAAGAGACAAGATTGGAAAAGCATCATTAAAGTACCCTGAAAAGGCAGAAAAGTTCAGACAGTTATACAGTTATGTTAAGTTCAAACAGGCATAAAATTATATTAAGATAGACTTCTGGTTATAAAGAAGTGAAAATTTGACAAATCCTTTTCCCCAAAACAACTATAAAACTGTATAAAATTTTCAGCCCTGTCTGGGTGGCTCAGTTGGTTGAAGCATTGTACCATCCAGCAAAATGGTTATGAGTTTGATTCTGGTTAGGGCACATACCTAGGCTGCAGGTTCAATCCCCTTTCAGGATGCATATGGGAGGCAATGAATCAATGTCTCTCTCTCTCTCTCTCTCTCTCTCTCTTTCCACATACACGCCTTCCTCCCTCTTTCTCTCCCTTTCTGTCTCTCTAAAATGAATAAACATATCCTTGGGTGAAAATTTTAAAAACTGCAAAATTTTCAAAATCAATCATTTCATGGTGCTGGGACTCTATAAGGCTCATCAAACAGCAAATTAAAAACTGTCTATTCATTAACAATTGCTGAACAATAGGAGTCTTCAATTGAAGAATGAGTGTACTACGCTAGGGCTGCCTCCATCTGCTACTCTAGTTTGTTGAGGCTGTTCTGTTAGGGTGGTGCTGGCTATGAAAACCAGTAGCTTTGCCGCTGCAGAAACCCTGGGCTTGGGAGCCTGATGTGAGTCTGGGATCCCTTTGTTCCTCAAGGGAGACCTCCGCTGATGAGATATCCCTCCTGATATTTATCTGCCACATGTGAGTGTGGGACAGGCCTGTTCCACATCTCTGCCCCTCCTACCAGTCTCAATGTGGCTTCTCCTTTATATTCTTAGTTGTTTTTTTTGGTGTTGAGTTTTGTAAGTACTTTATAAATTTTGGATATTAATCCCTTATCAGATATATCAGCAAATATGTTCTCCCATTCTGTGGGTTGTCTTTTTATTTTGTTGATGTTTTCCTTTGCTGTGCAAAAACTTTTTAGCTTGATATAGTCCCATTTGTTTATTTTTTCTTGGTTTCCATTGCCTGGGGAGTTATACCTGATAAAATATTGCAATAAGCTATGTCTTCCAACTTTGCTCTTCTTCCTCAGGTTCACTATTGCTATGCACGAGCTTTGTGGCTCTATATAAATTTTTGAAATATTTGTGCTAGTTCTGTGAAATACATCATTGGAATCTTGATAGGAATTGTGTTGAATCTATAGGTTGCTTTGGGTAGTATGGACATTTTAATGATGTTAATTCTTCCTATCCATGAACACTGTATGTGCTTCCACTTATGTGTATCTTCTTCAATTTCTTTATTGTTTTATAATTTTCCAAGTACAGGTTTTTTACATCCTTGGTTACAATTTTGAAGCAATTCTAAATGGGACTTTTTTAAAATTTCCCTTTCTATTAATTTATTAGCATATAAAAATGAAACTGATATTTGGATATTAATTTTGTATCCTGCTACTTTGCAGAAGTCATTTATCAGTTCTAGTAGTTTCTTGGTGAAATCTTTGGGGTTTCTTTTTTTATTGTTGTTCAAGTACAGTTGTCTCCATTTTCACCCCACCATGGCTCCCTGCTCCACCCATTCCTGCCTCCCACCCTCAAACCTACCCCCTTTGGCTTTATCCATGTGTCCTTTATACATGTTCCTTGATGGACCTTCCCCTCTTTCCCCCCATTATCCCTCTCCACCCCACCTCTGGTTACTGTCAGTTTGTTCTTTATTTCAATGTTTCTGGTTCTATTTCATTTGCTTGTTTGTTTTGTTGCTTAGGTTCCACTTAGAGGTGAGATCATATGGTATTTGTCTTTTACCACCTGGCTTGTTTCACTTCGAATAATGCTCTCCAGATCCATCCATGGTGTTGCGAAGGGTAGGAGCTCCTTCTTTCTTTCTCCTACACAGTATTCCACTGTGTAAATGTACCATAGTTTTTTGATCCACTCATTTCTGGTGGGCATTTAGGTTGCTTCCAGCACTTGGCTATTGTAAATTGTGTTGCTATGAACATTGGGATGCATAGGTTCTTTTGAACTGGCATTTCAGGATTCTTAGGGTATAATCCCAGCAATGGTATTGCTGGGTCAAAAGGCAGTTCCATTTTAGTTTTCTAAGGGAATTCCATACTGTTTTCCACAGTGGCTGTACCAGTCTGGATTCTCACCAACAGTGCACAAGTGTTCTCTTTTCTTTACAACCTCTCCAGCACTTGTTTCCTGTTGATTTGTTTATGATGGCCATTCTGATCTGTGTGCAGTGGTATCTCATTTTTGTTTGAATTTGCATCTCTCTGATTGCTAGTGATGCTGAGCTTCCTTTCATATGTCTCTGGGCCCTCCGTATGTGCTCCTTGGAGAAGTTTGTTCAAGTTCTTTGCCCATTTTTTAATTGGGTTCTTCTTTCTGGAGTGGAGTCATGTGAGTTCTTTATATATTTTGGAGATCAAACCCTTGTCTGAGGTATCATTGGCAAATATATTTTCCCATACAGTTGGTTCCCTTTTCATTTTACTGCTATTTTCTTTAGCCATGCAGAAGCTTTTTATTTTGATGTAGTCCCATTTGTTTATTCTTTCCTTTATGTATTTGCTTTAGGGGACATATCAGTGAAAATATTGCTGCATGGAATATTTGAGATTTTCCTGCCTATGTTCTCCTCTAGGACTTTTATGGTGTTGTGAGTTATATTTAAGTCTTTTACCCACCTTGAATTTATTTTTGTGTATGGTGTAAGTTGGTGGTCAAGTTTCATTTTTTTTGCATGTAGCTGTCCAGCTTTCCCAACACCATTTGTTGAAGAGGCTATTTTTACTCCATTTGATGCTTCTTCCCCCTTTGTTGAATATTAATTGACCATAGAGTCTTGGGTTTATTTCTGTGCTTTCTATTCTGTTCTATTGATCTATGTGTCTCTTCTTATGACAGTACCAGACTGTTTTGATTACTGTGGCCTTGTAATATAGTTTGATGTCAGGTATTATGAGCCCTCATACTTTGTTCTTCTTTCTCAAAATTGCTGGGGCTATTTGGTGTCATTTATGGTTCCATATGAATTTTTGAAGTGTTTGTTCTATATCTGTGAAATATGTCATTGGTATTTTAATAGGGATTGCTTTGAATCTATAAACTACTTTGGGTAGTATGGACATTTGATGATGTTAATTCTTCCAATCCATGAACATAGTATGTGCTTCCATTTATTTGTATCTTCCTTAATTTCTTTCTTCAGTGTTGTGTAGTCTTCTGAGTATAGATCTTTTATCTCCTTGGTTAGGTTTATTCCTAGCTACTTTATTTTTCTTGTTACTATATCAAATGGGATTTTTTTCTTGATTTCTGTTTCTGATATTTCATTGTTGGTGTACAGAAGTGCCTTTGATTTCTGAATATTGAAATTGTATCCCACTGAGTGAATTTGTTTTGCCAAATTCACTTACTGGGTCGAGTAGTTTTTTGGTGGAGTCTATAGCATTTTTTATGTACACTATCATGTCATCTGCACACCATGACAGTTTTGCTTCCTCCTTTCCAATTTGGATGCCTTTTATTTCTTTTTCTTGTCTGATTGCTGTGGCTAGGTCTTCTAATACTATGTTGAATAGAAGTGGTGAAAGCGGACATCCTTGTCTTGTTCCTGATCTTAGTGGGAAAGCTTTTAGTGTTTGCCTGTTGAGTATGATATTGGCTAAAATTATTCTTAAAAACTAGAGGATGCAGCAATTCTACTTTATTGGTTGGTAGGTCAGATAACACCCAATTCATGATGAGAAACTCAGGTTGTGTGGTAACTTGATGGCAGAAAACAGATGGATCTTGGAGAAAGACAGTGGATTATCATAAGCTTAACCAGCTGGCAACTTGAATTGTAGTTGCTGTTTCAGTTGTGGTTTCATTGATTGAACAAATGGACATATCTTGCTGATATCTGTATGTAGCTATTGATCTTGTGAATTCTTGATAATTGATAGATTTCAGTGATGTTTGTTTCTCCTGGAATTATTGTCATTTCAAAGTTCTGTATGGTAATTCTGGAAATGTTTGATTATTTTCCTTTGGGAAAGGCTTAGGGAGAGATTGATAGTATAAATTTTAGTGTACCAGGGTTCTTCCTCAAGGAGCTGATCTTCCCCTTAATTGAATGGGTTCTATAAAGTAGCTCAAGTATGAGAACCAATTGAGGGATGATGACTCTGTTTTGTTATGTTAGTTAGAATACTTTAAGGATGCTGGGCTCTCTAATTATGGTGAAAGGTGTGTCCTCTAGATTCTCCTGGAGTGAGTGAGCAGTTCTTACATGATAAATCCGCTCTGACCTTCCAAACTCCCTAAGCTTTCAGATATCTTTCTTTGTAGTATATCAGGGCCATTCTGGAATTTCTTCATTTAGTATAAGTGAGTTATTTGTCTACATTTCAGCCAACCTACCAAATAAAGTGGTATAGCCCTTTCTAATACTTTGAGCTAAAATATTGAATCTGGGATATCTGTTTGGTGGCCCATATCATTACATTTGACCTGATCTGATTTTATATTCCTTCTACCATTATCCCATGCCTTTAATATTTATTCCCACATGTCTTTTCCGTATTTCTGTCTGTATAAATAAGAAAAATATGCAGTTCTTTTTTAATACTCATATGAGGATATATTTATTGATTTTAGAGAGAAGGGAGAGAGAGAGAGACAGAGACAGAGAGAGAAACATCAATGGGCTGCCTCCTATATGCACCGTGACTGGGGACTGAACCCACAACCTAGTATGTGCCCTGACCAGGGATCAAACCCACAACCTTTTGGTGTATGGGTTGATGCTCCAACCATGAGCCACATGGCCAGGCCTATGCAGTTCTTTTGGTGTGTAGCATACTTCTTCCTGGGTCATCCTTTGTACCTCACCCTTTAGGGCCTTCTGTGATTTGAATCTAGATCTAGAACCTATGGGGGGCAGTGGTAGCTCCCAAGGAGACTCAGAAGTATCTTGCAGGGCAACTACTTCAGGGAAGACCATTACAAATTCTTCAGGCAAAGCAGGGGTAACCTCCTCAGATGGGGATGGAAGGGCTGTTTCCACTGGCAAAGAAATTTAGCAGAGTTTAGAGGGTCAATGTCCCCAGCTTCACTGGGGTCTTCTCATATGTCCTTATTCTAACTGTCAAGGGTTACTTTTTATCTATATAAACACACTTGACATTTTACTTTAGAATTTTCATACTTAATTTTTGTTGCATTTTAACTGAGCAATGTCACAATACTTTAAAATTAGGTTAGAATTTAATGTGTAAACAGTCAAGTGTGAAAACATTCCCAACCATACAACTTAATAAAAATCTAATTCAGTACATTAAAATTTAGACAACATTGGAATGTGAAGACTATTGAGGCTCATGATCTATGCAGGCATTGCAATCCTGGAATAATTCATTCATTCAACATTCAATAAACATTATATTGAACACTTCCTATATGCTTGGCCTTGTGTTGGGTGCTGGGAATATAAATAAATTAATATTTAATTCTTAACTCCAGGAGTATACAGTCTAGTGAGATAAAAAGTGTGAGTCACTGCTTACTCTCACCAGACTTCCTGTTTTATGGTAAGAGCTAACAATTAACAGCAATCAGGGTCACCAGATGATCATCTGTGTCCCAAAACTTTGGCCAGCCTGCCCACCTGAACTACTCTTAAATGTAAGTAGGGGCAATAGTTCCTTGTGTGAAATGGGTTGGGAAATTGATGAGATGCAAAATAGCACAGAATTAGGCACTCTGTAAGTAGTAGCTTTTATGGGTCAATTTGAAATAATGTATCTTGACTCAAAATTACAGAGCAAGTGGTATGTACACCACTGCAAAGTCAGAAGAATTTGGGTAAGGAAACCATCTGTGAGTCCTTTCCTTTCTATTCCCTTAGGAGAAAAGATTGCAGACTTAAAATGAGCTTAATGGGATTCTTCTCTGGTTTTACTGCACAACAGAAGAATAACTCTTCTTCCTTCATATTTCTCTGTTACATGTTCTCATATAATCAAGTTACTTCCTAGCAGTTATCTCAACTTGTAATTAGGCATTGATGAGCTTGATTACTTGATAATGTTTAATTTCCCTCAGACTGAAGGCTCTATGACAGCAGGGATCATGTTTGATTTTGCTTGTCAGCAAATCTCTAGACTTTGCCCAATGCCTTATGATTGATCACCAGTTAGTAAGCAAATTGAATAAATGGATGAATGATCAGTTCAGAGTAAGGCACTAAAGGGATTTCTATTAATATTATGAAAAGACTACCCGTGGTTCACACCATTCTATGAGTGGGAGGAGATACAATTGAACAAGAGAACAAGGAACTTCCAGTCAAGATGGAGGCATAGGTAGACACATTGTGCCTCCTCACACAACCAAAATAAGGACAACAACAATTTAGAAACAAACAACAACAACAAAAACAACCAGTACTGACAGAAAATAGAACTGTATGGAAGTCCAACAACCAAGGAGTTAAAATAGACACATTCATCCAGACTGGTAGGAGGGGCGGAGTCTGGTGGCTGAGAGGGGTCGTGGCAAAAAAAGCAGTGGCTGGTGGACCCAAGGCATGAGGTGGCAGCAGGTGAACCCAGTGAGGCGGCGGATTGTGAAGGGGTGTGGCATGCAAGGCAGCTGGTGGGCCAGGTGGTCCCACATTCATGCACAGATGAACCAGGCAAAACTGGGGAGCAAGACAGACAGCGCAACCCAGGGTCCCAGTACAAGAAAATAAAGCCTCAAAACACCAATTGAAAATACCTGTGGGGGTTGAGATGCCGGGAGAGACTCCCAGCCTCACAGGAGAGTTCACTGGACAGACCCACAGGGTCCCAAGATATACACAAACCCATCCACCCAGGAATCAGCACCAGAAGGTCCTACTTTGCTTGTGGGAAGCAGGACAAGTGACTGAAATCCGAAAGAGAGTGGAGCAAGCACCATTGTTCCCTCTCAGACCCCTCTCCCACAAACAGTGTCACAACCCAGCAAATCGGGTTGCCCTACCCTGGTGAATACCTAAGCCTCCACCCCTCACTATGTAACTGGCACATCAAAAAAAAAAAAAAAATGACCCAAGCCCTGGCTGGTGTAGCTTAGTGGATTAAGCACGGGCCTGTGAACCAAGAGAT
>CM052538.1:117409789-117425540 GCA_028533065.1 Trachops cirrhosus
CCTTTAACATTTCATAAAATAAGGGCTTGCTGATGATGAACTCCTTTAACTTGACCTTATCTGAGAAGCACTTTATCTGCCCTTCCATTCTAAATGAAAGCTTTGCTGGATAGAGTAATCTTGGATGTAGGTCCTTGCCTTTCATGACTTGGAATACTTCTTTCCAGCCCCTTCTTGCCTGTAAGGTCTCTTTTGAGAAATCAGCTGACAGTCTGATGGGTTGTAGGTAACTGTCTCCTTATCTCTTGCTGCTTCTAGGATTCTCTCCTTCATTTTAATTTTGGGTAATATAATTCTGATGTGCCTTGGTGTGTTCCTCCTTGGATCCACCTTCTTTGGGACTCTCTGAGCTTCCTGGACTTCCTGGAAGTCTGTTTCCTTTGCCAGATTGGGCAAGTTCTCTTTTATTATTTGTTCAAATAACTTTTCCACTTGTTGTTTTTCCTGTTCTCCTTCTGGTACCCCTACAATGCAGATGTTGAAATGTTTAAAGATGTCCTGGAGGTTCCTAAGCCTCTCCTCATTTTTTTGAATTCTTGTTTCTTCATTCTTGTTGGATGTTTCTTTCTTCCTTCTGGACTGCACCATTGATTCAAGTCCCCGTTTCCTTCCCATCACTATTTGTTCCCTGTACATTTTCCTTTATTTCATGTAGCATTGCCTTCATTTTTTCATGTAATTTGTGACCAAATTCAACCAATTCTGTGAGCACCCTGATTACCAGTGTTTTGAACTGTATCTGATAGGTTGGTTATCTCTTTGTCACTTAGCTGCATTTTTCTGGAGCTTTGATCTGTTCTTTTGTTTGGGCCATTTTTTTTTGTCTTGAGGCACCTGTTATGTAGTGAGGGGCAGAGCCTTAGGTATTCACCCATGTCAATGCATTGTGACACTGTATATGGGGGAGGGGTCTGAGAGTGAACAATGCTGCTTGCTCTGCCCTCTGCTGGATTTCAGTCACTTCCCCCGCTTCCCCCAAGCACCCTCGGCCCTTCTGGTGCTGATTCCCGGGTGGGTGGGCTTGTGTATGTTCTAGGACCCTGTGGGTCTCTCCAACGAACTCTCCTGTGAGGCTGGGAGTTTCTCCTGCCGCCTCCACCCCCACAGGTGTTTTCAATCAGTGGTTTGAGGCTTTATTTCCCTGTGCTGGAACTCTGGGTTGGGGGGTCTGTTTCGCTCCCCAGTTGTTTCTCCCGGTTTATCTGGCATGAATGCGGGACTGCCCAGTCTGCAATCTGCCTCCTGGCTGGGTCTGCCCACTGCTGCCTTTTGTGTCCTGTTCCATAATCCGCCACCTCACTGGGTCAGCCAGCCCCCGCCTTGCCATGAGTCCTCTCTGCCCAGCTGCCTGACTCCACCCCTCCTACCAGTCTGAATGGATGTGTCTTCTTTAACTCCTTGGTTGTTGGACTTTCTTACAGTTTGATTTTCTGTCAGTTCTGGTTGTTTTTTGTTTTTAGATTGTTGTCCTTCTTTTGGTTGTGCAAGGAGGCACAGTGTGTCTACCTATGCCTCCATCCTACACTGTGGCTCTTGAAATGAGTGCTTAGTCATATGTGTCTCTCAGTGTCGTTAGGATTAAAATCTCACTCAACTTTTATGTGGGGGTTTCCTCAGTGATTAGGTGTTTGTTTACAAAATATTTATTTAGCCAGAATTCAGTTTCCATGTGAAGTAATACTGAGTTAAATCACATTAGAATTTTGTATATGACAAGGTTGTATTTAAGAGAACACTGGAGTAAATGCCCCCTCCCCCCAGTCCCATTTCAGGCCAGGTGACTCCTGCACAGCAGATGCAGGCCTTGCTTCCCCAGGGTGAAAACAGACTTTCAGTGGAAGCAGTTGTTCTTGAAACCCCATTGGTAACTGTGGCTCCAGGCTAGTAAAATTAAATTTGCTTCTTTAAAAAAAACATTTTATTTACTTTTTAGAGAGAGAGGAAGAGAGGTAGAGAAACATCAATGTGTGAGAGATACATTGATTGGTTGCCTCTTGCATGCCCCCTACTGGGGACCTGGCCCACAACCCACGCATGTGCCCTGACTGGGAATTGAACCAGTGACTTTGTGGTTCACAGGCCAATGCTCAATCCACTGAGCTGCACCAGCCAGGGCTAAATTTGCTTCTTATTAATCATGATTATCATGTGCCAGTTTAGAGTGTCACTCTTTTATTAAGTTTTTGGAGTGACTCATAATATTAAACATGGCTCTAATGTTTACATTTGAGGATCTTCTCAATGTAAATTTGTTACCTGATAGCCCTTCTAATTAAAACTCAGGCATTTTGTATTAAATATGCAATTCATATAATTATACATAATTTCAAATTTTTATTTTAAAATAATTTTGTACTCACAAAAGCTGTGAAAAAGTATAGAGAGTTCCTGTGTATCCTTCACTCAGCTCCCCCAATGATAACATTATCAAAACCAGCAATTTGACATGACTACAATGCCAACAATAAGTAGCTATGGATCTTACTCAGATTTCATAGTTCTCACATGTGCTGATTTATTTGTTTATTTAGTTTGCTATACAGTACTATGAAATTGTATCAGATGTATAGAATTGTGTAACCATTAACACAGACAGGATACAGAACTGCTCCATTGCCACAAAGAAACTCCCTTGTACTACCCCTTATAGTCACCCCTTTTCCCCTGTCACCAACCCTGGTGATGACTGACCTGTTCTCCATCATTATAATTCTGCCATTTATTTTTTTAAAAGATTTTATTCATTTATTTTTAGAGAGCAGGAAAAGGAGGGAGAAAGAGAGGGAGAGAAACATCAATGTGTGGTTGCCTCTCACATGCCTCCCACTGGGGACCTGGCCTGCAATGCGGGCATGTGCCCTGACTGGGAATCGAACTAGCAACCCTTTGGTTCACAGGTCGGCATTCAATCCACTGAACTACACCAGCCAGGGCTATAATTTTATCATTTAATTTTATAATATGTAAACTTTTGAGATTATCTTTTTTTACTCAGTATAATGCCCTTGAGACCCATCCAGGTTGTTGTGTGAGGGAGAAACATTGATCAATTTCTCCTGTATGCACTCCAACTGGGGCTCAAACCCACAACATAGGTATGTGCCCTGAACAGGGATTGAACCTGCAACCTTTTGGTGTATGGGATAATGTTCCAATCAACTGAATCACACAGCTATGGCATCATTAATTTTTTTCAAATAGGTTTTTAGTTCCTTCCTCTCTCTTTTGGCACCCAGCAATGTGAATGTTGGTAACCTTGAAGTATCTGTTCTGATTGGGCGTTTTCTGCTATCTTATTCTCCAAATCACCAGTTTGATCCTCTTCTTCATCTACTCCATTGTAGATTCCCTATAATGTATTCTTTATTTTAGTTATTATATTCTTAATTTTTGACTTTTTTTCTTGGTTTCTCTCTCCATTTTTATATTTCCTACTTCATCGAAGTTCTCACTAAGTTCATCTTCCTCTAAGTTCACTGAGCATCCTTATAACAGTGTTTTATACTCTGCATCTGGTAGATTGCTTGTCTCTATTTTGTTGAATCCTTTTTTCTGAAGTTTTGTTTTGTTCTTTCATTTGGCACATGTTTCTTTGTCTCCTCATTTTGGCTTCCTCCCTGTGTTTGTTTCTATGTATTAGGCGGAGCTGCTATGTCTCCCGGTCTTGGTTGAGTGGCCTAATGTAGTGCATGCTCCTTAGGGTTTGGTGGTGCAGGCTGCTGGGTGCTCCAGGTGCACCTCCTGTTGTAGTTGAGCCTTGACGATGGCTGTTGGCATATCAGTGGGAGGGATTTATCCTCAGGTTGATCGGCTGTGAGGACTAGCCACATTACAGTGGAGGATTTCCTGTGCAGGCACCCATCCCATGGAGCAGAATTCACTTCAGTGGGGCTCTGGTGCCCACCTAATTCATCTCTTGAGTGTGTTGCTTGTGGAGGTGGTTGGGTGGTGTTCCAGCATGGTTTAAAGCTTTCCACCAGGTGTACTGGTCCTGGGAAGTTCAGACCAAGGTCAGCTACTACCTTGTGCCCAGCTTGGGGCTACTTGGAATGAGCTACCAAGCAATCCACAGATGGCTGCTACTTGTGCTGGGCTTGGAGGTGCCTGGGAGAGGCCAAACTGCAAATCCAACATCAGCTGCCATTAGTGCCAGGTTTGAGGCTTCTTAGCAAGTGGTTTGGGGTATGCTAAGGCCAGATGTTACCTGTTTGGGATTTGTGAACCTTTGAAAGATTTTAGGAAAGCCCGCAGCATGAGTTAAGAAAAGCCACTGGAAGCAGCTTTGGTGGGCTCATAATTTGGGTGGGATGGTGTCTCAGGTAATCATCAGGGCTGGGTGAACAGTATTAGGTTGATAGACACTCAGATATAGTGCCCACCTGCACCTGCAGGGGTAAGGCTCAGCAGAGGAACAATGGCCTCTGCCAGCACTGCTGTCGGAGAAAGTTGCCCCTCCAGCTCTTGCCCCAAAGCCAGACAATTCACTTCCTCCCTGTGGGTCCCTGGCACCTTTCAAACTGCTACCCCAGTGCCCCAGTACGGGAGCTCAGAGTGAGTGAGTCCAAGTGAGTCTAGTGCACAGGCCATGCTGGTGTGGGACCAGCCCTTTCCACGTCTCTGCTCCTCCTACCAGTCTCGATGTGGCTTCTTCTGTGTATCCTTAGTTATAGGACTTATAGTCAGCTAGATTTCTGATGGTGCTGTGCAAAATTCTTACCTTAAAAAGGTAAGAATCCTCAGTTGTATTGTTACTGGTCCAAAGTGTGTGTGCCCAATGTTTCGAAAGGTGTCAGAGTTTGGAGTCAGGAAGATTTATTGGTCAACAAGGCGCCAACTAAAATGTTGGGAGCACTAATGGCGCCTCAAATCCATCTGAAGAAAGTGCAAAGTTCAGTCTTCTTTTATGTCAGGAGAAGGGGTGATGGGAGGGGATGGTCTGTTTTTATAAAACTCGAGCCATAACTGTAATTCCTCTAATGGTTAGTGTGTCCACATGCAAGACAAAGCCGATAGCTGGAATTGATGGGAACAATGCAGGTTTGAACAACATAGAGTCGGAGATCCTATCACTCTGTTACAATGTGTCTAACCTGACAACACATAATATTCCAGGCAGACCTTATGGAATTGGGTGAGCGATACAACAGTGAGGGAGGCAATGCTCCAGAGGGCAGATATGAGCTACATGTTGGTTGGCGGCAGGAAGTAGTGGGAAGCAATTTTTTTTTAACAAAAGGTTTTATTTATTTATTCATTTTTAGAGGGGAAGGGAGGGAGAAAGAGAGGGAAACATCAGTGTGTGGTTGCTTCTTACATGCCCCTCACTGACCAGCAACCCAGACATGTGCCCTGACAGGGAGTTGAACCTGTGACCCTTTGGTTCACAGGTCTGCACTCAATCCACTGAGACACACCATCCAGGGCCAATTATTATTCTTTTGTACCATTATACATGGCAAAGCCTGGGAGAACTTTCCTGACTAGTGAGTGACGTTGCGGGGCTCTCCCATCTACTGGTAGTCAAAATGTGTTTACCAGGGTGGTCCATTGCACACCAGCTCCCTTCCACTCACCACCCCATTTTCCCTGTACTGTATTTGTTTTGCTCTGCCTGGTTCAATTCAGGGCCTTGCAGTATAATGACTAGACATTCAGTTTTGTCACTGTGGAAATCAAATGAACCTAGAGGTTATTTGGTTTTATTTATCATTCATTAAAACAATCAATGTAGAGGATTTAGTCATTCAAATGGTTAATGGGGGGACATTTAGGTAATTACAACTGTTGAATGTTCTCTCTTCTGCTAATTGTTTTTATTGAACAAGACTTATATCTAGGTCTTGAGAAGAAGTGGTTGAAGCTGTGGGTATCCCAGGCCAACATTTTAGAAAGAAGTGGTACAGGAGACTGGGTCCTAAGGCTGAAATACAGTCTCTTTGTATTCGAAAGAATAGATGCATAGTGAATCATCCTCTGAGGCTCAAGGAAAAGACCCACGTCAGATTCTGTCTATATTTGGACACCTGTCCCTCAAGTAGCTCCCTAATTAGCACTAATTAATAATCAGTCCATGTACTTGGCATCATGTTTTCTTTGATAAATGGCCTTAGCTTATATATGTGGCTCATACTTTCTCAAATGCCCTTTCTTCTCCATTTTTTCTAGCAATCCAAATCTTACACTTTCTCCACAGGCTGATTTTAAAACTACTCATTCATTCCAATTCAATCACTTTTAATTACTCATTCAAATTTATTATTTCAACCAACTAATAATGTGCCCAGTCCTGTAGAGATGGTCTTAGAGATTCCAACAGGGAGAAACAAAACCAAACCTCCCTTGTTTCCCAACAGCGCCTGTGCTCTTGCTTCCTGTGAAAAATTCTCCTACGACACTAGTGGTGGTGTTCTTTTGTTTGAACATTACCTGTCTTTTGTCTTGTTGACGGAATAACATCCAGCTTGAGAAAAGTTCTCATAAGAGTTTATCTGAGTCAAAATAATGGCAATTGGGAAGCAAAATCTGAACGGACTGAGAAAATGCTTCAGAGAAGGGCAGTTTTGCAGCTTATTTTACACATTAAAATCAAAAGGGGAGACCTAAGGGTTACATGAAATCCACTGGGAGGTGGAAGAAAACCAAGTGGGGAACCCCTGAGATAAAAAGAGGAACAGACACACACACACTACCTTCACAGGGGCGGGCACAGGGGAGTTAGCATCTGCAGCACAGAGATGGTAAGTGGGCAGCAAGTAACGGTGTGGTCCCCTGCCCTGGGGCCGGCAGTTGTGCCTTGGAGAGGTCTGGAAAAGAAAATTACTCTGCATTTCAAAGGCATGCTACCTTAGGTGCACAAAGACAACTGAGAAATTCTAAGTTGAAGATTGACCGTTGTCAAGGGAGCCACAGGCCCAGGACGGGACTACTTACCATGCCCCACTCTTAGTTAGGAAGTTCTACGATCAGACCATCCTGGGTGGTTACTTTGGTCTCCGCGTTTGTGAGGCCGACACACAGGCCTCCCCCGAACTTTTCAGGTTAGTAAGTGGCCTCTTGTTCACCCGTAATACACAGCTATCAAACATAAAATGATAATAACCATACCCCAATGAAATCCCTAAAAGTGCTAAGTGATAATAGCTGATCTTAGAAGTACAATAAATTCAATGAAATATGGCTGAGATTCTGATAGAAAATAACACACAGAGACTATGTTACAAGAACTGAAAAGACTGATGAAAGTCTTTTTTGTGTCCGTGTGGCATTAGCTCCAGGTGCGGCCACGTAGACATGTTCTGAATGTTCCAAGTCGTTACTCTGCACCGCTGCCTCGGCCCTCATACCATCCCTCCATCCCACTGCGGCGGCAAGTCTCGTCAATCCCATTCCCTAAACATCTTCTGGAAACAGCTCACCTCTCTTTTCCATCCTTGGGGAGACTTCCTGGGGTGCCCTACTCCACCTCCCAAAATACCAACTGCCTGATTTAGGTGGTCCAATAAATCCTTGACCTTGTCTTTATCAGACAGTATTATAAATGTCTTTGCCCACTGATAGCCTTTATTAATGTGTGAATTCCTTAAAAGTCAGCATCATGTTTTATTGTTTTTTTGTGTTCTCATGACCAGCATGGTGCTGGCACACGAAAAGCACTTACTGAATTTAAAAAATAAATTTAATAAAACAAGGAACAGTTTCCTTAAAACTCACAAGGGGGCAGCAAGGAATACAATTCTTTCTATTGTCTGCAAAATCAGACATCTTTTGAACTAGAAAACACATTAGATTAATTGAATAAACTTTTCATCTCAGAAGACTCAAACATTTTTTTGAGCAGAATTTTGCTTTACTTACTGGACCTCTTTGGTAGCTGCCTCACTTCCCAGCTTTTAAAATGTCTCGTAGGCATAGAATCTATCGGCCATTCTCACAAACAGGTATATTCGGCCATAGCTCTGTGCTTAGTTGCCTTAACAGACTTTCTTAAGTTTATATAAAACAATGTGCACTGCCCTAAATGAAATTTTCTGAGCCTAGTATTTATTTGGCTTCTTGTTTTCTTGCATACTCACATAATTTTACCACTCTGTTTAGTACCATCTCCCCATTTCTAGAGATCAAGAAATGGAGGCCTAGACAGGTTAAAGGGTCTGATTTTGCTCACATAGCAAATTTGTGATTGAACTGGAACCAGACTCCCAGTCCTCTGACTCTGACACTTCTGAAGATCAGGACCCAGCAGATGCTTTGGTTAGAAACAGATCAGTAATTCAGGGTACAGAGACTTGAGTAACCAAATTTGTCCTCGACAAGTGAGTGTTTACTAATAGGACAAGAGCCACTTTCTCTGGCCCTCTTTCCCAGAGCTGGCTGGAACCCATCAGGCATTGTTACAGAACCTCGTTTAGGCTGTTCTAGAACAGCTGTGGGGTTTGATTGCTCGCCACCAAGAAGTGTTACTCACAATGCAAGTTTGGTGAAAAAGAAAAGGGGTTGTTTATTTAAAGGTTATACAGATTTAGGCCCTGGCTGGTGTGACTCAGTGGATTGAGCACTGGCCTGTGAACCAAAGGGCCACAGGTTTGATTCCCAGTCAGGGCACATGCCTGGGATGTGGGCCAGGTCCCCAGTAGGGGGTGCCTCAGAGGCAACCACACATTAATGTTTCTCTCCCTCTCTTTCTCCCTCCCTTCCCCTCTGTCTGAAAATGAAATAAGATCTTTTAAAAAAAGTTAAAGATTTAGAATAGTGACAGAATCCTGCCATTAAGTCTCACTCCTTTAAAACACCTAAACACATAGTCTTGACTCCCTTTGCCAAACCAGGCCAGATTCAGAATATGCCAGTCAGAGCTACCATCTTTCAGAGAAGCAGAAGTCTGCAGCTCAGTATTCCCGGCCACAGTTCAGCAGCCTGGGCACCTCCCATGATCCTGCTTGGTCAGGCAGGTCCCTGCAATTCCCAGCTCTATCAGCTCTGCCACCGTGTTCTCCAGGCAGGTTTCCCAGTGGGTCTCCTCCTCCTTCCTCCAGCTCCTAATCCAAAACTCTGTGGCATCTCCTTAGTCCAAACCGTGTGAAACATCCTTACACACTAGACCTCATGGTGGACCAGGGGGACCTTCTACACCCTTTCAAACCTCATGGTTGCTACATCATGGCTCCCTTCCCTCATAGCAGACCCAAGCCTATTTTAAATGCTGACCAGGGGCTTCCTACGTGACCTCATATTTGGCATTATACGTTCTAAAAGTCAAGTAGAACTTTGACCCAGGTGGGTGGCAGTATGCTTCTCTTCAGGAAGGACACAGCTATCCGCTCATCATTGTTATAAAAAATATCTTAAGCCATATCATCTGCTCTCCCATTCCCCAACCAAGGGCTGTGGGGAATATCTCCTATATTTTGGGGACCCTTTGCTCTGCATCCTGTTTCATCAGAACTGACCCTAATTGTTTCATGAGTCCAGGACTAGAAAATTACTGGAAGCGTGCCCTGAAGGTACAGAGGCTGTGGGAACTTACGAAACAGCACATACCAGGCCACTGGACCCTGCACCCAAAGGTAACATCAAAACAAGTTGCAGCCCCACGGAAACATCCTGCCCTACAGCTGCCCATTACCCGATAAACGCCCAAAGCCCTAACGCCTCCGGCTGATGCACATCTCTGCACCTAGCCCTCTACCTCCCTTGGGAAAGTAAAATAGAAACTTTACTTTCTGCGCTTTCTTGTCTTTGTGAATTCTTTCACAGCCGGTGTCACTGGCCACCCTAACAGTTACATTTCAGCCTCAGTGAAGGTTAGTTTTAGTATCTAACTGTAGCGAACAAGCGTTCGGACATGTTCTTCTTTTTCTTTATTGAATACGGAAATGCGAAACAAAAAAATAACACCTTTACAATCTCTCAACTTTGAAATAACACAGTTCCCATTACAGCGGAAGAAAAATTTCCCCCACTCTCTTATATTCTTGGCTGGGTCTAAAAAATTAAACTGATAAAAACAGATTAACAGGAGAAAAGCATACAAATGTTATTGAATTTTTACATGTATGTGGGAGCCTTCACAAGAGAGTGAAGACCCAAAGAAGTGGCTAGAGCAGAAAGCTTTTGCATTTTTTAGACAAACAATAAATTTGTGAAGAATTGGTAAGGCTAAGAGGTTTGGGCCTAGGGGTAGCAAATGGTGAAGAAGTAACTAGAAAAATTGGAGTTAGTTTAGCAAGATTTGTTTATACAGCCTTGTTGGCCCCAAATACAATCTCTGGTGATGTCTTTCCTCCTGGTACAGGGTAGGCACCTTTCACATGGGAATTTTATGACCTGTTTCAGGGAAGAAGGGAAGGGTTCAGAGGTCAGAGTGACCTTCCTACTTCTGCTGCTTTTAAAATTACTTCAGCCTCCCCTGGCTCGTGTGAGTCGGTGGATTGAGTTCTGGCCTGTGAACTGAAAGGTCACTGGTTCAATTCCCAGTTAGGGCACATGCCTGGGTAGCTGGCCAGGTCCTTGATTGGGGTCGATGTATTTTTTTGTACATCGATGTTTCTTACCTGCTCTTACTCTGTCTCTAAAAATAAATAACATCTTTTAAAAGGTAAAATTACTTCAGCTTAAGATATTTAATATGCCATATTTGGGGGGTAGCACTAAAGTAGGTATTTTGAAATATCTCTGATGATCACTTAGCATAGTGTTCTCCAGTTCCATCCACACTGTTGTTAAGGGTATGAGCTCCTTCTTTCTTTCTGCTGTATAGTATTCCATTGTGTAAATGTACCATAGTTTTTTTATCCACTTATTTCCTGGTGGGCATTTAGGTTGCTTCCAATACTTGGCTATTGTAAATTGTGCTGCTGTGAACATTGGGGTGCACAGGTTCTTTTGGATTGGTGTTTCAGGGTTCTTAGGGTATAGTCCCAGCAGTGGAATTGCCAGGTCAAAATAAACACGGTGGTGAAAGACAAATACCTTATGAGTGGAACCTACTCAACAAAACAAACAAGCAAGCAAAATATAACCAGAGACACTGAAATAAAGAACAAACTGACAGTAACCAGAGTGGAGAGGTGAGAGGGATAATGGGGGAAAAGAGGGAAAGGTCCATCAAGGAACGTGTATAAAAGACACATGGACAAAGCCAAATGGGGAAGGTATGAGGGTAGGAGGTGGGGATGAGTGAGGCAGGGGGGCATGGTGGGGTGATAATGGAGACAACTGCACTTGAACAGCAATAATAAAATGAAGAAATATTCCTGATGAAAGGAATATTTTTATTGGTTCAATTATTCTCAAATAAACCTTTGCTTTCTAGAAAAAGGTATACTTTTCAAGTGATTTAACACATACTTTTTGAATATGAATGTTGTAACTGTTCTTTTACTAAAAATTCAAACATTAGAGGTATACACAACACAGACGCTGACAATACACTGAGTTTATTGCCCTCAGAGTTAATCCCTGCCACTCACTTAGTGTATCTCTCTCCAGGTTTTTTTCTATGTACATGCTAATAGATATTATTGCTTTTCCAACAAAAATGGGATCATATTCATATTTTTTTAATTGAGGTACTGTAAAATTCACATAACATAAACTCACCATTTTAACCATTTAAAATGGTTCAATTTAGTGACTTTTAGTATATTCACGATGTGTGCAACCGTCGCCACTGTCTAATTCAGGAATATTTTTATCACCCCGTCAGGGAGACCTGCACCCTATCATAACCGGTTGCACTGGGTCCGAGTGCTTAGTAGTTGTCTGCCAAAAGTCAACTCTGAGGTGATTTTATGAGAAGGAACTTTATTGCAAGCCAGCAAGCAAAGACACACGGATCCTGGAATAAAGCATCTAATTCATCTTTATAAGAAGAAATCATGCACAAACATCAAGGTAGACTTCCTCATTGCATGTAGAGGTGGGGACATTTCCAGGTCACGCACAGTCAGAAAACATGGCTGTACACACATCACATGTTCAAAAATGTTGGAAAAACTCCCCCCTGGGTGGAGATTTTATTATTATAATGAGGATGCCACTGGAAGGGACTTCCGGCTCCTCTTGAGTTGTTCTCAGATGGTGTCAGCCAGCTCACCCCCGGTCCCACAAAACATCCTGGGCTTGGTCCTGAAACACAGCCCTGGCAGTCAGCATCCGGGGCTGTGTGGGCATGCATCCACATCTGACTAAATCTTGGTCTTTCCACAAGACTTTCCGCAAATTACAAGATAGCATCGTAAAAACTTTATACATTTTAGAGGGGTTTAAGTAGGGTCACAGGTTAATTGAGGCAAAGTTATAAACTCTAAACAAAGGCTAATCTGTGCTAGGCTGTCTGCTAGGCTACATGTGTAGGTTAGGTCATGCTAATTCATACTGATTTGCAGCTTGCTTTATTACCTAATGTGCCCCGTTATGTAAAGATACATCTTTTCTTTTAATAGATTGATAGTATTCCATTGTAAGCACCATAGTAATTTAGCCTCAATTAATGGACAGTTGGGTTATTCTGGATTTTAAGAATATTATAAACAACGAACGCTGTACTAAACGTCCTCGAACACTGCGTGCTTCTGTGAGACAAATGGTTAGATGTAGAAATGTTGAGTCAAAGGCAATGAACGTTAAAAATGTGATCGAAATTGCTGCATTTTCCTTCACAAGACTTGTACTAATGAACAGTTCCAACAAGAGTAAATTTCCCTATTTATGTTTTCTTACACTCTTGCCAACACTGAATATCAATTTTTACATCTTTGCCAATCTGATAGGTAGAAAGAATTACATTATTGTTTTAATTTTTATTTGATTAATTATAAGGGAAGTTGAGCAGCTTTTAATGTTCATTAGCAATTTTTTTAGTGGCTTGCCTGTTCATGCTCTTTGCCCCATAGTTTTACTGATGTATTTTTCTTTTCCCTGTTGATTTTTTTTAGGTAGTTAAGAAGAAATTTTTATTTTGAAAAATCTTTTGTGTTCTCATTTTAAATAAACTTTTTCCTTTCCCTGTCCAGGAAACACGTTCTCTGATTCATCTCTGTTAAATGCTTCTAGGCCATTTAGTTAATGAAACCCTTTCCTGCTGAAGAGGGCTTGGTTGGTGATCATCCGAAGAATGATAATACCTTGTTTCCGTTTCCGTTAGAGCCATCATCCTCTTTTCCTCTCCCACTAATTGCTTTGTGTTCTCCCTGCTTGATGCATTTGACCTTATGTTTTTCTTGTAGTTCTTTCTTGCTAATACCCAGCTGCGTTGTGTCAGAGGAAAATTAATTTCTTCGGAGATTCGAGTACATTGCATAAGTAAACTCCATTGCATTAATATTTCTTTCAAGATGTGTCAAATTTTTGTCTCAACCAAAGGGTACCCCTTTGAGTTAAACCTAATTCTTTGGGGTCCTCCTGTTCTAACAGCTTTTTGGACTCCCGGAGGGAGGATCTCACCTCGGAGCTCACGGCAGCCATTATTTCTTTGTCAGGAGGAGGGTGCCTGACTGAATACCAGATTAGCTGGTCATATGCAGTTTTCCTGAGCTCCCTATGGTGGGAATGCTTTTCTGTTTCTTAATTCAAATGGCCATTCTGGGTTTCTGTGTGCTGTCTGGTAGTGCTTTGCCCCAAAACAGCAGCAGTGACCTTTGGGACCAGCTTGAGAAATTAATGAAGCCTTGTGGGAGCCTCTGCAGAGGAAGAGTTGGCATAAATGGGAGCTGTGTTCTGTGCGGTTCTCAGGGGAGTTGAAACAAACCAGGGATAGAAATATGCTGCCACAGCTGCTATTGCCTGCGAGTAATGTGAGGGCGAAGTGCTGACAACACGCAGATCCCCAGGGAAAGCCCCCGAGTGACACAGTCACACTACTGCCACGCTGTTTTCATGGTCTTAGCACTGATTTTCAGACAGCGCACTCACTTAAGCCCACCTGGCCACTGTGTGAGGTGGGATGGGTGGTTATGCCAGGCCCACAGCAGCATTATTATCTCCACCACCAAGCACCAGTGCGAGAACACCCGCGTGGGAACAAACCAGGGATTCACGGTCATTTTCAGTTCCCAGCTCATAAATAAGCTTTGTTTGAAAATGGACTGAAAGAGGCAAGCCAACTAGACTTTTCCCTTCCATGCCTTTCACAATGAATAGAACGAAGCTTTGTTCTGTTTTGTTTTTATGAGTAAGAATAATATTATTGGCACCTTTCTGTACTGTCTCCCACCCACCACTCCAGAGGGAGAGCCCAGGTACTCACCTAGGTAGTTCTTTTCTGTGGTTACTGAAGCCGCTGGCACCTTTAGAAACATTAGTGCTCACACTTTATGGCTTCCTGAATGTTACTAAGGTCTCTAATTAGCATAATCTATTTTCAGAGTTTTACATTTATTTATTATGTAACTAACTTTTGCTCAATTATCTATATTACACATGTTGCTGGTAGAAAATATGGCAAATATAATGAAGTATAAAGAAAAAATATAAAAGAAACCACATTCTTCTTATTAAAGATAATCACTATTAATATGTTGATACATATCCTCCCATGTTTTATATACATATGTGTGTGTGTATACATTATGTGCAGTAGTTATATTCTATAAAGTCATGAACTAGTAAATACTGAACTACTGATCCTAAGAAAAGTAACAGGGTTAGGTTCCTATGAACCTCTCTGTGATGGGGTACAGAGTGGGGCTCCCCCAAAATAGCAAAGCATATTCCCTACTCCCCAGACCTTGATTGGGGGAAGGGAGAATGAATGATACCGCATTTAAAATACTTCACATAACAATGGCAAGTTGACAGCTGTGCTGCTGCCCCCAGCAAAAGGTGCACTTCGGGAGCACTCAGGGACTCGTGACATAGCCAGGGGAGATGGATGCCCACCCCGGGTGCAGGAGTGCTCTCCGTGCCCCCAAGATGGAACCCCGACAATACAAACCTGTTTTCTTCAACACTAATTGTTGTGTCATGCATCAAGGACAAGCCTTGGTTTTGCTCAGTTACATCTGGTCACAACATTTTCGTTAGTACATCAATACATAACCTTTGGACTTCCGGCCAAGATGGAGGCATAGGTAGGCGCACTGTGCCTCCTCGCACAACCAAGATAGGGACAACAATGATATAGAAACAAAATAACAACCAGAACTGACAGAAAATTGAAGTGAATGGAAGTCGGACAACCAAGGATTTAAAAATCGACACTTTCATCCAGACCAGTAGGAGGGGTGGAGTCGGGCCGGGTGAGGGATGTGGAGCAGAGAGCTGAGCACCTGGGGCGGCACGCAAGTCCGCAGCAGGCAGATCCCAGGCACACAAGCAGCAGTGGCTGGTGGGCCCCAGCCAGGGGGTGGTGACCGGCAGACCTAGCAGACCCTGGGTGCACAAGCAGCGGTGGCTGGTGGGCCCCGGCCAGGGGGTGGCGACCAGCAGACCCAGCGAGGCGGCCATTGTGAAGCAAGACACTGCACGCAACTCAGGGTCCCAGCACCGGGAAATAGAGCTTTGGGTCACTGACTGAAAAGGAAGGTCCCATGGGGTGCACAGGCCCACCCACACTGGAATTGGTGCCAGAGGGGCCCGGTTGGCTTGCGGAAAGTGGTGGAAGGGTCTGGGGTCCTACAGTAAGCAGAGCAAGCACCATTGTTCCTTCTCGGACCCCGCCCCCACATAGAACGTCACAACCCTGCGACTGGGGTGCCCCGCCCAAGTGAACTCCTAAGGCCCCGCCCCTCACTACAGGAGCTTGACAAGACCA
>CM052538.1:117426040-117449253 GCA_028533065.1 Trachops cirrhosus
TGAATAAACTAAAATTAAAAAAAAAAAAGAAAGAAAGAAACCAGCCATACCCATTTAAAAAAAAAAATCTCTGGGCTTGGGGCTCAGCAAAATGTGTTTTAAAAGCCCTGCAAGTGACTCAGACTTGCCGTCAAGATGGTGGAAAAGCTAAATGCCATCTGTACCTCCTCCTACAACCACATCAAAATTACAACTAAATTATAGAAAACCCCCCCTTGAGAACCACCTGAAAACTAGCTGAACAGAACTCCTGTAACAAAGGATATGAAGTAGAGCCACTGGAGACTGGCAGGAGAGGTAGAGACACTAAATGTTCCCATACCCACCAGTGGTGGTTAAGCATCAGGAAAGATATCTAGGTTTTGGGTCTCTAATGAGAAGCAAGCGGTCCTGGCCACATACTGGGCTCCCCAACTGGAGCACCAACCCTGGGTAAAGGAGTCCCTGTAACATCCAGCTGTGAAAACCAGCATGGATTCCATCAGGTGAGATAGAGGGCCAGGCTGCTGTAAGCCAAGGTATCCTCTTAAAGGGCCCAAGCACAAACTCACCCTAAGCACCAGAGAAGGGAGAGCAGCCACAAAGCACCAGGGACATATAGGGAGAAAATGAACTATCTGGCTTCAGGGCAAGGGCTGGAGGGACATTTCTCCCTGGGACTAAAGTACAGGCAGGGACCATTGTTCCTCTGTTGAACCCTCCCCCGACCCAGCCTGCAGGTGTCAGGGGGTGCTAAATCTGTGTTAATGAACCTGGCTAACGCTGCTCTCGCCCCGCCCTGCTAATTTCCTGAGACCCTACCCCACCCAATTCTCATGCCAGGTTCCAACCTCTTTCAGAAGCTACTCTATACAAATGGCTGGCCTGGGCCCATGCTTCAGACTTTCCTAAAATCTCTCAAAGGTGCACATACCCCCAAAAATCAGCAGCTAGCCTCAGCATTCCCAGTACCTCTTGCTAAGCAGCCCCAAGCCTGGCACAGAGGCAGCCAGCTTTGATTCACAACACAACCAGGTGCTTCTGGGCCCAGCACAAGCAGCTACCAGCTGCAAATCACCTCATAGCTCCTACCAGGCAGCCCCGGCATGGACATGAGCAGCAGCTCACACTGGAGCCCCTCCCCAGAGGCCCCACAACCTGCATACCTGGTGGCCAGCATCAGACCACACCAGAGGACCACCCAATTAGCACCACAGGTGACACACCCAAAGGATGAACTTGGCAGGCATCAGACCCCAACTAAAGTGAATCCCACTCTGTGGAGTCAGCCTGCACAACAGCTTGTCTGCTGTAGTCATAGCCAGTCCTCACAGCCAGTCAGCCAGAGGGTCGTTGCCCATCCAATCACGTGCTAAAAGCAATTAAAGCTCAACTACAACAGGAGGGCACTCACAGCCCACACAAGGGACACTCCTGGAGCACCTGGCTCAAGTGAACAGGGAGACTGCAAATGAGCCCCACAGACATCTACTACATAAGGCCGCTCTGCCAAAACAGGGAGATGAAGCCCCTCTACCTAATGCACAGAAACAAACACAGGTACAAGCAGGCATCCAAAATGAGGAGACAAAGGAACATATCCCAAATGAAAGATCCGGACAAAACTCCAAAAAAAGAACTAAACAAAATGGAGGCAAACAATCTGCCAGATGCATAATTCAAAACACTGGTTATAAGGATGCTCAATGAATTTAGGAGAATAGATGAACTGAGAACTTCCACAAAGAGACAGGAAACATTAAAAAAGAGATAGAAAACAAAGAATCTTCCCTGGCTGGTGTGCTCAGTGGTTTGAGCACCAGCCTGTGAACCAAAGGGTCACCAGTTTGCTTCCCAGTCAAGACCTATGCCTGGGTTGTGGACCAGGTCCCCAGTAGTGGGTACGTGAGAGGCCACCACACATTGATGTTTCTCTCCCTCTCTTCCCCATCTAAAAATAAATAAAACATTTCTTTAAAAAAAGAATCACTCAAAAAAAAAGAACCAGTCAGAAATAAAGAATACAATAACTGAAATAAAAGATACAATAGAAGGAATCAACAGCAGATTAGATGAAGCAGAGGATATAATCAGCAATTTCAAAGACAGGGTAGTGAAAAACACCCAACTGGAACAGCAAAAACAAAAAGAAATTTTTAAAAAATGAAACTCTGGGACAACATCAGGCATTCATATGATAGGGGTACCTGAAGGAGAAAAGAGAGAGCAAGGAATTGAAAATCTACTTGAAGAAATAATGACTGAAAAATTCCCTAACCTGGCAAAGGAAAGAAACACACAAGTCCAGGAAGTGCAGAGTCCAAACAAGATGAACCCAAAGAGGCCCACACCAAGACACATCATATTTAAAATGGCAAAGGTTAAAGACAAAGAGAGAATCTTAAAAGCAGTTAGCTACCTACAAGGGAGTTCCATAAGACTATCAGTTGATTTCTCAACAGAAATGTTGCAGGCCAGAAGAGATTAGCATGAAATATTCAAAGTGACAAAAAGCAAGGACCCACAACCAAGATCATTCTATCCAGCAAGGCTATCATTTAGAATGGAAGGACATATAAAGAGCTTCCTAAACAAGAAAAAGCTGAAGGAGTTCATCAGCATCAAACCATTATTATATGAAATGTTAAAGGGACTTCTTTAAGAAGAGGGAAAATAATAAAAAATATGAATAAGAAAATTTCACAAAAGATTTTCACTGACAAACACATAATCAAAGCAGTGGATCAACCAACCCTAAAGCTGATACAAAGGTCAAAAGGCAAAAATGGAAAGATCATGTGTAACTACAGCAGTAAACTAAGGGATATACACAAATATGCACACACAAGAAGTGAAAAATAATAACAAAAATATAAACATGGATAAGGCGAGTAAAAGTGGTAGGGATTTTAGAATGTGTTTGAACTTAAGCAACCATCAACTTAAAATAGTCTGCTATTCACATAGCTTGGTATGTATAAAACACATAGGAACCACAAACAAAAGTCTACAAGATATACACAAGAAATAAAAAGAAAAAAATTCAAACACACAACACTACAGAAAGTCATCAACATACAAGAGAACAGAGCAAGAGAATAATAAAGAAACCGAGAACTACAAAAACAATAAAATGATCACTACATGCCTATCAATAATTGTAAATTATTCATCAATAAATCATACATCAATAAATGTGAATTGATTAGGTGCTCCAAGCAAAAGATGAATGGATGAAGAAGAGGTGTATATATATATATATATAACAAAATAATACTCTGCCATTAAAAAGAGTAAAATCTTACCATTTGCAACAGTATGCATGGACCTAGAGGGTATTGTGCTGTGTGAAGTAAGTCAGACAGAAAGACAAATACCATATGATTTCACTTACATGTGGAATCTAAAAACAAAATAAACAAGCAAACAAAACAGAAAAAAACTCATAGATACAGAGAACAAACCGATGGTTGCCAGATGGGAGAGGGGCTGGGTCAAAAGGGGAGGGGATTAAGTACAAATTGTAAGTTACAAAATAGTCACAGGGATGTTTATAAAGTACAGCATAGGGGATATAATCGATACTATAACTTTATATGGTGTCACGTGGGCACAAGATTCATTAGGGGGAACATTTCGTAAGTCATATACATGTCTAACCACTTCTGTCACCAGAAACTAATGTAATATTGAATGTCAACTGTAATTGAAATTTTTTTATTGTTTCAAAGTAAAACACAAAAGCCCTCCAGGTGGCTCTAACGCAAAGTCAAGTCTGTGGACCAATCACGGACATGGAGGAAAAAGAACAGTGGGCTGGATTCTAGTCCTGATCTTTTTAATTGTGTGACCTTGGGTTCATCGTTCAGCCTCCTCTTCCTCCATCTGTTTACACACAAAGTGTAAAAAATGCTATATTTTCATTATATGCATTTAATGCACTAATGCTAAATCTTTCCATCACAGTGCTTAAGGACCCCTTTCCTTAGCCTTGTAATTACCATATCTTTTGGACTATAAGATGTACCCCCCCAAATTTGGGAGGAATAATGGTTGTTAATGCTGCTGTTAAGTTCTGTTTACATTTACATTGGTGAAATATTGTTATTTATGTTATTAAATATTTTACCACATTTTTTGCTTCAAAAATTTTTTCCCTATTTTCCTCCTCTAAACCTAGGTGTATCTTATGGTCTGAAAAATACAGTCTGTGTTGTCTACGGCCATACCACCCTGAACACGCCCGATCTCGTCTGAAAAATACGGTCTATGTTTGCAAGTAACTCAACGTCATATCGTCATATCGTCATATCGTAAGTAAA
The DNA here is from genome assembly GCA_028533065.1 of Trachops cirrhosus. Taxonomy (NCBI): domain Eukaryota; kingdom Metazoa; phylum Chordata; class Mammalia; order Chiroptera; family Phyllostomidae; genus Trachops; species Trachops cirrhosus. The sequence continues at coordinate 117,430,342 of CM052538.1, forward strand.
ACTTTCTGGTCTTTCAGCCTGGACTTTTTCTTCTCCAGTGAACGATTCACACATCTTCTTGTACTTCTCACCCTTTCCTGCCTCTGGGGCAGCCCCCTCTTCTGGTTTCCCTCCCACCTCTTTGGACGTTCTTCCTCAGTTTCCTCTGTTAGCTTCTTAGCCTCTGCTCACTCCTTAACTCCTGGTGTTCCCATCCTGGTCCTGGGAACTTGATACACAATTCTTCCGTGCGGGCCTTGTCCACAACTGGACATTAGCTATTTCTCAAATAAGCTGAATGAAATATTTCACTCTCTTAAACTTTCCAGATTAAGGCGCCTGTTATATATCCAGGAGGCCCCTCAAATGAACACAGCCCAAAGAGAACTCACTATCTTCCCCCCAAACCGCTCTTCATCCTATTTTCCCACGGAGCAGCCCAAGTCAGAAACTGAGAGCTCCTAGATGCTTCCCTCTCTCCTTGCCTTTCATCCCCAGTCAGGCTCGGAGACCTGCAGGCCCCTGTTCTGGGAGCTCTTTTTAGCCCTCTCTCTTCTTCACTTTCCAGTCACTGCCTTTAACTGGTCACCAGCTTCCTGCTTAACCCGCTCCAGTTCCCAGTCTGCTCACCACACTGTCTCCCGAAACACACAGTGGGGTTAGCTGCCATGTAAAGTCCCTTAGTGGCTCTCGGGGGCTTTCAGGGTGTTGTTCCAACTTCTCTGCTCAGTCTCACAGCCACGAACCTTCTCCCTCTACCACACACCCGGCCATATGCGACTGCGGGTTTCACACCCCCGGCTCCGCCAGTGACTCCACCTTTTCCTTCTCCTGGCATGTCCTTCCCCCTTTCTGACTCCTTTGTGGCCCTTGAACACTGTCCTTGGCCAACCCTCCCAGTCTGACTGCGCTTCCCGTTCCACGCCCCCAGCACACTGTGTTCTAGCGGCACCCGCAGCCCTCGCCGCTGCTCCCTGGAATCGCTCGTGCACCCGATCCCTGACCCACCAGACCAGAAGCCGCTGGACAGCACGATGCCTGGCACAAAATAAGTGCTTGACAAATTAATGTTTATTTTTCCTTATACATAATACATTTTTCCTTTAGAGATTTCTTTATTCATATTAGCCATGTGCCTCGATGTGTCTCATTTCCTTTATCTTAAGCCATCCTTTGACCAGACGCGGTACAGGCAGTTAGGGATGGTCGTCTGCACTGGATCCCGGACCAGAAACTGAGAAGGTAAATTCGACCAGAGGGAAAGCCTCTGGGCAGAGGTCTGGGGGTGGGAAGGAGTGACAGCCTGTCTGTGGGAGTCATGACATTTTGAAAACACCAAGTTCTCTGTCACCTTGAGCTCTGTGAGGCAAAAGGGGTGACAGAGGTGGGAGCTTTTGTCCTCTTTTGTGGGCAGATTTCCCCAGTGAGTTTTCTTCTTGTGGTGCCTGTGGCCACAAAGGAGGCTGCCCCAGGAACCCCCACCTATTTTTAGCTTCAGTTCAATACCCCACAGACAGCAACCCTCCCATGCACCTCTGTATTTTCAATCTCGCTGCTGCCAGTATGAATCACCCAGGGCCGACCTGAGGAGCTGCTAGATCTGAAGTGAGAATAAAAAGACTTGAGGTGAGAAGGTACAGTCTTTCATAGTGGAAAGTTGCCAAGGTGCCCTGACATCTGGTATGTCTAATAGCTCCCTGCGCTGCTTTTATGAAACAAATTTCATAATGTAATGTTACTTTAATGAAGTTCTTTTTGACCAGAGTCCAAGATGCATCAGAGCCTGCACTGCATAATCTAAACTCCTCAGGATTTCCTCTCTATGAGAAACTTCCCTGGGAAGTGAACAGTTCTAGATGTTGCCTGAGTCAGAGATTACACACCACACGTTACTGACTAGGTTAATTTTTGTATGCTTTGTCAAACTAGGTCAAGGTCTTGAGGGATGACATTTTGTGTTGCAAATGCTGCTGTTTCTGAAAGCCATCAAAGGCTCACCCTGGAAGGGCAGCTGATGGGTTTTAACAGCGGCATGACCTCTGGGTCCAGCCAGTCACGCCTCCTTGGACTTCAGCCTTGCAGTATGTTGACGGGGGTTCTGATGACGCATTGTCCTGCTGGACGACCTGTGCATCAGCCACACTGATTCAGCCTCCTTCCCCTTCCATCCCCAAAGGATTTTTGACACAGGCAACACTCTAGGCAAATGTTCATCTAATATCTCTAAACTAGAGCTTCTGCCCTAATTTCCATTTTTTAGGCTCCTTTTTAATGTTTAGTTGAAGACATGTTTATTGATTTTAGAGAGAGAAGAAGGAGGAGAGAGAAAGAGAGAGAATCATCAATGTGAGAGAAATATTGATCAGCAGGTTCCCATACGCGCCCTGACCAGGGAGGGATTGAACCCACAACCTAGGTAAGTGCCCTGACTGGCAATCAAACCTGCAAACTTTTGGTGTACAGGACAATGCTCCAACCAACTGAGCCACCTGATCAAGCCTACCCTAATTTCCTTTTTGATTTCTTGTCGTGGGGAGGTGGACTAAGCCATAAGCAATCTTCTAGGACTACATCTATCTCTGTACTGAAGATTTTGAGAGGGCAGCGTCTTCTTCCTTACCCTGGGTCCCATCCCAGAAGTTACTGTCAGACAGCAGCAGAAGAAAGAAGAGAAGGGGGCACTACCTAGCTCTATCTATAACTTTTTCACTCCCCTTCCTAATGCTCCAATCCCCGGGTGGGCTGAGTTCCAGGGTGGCTCTGCTTCATCCTCCAATAGCCTGTGTTCCACAATGCCGCCTTTCTTTGTCAATCAGGAATAGTAACCCCTAACTCTCTCCAAGGCCAGAGCAGCTCCAGCAGAGTTTTGCTGGGAAGAAATGCAGACAAGCAGTGGCCAAGCTGGGTGGCGTCTCACTCTGGAGGGTTCTAAATTCTGCCAGAGCCACTCAGGCTGTCCTGCAGGACATGGCAGGTCACCAGAGGTTGTTATAGGAAACAGCAGGATGGATATGTGTGTTAGAGGCAGTGGTGAAAGGGGATGTAATTGTATCATTGTAACCCTTTTATACTACTTGAATTTTTAAGGTATTTTTTAACCATGTGCAAATGTTTCAATTTAAAAACTAATTAATTTTTAATACTACAGGTAATACAACATATCATTTGTGCCAATACTTTGAAAATTTAAAAAATAGGAATAGTCAAGCAACGGGGTTGAGTATAGAAAACAATGGGAGGACTGCGCCGGGCGACAGGTATGGATGCCGACTTCTGGGTGAGTGACTCAACCTTCCTGAGTCTCAAATTTCTTCATGCATGGTCGTGAAGACTACATAGGGTAAAGTCTATCAAGTGTCAGCCCAGGTAAATATTTAACAAATGTATAAATAACGAACTGAGAGGCTACCATGGTAAAATAGGGCCTGCACGAATGTGGGGACAGTGGAAATGGGGAGGGGATGGGCTGGAGTCATTTCAGAAACAGAATGGACCACAGTGAGATACCACCTCACACCTGTCAGAATGGCCATCATTAACAGATCAACAAACAAGTGCTGGCGAGATTGTGGGGAAAAGGGAACCATAGTGCACTATTGGTGGGAATGCAGACTGGTGCAGCCACTGTGGAAGGCAGTATGGAATTTCCTCAAAATACTAAAAATGGAACTGCCTTTGGACCCAGCAATTCTACTGCTGGGATTATACCATAAGAATCCTGAAATACGAGTTCAAAAGAACTTACACACCCCTATTTTCACAGCAATGCTATTTTACAATAGCAAGGTGTAGGAAGCAGCCTAACTGCCCATCAGTAGATAAATGGATTAAAAAACTGTGGCACATTCCCAGTCAGGGCACATGCCTGGGTTGCAGGCCAGGTCCCTGGTAAAGGGCCCCCAAGAGGCAACCACACATTGATGTTTCTCTCCCCTTCTTTCTCCATCCCTTCCCCTCTCCCTGAAAAGAAATAAAATCTTTAAATAAATAAGGCACATTTACACAATGGAATTCTATGCAGCAGAAAGAAAGAAGGAGCTCCTACCCTTTACAACGGCATGAATGGAACTGGAGAGCATTATACTAAGCAAAATAAGCCAGTCAGTGAAAGACAAGTACCTTATGATCTCACTTAAAAGAGGAATCTAATGAACAAAATAAACTCACGAACAAAACAGAACCAGACACATGGAAACATGGAACAGACTGACAGCTGCCAGAGGGGAGAGGGGAGGGGATAATGGTGGAAAGAGGGGAAGGGACTAGTCAAAGAACATGTATGAGTAACCCATGAACATGGACAACAGAGTAGGGATTGAATGTGGGAGCAGGGTATGGGCTGGACGGTGGAGGGCAAAGGGGGGATAATTGGGAAAACTGTAATAGAATAAACAAGAATAAAAACAACAAATTTTAAAAACATATAAAATTTAAAAAACCGAATGAACTGAAGTGATCGGCTATGGGAATTCAGGAGATTTCCCCTGGGACTGCAATAAATGGTGTACTGTAGTCAGATCTCAATGTCCAGTCTCAATGAACACCCTCAACCCCACCTTCCTGAAATCCCCTGCTTAATAAATGTGATCCTGCAAAGAAGTTATTCCACAGGTGGTCGGAAGATGTCGCTGCAGACAGTACCATCCATATTGTGCTCCTCTCTTGGCATCCCACCCTGCCACTTAAAAATTCTACTGTTGTTCCTTACCTACCTCCCCTTACTCCAGGCTCCTGTCCAAAGTGTAGCTCCCTCCTTTTCCTGTGAATCCTCACCCTTCCCTCTATGCCCCTGCCCTGATGCCCTGGTTATCCAGAGATGGATTCGAACCCTTCAAGACAGCAGAACCAACGTTGTGACTCAATTGTACCTGTGCTTCTCTGCACTCTCTCCATCATCCTGTGTGTACAGATTATTTACCAAGACCTGTATCCACGCTGTCACCCCACCCACATTCTCCCTAGCCTCTTCAGTTACCATCGATGAAAGTAGGGGGCACCCCTATGCCTTTTCTCCCACGCTCTTTAACTTCACTTCTAAATTGGCCCAGTTTTCAAATGTTAGCATTTCAAGATTTGGTGATGTTAATCTACCTCAGTTTCTGAAAATATCAGTGTTCTTGGTAAAATACTCCCTAAACTGCAGCCTATAAACAAGCTTAGGATATAGGAAATGATGAGCATTGCTGAGCCAAGCGGAGTGACTTAACCTCAGGGATACCTCACAGTCCTGGGACTGGACTGGGGTGGGGGGCGGGCGCAGCTGAGAGCGGGGATCAAAGGGAAAACACTCCAGGCCAATTTCCCCCTTTCTCCCAGCTCAAGGCTTCTGTTTGTGACCCTTCTTATTCAGTCTCTCGTCTGCTTCCAGTATATCAAAATCAGCCTAAGAATATCTTTCATAACAATATTTTTATAGGTATCCCTCATTAATAGTCTCAGGGATAAGCTTCCAAGACATCTCAATTCTTAATACTCATCCAAGTAATCTGCAGCTCTACTGCAGAGAACAGAGGCTCTAAAAGGGGGTTGGGAAAGCTTTTACCTTAGTGATTACAAGAAAGAGCTGTGGATCCCGGTTCCTAAATCTTTACTTGTAAAGCAAGCATTTTCAGCAGCTATAATTCTGTTTACCTTAGTCCTAAACCATGCCCCAGACCTTGGACCACAGAGGAAAAAAAAAGTTTCTGGTGGTGGGTGTGGTCTCTGATGCTGAAAAGGGCCATAAGCCCCTCACCTGGTGAGGGTGCCCAGGACACCAGGTCTTTCGTAGAACTGCCCTAGTACTCAGCCTCCTCCCACCCTGACTAAACCCAAGATGAATCTACCCCAAAGACAAAAGAGCACCTTACACTGACATGAAGAGGAAGCGACGTGCCTCCACCCCTTCCTCATCCAGCCACTCCTCCCCAAACACAGTAGAACATGAGCAACCTGCACACCTACAGGTATTCCGTGGTTACCGCCAACAAACAGTGAAAATGGAGAGCCAGGGATCTGGCCGCAGGCTGCCACGTGCGGGGCGGACACGTGCAGGCCTCCTCCTTCCCAGGCAGCAAGTCGCCCAACAGGAAGACTGGGTGTGTGGCGTGGCCAAGGCACCAGCACAGCAGGAACCCCTCAAAGAGATGTTCACTGAAAGCATCTGAGTTTGAAAAGAAAGCAAAATGAAGAAAAAAACAAACAAAAAAAAAACAAGTAGTCTTTGTGAGAAAAACTAGAAGTTGCTGAACTTGTTATTTTTATTTTACCATGTATTTAACAATCTGCAGGGGCAGAAAAATAGTTTTTCAGGGCTTAGACTCTGGTTCCAACCTGCCTGCCAGAGACAGACCAAACTTCTGGACAGACACACTCCCCCCAGCCTCCAGTCACACAGAGAGGCAGAGACCCGGTGACTCCAACTGCCCCCAAGGCACCCTGAGAAGGTAGCACCTTGGCTGAAAGACAGGTTATAAATTCAGGGCCTGTGCACTCTGTGTAGCCAAAGGATGCAGAAGTGTATTTTGTTTGGTTTACACAATACTGTAAAATTTGAAAATGTTCACATCAAAATCCATTTTATGATTTTTTTTCTTTAACAAGGGGATATCAGTACTGAACTCAAAGTGCTGTTTGGCAAAATTGCGAGCCTTGTGTGAGAGACATGCCCTCTCAGGTCTGGACTGTCGGAGACGCTGCCACGCCCCCTGGGACTCACATGGTTGGCTTCACGACTCTGAAAACTGCCTAGCCCCTGGCCCCTGTGGGTAGGTAATTGAGTTTGGTACCCTTTAAAGTTTTTATCCTTATTAAATTGCAGAATGCACAGAAAAAGAAATACATAAAGGTTTCGACAGTCTTATCTTCAGGTCACTATGAATGAAGGTCCTGACAACTGTTTTTCTGTGACAAAATCCAGGGCTTGGGGAGCTTCAGGTTTCGAAGCGGATGGATAGAGGTGGTTGCTCACCACAACAGGAGGAAAGAAGACTGAGCCTGGGGCTGGAGGCAGAATATACATTCAGAATTTCAATGCAGGGCTGTCCATCAGCAGTGGGCCTGACTCCCTTGGCCTTCAGGACTCTGTCCTCCCTCCTCTCTCTTCCAGCCTGGCTGCATTCAAGTTGCTGGGGTTAAAACAATTTTGGTTGAATCGGCCAGGGCAACTGACACAGAACGCTCTGCCCATGAGGTAAGAAAAGTCAAATGTTGGACCACTTGGCTGAGCTTAAAGAAAAATCCCCACGCTGCCAGGCCACTGCACACTTCAAGCAGTAGGTTTGGGTCACACTGTGCATTTCCCACCCAGAAAGAGTGCATGAAGTCACACCAGGCACTTATGACGTTCCTTTCCCCACGAGGGTGCTCCTGCCCACAGTGAAGCCCTTCCACATCACTGGCCGTCCCGTCATTCCCTGTGGCGGCTTTCTGTGCCAAAATACAAAGCAGCTTTGAGGTTAACTTATTCATTCTTTTGCCTTTTGTATAAAAAAAAGCCAAAGGATATTAAAAATGATTTACCTATGGTTTAATTGACATCTTTGAGATGGTCAAGATTATAAAAAATGTTTGACAACAAGTTGGGGAGAACTCTAAGTGCCCAATAGTCCAGAAAGGTCTTTCTAAACCAAAAATCCATTCTACTGTCTTCTTCTGCCTCTTCTGCTCACGTTTTCTGACTTCTGAGTATGTTCTTTATTGCCCAACTTGCAGTGTTTGTATTTAAGCCCTATAGAGCTTATACACATGACAGAGAGAAAACCTGCTGGATCACATTATTCAAAACCGTCTCCCAGGTTGCGGAAAAACAAAAGGTACCTCCTTGGGAATCCCCACTATAGGGACAGGTCATCAAAGCTCAGCACCTCCCAAAATTTCCAAAAGCACTCTGACAAATGAGGGAATACCTGGGACTGACTCTTACCACTAGGTGTCACACTAAGCAACCAGGAATAAAGACCACCAGGCCCTGAAGGCCACCACAAAGCCATACAGGGAGGTGCAAAGATACTTAATTCTGTGATACTTTTCACTTACGCACAATTTTCTTTTCAATATTTATTTCAAACCTGCAGCTAAAAGTCCTCTTCTATGTCATCCTTTACTAGTGGGGCATTTAGAATTTGACATTTCTGTACTTTTTTACAGACATGAATATCCTCAAAGAGATAAAATAGAGGGTGGTAGATGTTCCCCTGACAATTGGGGTAGAAAATACTTGTAGAAAACATTTTCCAAATTAGCTCTGCCTGGTGTGGCTCCGTTGGTTGGAGTGTTGTCCTCTAAAGCAAAGATTGTAGGTTTGATCCCTGGCAGGCACACTTACAGGGCCAATCGATGTTTTTCCTCCTTTCCTCTCTCCCTAAAAGCAATGAAAAAATGTTCTTGGATGAGAATTTATTAAAAAGAAGAAATAAAATATATATTTTCCCAATTCTAGTGTATTCAGTCTTGTTTTCGAAATGTGTTTTCCAAACTGTTAATAGTACAACTGCTTTGGCCCAACGATTAATGTGCTGGAATATGAATTAGACAAACCACCACAGGATACCTAGGTGAGTTTCTCTGCATTTGTTTCTTTTTAGGAAAGTAGGAACAAGATTTATCTTACAAGATTAGTTCTGAGAACAATGTGTTACCTAAAGTGTTGGAGTACTTCCAAAAAGTTATACTGTGAATTTCCAAGAGACATGGTCACCCTTAAGCAGAGTTATACATGCATTTGTGGGCAAGTAATACAATTTTTAAGATAATAAAAATAAAATAATTTAAGCTAAATAGCATTAGATCCAACCTTATTATTATAAAAGCAGGTATACCACAGCAAAGTTAACTGATCTCTCCAATTAATATGCAGTTAATTAGAAGCAGAGGCTGGACCTGAGATGTACTTTACAGTCACTGTTCCTCATTGCCTCAAAAATGGAATGTTTGTGTATCACATGCCCGCAGAGACAATGGAGATCATCACTGGGAAGTTTTCGTTTTGGCATGCCATCATTACTACCCTGAGGTTTTATTTCTTGGTTTTACTTTTTTCCCCCTCATATTTGTTTGTCACTGCAACTGACCCAGGTCCCCTACATTCAGATATTGGGGGTGGGGAGGAGGAGTTTCAGAGAAGAGACAGGTTAGTTAGTATATGACCAGTCAAGTTAAAGATGACTGCAACCATTGCCAGAAAGCTCTACAAAACTATAGAGGCCTCCTTGGGCTAATTCTGAAGAACTCTGGCAGAAGTTGCTTTGTTTTGCCTGGACCAATTCTGGAAGTTAAATCGATGCAATCTGTGCCTTGTTGGCTAGGAGGTGGAGGTGCAAAGAGGGGCATAAGTTCTATTTCTTCAGGTGAAGCCAGAGGATAGTGGGCCTGCAGTGCCACCCACATTGCATGGCTATGTCCAACTGCTGCCCTCTCCAGGACACCACAGCAAGGAGCCAGGATGGGCAGGAAGGGGCAATGTTAGGGCTGCCTTTAGCCTCCTGCAGAATGCCTAGCAGCTACATTCTTAGCCATCCTTAAGGCCCAATCTTGGGAAAGGCACTACTCAACCCATTCTTCTACTTCCTCCAAATGCTTCTGGAAAGTCACCCAGCTGGGCACCCAGGATAAGGCTCAGGATCCATTCTCTGCAGCAGCCAGTGAAAATCAATCAGGAAAGATGACCTCAACAATTATTTTGCTATTGCAAAGTATTTATAACCTCTACTACAAAAATGTAACACCTTGCCCCACTTGAAAGAAAATTATGCTGACATTCAAAATTGGCCCCCTCCACCTGCGTAAGTGCTGAGTGTTTGCCCCTCCCCCGCCTCCACCCCCCCACCCCGTGCCTTCAACAGAGTTGTTAATCTCTAAAAAAATGGTTTGAGGATTCTCCAAGCATTTATATTTTTAACGCCAAAAGTTTCACAACTTCTACCCGAGGAAGAGGCTGGGTAAGTGCTACTTGTCCCTGCGCTGCAAAGAACCTGCAATCTGCAGGAACGCAAAGGCAGCCCTTCTCACCGCCAGCGCGCCCTCCCCTGCTCAGCGAAGTTTGGGGAAACAAATCTCTACACCCGGCCATCACTTCCACTTGCTTTTTCAAAAGATCAAAAAACGGAAAAGACCGGCAGGATGGCAAACCCCAACGAGGAACCACCTAGCAAGTCTGTGTCCTCGGGATCTCAGCAGCCGACGACCCCAATCCAATCTATCGTGGGAAACCCCAGGCAGGGAAAGGTTTATTGCAGAGGGACAAGATTACTGAGAGCAGGCTGCAGGGAAGTACCGGGGGAGGGGGCCTTGTCAGGAGGACTTTCCAGCCACTCAGCTTTCATCAAAAAGTTCCCTGTACATGACCCCAGTGGCTCATCACAGGGAGTTTCTCTGATGAACCCCAGCTCAGGGTTTAAATTGCTTTTCCCCTAGCTTAAAGACGAGGCCAGTTCTCTTTTCTGGTCTGACTGGCTTGGAAATTCCCCGCGCCTGACCCCGCCCCTGAGAAATCCCCTGCCAGCGTTTATAGGGCGCCACGGCGGCGCTGCCGAGCCCACAACTGTCCCAGCCAGCCGTCCCGCCTGCTCGCGACACTGCGAGGGAGCGATCGCGAAGCCCGCAGCTGAGCGCACCTACGGAGCAGCGCCCGAACAGTCACCACGGCCATGTTTCACCCTGCCGAGCACGCCCAGGACTGGGCCATGGAGGGCCCCCGGGACGCACTAAAGAAGGAGCGGTTGCTGGACGACCGCCACGACAGCGGCCTGGACTCCATGAAGGACGAGGACTACGAGCAGATGGTGAAGGAGCTGCGGGAGATCCGCCTCCAGCCGCAAGTGCCGCCGCATAGCCCAGAGCCCTGGAAGCAGCAGCTCACCGAGGACGGAGACTCGTAAGTGTCGCGGGCCCAGGTGGCAGGGCTGGATGGGGGCTCAGGGCCTGCAGCGCGCGTCGCCAGCCCCGCTATGCGGCTGCGGACCCGGCGTTTTGTACCGACCCCGAAACCGTGCAGAGCTGCATGGGAGTAGGGGGCAGCGTTAGTTCCCGGGGCCGCGGTTCCACAGCTCGGCCTTGCAGCCATGCACAACCCCCACCCCCAATGTGGGTCCTCTCGGCCGGGGGCGGGGCGGCAGCGGGGACGCGAAGTCCCCGCTTGCAAAGGGAGGCGGGAGTTTCTGCCCCGCTGGCGGGCGCCGAGCGGCCGGGAGGGGAAGTACAAGGCGTTCCGGCCTGGCGGGAGGGCGGGGCGGTCTGGTCGGCGCCCTCGGGGAGGTGGGGGGGGTGAGCCCGGAAAGTCCCTGGGCGCCTGCCAGGAACACTCAGCTCATAATAACCTCGCGGAAAACACCGCGGCCTCGGCCTCCAGAAACCCCGGCCTTGCGCAATCCCCCGCAGCCCGCACCTCCCTGGGCCCCACGCATTGTACTCACCCTGGGGGTTTTTCCCTCTCTTCCCCTCAGGTTCTTGCACTTGGCCATCATCCATGAAGAGAAGGCACTGACAATGGAAGTGGTCCGCCAAGTGAAGGGAGACCTGGCCTTTCTTAACTTCCAGAACAACCTGCAGCAGGTGCGCCTCTGGTCCAGCCCCTGCCTCTCTGACCCTGTGATCTAGCAGTTGCTCCTAATCCTCTTAAAATGGTCAGTGGTCTTTATTCGACCTGACCTTTTACATTCGAATCAGCCAACATTCTAGAAAGTAAAGAAAATTCCATTAATTTGGTGAGACCTTTATGAAGGCCACCTGCGGCCTCTGGTATTTGCCTGTCCCCTTGCACCTGTCTGGGATCAGCAGCACCCACAACCTAGGGAATCTCTGGGTCTCCAGAAGACTTAGACTGTGGGTTTGGTCCATGACTTATCGTCTCTCTGTCCCTCCTTCTGTTTGTAGACTCCACTCCACTTGGCTGTGATCACCAACCAGCCAGAAATTGCTGAGGCACTTCTGGGAGCTGGCTGTGATCCTGAGCTCCGTGACTTTCGAGGAAATACCCCCCTACACCTTGCCTGTGAGCAGGGCTGCCTGGCCAGTGTGGGAGTCCTGACTCAGAGCTGTGGGACCCAGCACCTCCACTCCATCCTGCAGGCCACCAACTACAACGGTACGTCCGCCTGCCCTGCCCTGCCCTGACCATCGGAGGGCAACTGACATGGAGAAGGGGGAGGTGGGCCAACTTAAGGATTCCAGGCAAGGGCTTAAACTCTCAACATGTAAAAGGCTAAGAAAATAATATATACAAATGGCCTATTTGATGCCTTTGTAAAGTTAATTCGGAAACCAGGTTCTTCAGTAGAATTTGTTCCTTAAAAGAACAGGGGAAAGATTCTGCTTCAGATGTGAGGGTTGGAACAAGTGCTTATCCTTTCTTCCTTCTGTTCTTCTAGGCCACACATGTCTGCACTTAGCCTCTATCCATGGCTACCTAGGCATCGTGGAGCTTCTGGTGTCCTTGGGTGCTGATGTCAATGCTCAGGTGAGTGTTTCCTGCCTCCAAATGCAGTGCATTGGGCTCTAGGGCCCTCCTCCCCAAGATTCCATGTGCTTTTGTTGCAAGCTGAAATTCCAGGCTCAGCAGTAAACATCTCAAATTCCTTTTGGTTTCAGGAGCCCTGTAATGGTCGAACTGCCCTTCATCTTGCGGTGGACCTGCAAAATCCTGACCTGGTGTCTCTCCTGCTGAAGTGTGGGGCTGACGTCAACAGAGTCACCTACCAGGGCTACTCCCCATACCAGCTTACCTGGGGCCGCCCAAGCACCCGGATACAACAGCAGCTGGGCCAGCTGACCCTAGAAAACCTTCAGATGCTGCCAGAGAGTGAGGATGAGGAGAGCTATGATACAGAGTCCGAGTTCACAGAGGATGAGGTAAGTCTCAATTTCGCTCTGCAAAAACAATGAGAATGGCCGTTCTCCCTCCACCCTCCCAGGCCTCTAGAGCCATACTCTGCATCCAAAGGTCTCATATAGTGAAGCTCTCCAACTTTAGTGTGTATAACCAGTATGGCAAGAGTGTGTCTTTTCAGTTTGGCTTTTAAGGAGAGGAGCGTTAAAGCAAAACACCCTCAGCTCATGAAGTTAAATTATATTTGGAGTATAGAGAATGAAGTTCACAAATACTTGACGTATTTCCAGTAGTGGCCTCACCATTATCCCAGCACCCCTGGCAAAGCTCTGAAGGTTAACGTGCCTGTTTTTCCTTTTGATTTTAGCTGCCCTATGACGACTGCGTTATCGGAGGCCAGCGCCTGATGTTATGAGCTTCGCAAAGTGTCTAAAAGAACACGGACTTGTATATTTGTACAGAAAAAGAGTTTTATTTTTCTAAAAAAAAAAAAAGAAAGAAAGAAAAAAATTGAAAGGGTGTTCTTATAACCACACTCCACACTGTCTGGCCTGAAACATTTACTGGAGAGGATCAGCCTTTATTCTTTTTAAGAACTTTGGAAGTGGACAAGAAAGATTATTGGAATTCAAAGAAAATCTCTTTGAAACCTCACCATCGTGGGGTTTTTTGAGAAGGTTATCAAAACTCTGATGAAAGGACTGATTTTATTTATTGTGCTTTCTGACTGAACCTCCATGTATTCAGTGGCTGAGCCCGTTGTGTCCTGTGACGAGTGACAGTGAGACGTGTTGCTGAACCTTTCAGTGGTGTGGGGTTAACAGTCACTGCCTGTCAAGGTTTGGGTTACCCTCCTGTAAATGGTGTACATAGTGTATTTTGTTGGTAATTATTTTGCTACTTCTAAGATGTATATTTATTAAACAGATTTTTACGAACAGAATTATCCTGATCATTTTCTTCAGGCCTCGTTGGGACTCTATTCTGAGAGTCAATCAATCGGTCCTCAGGTAGAGGTGGAGAGTTGAGTGGGAGCACTTACCACAGCCAGCCCTGAAACCCTTTCAGAAGGCAGCTTCTCACACTGTCAATACACAGCTTTGCAGGCGGCAGGGCCCACTCTGTGTGGGAGGGGAGGCTGTTGCCAGATTGCAAGATGATAGGAAACAGGCTGGGGGTGGGGGGAGCCAGATGCTTGGCCTACAACTGGAAGGCTCTCCTTTGTCGTTGGTGTAAATTATTCCAGGACCCTTACTTCCACTTTAGGAGATTATTTTGGCCAAAAGGATTATGCTGAACTCACGTTTTCTAGAGCTGGAAAAGATCTCATCCATAGTTCTGGAAATTCCTAAGGACATGGGCTCAGAAATGGGACCACACTGACATTTGCTAGCAGGTGCCCACCTCTTACCCTTTGTTTCACCATTTGTAAACTGGGCTGTTGTGAAGGTTACACAGGACAATCCACGTAAAAAGCACAGCAGAGTGCCAGGCACATAGTGCTGAAGAAAAATACAAGCTATTGCACAACATCCTGTATTTCACATGGGAAGAAACAAGCCCAGAGAGAATGCCCTACCCTGTCCTGTCCAAGGTCCTCTTGCAGAGGACGCAGGTGGTTAATGTCTTTTAAATCTGGGGTCCCCAACCTCCAGGCACAGACTGGCACCTTTCAGGGCCTGTCAGGAACGGCCGCACGACAGGAGGTGAGCTTGAATGTAATGAGCTTGAATCATCCTGAGGCCCTCCCCCTATCCCCTTCCCCCATCCGTGGAAAAATTGTCTTCCATAAAACCAGTCCCTGGTGCCAAAAAGATTGGGGATCACTGTTTTAAACACATTCAACCCCTAAACCAATTTTGCTACCAGCCATAGCGGAAACGTGACAATAAAGTCTTGAAAAATCCAATCAGCTCAATCAGTCTACTAATTCTACTGAATGATTCTGCAGAAGCAGAACATTTTCCAAGGAATCTATAACTTGTGAAATTTGGGTTGAGATGCTCTGAATCTCAATGTTTTTATCCCTAAAATACATCTTTTGCCCAGGTAGAAAGAGGAGTAAAATTTATGGCATACCATAAAATGCAGAATGGTGTATAAACACAATTCACTTACTTTAGCTTACACCTAAAAAAGCATTACCATTACATTACCCCTTTCCTGATCCACAAATGATCACCTTCCTCTCAGACCAAAAATAAGCCGGTACTTAGTGGGTCTTTCATGTAGAGAGTACTGTAGATGGGACTGACTGGTCAAGGCAGCCTCAGTCATCTGGAGCTGAGCACTGTGGTGGCCCCTCTACTGGTCTTGAATTCTTCAAAAGTGCTCCAAGCCCAGCACTGAAATTCCTTGTCCATCCCAGAGCACCCGAACACAGGTGCTGTATAATATAATGTAACACATGAACATCAGTTAAGTTCAGCTGGTGAGTAGAGGCAGCAAGAGCGGTGGGAGGAGAGATATCCACCTCATATCCAAAAGAACAAAGGCTGGAAACTTGGCTCCCAATTTTGGAATGATGCCCTTAGCGCGTCTCAGTGAGAAGGGCTCCTTTTTTCCACTGTAGCGGTGGTGAATCTGTGCTGAGTTGCCCATCACCCTCACTCCAGGTCTGTTGTGCTAGCGGGTTGGAGAAGCAGGACAAAGGATGTGGCCCACTCTTCCTCAGCGTCCTTGGTGATCGACCAGCTTTCGTGTAGTGGCGACACCTTCTGTGGTCATAGCAGAAAGAGACCTGATGCGTCTGGCCCCAGCCTCCCACCTTTCTAGGCTTCAGCTTTTCTGCCTTTCGGGACCCCAATCCTCAAAGTGGATTCCATCGTCTGAATAAATCTCGAGGTACCTGGGCCCAGTAAGGGATCAAGTCAGCCCTAGTTTCTTACTCTTCCGTTCTGCTTGATTCTCCATTCCTTCTTTCCTTTTAATGTTTAAAGTCGCTTTCTTTCCTTCATGCTATGGTTGGGTGGCTGGAGCCTGGAGTTTCCTAAAGAGAGATTTTACACCTGAAACAGTCTAATCAGTAGAAAGTTTTCCTCAAATTTCTTTTTTTAAAAAAGATTTTATTTATTTATTTTTACAGAGAGGGTAAGGGAAGAAGAAACAGAAGGAGGGAAACATCACTGTGTGGTTGCCTCTTGCACACCCCCTGCTGGGGACCTGGCCCGAAACCCAGGCACGTGCCCTGACTGGGAATAGAACCTGCTCAATCCACCGGGCCACACCATCCATGGCCAGTTTTCCTCAAATTTCAAAGCAAACAAGGACAAAGCTTTTGAAAGAAAAGAGTTCAGCAGACTGAGATCTGTCTTTGCACTTTGATTTCCTCCAAGAACAGGTAGAAATAAGGGGGCCTTGGGAAAAAGGGAAGTGACCCAAAGGGGAAATAAAAAGTCAGCAACTTCCTTGAATTTAGTTCCTTGATTCCTTCTGCCTGCCTCATCCTCAAGATAAGTTTCTTTTACAGGTCACATAAACCAAGTTACTTCCAGAAGGAAGCACTTTTCTTCGAGAGGGATCGAACTCCAGTCTGAGCAGTTCGAAGACCTCCATTCGGGGCCTGGAGGTGGGCTGCTGGATGCTCTGGGGTGTTTGCACTAAAGTTCACTCGCTGTTGGAAGTGACTAAGTGGTGACGGTTAGAACTGAGTCAGTGAGACGGGTTCTTCCTTGGCCCCCTTTCCTCCCCATTTTCATCAGCTTGCCCTAGATGTAGTTGAGTTCATTTGGCAAGAAAGATCAGAGTGGAGCTCCCTGCAGTCAGAAACCTGCCCAAGGAGCATTCTCCGACCTCGGGTACTTCAACAAGAACATCCCAGGCCATTTCCCCATTTTAAGAGATGATTACAGAAACTGAAACTGGATATCCTGCATGTGTTTCCCTCCTAGTCTGTCTCATTCATTCATTTGCATTATAAAACACTATTATTCTCCAGACCCTGTGCAGGGGCTAGAGACAAGAAGAGGAACGGCCTCTGCCTCAAAAAACTCCTTGCTTAAGGCGGACAGTGAGACAAACAAGCATATAAAAGACAGGATGGCAAAATGCGAATGGGATAGGGGATACAGATCAGGGGATCACACCCGTGAGCTCTCTGCCCCCCAGGCCAGCACTGTCTATTCCTGTTAACGAGTGAATGGCGCCAGATGTTGGACCTCGGTCAGTGAGTTCTGGCTAAGAAAGAATTCAGAGCCAAGACTCAAATATACGCAAAAGTTCATTTAGAAAGTCACAGAGGTAGAAGAAAGGAGTCGACTGGACTGTGTGGACTTAGGAAACAAGTTACACGGGTGAAAGAAGGGGTTTTATCTGCAGGTCTCAGGGGAAAATATCAGTGGAAAAGTCATCAACTGCCAGATGTGTCCTTTTGTGGTCCTGGTCTCTACTGATTGGTCGGTACCAGGGGTCATTAGTCCTTTGAAGCAGGTCCTGAGGTCATTCGTGACATCTCCCTGCCTGCCTGGCCTTGCTGCTTGTCTGGGCCTGGAGCTGAAACACAGCTGAGGCCTAGATGTTATCTCTAGGGCTTAATGTTTGAGGGGGCGGTCATGCAAGGGCTCGTATGAGGGAATGAAACTATTCTCCAGCCCCCTTGTTCCTAGTCTGAGGGGGTCTACTACTTGACTGACTGCTCACCAGGGAGGAAAGGTCAGGGTGATGGGGGGACCCAAATGTTAGAAAAGTTTTAGTTTAGGTAATAGCTAATAAGCTTAGTAATCAATGCGTGTAAAAGCTATCATTCCAGGAACTGATATGACCCACCCTGACTCCAGGAGACCATAAGGAGTTCCACCTTTGTTCCTCAGGAGGACTGCAAGCAATCGAGATGGTGCCTGAGCCATTGTGCTCCAGGGTGAGACACCCACCATCCGGAACACAGGTAAAGACCACCGCCCAGGACACAGATGAAAGAAGACTGCAAATTTTTATCTGATTAACTTTTCCCTGAATTCCAAACCCCTTACCTACACTTTTGTCCTCCTTATAAAAAGGGTCGGTTTAAAATGGAATTTTAGACCATCTGTTAGGGTATGTAACCTGACATTTTCTCAGATCACCAACCATCTGAACAAAGCACCCATAAAGATTCGATCCCTGTCTCTGCTCATTGGGTCTGGTAGTGACAGGCCTTTCCAGTTTCAAGGGGAGAGTCTCGATCACATGCATGATCAGCTATGAAAGGTTAAGGGATCGTTCCCATGACCAGTGATATGCTAGGGGAAGAAAGGTCACTCTGGGGGTGAGGTCCCTCCCTACAATATTTGCCCTCCCAGTTGTGCCCCTTGCTAGGCCCCCCATGGCATTCTGCCCTGGCGACCTTCTGAACCTGGCCTATCATTCCCACTCTGCCCATGCCTGTCTACCTGCCCACCGTATCAGTCCCACATCCCAAGTGGCCAGTGGCACCCTTTTGACATGTGGCTGGAGGCAAAGCATTGCTCAGAATAATGCTAATTCCTGGGCCAGGATTAAATCAACCCTCCATACCAGGTACCTGTTCCTCTTTGTACCTGTGTGTGGTCCTAGGCTGCAGAGCTGAGCATGAAAGCAATTTGCCCCAATTGTTTGAATTAATGATAAATGATGTGCTTGCCTTAGTCCAGGGTTTCTCAAACTCAGCGCGCACTTGAATGGCCTGGAGATTTTTTTGACACACGGGCTCCGATTCAGTTGGTCAGGGGATGGCCTGACATCTGTGTTAGGGTGGTCAGTGACCCGGCTGTGAAAGAATTCACAAAGAGAAAAAGTACAGAGAGTAAAGGTTTTATTTTTACTTTGCCAAGGCAGGGACAGAGCCAGGTGTGGAGATGTGCACCAGCACCAGCACCAACACCAGCCCAGAGGGGTGGGGGCATTTGGCTTTTATCAGGTAATGGAGCAAGATGTTTCCTTTGGGCTGCAACGTGTTTCAATGTTACTTGGGGTGCAGGGTCCCATCTAGTCACTGTGGCCTGGTATGTCCTATTTCGTCAGTTCCCCACAGCCTCTGCGCCTTCAGGGCACTTCCAGTAAGTTTCTTGTCCTGAGGACAAAGGCTCATAAAACAATTAGGATCACTCCTGCTTTACGGGGGTCCAGCCAGCTCTGGGAATGAGGGCCCCACAAAGTGGCTTTTGTCCTATTAATTT
>CM052538.1:117449753-117473789 GCA_028533065.1 Trachops cirrhosus
GTGTTCATGCAAGGGAAGGCTGAGCAGAAGGATGAGAAATTGCATTATATATTGATGCGAAATGATATCCAACATGTACTAAGTGAAAAAAGCAAGATGCAGACAGTATGAAAAATAAGCTACCACTTGTGTTTTAGTTTCTATGTATTTATGTATCTGCTTGAATATGCATCAAGTGTCTCTGGAAGTATTTACAAAACAAAACCCCCAAAACCCTTTTAGGAAGTTGGTATGTTATGAGGACAGAGTTTGGCCGGGGAGCACGGAAGGGTGTGCATACGGATGGTGGCGGTGGTTGCACCGTGATGCATTTAACGCCACTGTGCTGTGCGCTCGCAGGGACTCATATCAGCAATTTCCAACCTCGTTCACCTCATGGCACACAAACTGTTTACTAAAATCCTGCGACCCACCAAGGTATATATTTTTGCCAATCTGATTTTTTAGAAAAAGGTATGAGTCTGATTCATTCACACCGGATGGTTATTGTTGTGTTGGCTGTTGTTATTTGTTTACTCGACAATCTAAGGGAAAAGAGGTCAGTGACCCTGACTAAATAGTCAGGTATTGCATGTTTTAAAAATACTTGTGGCACACTGGTTGAAAATTGCTGATGTAAGTGCTTAAATTTTATATTATGTGTATTTAACTACAATTTTTTTTTTAAAAAAAAAAAGACATTTCATTAGTTGCCTGTGGGGAGAACTCAGTGTTCGAAAAAGAGAGGAAGGGGGAGCTCTGGCTGGTGTGGCTCAGTGGCCTGGGTGCCAGCTTGTAAACCCGAAGACTGCCGGTTCAATTCCCAATCAGGGCACTCGCCTGGGTTTCGGGCCGGGTCCCCAGTGGCCGGTGTGCAAGAGGCAACAGATAGATGAATCTCTCATTCATAGATATTTCTCCTTCCCTTCCCCTCTCTCTAAAAATAAATAAAATCTTTTTTTAAAAAAGAGGAAGGGAGGCTTTTCACTGTACCTCATTTTGTGCCCACTCATATCTTTAAAAAAAAAAATAAGAAAAAGTAAAGATTCTAGAAGCTGCCACTGCTGAGGCCCAAGGACAAACTGAGCCTTGCTGGATGGATGGCTGAGAAGCAGCACAGGGTGGTGGCCGGCTCCTTTACAAAGATGTGAAGGGCAAGGGGACACAGGGCCTGGTGCCACCGCCTGAGGTCGATAGCAGCAGGGTCCGCTCCTATTCCCCTCTGAATCCAGGAGCCCCTCGCTGGAAGAGGCTGCCTGACAGAGGCTGTGACCTTCCTTCCAGGGTCAGGGCCAGCCTGGGTGACCTTGCAGGGAGGATGGCAGGGGAATTAATGCAGACTTCCCTCCCACCCACCCTTTGATCTCTCCTGGGCTCCCCATTGGCCAACACCAGAAGGCAGCCAGAGGGCAAGGGCGCCTGTGTTGCAGGATCAGTCACAAGGCTGGGCCTCCTCCGACCCAGGGCGGGGGTAGAAAAGCGTGGGGAGAAGACCTGGAGAGGGGAGGGGACGATCTCTGAGTCGGCTTGCAAGCCCGACAGCCGGCCTGCCCGGGCGTGTGGCCCAGCTCCACCACGTCCTACTGGGGCATCCTTAGGCAACGCGATGTGGAACGCGGGGTAAAAACCATACCTGTCCCAGAGCACGTTCTGAGAATTAAATGTGTCAGTATCCAAGTGAAGTGCTTAAAACAGTGCCGTGCTCATGGGAAACAGCAACATGCGAATTGTATGATTCATGAGAGCCTGCCGTGTGAGACTGAGGCAGGATGCAGTGAAGCTGGCGCCTCGTGGGAGGCATGGGGGAAGCAAGCAGTGAGCGTCCAGATGAGGCCGGCACCTGGCAGCAACAATAATGGCCATTCATCAAGGACCTCTAAGCGCCAACATTGTGCTGGGCCTGCTGTGTCCATTGTCCTGAAGCCCTTACTACACAGTGACAGGGCCTTCCTTACAGGGGAGGGAAGGCTAAAGCTCAGAGTGGGGGCGGCCCCTGCCCAGACCACACAGCTAATAAAAGACTTCCTCCCGCCACACTCTCACCCCATATACCCTTCCCGGCTTCGAAGTGTTCCTTTGAAATGCAAAGCCCATGAAAGATTTACAAACTGCAATATAAAAAATCAGAATTGAAAGTTGCCCCTACTTACACAATTACTCTGAGCTTACCAGGTAACTCAGCACGTAAACAGAGTAAATTCTCACTTAAAAATATGGTCTAGGCCCGGCCGGGTCGCTCATTTGGTTAGAGCGTCGTCCCATAACGCCAAGGTTGCAGGTTCAGTCTAGGGTCAGGGCACACACGAGAATCAATGGATGAACGCAAGAATAAGCGTGACTACAAACTAGCGTTTCTCTCTCTCCCTCCCTCTCTCTCTTTTTCTCTCAAATGAATAAATGAAACATTTTTTAAAAATATGGTCTACAGAGAAGGATTGAGTGTCAAAATGTCAAATTTATTAACTTGAAAATGCAACTTTAAAGGGGCTTCCAGGCAATTTTATGGAAAATTAGAAATAATAAGCCCATGTTGAAAGTAATGCATTTTTCAGAAAAATGTCAGTAACATGGTATTTAGAGACAGATATAGCTTTTAAAGTGATTGAAGTACAGTAATAATATTAAAGTGATTAAAGTACCAGGAATAATATTTCTCTTTTGCTATTGTTAAATATTGGGATAATCAATATAAATAAGTTTTTTATTTGCTCCAATGTACATATTATCTTTTAAAATAATTTTTATTTTTAAAAATAGTTTTAAAAATACATTCTCTTATTTATTTTTTAATTTTTCTAAAAGATTTTATTCATTTATTTCCAGACAGAGGGGAAGAGAGAAAGAGAGGGAGAGAAACATTGATTGGTTGCCTCTCACACGCCCCCTACCGGGGACCTGGCCCACAGCCCAGGCATCTGCTCTCACTGGGAATTGAACCAGCAACACTTTGGTCCACAGGCCCATGCCCAATCCACTGACCCACACCAGCCAGGGCTAAAATATATTATTTTACAAGCTCACAAATATAATAAAATCATTTTCTTAGTCAAAAAATACTTACGATTTGTTTGAAGTCCAACAGCACCCTGAAATTGGAAAAGCCAGTGTTCGCGCTGCCTGCCACCACCAGACCAAATAAGCAGAGACAGGGACTGAATCTTTATGGTGCTTAATTCAGTTGGCTGGCTGTGGAGAGCAGGAGCAATAAAATGGCATTGGTCTGATCAAGCTAGTATAAATAGCATAAAGTATATAAAACAAAGTGGAGTCACTCATGTCAACCACAATGGCTGCCAGTCAGCTGTGACACTTTGGTTCAAGGGGGAAACCACCTAAGTCAGAGCAGACACATCTGGCACGGAGGCACACCTAAGATATGTGGTCAAAACAGCTGTGTCTGCAGAGCAGGGCCACACATAGATAGGCTCCTGGGGATATTCCCCACTTGCCATCAGGGGAGCCAAGACACTTATCAAGAGACCCAGAGGGTGGAGCATACCACTTTCAAAGTACAACTGAGGCGGGTTCCAGACCCTGCTGAGACAGCCGAGCTCCACTCACCATAGTGCTGCTCCACGTCACTCTGGTCTCCCGTGGCATCAGCCGCCAGAGGCTCTGCCTGGCTGGACTGAGGACTTCGTCTGCCCTGCTGCCCCCCTGGCTCTGGAGATCTGTCCTTGTAAGACGCTGACAACTCCCTTGCCCACGGTGCTGTCTCCTGGACCTGCAGACTGAGACTCTGGGACTCAGGTTCCTTATCCCCCATTGACTGCTGTGACATGTGCGTGTATTTTTCTCTTAGATCGTTAGGGTGTGAGTAGGATATTGATGTATGTTGATGTTCTCCTTTGAGTGAACCCACATTCAACGAAAGCCGAGTGAATAGCACAGTTACTGTGTGTGACTCTTGTCTATTCCTTGGTGCCGGGCTGCTCAGCAGGCAGCTAACCCAGCAGTTGGCCGGCTGTCTTATAGGGAAGACTGAATCGCAAACCTACACTGGTGACACAGTCTGAGAAGATGGCAGGTTATGTACCCTAACAGACCATCTCACATTTCCTTTCAAGCCAGCCTTTTTTATAAGGGTTGCGGGGAAGTGTAGGTAAGGGATTTAAAATTCAGGAAAGAGGTTAATCAGATATAAGCTGCAGTCCAGCAATTTCCCTAGCATCCTTTCATCCGCTGACTGGTGATTCTTTATCTGAGTCCTGTGTCCTGTGTCCTGGGTGATTTTCTTTATTTGTGTCCTGGGAGGTGGATGTCTCTCCCAGGGACACAGTGGCTCAGACACCATCTTGAATGCAGTTCTCCTGGAGCACAGAGGTGGAATTGCTTGTGGTCTCCTGGTGTCAGTCTTCAGTTCCCGAAACAATAGCTTTTTATGTGCCTTAGCTACCAATCTTATTAACTGTTACCTAAAACTGAAATTTCCCAACTCTTGAGTTTCCCCATTAACCCCACATGTCAGCATCTGTCAATGGGTGTATGGGTCACCTCCTTGCTACCGGTCCGTGTCCCTTCACAAAAGGGAAGACAATTTCCATCCCTATCAATGTCTAATCAAGGTAAATATAAATGAATGAATGAGGGAATGGACAAATGGTGTGTTTGAAGGACAAACAGACCAATGTGGAGAGTTGTTGGTGAGGAGGCTGGGATGCCAGCGGAGGCTGCATGGGAAGGGCTCTGGCAGGAGCTGAAGAGTTCACATTTTACCCAGGCCTCACTAACCCTGCCTCACTCCTGCCTTATATCCAATTGAACTGAACATAAGGGAGAAGTAAGACAAACCAGAAAGGAAGGAGCTACCCTTCTTATTCATGCACACAGAAAGGCATGCGGGGAAGAGGCCAAGGGGCCACAGACAGGAGCCTCTGATTCTTGTCTACAAGGCCAGCACAGGAGGAGTTGGGATCTTCATCAACAAGAATGCAATCTAGTGGTCCAGCAACCCCTTCCAGGATCGCTTGGGTAATTAACCATGCCCATGAGCCCCAGGCTGCTCCTCACACCTTGGTGAGAGAAGGAGCTCCTTTGCCTGAAGCAGCATCAGAGACTTGATCTGAAATCAAACAGCCATTCTTAAATTTTCAAATGAACCTCCCAGGTGATCAATGATCTGTGCCTGTTCCTCAAGGAGAGGACAGGGCCAGGTCATAGGATTTTTTTTTAAAGATTTTATTTATTTATTTTTAGAGAGAGGGAGAGGGAGGGAGAAACAGAGAGAGAGAAACATCAACGTGTGGTTGCCTCTCATGTGCCCCCCTGCTGGGCACTTGACCCACAACCTAAGCATGTGCCCTGACTAGGAATCGAACCCTCGACCCTTTGGTTCACAGGCCAGCACTCAATCCATTGAGCCACACCAGCCAGGGTAGGTCATAGGCTTAAAGACATGTTGGCATTTCATTCATTCGACACATTTATGGAGCACCTGTTTATCATGTGTTACACTGGGTGGGGGAAAATAATAGTGAGCAAAACAGAAAAGGTCTCTGCCCTGTGGAACTTTTACTCTAGTGCTAAAAGATACACGATAAACAAATAAGTAGGATCATTGAAAATGGTGGTATGTTCAATGAGACAAATGAAAAAGGTATTGTGATAGAGTACAGGGAGTCCTTTAGAAGTGATGGCCAAAGGAATCAACATTTCGCTTGAAGAGAATGCAGGTGCCAGCCCTGTAATGAACTAGGGGGAGTCATCCAGGTTGCGGGAACCGAGTGCAAAGGCCCTGAGGTGAGACGTAGCTTGGTGTATTCAGGGAACATAAAAGACATATTTCTGAACTGTGAGAACTCTTTAGGTATCTAACACTAACATTCCTAAATGAACCTTTGTAAGAAGCAACAGTCCTGGTAAGGGTTTACAGTGCTCAGAGGGTCAAGTGTCCAAAGCTTAAGCCGTAAAACGGGCCTTTATTTTTAGGGGGCATGGTGGGCAGGCTGGGTGGCCTAGGAGCCACCAGTGGAAAAAGAGGATAGTGGCAGCCCCTTCTGCCTCAGGGGGCTTGAACATTCCCCTGGCCAGGGAAATGCAAATTAAACCTGCAATGAACTATCACCTCACCCGGTGAGAATGGCTATCATCAATAAATCAACAAACAACAAGTGTTGATGAGGATGTGGAGAAAGGGAACCCTGGTGCAGTGTTGGTAGAACTGTAAATTAGTGCAGCCACTGTGGAAGACTGTAAGGAGAGCCCCCAAAAAAGCTAAGAATGGAACTGCCATGTGATACTGCAATTCCACTTCTGGATATTTATCTGAAGAAAACAAAAACAATATGCGAAAGACATACACAGCCCTATGTTCATTGCAGCATTACTAGTAATAGCCAAGGTATGGAGGGAACCTAGAGGGCCCTCAGTAGATGACTGGATCGCCCTGGCTGGTGTGGCTCAGAGGGTTGGGCATCATCGTGTCGCAGGTCAGGGCACATGCCAGGGTTGCAGGTTTGGTTCCATGTTGGGGTGAGTATAGAAGACAGCCAATCGATGTTTCTCTCCCTGTCTTTCTCCCTTCTTCCTCTCTCTCTAAAATGAAAAATAAAAATAATAAAAAATAAAAACGCTAATGGAATCTAACAAGTTTGAGACAGTTTGCTCTCTTGCAGGCTCAGTGCTTGCTTGCCTGGCAATAGCATCAGGAATGTATAGAATCTGGAAACAGCAGCATAACGACTATATTATGCTCCTACTGCTGCTGCTATTGACTTCTTAGAACACTGCACCAGAATAGATTTACTTTGAACATCGAAAGTAGCAGCCCTGGCTGGTGTGGCTCAGTGAATTGAACTCCAGTCTGTGAACCAATGGGTCGCCAGTTCGATTCCCAGTCAGGGCACGTGCCTGGGTTGCGGGCCAGGTCCCCAGCTGGGGGCACATGAAAGGCAACCACACATTGTTTCTCTCCCTCTCTTTTTCCCTCACTTCCCCTCTGTCTAAAAATAAATACATAAAATCTTAAAAAAAGAAAGTTGCAGCAAAACTTAATACAACAGGATTATTCAAAGTACATAAGGACTAAAAAATATTTTAGAATGATAAGATGTATTTTGTCCTTGTTCTTTACATCTCTATTTTATGTTGAAAAACTACCATTCAAAACCTGATTAATTTGAGATAGAAGAGCCTTTTGTCTTCATCCTTTTAAAAATATATATAATCTTTATTCTATTTTTTTCCATTACCATTTAGTCCCTTCATTCCCCCCGCCCCCTTATCCTTTTCATGTATAGCTCATAGGAACTGGATGAGCACTTTCTTGTATTGGCTTGAACAATGGTGTCAGTTATACAGGCTTTCTTTGCTGCCTGTGTAGTTTGTCACTGTATTCGACTTTCCTGATAGCTCTTGCACAATTACCTTTTCAAATAAAATATTATAAAAAAGTTGTTTGGATTTTTACAATGACTTACCATATAGCTGGAGATTATTTGTTTTTTTGTAATGAACAATAAAAACAGTAAATTTTAAAATTTAAAATATGAGTAAAAAAAGTGGTACATATATACAATGGAATATTATGTAGCAGTGAAAAAGAACAAAATCTTGCCATTTGTGGTAATGTGGATGGACCTAGAGGATATTATGCTAAGTGAAATAAGTCTGAGAAAGACAAATACTGTATGATTTCACTCATATGTGAAATTTAAAAAAAATAAAGCAAATGAATAAACAAAATAAGATGGGTACCGACCCATAGATATAGAGAACAAGCAGATGATTGCCAAAGGGAAGGTGGGTGAGGTGATAGGAATAAAAATAAAATTAAATTTAAAAAAAGAGCAGTGAGACCCAGTAAGGGTAGCCCCCAGCTTATGAACCCCTCAAAAAAAAAAATGAACAAACATCACCTGGGAGGGCTGGTGCTCTGGCTCTGTGAGAGAGAAAACCCAGGTGGTACGAAGATGGAGCCCGCGACCAGCCCCAGCCAGCTGTCCGTAGAGTGAAAAGGGTTTACTCCTGTCCTCTTCTGCATAGTCCCTGAAGTGGCAAGCTATGGGCCATTTCTCTGAGTAGAGTAGGGTCCTTGGGGACATGTGAGTAGATGCTGTGCATTTGGAGCCTTTGGAAATTATGGGTCAGTGACAGGCTTAGGCCTCAGAGAAACCAGGCTCTTTCCCTCTTCCAGACCTTCGGCAGAGCCTGGAACCACCCCTTGGCCCTGGGAACCTAGGCCCAGCAGCGGCAAGTGCACAGGAGCTGGGGGGTGGGACTGGGGTGGTGGCAACTGCAGGTTTTGGGACGTGCGTGGGCCAGGGGAGGCCCCTGAAGTCCTGGTCAACAGGTTCCTCAAAAGCAAAACCACTTGAAACGTCACTGGGTTCAGCTGAGGACCCTGTGGCCACCCCCCAACAGCCCTGGAGGCTTCTGTTGTGGAAATCCCCCGATGGCCAGCAAGCGCAGTTGCCAGGCTGGACAGGCCCAGAGATGCACCACCCGTTCCCTGCCCCCTGCAGGGAACCTGAAATGGCTGAGACCAGGGTTGAGGAGGTGCTTTTGGGGAGACGGCCACTCCAAGGCTGCCTTTGGGCTCTGGGAACCAGCCCTGAGCTCTGGCCTCCATATTTTGGCTTTGTTCCCCTCTTCTGCTCTCAGCTCTTGCTGGTCCCTGAGTGGAGGAGGCTGGGAGGCTCGACTGCCCTCAGGCACTGCCAATAAGGGTAGAAGGCTGGGGCCTGGCAAGCACACGGTGCCACCTCTATGGGCTGGGAGCCTAATTATCCTCAGCTGGCGGCAGGCGGCTGGGGAGTTTCCCAGCTTGCCTCCTTCTTTGTGGTAAACACTTCGGGGAGGTGCAGGGACAGAGGGCAGGGAGGTGTTGGCAGGAGCCTGAGCCAGGCCTTGAAGAGGAGCCAGGTTGGGCAGCCTGGCCAATCCCTGGTTCCATCTAGCAACTTGACTTAGAATCCTTGAATGCAGGGCAGGTCCAGCCCCTTCCAGCTTCCAGGGTCCAAGGTCCTACTGAGGTGGGGAGGAGTCCGGGATCTGTCCAGCTGGAGCCAGAATGGGATGGAATGCTTGGGGAACACCCAGAGAAGGGGCCTGGTGTAGAATATACTGTGTATGCCTTTCCTTTTCCTACAAATCTTGGGGACTTTCCTGAGGTCAGAGCTGCAGCCTACAGCTGTGCAGGTGTGGGCTGAGGTGTGAGTGGGGACTAACCCAGCCCGTGTTGGGCTGTGTCCATCTGGATGAAGGCTCACCTTTTTCCAAATGACACAAAGGCCCTGTGCAGGCTGATACCAGGTACCCACCAGTCTGGGGTCAGAGGGCATTGCTATTGATAAATGAGCCCTGTGCATTCACATAGCTGCTGGCCTGGGCTGCTCCTCCCCAGAGGATGGGACCACACTCTCAGGACGGCACACCTGACCTGGTGCCTCAGTGCTCCAGGCTCTCAGCCCGGAGGTGACCAGCGGTCTGCAGAGCAGCAGCCTGAGGCCCTGGCTGAGAAAGCTCAGACCCCTCTCCTCCTTCCCTGGCTGTTTGCTCCCTGTCCTTCCCTGACTGTATACTCACTTTGGCTACTGTGGCAGGTCACCTCCAAACTGATTACACATCATCCCGAGTAGCTTGAGTTGTACACAGTCAGAATGCGGCATAAGCCCGTGGGCATTGAGGTCAGGAACAGGTAAGGTGGCTGCCTGTATTTCATCTGGAAAACAGACCGTGAGCTGTGAGGGCGAACTTCCTGTCAAACGAGTACATTGGGGCAGAACCAGTGATTTGATTTCATACCTCTCCTTACATAATTCACAAGAATGTTTAGATTTACAAAAACTAACTTCAAAGCCCCATTCCTTCAGCAAATCCACGCGGAACACCTGGTGGGTGTCTGAGCACCGTCACTGAGCAATGCTCCCTGTCCCCACTGGCCTGTAGTGGGCAGACAGCAAAACCCAAGCAGACAAACGGAATAAGAGCGCACTGCAGTCTGCACAGAGAGGAAATAACACGCCAAAGGAGAGTGATGGGCCCACTTGAAGTGTTGAAAGTGTGACTGAGCTGGTCTTGCTTCACTTTTGAAATAAGATAACAGAAAACCCACCCAAACCATTGTCAGTGGAAAAACAGCCCTTGAAGTCCGTCCAGACCACAGAACCAGATTAAGAAGAACAAACTTCCCTGCACACCTACTTGGAGCTGCAGCTGCTCACTGAGGGAAGGCCTGCAGGGAGGCCTTGTGTGCTTACAGCAGGGCCCTGGGACATGAGGGATGTGGTCACGGATGTGAGGGGCTTGCCACCTGTCAGGCACCACAGGAGGGAGAGGTCCATTCTCTGTCAGGAGGGGTGGCTGGAAGGATTCACAGAAATGTGAGGGAGCTGAGATCGGTTTTAAAAGATGAATCCAAGTTTGCAGGCTGGTGAGGGGGATGTCTGCCTTAGCACAGAATGGCAGAGGAGGAAACGGGAGCAGGTAGTGCTCTGGAGTGGGGTGCAGGGGCATCCTGAGGAGAGAAGCCTAAGGCCTCTGCCTGGGGGTCAGAGAGCACCCGGGGGTGGGGGGAGCTCATTCCCAGCCTCCAGGGTACCTCCCACTCTGCCTCTTCTGTGGCGCCCAGGCTCCCACAGGGTTTTCCCACGCTGTCAACCTGGCCCGAGTCCCGCAGGGCAAGGTCCAGGCAGGGTTCTGAGAAAGGAGGGCTCTGGAATGGGGCCCTGGGGGCCAGGCCGCTTCTCAGGACTGGCCACTCACTCTTCAGCAAAGAACGCCAGGACACTGAGAAGTGCTTGCTGCTTCTGCTGGATGTCCACCATCCTGCTGGCTGGGGAGCCGGCTGGGAAAGAGGAAACAGGCTCCGGGTGCAGAGTTGGCCCCCGGCTGGTCTGACCTGAGTGTGCCGGGCAAAGGTTCTCAAACTCGAGGGTACAAGAGTCACCTGGGGGCAGCGGAGCCCATAGCACGAAGAGTTCTTGTTCTTCTTCCCCTCTTCCGGGATCAGAATGTGTGGGGTGGGACCCAGGAAGGTGCCATTCTAAACAAGCACCCGGATGATCTTGATGCCTGCAGCCAGTACAGCCAGAGCTCTGGGAGTCTGGCCTGTGTGGGCAGCAGCCACCGGGGAGGCTGGGAACCGGTGGCTCATTGTGCGGCGTGGCAGCCCTGAGACCCCAGGATGTCTCCTTTGGTCCACGCTAGCCCCCTGCCCCACCCCCTCTGCCTTGGGTTTCGAAAGGGGTCTTCCTCTCACTGGCATCCTCACTTGCTCCACCTGTTGTGCTCAGACAGACAAAGGCTACACTGGAGTCCTGACAGCCCCTTCCCATGTTTCCTCAGTAATGCTTTTCCCACCAGAAAACCGGCCTGAACAAATCAAATGTGAGATTTACAGTAGCCCCAGGTCTGGGAAATCCAAGGCAGAAATGCATTTTGCCTGCACGTTAAGTCCTTGGCTTCTCAGCACACACACCTAATGGTGATGGTGTCAGTGGACATTCCAGAGGAAACAGCTTGAAACCACCACACAGCAGAGAGTTCACAGCTGCTAAGAACCTGGAGGCATCAAGGCTACTCCCACAGCTGTGAGGCTGCAGACAAACCTGCAAGGGTGAGCATCCTGATTGGTGAAGAAGGTCAGAAGGGGGTGCAGGGGCCCTAAGAGGACCTCAGGGAGGTCAAGGACATTGTCCTCAACCAGCTACCCCTGTCAGGTGCCTCTCTGTGGGTAGGTGGGCCTCACTACACAAACTCTCAGGACTGAATTAAGATTCACACTCACTTGTAGTTTGCTGTCTCCTTGATGCTGAACCGCAGCCTGATAACGGTGTGGGGTGCCCGACCATGGGGCTGCCCCAAGGCCGCCGCTGAGCAGCAGAAAGTCTGTGTTAGTACTTGCCAAACTGCACCGGTATTTGAATATCCTTTGTGGGAGTGTTACAGAACGCAGGGGCTTGCCACTTGGGGTGCTCTATTCAAACATCAAGGTGGTTGTTGCAAGGTAGTTTCCTTTACTTGCAGCAAGTGAAGGAGACAGGGGATTCTCACCCAAAGCTCTGCCTCCCAGAAGTGAGGCTCAGTCATTGCTTATATATACTATTTTGTCAATTACATGTTGATTTTAATTAGCTACACTTACTGGGTTGGGCTCTTGTCAAGCTCTTTCTGTTTACAGCTGGTCTGCCATATGCTGTGCTACATTTTAACATTTAGCAAGAGTAACATTTAGTAAGAATGGCCAAGACCTTGAGACCCTTGTCCTGTCTCACAGGAGGAAGAGATTTTGCCCTGATAATTCTCTCTCCTTTCCAGCCCCAATCCTAGCTCCCCACTGTGACCTTACATCCTACAAGATCTGCTCTGTCTGAGTGGACATGGGCCCACAGCCTCGCATGAGAGCCAGAACCCCACCTGGCTTCTGTCCGGTGAGATCCACATAGCTAGCCAAGTGAGTCAACTTAGCTGGATAAAACCATCCAGCATGAGGCAAATTCTGCTTTGAAATCATGAGGCCAAGTTACTTTGGCTTGCTTCTTGTGAGGCCTGAGGCCTCATCTGGTCTTCACCCCAGTTTGGAGGGCTCAGCATGCAAACCGGAAACCTTTGCCTGCTCTATCATTCTTAACCTGTCATTGCTGGTTCCCACCAGTCAGTCCCAGTCCAATCCAGAAAGCTGAGCTGGATTCAAATACCTGGGTCTTCAAGGGGCCTCAAGAGAGTCTCTGGCTCCCTTTAATAGGGGCAAAGATGCTGTGAGACTTGCAGTCTGGAGAGGAGTGAGGGTTTCACAAGGTAAGAGCTGCACATTCTGGTTCACAGCAGCCCCGTAACCTGGAAAGACTCCATGGCCAGTGAATTCCAAGCAGACCTGGCTTTGAATCACACTGGCTGCCAATGTGACCTTGGACAAGTCACCAACCTCTCTAAGCCTCAGAATTCCACCTGTCAATTGGCATGAAAACATTTACCTCATAGGATTGCTATTGAGAGAGTCTACTGAGGCAATGTTTATTTTAAGCACCAATCCGAGAGCCTGCATGGCACACAGCAGATGGCCAAGGGTGTCCCTGCCATGACTCCTTTGTGGGGAGCGAGAGCCTCAGTGATTCCATCTATCGAGCAATCGTGGCCCTGTTGTGGAGGCAGCAGCAAGAGAGAGAGGAGCAGGGGTGGGAGGGGGTGGGGGGCGAGTAATGTTCCTATCAGACCCTCCGCCTGGGACCGAAGGTGATGGAGAGGGCGGAGGTAGGAAGGGCTTCAGGGAACACGTGACTGAGGGGTCTGGTGTCAGTCCATCCCGCCTGGCCACTGTGGCAACAGTCCCCACACCCCATTCCTCTCTGGCAACGGCAGTCCTTGGGCCCACCTTCGGGATCTCACCCCCGACAATTCCTCCTGCCCCATGCCGTAGAGAAGGGGGCGTAGCAGGGTGCAGCTGGTGGGATGCTGCTGTTGCTCTTTCTCTGGTCACAAGCTCCTTGTCCTAGGGGCTCTGGCCACTATGACAGAGGGGCAAATGCCAGGTTTGGCCCCTGAACAGAGGCCAGCCAGGATTTACTTGCTGCCTACCTTGTGTCCCTGCATTTGTCATTGCTCGAGTCTGTGGGGCTGCAAGGTGTTGGTCCTGTGCGGTGGGTGGCTGGAGAATGGGCCCAGAGCGGCACAGGCCTGGCCGGCACCCCCGCACCCCAGGTCTGCAGAGTCCGGACTGCTGTTGTCTGGGCAGCCGCAGGAGCACATTTGCATTATTTCATGGCAACAGGCAAGTTTCCTGGTTGGGGTTTTTGGAAGAGCTGGGAGCCACCCAGAGGGAAAGCCAAGGAAACAGGAGATGAGAGGCCAAGGAGGAAACAGGCCTGGGCAGAGGCAGAAGGCACAGCAGTGGGAGGGGTGGGGGCAGGAGACTGGGCCTTGGCCTAAGGCTTCGGCCTGAGGGAGATCTGGAGCCCTGACCCCTTCTCCACCCTTCTGAGCTGCAGAGGGGGAAGTCAGGACCCCAGCAGGCCCAGTCACTGCCTGCACCGCCCCGAGGTGTCCTGCAGGAAAACTTGCCCAGCCCAGCCAGGCCTGTGTCATTGGCAGGCTGATGGTCTAAGGAGGAGCCAACCAGGCTGTAGAGCAAGGTGGAAAATTCCCATAGCACTTCTGCACCTGAGGCTGCGCTGGGGTGGGGGGACCAATACTCTGTCCCACTCAGGCCCTGACTGCTCTGGGGAGGGGCTGACCTCCGGGCTTGGTGGGGCAGACTCTGGAGGGGCCATAGCAACTGAACAACTCCAAGGGGAAGGGAATGGTAGCCTGGCCTTTGACCTTGCTCTTTGTTTTTGTGACTTGGGAACCAGCCTCACCGTGGGCTTTGTGGGTGTGCTGGGTGGGGGTGAGGAGGCCATTGGGAAACGAGAGCAGAAAGACCTGCTTTCTGCATTTAAAGAAGCCCTAGCAACCCTCCAAAACAGGCTGAGAATCTGAGAAAAAAAAAGGGCCATGTTGGTTTAAGCAAATCAAGCATTACACAAGTATACCAGGATTTTAAATGTTAGTCACTGTTAAAGCTCAGATGTGGACATTCTAAGGTTCACCCAACACAGTGCCCTGGTTTGTGTGGCTCAGTGGATTGAGTGCCGGCCTGGGAACCAAGCCAAAGGGTCGCCGGTTCAGTTTACAGTTGGGGGCACATGCGTGGGTTTCGGCCGGGTCCCCAGTGGGGGGCGTGCAAGAGGCAACCACACACTGATGTGTCTCTCCCTCTTTTTCTCCTTCCCTTCCCCTCTCTCTAAAGATAAATAAATAAAATCTTTAAAAAAAACCTAAAAAAAAAAAGGGTTTACCCAACTCTGTTGAATATAAACTTTGCTGGGCCTGGGCCTTGAGGAAAAATGTCCGCAGGGCCCCTGCTGTGTGCTGGCACATTTGTGGTTGGGGAGACCCCCAAATCGCCTACCCCTCACCCAATGGCCAATGCACTGGATGCAGCCCAAGGCAAGATAGAAATGCTCCCGGTCGATGTTCTTCCTCAGTTTCTCCCAGAAAGCCAGGCTAGGGCAGGTTGTTTCGAGGCCCTGGAAATGTAGGTGTTTTCCATTCAGTGTCCAGAACAGAAGGCTCATGTTCCCTTTGCCCCAGGAAGATTAGAAGAATCCAGGTGTCGGGAGGAGTGTCCTCTGGACACTTGGCTGGGAGCCCAGCAGCCTGGGTGCCTGGCCCAGAAAGGCCTCCCCACCCCTGCGGGGCCCAGCCAGAGGGAGGAAGGAAGGAAGTCATGCAAGACAGGATTTCCCCAGTGCAAGGCCTGCAATCTTCCTGGCCCAATCACCTGATAAGCAAGCTAGTTTGTTAGCTGACCTGGAGTTTTCTACAGGTGACAAAAGCCACTAAGAGATTGTAAAATTCCTCCCCTACAAATAGACTTCAGGAGGCCACTCTTGCATCAAGGATATGCGGAGCAGGTGGAAGAGCCCCAGACATTTGGTAGGCCCGTCTCACTTCAGGGAGCCCTGGCTAGCCCCAGATCTACACAGGAGTCTCCATCTCTCCTCCTATCTCCACTTCCCCCTAAGGCTCCGCCACCTCTGCCCCTCCCTCCCTGCTGGCTTTGACTCAGACACCGCCTGGGAGAGGCCAGGCCCTCTGGCCTCCCTCCACCGCTCCACCATGCCCCCACACCCCAGCACACGGGGCGGGGAGCTCCTGGGAAGGCAGGCCAGGGGTCTCACAATTCTGTGCTGGGGTCCAGCCAAACCAGGACCAGCAGGACTCTTGAGGACGCTGCAGGCCCTGGAGCCGGAGGGGAGTGGGAGCCTGTCTGAACCCAGGCTCTCCTCGGAGCTCGCGGAGATTGTTTTGGTTCACGGGAGGCTTAGAAGCAGTGGGTTTCCTGATGCCATTTGGGTCGTCCTCCCGGAAGAGAAGGCCCTAGTCAGGGCAGGAATTGCCCTGAGGGCCGGACATCTCCATGAGGAATAGCTGAGGCCTGTGTGTGTCAGGGGCAAGGGACAGAGGCCCAGGAAGGTAACTTTTCACCCAGAAAGTAGTGGGAAGTTGGCTCCCTGGCTGAACTGCAAGCCTTGCACTGGTGCCCAGGGCCATGCTGGCTGACTCTGGGCTTAGGGTTTGCGGCGGGGAAGTTGCGGGGGGCACAGTTTAACTGCAGGCTGGCTTCTGTCTTGCTGACCGCACTACTTGGGTGAAACCATTTTCAGGAAATCATATTTTGCAAGGTCAAGATGCTTTAGAAACTTGAAAGCATTTAAGAGCTATCTTGGAGAAGTGCATCATACCAGTGACAGAGTGGATACTGTTCTTTTCGGCAGTTAAATGCATTATGTCCTTTAACTTTCACAGCACCCCTTTGAGATTTTATGATTATATCATTTTACACAAAAGAAAATTTTTACACAAGAGTCTCTAAAGAACTCAGCTGTGGATTGAGAACTCAGGGAGGCTCTTCGCGGGTGAATTGAAGTCCTCAGCGCTGGAGTGTCATAAATGGAAGCCCAGCATGCAAGGGCCCTTTTCCCCACGTCCCTAGTCAGTGCCTCTGTCACCTGGGTCCCCTCGAGACCCAGTGTGCACCGGATCAAACGCAGGGCTGGGACTTTGGTTCCGAGTGTGCAGTGAGTCATCAGGAGCTGATGGCCACGCCCTTTTCAGCAGGATCCTCCCACATCCGTTTTGGCAGTGTTGTCTGGTGTCCAGGGGTCTGGACAGGGGCTCACGTGACCACTTGCCCCGCTCTGTGGAAAGCCCCTCCCTCCAGGCCCATCAGCTCCCTCCACTGTGTAAAAGGGAGGCCCGGGAGTGGGGTTTTTCAGAAATGTGAAATCTGCTGTGAGTACCTGCTGCCCTCCGTACTTTAGAAGAAACTGCTTATACCACGCTTTACCATGTCCTGTTTTTGAAGAACACAAAGAAAGGAAAAAAAAACAAAAACAAAAACAGAAGGGATCTCACATAGTTGGCGTCAGGAAAGGAGTGTGCTATGTGTGTTACAGGTTGGAGTTGTTCAAGGCACCTTCTCCCCAGGCGCTGCTGGTCCCCGGGAGCCTCTAACGCACCTATCAGGAAGGAGTCCTTGAGGCTGCTTCTGCGGAGGGGCCAGCCCCAACCCTGCCTGACGCAGGCAGGATGTGAAGACGCCACAGATGTCTCAGTGACGGCAGACTTGGAGGAGATCCTCTGCCGGAGATGCAAGGGTCGAAACTCCTAGTTCCTGGAGAGGACGAGCTCGTGTGGCCTTGCTCATCACTGGGTTCTGTGTCTCCACACTGAGAAGCACGGTCTGACTTGCATGAGGGGCTCAAGAATATTTGCTCACCAATTAAAAGTACTAAGAGAGTTTTCCCTCCAGTGACAGGGGCTAGTGCAATAGCACGGCCCCTGCACAGCTCTCCCTGGGCCCCTCCTGAAGCATGTTTTCTCAGGTGGCTGGTGGACACAGAGGCACAGAGAAGCCAGAGGCACTCCAGGTCACCTGTCACAGTGAATCTGTGCAGCCATTCTGTTAGGATCAGTGAGCTACTTTTTGAGAGAAGGTGATTTCGTCCCTGGTTGTATCCACCATCAATTAAGAAAGGCCAGCATGACCATCTCCACAGAAGCTTCCATTGCCTTCCTTCCTGGTGAAAGCTTACACAAGCTCTCTGGAAAAGGCACCCACCAGGCCTCTGGAGGCTGCCCCAGCAGGGTGGGCCCAGTTTCCTGACGCAGGCAAACAGGGCCCTGATGGCAGTCGGCAGCCAGACAGCCAATCCAGTCAATAACCAAGTTTCTGCTCTCGGCCTTTCTCCCTGGAAAACCCCAGCTGTGCCAGACACTCTGAGGCTGTTCGCTGGGGCTCCCCCCAGTTCATCCCTGCTCTGCCCAGGGAAACAAGGTCTTTCCTGTTCTTCTGCTTCTCCTCCTCGTCATTCCAGTCCCCCGTGGAGCTCAATCACTGCAACTCTTGGTAGAACCTACGCCATGGGGTTAACTTCGCGGTTACCTTCACCTCCTGCAATAAGGTCAGCTGTTGATTTCTGTGCAAAGGATGCCCTGATGCAGACAATCTTGTGGTAACTGCGCAAAAGGGACATCCAGCGCTTCAACAAAGTTTCTGTAACACCCACTTGCTTTCTGGGACAACGGCATCTTCCTTTCCCCTAGTGTATAGTTCCCTGGGTTCCTTTCATATCCCTTTGGGTCTGGGAGGAGCCTGCAGAAAGCCCTGGGAGATCTGCCCTGAGCCCTTGCAAGGAGAACCCCAGGATGAGGTTGCTGCAAGCTGCGCCTCTGAGAGAGGCTACTTATTGTTAGACATTTGCATTTTCTGTCCCCTTGACTGGCTTTAGAAGTCAAGAATGAAGTCAGCAAGGGCACAGATGACGTGAACCTAATGCACAGGGGTCACTTTCTGAAAACCTGAACTCAACACAATGGTACGCCTCCCACTGACCAAAAGAGGAGTAGAGCCCTGGCGGGCGGTTCAGTTGGTCCCGTACACCAAAAGGCTTTGGGTTCAGTTCCCCATCAGGACACTTACTTAAGTTGTGGGCTCAGTCCACAGTGGGAGTGGGTACAGGAGGCAACCAGTCGATGTTTCTCTCTCTCTCACTCTCCCCCCTTCCTCTCTCTCTAAAATCAGTAAAAATATGCCCTGGCTGGTGTGGCTCAGTGGATTGAGCTCTGGGCTACAAGTAAAGGGTTGCCGGTTTGATTCCCAGTCAGGGCACAGGCCTAAGTTGCAGGCCAGGTCCCCAGGAGGGGGCATGTGAGAGGCAACCACACATGGATGTTTCTTTCCCTCTCTTTCTCCCTCTTTTCCCCTGTGTCTAAAAATACAATAAATAAACAAATAAAATAAAATCAGTAAAAATAGCCCTGGGGAGAATTTTTTTTTTAAAGAAGAGGAGTAGAGGTGGGGTGAGTCTCAGATACACTTCTCTATGGTTATGCCACATGCAATTACATCTTGCAGTTACTTCGAACCAGCAGCAAACACCAGCCCTGACTGAGCGCCCTCAAAATGCATGTGCCCAGAGCAGCTTCCTAGGAGCCTCTGATTTGATAGATCAAGGCCAGGGGCCAGGCTTCAAAAAGGTTCCCGTTGGTTGTGTTGTGAAACCCTGGCTAACTTCAATAGAGCACATTTCCGTTTAAAAATCTTCACTGCTTACCTATGTGGGATGTGGGCATAGAAAGTGGTATTGCAGAGACTTTCAAACCATACTGAGCTCAGTGATTTCCTTGTTATGTAGAGGGGTCAAGAGGCACATAGAGTTTTTTGTTACCCAGGGAGCTCTTAGCGAGTCAGAAGCAGGCCCAGCACTGGAATGTGTGCTTTTGTTTAAAGCTAAGGGGAGGCAGGGCCCTAGTGCTGGAGGTGAGACCACTCAAACCTGCAGTCCGTCAGGTGGGTCACAGGTGAGCAGGGTCAGATTGCGTGGAGGGAACTTTGTAGGCTGTTTTCCCCCTGCTGGGGCACTTGCGCTGTGTGTACCCAGATGATGGCTTTGACCCAGGAAACGTGAAGACACTGCACACATGTGAAGAGTTTGGGCCACATAGGTTAGGGCTTGCCTGTGGCCCTGAACTAAGGAAAACAAGCGCCCCAAACAGGGTTTGAACAAGGGGCCTTTGCCAGCTGAGCAAGGCTCCTTCCTAGGTAATCCTCTAGAGGGATGTGGAAACACCTCCAAACTGGGTAAAAACAACCAAACCTTCGCTTTGGTCTTGGGTTGGCCAAGAAGTCCGTTTGTTTTTTTCCCCATAAGATGGCTCTAGTAGCATCTAGTTGTCTTTAACTTCATTCAGAACAATTTTGTTAGACTGTATTGTGACAGCTGCCGCATCGCCGTGCATTAAAAAAAATCAGAATTAGTGAATTTTTGTGTAGCCATTTTAATATTGAAGATGGAAGAAAATAAGCAAAATTTTCAGCATGCTATGTTTTATTATTTCAAGAAAGGTAAAAACGCAATCGAAATGCAGAAAAAGATTTGTGCAGTGTATGGAGAAGGTGCTGTGACTAGTCGAATGTGTCAAAAGTGGTTGCGGAGCTTCATCCTAGAGATTTCTCACTGGACATTTCTCGCTGGACAATGCTCCATGGTCGAGCAGACCTGCGGAAGCTGACCAAGATCAAACCAAGACACTGAGAAGAATCACTGCTCTATCATGCATGAGGTAGCCAACACACTCAAAATATCCAAGTCAAATGAAGTTATTGGTGAAAATGAAAAATGTGTCTTTTATTTTATGGAAAAAAACACACAAAATTTTTAGCCAACCCAATATTTCATTGGAAAAATTTGGGCCTATTTATTCATAAAAAGACTGAAACTTTAATCAGATTTTTTAAAGTCTATACTTTTCAGTATAGGTTTTTAGAATTCAGGATTTAATTTTAGTTTGATTCTGTAAGTTAATATGTAATGTATTTAAAAATATTTGGAAAATACATTAAAATGTAAAAAATAAAAAAAACTATCCATAACCAGTGTGAACATTCTGGATTATCTCTCGAGAATTTCTTCATGCACTTTTAAAAAATAGACTTTTAGCAAACTAATACTGACACATTATTCGGAACTAAAGTCCATATTTTGTACTGAGGGCTTGCCATTTGTGTTGCACATTTCCATGGGTTTTGACAAAGGTGTAGTGTCCTGTATCCACTGTTACAGTATCAAATAGTTCCACTACCCTGTGCTTCACTAGCCTTTACTTCCCTGACCCGTGTTCCAAACTTCTGGCAACCACCCCTCAGTTTTACTGTCTCTATAGTTTTGCCTTTTCCAGGTTTTATAATTGGAATCAGACTGTATGTATCATTTCCAGACTGGTTTCTTTCACTTACAATACACATTTGTGGTTCTTCCATATCTTTTTGTGACCTAATAGTTTTTTTTTTTCGTAGCACTAATACTCCATTGTCAGATGTTTCTGTTTGTTTTCCATTCACTTGTTGAGGTACCTCTTGATTGCTTCCAGTTTTTGGCAATTATGAATAAACCTGCTATAAACATTGTATACAGGGTCTTGTGTGGACATATGCTGGGTCTTTATTTCTTTTTTTTTAAAGATTTTATTTATTTTTAAAGAGAAGAGAAGGGAGGAAGAGAGGGAGACAAACATCAATATGTGGTTGCCTCTCAAGTGCCTCTTATTGGGGACCTGGTCCAAAACCCAGGCATGTACCCTGACTGGGAATCAAACAGGTGACCCCTTGTTCATAGGTCAGTGCTCAATCCACTGAGCCACACCAGCCAGGGCTACTGTAATTTTTTTTCTTTCTATTTAATCATTATCGTATTTTTTTTCCACTACCATTTAGTCCTCTTATACTACCCCCCGCCCCATCACCACTCTGTTGTCCATGTCCATGAATCCTTTTTCTAACTGGCTTATTCCACTTAGCATAATGTTCTCCAGGTCCATCTATACTGTCGCAAAGGGTAAAATTGTCATCCTTTTTACCGCCGAGTAGTATTCCATTGTGTAAATGTCCCATAGTTGTTTTTTCCACTCATCTATTGATGGGCACTTGGGCAGCTCTCATATTTTGGCAATTGTAAATAACACCTCAGTGAACAGAGGGGTGCTTATGCTCTTTTAAATTAGTGTTTTGGGGTCCTTCAGATATACTCCCAGAAGTGGGATCGCTGGGTTGAAAGGCAGATCCATTTTTAATTTTTTGAGGTGTCTCCATGCTGTT
This sequence comes from Trachops cirrhosus, assembly GCA_028533065.1. Lineage (NCBI taxonomy): Eukaryota > Metazoa > Chordata > Mammalia > Chiroptera > Phyllostomidae > Trachops > Trachops cirrhosus. Next base: position 117,471,370 of record CM052538.1, read on the forward strand.
TTCCACAGTGGCTGCACCAGTCTGCATTCCCACCAACAGTGCAGAAGGGTTCCCCTTTCTCCACATCCTCGCCAGGACTAACTTGTTGATTTATTGATGATAGCCATCTGACAGGTGTGAGATGGTATCTCATTGTGGTTTTAATTTGCATCTCTCTGATGATTAGTGACATTGAGCATCTTTTCATATGTCTATTGGCCATCTGTGTGTCTTCTTTGGATAAGTGTCTATTCAGGTCCTTTGCCTATTTTTTAATTGGGTTGTTTTTTTTGGTGTTGAGTTTTTAAGCTCTTTATAAATTTGGGATAGTAACCCCTTATCAGATATATCAGCAAATATGTTCTCTCATTTTGTAGGTTGTCTTTTTGTTGACGATTTCCTTTGCTAGTCCCATTTGTTTATTTTTTCTTTTGTTTCCCTTGCCTGGGGAGATATATCCGGTAAAATATTGCTCTGAGCATTGTCTGAGATTTTGCTGCCTGTTTTCTTCTGTCTTGACTACTGTGGTTTGCAGTATGCCTTGATGTTAGGTAGTATCAGTTCTCTGACTTTGCTCTTCAGTAATGTGTTGGCTACTCTGGGTCTCTTGCCTTTCCATGTAAACTGTAGAAAGTTTGTCAATAGCTGCAAAATAACTTGCTGGGGTGTTGATTAGGATTGTGCAGAATCTATAGATAAAGTTATGAAAAACTGACATTTTAATGATTATTGGTTCTTCCTATCCATAAACATGGACTAAATATTTATTTAGAATTCTGGTTTCTTCCATCAGAGTTTTATAGTTTTCCTTAAATGGTGGTGTTGTTTTAATTTTAAATTCCAATTATTCATTGCTGGTATATAAAAAAGCGATGGACCTTCAACTATTAACCTGTACCTGTAACACTTACTAGTTGTATTTTTCTCCACAAATTCTTTACATTGTTGAAGTCACAGACTTTGTAAACAATCCTTTTTTTCTGAATTATGTCATAAGCATTTTAAATGTCTTTTTAATTCTTTTAAAACATTAATGGCTGCAAAATATTTTGAGCTATTATTAGCTAAGTTAACACATACTTTTAACTTCTTCATGCATATTACTAAGAAGAGATTATGAATAAAATGTGCTCATAATTCCACCTTAAATCAAAATAATTTCCACCAGAAATAACCAGTTTACATTCTATTGCTTCATTCTACTGTTTCCTTTCTGCCAGTGGTTCTCCCTTGTTGGGTAACAGACTTTTTTGAATATCTGATGAAAGCTCTGCATGGGTCTCTCCCAGGAAATTAAGACATGCACTAAATTTTGCATAGTTTCAGAGCTCTCTATGGCCCATCCCACAAATACACTGTAAGAGGCTGGGACATTTATCTGCCAGTTTCGGTTGGCATTTACACTGCACTGCTTGCATTAGGCTTGCACAGACTGAGCACTTTCCTGACTTTAGGGAAGCAGATGAATGCATGGAGCACTGGAGGTGGGCTGCTGCGGTGGGGTCAGAACTGTGCAGACAGAGGGAATGAAATGTGTACCAAGAGTCTGTTGCAGGGATCACATTGTATATTTTGTATCCTGTTTCTTCCATATTAACATGGTGAATGTTTTCATTAAATATTCCTCAAAATAGGTATTTTAGTGACTGTACAATGTTCCACAGTATTAGATGCAATGTAATTTATTGCTGTACATTAAAAATTACTCATGTAGTTCTATATCTCTAATTTCATCCCCAGGAAAAATTCTATTTTTTGTTGTTGATCCATATTTCCAAGTTTCCCTTTAGAAAGTGACTGTTTAGGACCTCCGGCCAAGATGGAGGCATAGGTAGATGCACTGTGCCTCCTCACACAACCAAGATAGGGACAACAACAATATAGAAACAAAATAACAACCAGAACTGACAGAAAACTGAACTGTATGGAAGTTGGACACCCAGGGATTTAAAAATAGACACTTTCATCCAAACCAGTAGGAGGGGTGGAGTCGGGCAGCCAGGCGAGGGACACTGAGCAGAGAGCTGAGCACCCGGGGGTGGCGCGCAAGCCTGCAGCAGGCAGATTCTGGGCGCACAAGCAGTGGTGGCTGGTGGGCCCCAGCCAGGGGGTGGCGACCGGCAGACCCAGCGAGGCAGCCATTGTGAAGCAAGGCACTGCTCCCAACTCAGGGTCCCAGCACCAGGAAATAGAGCTTTGGGTCACTGACTGAAAAGGAAGGTGACACAAGGAGTGCACAGGCCCACCCACACCAGAATTGGAGCCAGAGGGGCCCGGTTGGCTTGTGAAAAGTGGCGGAAGGGTCTGGGGTCCTGCAGAGAGCAGAGCAAGCGCCATTGTTCCTTCTCGGACCCTGCCCCCACATCCAGCCTCACAACCCAGCAACTGGGGTGCCCCGCCCTGGTGAACTCCTAAGGCCCCGCCCCTCACTACAGGAGCTT
>CM052538.1:117474289-117512949 GCA_028533065.1 Trachops cirrhosus
GGGTGGAGGGGAGTGAAGGGGGGAAATGGGACAACTGTAATAGCATAATCAATTAAATATATTTAAAAAAACAGCTGGATCAAAACAGCATAAAAACAAACCACTTGGTACCATGTAGTTTAGTTGATAATGACTGCCTTTGGAGAACAGAATTATAGACGGGACTAACCCTTTCTATGTTATGTATTTCCATAATATTTAAATTTAACATTTTATAACTGGGAAAATGGCAACAGAAATTAATATATACTCACTGCAGGAAATATGAAAAGACAGAAGATAATATAAAAAATTACTCATAACTCCAATCAGTATCTACATTTTCACACATAATAGATGCTTTTAAAATTCTGTCACATATTACTCTGGGCATTGGGTCTAAGGCCTGACCTCATTTGTTCAAAAAGCCATTGGTGATGAGGACTAGCTAAGGACTTTCCTATAACAGGAGTTATAATAAAAATCCTTTATCAAATATTTCTAAATGGCTATCTATTGAAAAGAGAAAAAAAAGTAAAAAGACTCTAGAAAAATCACTTTATTTTTAAATTAATCTGTGCTTTTTTAAAGATGTTATTGATTGATTGATTGATTGAGAGGGGAAGGGAGAAAGAGAGGGAGAGAAACATCAATGTGTGGTTGTCTTTCATGCACCCCTCCTGAGGACCTGGCCTGCAACCCAGGCATGTACCCTGACTGGGAATCAAACCGGTGACCCTTTGGTTCACAGGTTGGCACTCAATCTACTGAGCCACACCAGTCAGGGTATAGAAAAATCACTTTATAGGAAGTCCTTAAATCTACCTCAGATTTAATTGGCTAATTATAATATTTTACCACCCATTACACTGCAAATAACTTCTAAAATGTTTCTAAATGCTTCTCAGTTCTGTTTCTCACATGGCCAAGAAAACCTCTACCAGATCATCCCTCCACAGAGAAACTCTAGACAAAACAGTAACTACCCAAAGAAACAAGAAAGTAGTCCAAAGTGGGCAGATTCTAGAGGAAGAGCCAATGTTTGGAAGAAAGGAATGGCATGGGGTGAATTTCCCATTTTTGTGCTTTATAGCTCAAGTCCACAGTCTATTCAGAGCTAAACACCCATAGAAAACCCAGTCCTTTTGGCCTCAAGAACTAGAGAACAGTTTGGGATAGGGGGTAACCACAGATGCTGGAAATGAGGGAGAAAGAGAGCCAGAGAGGGAGAGCCCTAACTTCTATATATAAGCATTGCCCAAATCTTTAGCTGATTCTATAACCACACATATACAAGGGGTGGGGGGGACACAAAAAAACCTGGAATTATCTTTTGAAGGGTAGTACAGGCTTCCCCCGCTAGGTCAGTGTACCAGCTGGTGTTGTGAGAAGCTGCATTCAGCTTCAGTGACTTTTAAAAAAATTTTTATTTACTTTTAGAGGGAACAGAAAGGAGGGAGAAAGAGGAGAGAAACAGCATTGTGTGAAAAATACATCAATCAGTTGCCTCCAGCATGTCCCCAACTGGGGACCTGGCTTGCAACCTGGGCATGTGCCCTGACTGGGAGTCAAAACGGGGACCTTTCGGTTTGCAGGCCATCACTCAATTCACTGAGCCACACCAGCCCGGGCTCGGTAAACTTTTTTTAAAGACCCTTTCAATGTGCTTGGCCATTTCATGATGGGCTGTTTGTGTGTATACCTGCCCACACTGCACTGAGTGTTAGGTAGTTTTTGACAAAAAATGGCATGACCCCCATGCCCCACCCTCCATACTCACCGGATCTCACCCCAGGTGATCTCAGTCTTACCAGGAGTGATCTCAATCTCACTCCGAGGTACTTTTTTTCCTTTCCCTGGATGAGAAAAGTCCTCAAAGGGAAACATTTTGCCAATGTGGAAGAGGTGAAACAAAAAACAGCAGAAGCACTAAAATGCATCAAAATCAATCACTTCAAAAACCTGTTTTGAGCTGTGAAAAAAAAAAGTCTTGATAGGTGTACTGTATTAATGGAGAGTACCCTGAAGGTGACTGAAGTTTGAACATGTAAGACTAAATACACATTTTTATATACATAAATTCCAGGGTTTTTTTGGTCCCGCCTCTTATAAGACAGACTCCAGGCAGCCTAAGGATTAAAAAAAAAGTGACATTTTGAGCTGCCACCCAAATTAAGTGTCTCCTAGAACAAATCAACACTCTTTGAAGGAATACAACAGAATCCAGTCTTCACAACCTATCATTCACAAATGTTCAGGTTAATCCAGAATTACTCAACATACAAAAACACACAAATAAACAAACAAACTAAACTAAACTAAAATCAGGAAAATGTGATCCATTTGCAAGAAATCAACCCTGAGATAATCCAGATGTTGTATTAGCAAGCAAAGTTATTAAAACAATGCTCAGTGGAAAATATTCTCAAAACGAAAAGAGATAGGAAATCTCAGCAGAGGAAGTACAAAAGAACCAAAGAGAAACTGTAAAACTGAAACAAGTAACTGGAATAAAAAAATTAACCAAATGGACTCAACTGCAGAATGAAGACAATAATGAATAGGTATAAAAATTAATAAGAGTAAAAAAGACAATATGGGTCAACACCAAAAGGTACAATACAATGTGTCATCGAAGCCCTATATGGAGAAACAAAAATCGGAAAAAATAATGGCTAAAATGTTTCAAATACAGCTAAAGACATAAACTTCAGACTGAAGATTCAGCAAATTCTAAGTGCGTAAATACAAAGAAAACCACATGTAGGTTCACTACAGTCAAATTCCTGAAAACTAAAAGTAGGAAAAAATTTGAAAACCGAAAGAAAGAAAAGATTATACATAAGAACACAATGATTTGAATTCTGCAGACTTCACTGAAGATAGTGAAACATCATTAAAGTGTGGAAAGAAAAACCATGAGTTCTGAATTCTATAACCAACAAAAATATCCTCCCACTGCTTAATGGTTTCCTTCTGCTATGAGTGTGCATGTCCAGCTATCTGCTTCTTAGAGCAGACATGACCTTCCTCTTCCACCAGCCATTGGAGGAGGACTGGGACCCTGCAGATGATTAATTTTGACCCATTCTTGGGGGGTCACGGGGAGTTTCCTGGGGATCCTCTTCCATCATCATATCTGGAATCAGATGAGTTTTGGTAGCCTCTTCTTTTTTTCACATCTTGCTGAAGCAAAGTTTTGAAAAACAAAACTATGAACACACCTATTCCCCAGAAGAAATCTGTTATTCAAGATAATCTCCATGAGGGCTGACACGAGATGTCTAACACTTGTCCATGTGAGATGGTTTATAAACCATCTTGCTCCTAGTTCCCTGCCTCTGGAGCAACTGAGCAGTCTGACCCCTCAGACAAGATTTTATAGTCTTAGAAAAGATTTTGTGAACTTGACTCCAAGGCAAGGGAAGTAATGGCAAAAATAAATGAATGGGACTATATCAAACTAAAAAAGCTTCTGCACAGCAAAAGAAATTGCCAACAGAACAAAAAGGCGACCAACCAGAATGAGAGATGGTATTTGCAAACTACAGCTCCGACAGGGGGTTAACATCCAAAATATATAAAGAACCCATACAACTCAACACCAAACAAACAAGCCAATTAAAAAATGAGCAGGGGACCTGAACAGACACTTCTCCCAATCACACATACAAATGGTCAACAGATATATGACACGATGCTCAACTTCGCTAGCTATTAAGGAAATGCAAATTAAAAGTACAATGAGATACCACCTCACCCCTGTCAGAATGGCTATTATCAACAAGACAATAACAAGTGTTGAGCCCTGGCTGGTGTGGCTCAGTGGATTGAGTGTGGGCCTGTGAATCTAAGGGTCACTGGTTCAATTCCCAGTTAGGGCACATGCTTGGGTTGTAGGCCAGGTCCCCAATGGGGTGCATGTGAGAGGCAACCACACATTGATGTTTCCCTCTCTTTCTCCCTCCCTTCCCCTCTTTAAAAATAAATAAATACAATCTTTTTTAAAAAAGTATTGAGAGAAGTTGTGGAGAAAAGGGAACCCTCATTCACTGCTGGTGGGAATGTTAACTCCCACAGTCACTATCGAAAACAGTCTGGTGGTTCCTCAAAAAAATTAAGAATAGAGTAACCATATGATCCAGCAATCCCTATTCTGAGTACCTACCTGAAAAACTTGAAAATATTTATTTGCAAAGATACATGCTCAGCTATGTTCATTGCAACACCATCCACAGTGACCAAGACGTGGAAACTAAAGTGTCCTTCGACAGACAATTGGATAAAGATGTGGTACAAATAATATACACTATAGAATACTCCTTAGTCATGAGACGAAATACTGCCACTTACAACAACATGGATGGACCTTAAGAATATTATGCTAAGCCAAATAAGTCAGTCAGAAAAGGCTAAGAACCATATGATTTCACTCATACATGGGACATAAAACTGAAACTCATAGACACAGACAACGGTATTTAGGTTACCAGAGGGAAGGGGAGGGTGGGAGGGGTAGTCAAGGGTAAAGGGGGCCAAATATATGGCAATGGAAGATGATTTGACTTTGTGTGGTGGGCACACAATGTAATATACACATCATGTATTATAGAAATGTACACTTGAAACCTATGGAATCTTATTAACCAATGTCACCCCAATAAATTTAATTTTTAAAAAACCCTTCAAGAATGAAGGTAAAAAACACTTCTAGACCTGCAATAAGAAATGCTAAATGGAAGGTCTTTGGGCTGAAGGAAAAATGATAGCAAATGAAAACTCCAATCTTTAGAAATGAAGAACATCAAGAATGGTAAATATAAGATGCTTTTATCCTCTTTAATTCTTTAAAAGAACACCTAATAGAAACCATAATATTCGTGGAGTTTTCAAAATATGTAATTTTACCTATATATAAAAGGGAGTAAATGGACTTATAAGGTTTCAAGGTCTGTACATTTTATGTGAGGTGATAAATATTAACTCTAAGAAGACTGGGAGAAGTTAAGCATGTATATTATAATCCTTAGAGCAACAACTAAAAAAATGCAAGGTAGCCAAAAAAGCTAATAGATTAAAATGAAATTCTAAAAAATATTCAAACAACCCAAAAGAGGGCAAGGAAGGTGGTATAGAGGCACAAAGAAAACAGAGTAACAAGTAAATAATAAAACAATAAACTTTAATCATGTTAACAACTGCACTAAATTTTAATGGACAAAACATTCCAATAAAAAGCAGAAATTGTCAGAATGGATGAATAAGACTCAAATCCATGATGTTGCCCTGGCTGGTGTGGCTCAGTGGATTGAGTGCCAGCCTGCAAACTAAAGGATTGCCGGTTCGATTCCCAGTCAGGGCACATGTCTGGGTTTCAGGCCAGGTGCCCAGTGAGGGGCATTCGAGAGGCAACCACACACTGATGTTTCTCTCCCTATCTTCCCCTGTCTGAAAAGTAAATAAATAAAATTAAAAAAAAAAAAAACCAAATACACGCTGTCTACCAGAGACACACTAATAAAATGATAAAAACATATACCATATAAATAGTAAGCATCAGAAAGTTGGAGGGACTACATACCTTATAAGAGTACTTCAAAAAACTTGAAAGGAAAACTGACAAAACTAAAAAGAGAAGTGGCCAATTCCCACCCATTTAAAGTTTATAATAATGTCACTCAGCCAACTGCTAGAAACAGACACATACACAAAAGCAGACATATATGATATAACCCACATTATCAGCCACCTTGACCCAGTTGATATCTGAATACTGTTGGGAACAACTAGAGAATATACAGGCATATGATATAATGGTATAATATAAATGCACAGTTCATATATGTTAGGCCATAAAACGAGTCTTGATAAACTTTAAAGTATTGAAATCCCTAAGTATCTGCAAATTTAAAAACAATTCTAAATAATCCATGAGTCAAAGAAATAATCACAAGGGAAATTTAACATTATTTTGAATTGAAAAGTAATAAAAATGTAACAAAATTTGTAGGATGCAGATAAAATAGTGTTCAGGAGGGGTTTTATTGCTATGGTGAACAGGCCCTAAGGTGGCCTCTTCACCACAATCCCTGCCTCCTGGTGTTCACACTTTTGTGTAATCCCCTCCCCTTGATTGTGGGTAGGACCTATAAGTTGCCTTTAACAAACTGAATATGGCAAAAGTGCTGGGATACCTCACTCCTGATTACATTACATGAGACAGTCTTGCTAGCAGACTCACTCTAGAGATTCTTCTTGCTGGCTTGGTAAGTAGCTGTATGGCAATACACCCCCTGTGAATAGCCAGCAAGCAGCTGGGGTCCTCAGTTCCCAGAAAATGAATTCTGCCAACAACTTCAGTGCGTTTGGAAGCAGATTCTTCTTCAGTTGAGCCTCAAGATGATAACAGAGCTTGGACAGCACCATGACTGCAGCCTTGTGAGATCCTAAGCAGAGGACTCAGCTAAGCTGTTCCTGGAATACTCCTGTCCTAAAGAAACTATGAGATAGTAAGCGTGTTATTTTAGCCTGCTACACTTCTGGTAATTTTTATGAAGTGTAGAAAATTGATACATTGTCCTAATATGACAAAGGTTGTGGGTTCAATCTCCCATCAGGGCACATACAAGAAGGAACCAATGAATGCATAAATAAGTAGAACAACAAATCTATGTTTCTTTCTCTCCCTTCCTCCCTCCCTCTCTCTCTAAAAAATAAATAAATAAAATAAAATAAATCAATAAACAAAAATTTTTAAAGACCTGATACAACAGTCTTAATTGTTTATATTAGAAAAGCTCTAAAATCAGTGACTAAAGTTTTCACTTTAAGAAGCTAGGAAAGGGCAAAGGTAAGCCCAGGTTAGAAGAAACAATATAGATCAGAAATGAAAGAAATAGACAAAAAGAGAATGTCAGCAGAAATTTGATTTTTTGAACAAAAACAATAAACCAACAAAATTATAAATCCAAATGCCCTCAAATGATACCCATGTCCTAATCCCTAGAACTTGTGAATACTACTTTATGTGGCCCCCCAAAAAGGGTCTTTGCAGATGTGATTAACTTAAGGACCTTGAATATCCAGAGATTATCCTGGAGGGTCCTAAATGCAATCACATGTGTAAGAGAAGCAGAGGGAGTTTTTACACACACAGAGGAAAAGGTGCTGTGAAGAGGGAACAGAATGAGATTTGACACTGATGGTGGTCTAGAAGATTAGAATGATGAAGCCATAAGCCAAAGACTGCTGGCAGCCTCTAGAAGTGGAAGAGGTAAAGAACACATTCTCTCTGAGAGCCTCCAGAGAGCACAGCCCTGCCTGACACCTTGATTTTGGTCCAGTGATACTGACTTTGGACTTCTGGCTTCCAGGGTGGTGAGAGAATAAATTTCTGTTAAGCCACCAAGTTTGTGGTAATTTACTACAACAGTCACAGGAAACTAATACAAAACCCTAGCTAGACTAATCAAGGAAATGAGAATACAAATCACCAGTATCAGGACCAAAAGATGGGGTAATCACTAGAGATATTATAGAGGTAAGGAACAATCACTTCTATTCAGATGATTCTAATATCTGGGTCACCATTCTTAATTTTGCCTAATTTCAGTACCACATTTTTGATTGCTTGCTTTTATTACCCAATTGTTCAGAACACAATTTTGGCTTAAAAAATACTCCATTTATGGCCACAGAGAGCTATTAGTTTGTAATACCAACTCCCCTCTTACATTACCCTGTGTACTCACAGACGCTGATCCTTCCCATACCCATGTCTTGCTTCTTTATGTCCCGCCTGGATTGCCCTCTCACTCTTATATCCATCTAGCCAAAGCCTGCCCTTCCTGCTTAAGCCTCTTTCATTTCCCATGGACTTCCTCTGATTGTTCCAGATGGCATTCTTCAACCCATTCTCTGAACTTCTATAGCAATTCCTATTTCACCACTAATTTTAGCATTTTAAAATGTGTATTTCTATCCTCTATATCCAGACTGAAAGAATCAAAGAAAGTAGGAACCAAGGAAATTAGAAATTAAATTTGCAACCAGAAGATACTAAGTCAAAGGTTAGACATGAACCCAACCCAACTTACTCAAGTTGGCTTAGAATACAGGGTGTCCTAGAAAGATTTTATTTATTTTTAGAAAGAGGGGAAGGGAGGGAAAAAGAGAGAGGGAGAAACATCAATGCTCTGTAGAAACATCTATTGGTTGCCTCTTGCACACCTCCAACCAGGGACGTGGCCTGAAACCCAGGCATGTGGTCTGCTGGAAATCCAACAGGTGACCATTCTATTTGTGCTATGATGCCCAACCCACTCAGCCACACCACTCAGGGCTCTAGAAAGATTTTAATTAAAATGGATTTATTTATTTATTTATTTAATTTTTTAAGGAAAAAAATTTCTGTTAATACTTGACCCTCACTGGCACATAGCAAAATCATCTGAGGCTGGCACATGTTTTGCAGTTTTCCAGTTCCCACTGCTCCTTGTCACACCTCACCAAGCCTGTTTTACTCATTTGTATTACTTATCTGGTCTGTTTAAATGCAAAACAGAAAAGCAACAAAAGATAAAGCTACCCCACCATGTAATAAAATCTTGTCTCATAAAAAATATTTTACACATTAAAAAAATGCTTCTTAATAGAGAATGCACCTGTGAGTTAAAGGGGTCCTCTTCCTCTCTCCCTCTCGATACAGACTAATGCTAATGAACAGAACTTTCTGTGATGATGGCAATGTTCTATATTAGCACTGTCCAATATAATAGCAATTAGCTACCTATGGCTATTAAGCACAAGAAATGTGGCTAATGCAACTGAGGAACTGAATTTTAAAGTTCTTAAAGAATTATCATTCCTACTGCTCATCTTTTACTTCTCTGAACTACTTGGTCTTTACCACTATTCCCATTTATCTCTTCAGCCAGCTCCTTAAATATTAGTATTTCCCAAGATTCTGTCATTTCTCCCTGTCCCTGGATGATTTGATCTTATCAGTGCTAACTCTCTCATCTTTAGCACTTAACCCACACTTACACATGTCTATTTTGTCCACAGGCATGTACAAAAATAAACGCCTCTCTCTATAAATCTACTTTTCTTATAGTCCTTATCTTAAACCATGGTATTCCTAACTACTGTTTTTCAAGCTACAACCCTGGGTACCATCCTTAACTCTTCACCTCTTCTCTCTCAAATGTCCACTCTTAGATCTACTCAGTTTCCTCTTCCTCTTTCTCTGTCAGTACCTTAGTTTACTCCTTAGGGTTTATACAGATTCGTGAACAAGCTTCTCCTAATTGGTTGTCCTGCCATCACTCAACTCTCCAGCATTCTGATTTAATAATAATCCTATCATTCTGAAAGACTTCTGCTAACTTGCCTAAAACCCATGGGACAAAATCCAAACCCTAGCATGGTACCCAAATCTCTTTAAAATTTTTGCTACAACCTACTCTTCTGGCTGTCACTGTCTATGCTCCAGTCACAATGGCCTATGCACTGGCCCTCCAGAATTTCCTCATCTGATCTCCATCTAGATCAATTCATCTTCTCTGAGGAAAGGCTCCTGGCTCTCCCTGGCAGTGTCACTTCCCACAGTACCTTTCTTTGTACTGTCATTTTGGTAGTATGTTGCAATTTTCAATAAAATTCTGTATAAATCACAGGTGGCAAACACAAGGCCCAAGGGAGGAATGTGGCCCTCCACTTTGTTTTATCCAGCCAGCACCCTGTTTCTACCCGGCAGCAGTGCCCAGCTCTCACTTAACTGTAAAGGAGTAGTTACAGTTCTACAGTCCTAAAACTACATTTGGCCCTTTGAAGGCAACCGTGAGGCTGATGTGGCCCCTGGTGAAAATGAGTTTGACATCCCTGGTATAAATGAATCACCATTACAACACTATAATGATAAAATATATATTTTGTAATAATTTCCAGAAAACCGGAAAATGTCAAGAGTAAAAGGATCTACAGATAACTTCATAACTAAAGAAATACTGGTAGGGCCCTGGCTGGTGATGCTCAGTTGGTTAGATTGTAGTCCAATGAACTGAAAGGTGGCAGGTTTGATTCTGGTCAGGGCACATGCCTAAATTGTGGTCAGCCAATCCCCAGTCAGGGTGCATACAAGAGGCAACAGATAAGACAGATATTTCTCTCTTGCATCAATGTTTCTCTCTCTCCCTCCCTTCCCCTCTCTCTAAAATCAGTAAGCAGGTCCTCAGGTGAGAATTAAGGGGAAAAGATACTGGTGGGGTAAAAAGTAGTATCACAGTGTACAGCAGAGGTGAGGAACAGGCCAATTAAGAAAAAATATAATGATTTTGGGGCAGCATTTAAAAGTCTTGCTTATGTATTTATTGAAAACATATTTAACTAAAAATTTTTCAATCTTCACCTGAGAATGTACTTACTAATTTTAGAGACAGAAGGGGGGAGAGAGAGAGAGAAACATTAATGTGAGAGAGAAACATTGACTGGTTGCCTCCTGTACGGGACTGGACCAGGGATCAAACCCTTACCCCTTCAGTGTACGGCGGGGGGCGGGGGGGACACACACGACGACGCTCCAATTAACTGAGCCACTTGGCCAGGGCTGTATATTTTTTTAAAGCTGTAACTCATATGCTGGAAATAGTAATTATACACTTTATTTCCATCACTAAAGATTTTGGGTTTTTTCTTATAAAATTCCAGAAACTTACAAAACTAGTAAACACTATTATGTTAATCTCAGTAATCTGTTCTTGAATATTCAAGATTATGCAGGAAAATGATAACTGATAGCCCATTTCCCATTTTTAAATGGGAGAAATTACAATGGATTATCCTTAACCATGAGTCACCAATATCATAAGCTGTAACTTAAATAAATAGTAAAATGCATACCTATATGTAAGTATTTGGTTGAACCATATGAAACGGCCATTTTATATGTTAAAAAAAGTCATGATCAGCAGTTTTATATGGTTCAACCTACCAGCAAACTGTAAGATCAGAATGTAAATTGCTTCCTTCATTACAAAGAAAATGGTTAATAAATAGTTGTTTTGAATAGAGATCTCTTTTTCTCAGTAATCTCTTACTCACTTAGCTTCCTTTCCTACAAAAGTTTCCCAACTCTCCTGGGACTCATTTGTATAACACTAGGAAAAAACAGGGGCTAAATCTAAAAGGCACTGTGACAGAAATCAGGACAAGCATACAATGCCAGACAACGGCTCCCAGTATGACCTGCTCAATGTAATGCTAGCAGTAGTGGAGATGCACATCCCCTGTATGGATGCTCACCAGCATATGCAGGTGATTTTGAGGTTCTGTCAACTACAGGAATGTACCTCCAGATTTTTCTCACTCATACTTTTGTTTAAAATGCTGTACTGAGTTTTGGGAGATAAAAAACCTTTCTCCTCCCATATAAACATGGACTAGGAAAGTGGTCCATACAGTCTATGAAGTTTGGTTATTAAAAAAACAAGAAATGTTCTCCTGGGGAAGGCAGGATATGTCTACATTCAATATTAATGCTGTGTGACTACAAACATTTTGTTATTAAGATTTTTGAAGTTGTTCATTCTGTCTTTCCTTAACATTGTAACTCAGCTGGAAAGTGTGTCTCATTTCATGGTGCCTCCAAATACTACACTTTCAACCAGTGATCTTTAAGCAGATGGAGCCACTAGAAAGCTGAGTACTAGTGGGAAAGCAAATACGAAGTTTCAAAATATAGCAGTGTTTGACCACATTACTTTTTGTGTAGTTACATTCACAAAATTACATTTTGTGTAGGTATGTATTTAAGCATATATACATACATATGTATGCTTGTGTGTACACACAGACGTTTAATTTCAAATCAGAATCAAGGAGGGCATGAGAACTCTGGGTTGAGAAACACTACTTTAAAACAAGAATTTTTTTAACAGCAAAAGGGGCAAATACTAAGTACTTCTCAGTCCATTTATTTGTAAAACTCCTGATTCCATTTTTATCAGCCACTTGTTTTTTCCTGAAACGTTATTGAACACTTACTATGCAACACTGTTCTTAAGTATTTTACATCTATTAACTCATTAAATCCTTACAGCCCTATAAGGTAGGTGTAATTATTATCTATTTTACACATGAAGAAAGTTCTCATAGTTGGTGCGGAACAGGGACTCAAACCCAGGAATGCTGGCTTCAATGCACAATGTCACTTCTAGATTAAAAAACTGTCCCCTTCGGTCTGTCTCCACCAGCCCATTTCTTTCCCGTTCCTCATCAGCATGCTCCCCTCTTAGAAGCAATCAGGCAGTACTCACATCCACCTGGCAAGTAAATTCAAATGACTGCTCCTCTCCTCTCTTGCCAAACCTATCCAACAAAAGATCAGCAAGCAGAAGAGGAAGGTTTGAAAGTAGCCAGGCATATTTGCTCCACTTGGGCCTTAGTTCCCCTTTTGATAACTTGGGGAATTCCTAAAATGAGATTTCAAAGCTAGATGTTCTGTATACAGCTCTACAGTTTCTCTGCTCTCTCTCTCTCTCTCTCTCACTCTCTCTCTCTCACACACACACACACACACACACACACACCTTGAATACAAATGTCAACAGAAATTTTTCAATAGTTACAAAGGGCACAAATGACAATCAAAAGTCTCCCTACTCCCTGGAAACACACACTGTCAATGATTTGTTTATAATTATGGTTAGCATTTTAACTTTAAATTTATACTTCTATTCTTTTATCAACTTTAGACTATATTTCTCTCTTGAGTCCCAACTACAAAAGATGAGGAGCATACTCATCTTTCCACTAATCTTTCCTCCCTTTGTCACCTCCTCATTTTTGTTATATTATTTTTCCACTGTCAGTGTTAAAGTTTGCACTCTATAATTTTTATATGCTTTGTCTTAGGTGTATTCTAAAGTTTATAAACTATTGGGTTGGCCAAAAAGTTCATTTAATTTTTTTTTCAGTATGATGGCACTAGTAGTGCTTGTCTTTAACTTCATTCGAACAACTTAATGTTAGATTGAATTGGGACAGCTGTCATATCAGTGTACATTTTAAAAAAACTTATCAAAATTGAGGAGTTTTTCTGCAGCCATTTTAATATTGAAGACAGAAGAATATATGCAATGTTTTTGGCATATTATGTTTTCCTATTTCAAGAAACATAAAAACGCAATTGAATCACAAAAAAAAAAAAAAAAGAAAAGAAAAAGATTTGTGTAGTATATGGAGAAGGTGCTTTGATTGACCAAATGCATCAAAAGTGGTTTGCAAAGTTTCTTGGTACTAATGACACTGTGACCAAGTAATTCTTAGCTGTGGGGCTGTCTTATGCTTTGGAAGATGTTTACCAGAACCCCTGGTCTCTACCCACTGGAGGCCAGTAGTAGGAGATTACCCACATACTCAAAATATCCAAATCAATAAAGTTACTGATGAAAATGAAAAATGTGTCTTTTACAGAAAAAAACTAAAACTTTTTGGCCAACCCGATAACAAACAGCATGTACAATATTATGGTCATGTACATATATTTCACTAGAGAAGCTAGCATGGATGGTAAATATTCCAGATCTACAGAACATTTAATCTAACAGCTCCCCCTCTCCAACCCCCTCAAAAAAGCCAAAGAATTAACAGGAATCTAGTAACATTTACTGAGCACTTAATACTGTACTAGGTACTCTACATACATTACCTTATTTAATCCTCAAAACCACCACACAAGGGATTATTAGCTCAACTTTGCAAAGAGAAACTACGGGCTAAAATTGTATCACTTCTGTGGTGATATCACTACGGGCCGGCTAGTATGGAGCAGGAATCTGAATCCAGGTATGGGTTCCAGGGCCCGACTCTTCATCACAATACTGCTTGCTCATACTATTCTTTCACTTTCCTTTTCCTAACACTGTCTAATTAGTGCCCTGAATAGCAAAGACAGTGTTATTCAACAAGGCAGAGTTTAAAATAATTGTGTCTAGATATTACTGATCAAAATATTGACTATATTTTTCAACTGGGAATGAGTTAAAACGGTTACTGAATCACCCAATATGATATTGTTTCTTGCTATATTATATACAGTATGTAGCCATACAGTGGCCTGGTTTCATTCCAAATTACCTTTAACTCTACTTCTGAAATTTACAGATGTAAATCAGGTTCTCTTGGTATTAAATTTTCTATGGCAAGAGGTTAACAGTCAGAGTTATAATCATAACCTAAACCGACACTATTTCCACCCAACAAAATACGCTGTTATACTAAATAAATAAGTAGTTTAGACTTTCTTTCCACTAAAACTTTCTTCAGTAAACTGCTAGTTCACCACGCCTCATCTACAATTCAGAACCAGCTTTTAAACTACAGGAGCAGCAAACAGATGTGGGTTAAAAGTGGATGTTAGTTTCAAGAGCAGCTCATTCTATCTACCAGTTTTCCAAAGATGCCCTGAGCTCTGTAGATAGTAGCAATTTGGCATTCTCCTTTTTCTTTTTATCCGTTTGTTTACGTTATCTACTATTTCTTTTAAATTGTGAGCTTCAGTATGAGAAGGGGAGACATCTTTGCATCCCCTAGGATCAGCAGTGACTGGCACACAGAAGACTCTAAATGTCTGTGTGGAAACAACCACAGAAAAAGTGCACGCTGCAAACAAAGGAAAACGGAGAAAGGACGTTTTAATTGGGAGGTTAAAGAACCAATTACTGTTCAGAGAAGCACAGACTCAGGGTCCACCTAGGCCTAAATGTAACAAGTGAACAGGCATCCGGAAGTCGGAGTCAGATATTACGGTCCTACCTTGCTTAGCTCTTTATTGTGTCCAAGCAGTGAAGCCGCTCGCCCTGAATAACAAGAGGCCTTCAGCCTTCGGGTCCATGATCCCTGCCTCCAGACTGCGGTGAGAGCACCACGGGACGTCAAGCCAGACTAGGCCCTTCTCCTGCCCCAACTCTGGCCACGCTTCGGCACCGGTCTAAACTCCAGGCCGTAACATGACAGAGCAATTCGAGTGGACCAAAGGCGCACCTGGTTCACTCACCTACTTGGTAGAGCCGGCCTTCAGGTGAAAAAATGGTAATGTGGCGGTCAAAGCCAGCGCTGGAACCACGGGACATGTTGGTGCACCCACTACTTCAAGAACAGTATCTGGGCCCCGTAGCTCCCGCTCCAGGCGTATGAACCCCTCCGGAAGTTGCAGCGACTGCTTCCGGTGCATTGGCCGGCATCAGTCGTCCCGAAGCGCCGGACTCACGACTTCAGCGTCAGCCGGGCCGCGGAGGGAGCTCCGAGGCCCCGCCCCGGCACAGTGTGGTGAAAAAGGACGCAAAGCTTCGGTGTGCGCTTGCGTCAGCCTCACGTCTGAGCGCCTTCGGGAGACTAGGTGAACTCGAGCTGCGGGGGTTTAGAGCTGTCTTCAGGAAAATAAGTTGATTATGGCAGGAGAGAAGAAAAACTTTCTGGGGACCCAGAGTAATGATTTGCCATTCAGTGTGACCTAAATGGATCGTGTGTTTCCCAAATCTGTCGTTAGTTTTGGCCCCTACATAGCCAGCGTGCAAGATTGCTGGCGTCCTTTCTAATCTTTTCTTTATCCAACCACTTGCATTCCTACTGCGGGGAGAAATGGATTGCAGCCGTGAATTTTAGGTGCAGAAGGGAGCGGGTTCTGGTAGCCACTGGAAAAAAAAATTTTCTTCTGGCTAGGCAAGATCTTTTGGTCAGCAGCCCTGACAGTTTTGTCTTGAAAGTGCAGTGGAAGTTGAAATACAGATGTAAGGGAAGAGTTATGAGGTTAAGTAGCTTTGATTGATAAGAACAAGAACAGAAGGAACGGGGCTCGTAGCAGGCGGTTTTTGGATGGACTAAGAGTAATTCCAAATAGGCGAGGTAGCTCTGGGGTGTTTTTTCAAACTGTAAAACTGTGCCTATTTTGATTTTACCCCAAAGCACGCTCCTATTTAAGGAATATAAAATGCAAAACATGATGTTAGGCTTGTGGGCGCCCCCTCCCAACATAGTGTGTGCACCAGGAAAGCCAGAGAAACCAAGGCTTCTGACACTTGAATGCCTGCCGTAAATACATGCTTAAGTAGGGATTCTTATCTATTTAATGTACTTTCTCTTAAACTCGCTTACAGTTTAAATGAAAAAAATTTGCAAGAACCTCTTAAGCAGTTTCTTGAGGAAGCTCCAGTTTAAGTGTTTTTCAAAAATAAACTATTTTATTAACCTGAAAAATTCAAAACTGAAACATGATTGAGAAAATACTAAGTGCAAACAGCATTTCTGGCACACAGGGTACTTTCCAGCTCTGGCTAATTCCCAAGTGTACTGATAAAAGTTGTCCCTTGCTCTGGTTCAGGTCCCTACACTCATGACCAACTCCTCCGGACCTTCTGAATATTTTTCCTCAGACTCAGTGAGCTTTGAGTACTGTAATTCCTACAGTTTGCCTGCATAGTTATAGATAAAAAGAGTTCTCTGTAAGGTTGCTTGGAGGGTGAGCTCATTTAGTTTCACAGCCTCAACAGCTCTCTCTATTCTGATGTTTCCCAAACCTAGGTCTTTAGCGGGACCTTTTCAAGTGCTGAATCTTCTCTAATTGTCTATGAGATATTTTTCACATTGAGACACATGGTACCTCAAAACCCAACTTGTTGAAAACAGAACTCCTTATCTCATCTCTTCCCTCCAAAGCTAATTCCTGCCTCTCACACCACACTTTCCAAGTCTTCAGAGCCAAGACCTTACAGCAGTCTTCAATTCTCCAAAACTTCCTATTCTGTCCCCAAGTTATCGTGAGTCTTCTTTTTTCTGCTCTCCTTTTTTGTTATATAATTCATAATTTTGTTCACTGTTTACTGTCCCCCCCTCCCACCCCCCGGCAATCTGAGCTCCATGAGGACAAGAATCTTTGTTTTGTTCAGTAGTCTGGGTTAGGCAACTTGAAAAATACCTGGCATATATTAAGTGCTTGATAAATACTATTTGAATGAATGGATCCCTTATAGCACAGGGGTTAGGAATGCATCCTTTTCTATGTAAACCTGAATTTAAATCCCTCTTTTGATAATTCTACATGTGTGACTCATGCAACCTTCCTAAATCTGGATTCCCTTATCTGTTAAATTTGGATAAGATCCACTTAATGGGGGCTGTTGTGAGGATTAAATGAGAGAAGAGAAGTGAGGCACTAAGCAAAGTACCTAGCATATACTAAATACTAATGAAATAGCTGTTATTGTTGTCTGGTCAGTTACCAAATTCTGTTCATTATTCCTATAGGATGACTATCTCCTTTTCATTTCTGCTGCCACTATCCAAATTTAGACTCTTTTACAGATTGCCTGGTCTGGCACAGTAGAGTCTCATTAATCCACATTCTTGGAATCATTTTTCTTGAGCAACATCTCATTGGGTTGCTTCTCTGTGTAGATTTCTTTGGGCTCCTGAATAAAATTGTCTTTACCTTAGTGTTCAGTTTTCTACAGCCTTTGCAGCCTTCTCTTCCATTTCACCCTCCTGTTTCCATTCTCAGGCCACCCCCCACAGCACTGCTGTGAGCAGCATTGCATGTCACCCCTCAAACTCCCATTTCCCCCACACCCCCATTCCTCCTGTGCATACCATTCATTCCCTTCTCCTCTTCTAAGAAGCTCAGATCCTCCAATTGACTTCTTTGCCCCCTAAATGCCCAGTGCATAGAATTTGAGTCTTTTGTCGCCTGAACCTAAAGAAATGGCCATTTTTGTAGGTCAAAATGGTCAAACATTGGTAATTATATGGTTTAACTTAAAGAGTTGCATGCCTGGGCCTCACCAAAGATTGGCCGGGCAGAGGCTGGGTACTTTTCATCTCTGTATCCTCTGTCACCCCTGGCATGGAGCTTGGCTTTTTAAAGTTCAATAAATGCCTGTTAAATTGAACTGAAAACTGTAGAAAGAAAGGGCACCAAGACATGTTTTCATAGCTGAAATCCCTTCCTTCCCACATAGACATGGTTGCTGTAAAGCACCTCTGGAGACTCACTGCCAGGGTGACATTTTAAACCACACTGCAGGCCATGGGAATTATCTCACACATTAGACAAATCCTGATTCCTCACTGAGGTTGCATTTAAGCTAGGCCCTGAAAGACGCCGAGGATTTTGGATGCTATAAACACTTTAGTACTCTTAAGGATATTTCCAGGAAGGAATTGACCTCATTTTCAGTAGAAACACAAACTGAAAGTTAGGATTGGACGTCGCCATTGCCCTCTGACTAGAATTGTTTTGCTCCCCAGTATATCCTCACTGCCAAACAGAGCCTAGCACAGGGTAAGTACTCACTTCATTCCCTGAATGTGCATTCTCACTCTCTGGGTTTTCTGTTATGTTTGTCTTTTATTTGAAGAGATTTGTGACTAAATGAGAAATCCAGATCTCAAAAACCTAAAAGGTCAGAGATTTTTATATTAGAATTTCAGATTTTTCCACAGAAGCAAATGAATTCCTCTGGGAAATCTTTCAGAAAGACAAAACCTTTTGCCGATTCCATTGCTAAGGGAACTCCCCTGGAAGCAGATTTCACGAATATGTGCCACTGGGTGTCAAGTACCGGCTAAACTACTCAGCCAGGTGGACTTCCCCTTGGGTTGGGGAGCTGCACCAAAGGCTGAGTACAAACACTCCTGCAGCTTTAACACAAGCCTGTGGGGGCAGACTTGCTGTGTCGGTATGGAAAGTTTGATCTTCCTTTCTGTGGGGCCACCAAGTTAGACTTTTTGATATGACTTTCTGGTTTTTTGAAAAATTTCAGAGATGACTTGACATCTCGTGAATCTTGGAAAATCTCCTGGGGGCCTCCGTTTGGCAAGGCCCACATTCTCCCCTGGGGGTGGAGGTAGGTGGAAGGTAGGGGTTACCCATAAGGCAAAGGTAAAGAGTGGCAGCGTAGATTCCCACTGACTGCAGACATGCTGAATGACATGGCGTTTAAGGGCAAGATAAGAATTTAGCCCTTAGCTTAAGATGTTCTACTGATAGTTTCAGTGAGCCAGGTAATATAAAAATAAAGCTTTTCTGTGTTTCCATGTGATAGTAGCAGGTGTTGAAGCACAATGTCCTGTGAGTTGGTCATAAACACTGGTAATAGTTAATTTGAGCCTCTGGGAAGGAGAAAAGGGTGATTTCTCTGTACTCCAGTTCTATAATTTATGGGCAAAAGAGAGGGACAAGTGAGGCACCAAATGTGGGGGGTGGGGTGTGCTCACATGAGGCACTTGGTCATGTTACTACTCAAAAGCCCTTCAAACCCCTTACCTGGCCAGATTCCAATAAAGCAACACTCCCCAGCCCCCTTGTCCATGACATCTAGTGTGGTTCTCTCACCCTGCGCTACCACAGTACAGTGTCTACCAACACAGCAGTCACACAGCTGTCATTTCTCTTCTCCGTCCTTTCCTTACCAGTCAATGTAATTCTGTGCCTGGATTATTTCAGTCACCCCCAAAATAATGCTGTCCCTTGATTTGAAAGGGAATAAACTTGTATCAGCTCCACCCAAAGGACATTTAATAAAAACTACCCCTTCTTTAGAACCCAAATCTTTAGCTTTCTGTTTACCCTTGATTTTTAGCTGAAACAGCTTCAGTATTATCTTCTTACAACTTGTGATGCTTCTCTTGTTTTTCAAAACTCCCCCTTAAATGAAGACCCAATGCTTGACTGACTGACTAAGCTTTTGTTTCTGGAAGACTTGGACTTTGAGAGACACTGAGAATTCTCATGGGTCCCCACAGAATACTGGAGGAGGTAATGGAAGACCCCAGCTGGCTTGGGCTTAACCGTTGGTGGTTTTTAACATACAACTTCCCCTTAGGCATGCTAACACAGGAAACTTTTTACAGCTTGAGAGCCCAGCAAATGTTCCAGTGAAAAGTAAGATGGGGAACGGAGGGGCCCGAGTTTTGAATATGGTCAGGCTTGGCTCTAAATGTCAAAAACACTGGATTTGAATTTGAGCCTTGCCACGGACTTCCTGGTGATGATGGCCAAACAGGTGTGCTGTACCCACCTTAAAGGTACAGAGGGAAAAAATATTAACCACTACAGTGAAAATAAGCCACCTACTAGTAAACTTGATCTCAGCTTCTCTCAGTGAAAGGAAGGAGCACTAGTGAGTGAGGCCTGGCTATGTAGGCTATTTTGCTTTGATCTATCCCTAATACAGAAGGAAACCAAGTATTGCACCAACCTGCACTTTCCTCTGCTGTTGTTCAGAAGTAAAACTCAAACTGTTTTCTTAACTTGGAAAGCAGCCAATTCTTGCCCACCCTGTCCCATACACATCATGCAGCCTCACCCATGACTGTGGATGGGGGGATGGGAACTGGAAGAAATCAAATGGTTCACTGAGATTTTCACACCTATGGTGCTTCCCTACATCTTGGAGTCTTTATGAATGTGACTTAACTTGATTCACCCTGCGCACCACTATTACCCTTACCCCTACTCCCACTCCAACGGCTTGATCAGATGTGGGGAGGGAGGTGCAGAGGTTGGCCAGGAACCAAGAAAGTGAGTCAAGAACAGAGAGGAAATAAGACTCATCAGCCTTCCCTTTAGCCTGAAGATACTTCCTCTTCCTTGAGGTTTCCTAATTGGCTTCCCCTAATTCCTATTTTCTTACCACAAAATTAAGTCATCTATGATGCTCAGGAAGAGCCTGGTTCTCTGGGGATAATGGGAGAGAGCAAATGAATGCTGTTTCTGATCATTATCACCAATATTTTCAGTCACTAATTTAGGAACCAGTTCTTGAGAACCCACTTATGGATGGGCAAGCAAGAGAGTGCTCTAGTTTTATTTTCTACTTGCTGTGAAAGGACTTGATGGGCTTGAGCTAAGGTCCCCAACTTCACCCAGACTGTGTTTCATCCACAGCAGTGAGTCAAAGACAAGTTTCAAAAATCACCTGCAGACAACAGATCGAAAACATTTCCAAGATTAAGTACAGCATAGGGAATATAGTCAACAATATTGTAATAACTATGTATAGTGCCAGGTGGGTCCTAGAAATATTGAAGGGAACACTTTGTAAAGTATATGATTGTCTAACTCTTATGCTGTACACCTGAAACTAATTCTAACTAATATTGAATATAAACTGTAACTGAAATCTAAAATTCAAAAATATCAGAAAAACAGCCTGGGCTGCTGTAGCTCGGTGGATTGAGCATGATCCTGCAAACTGAAGGGTCGCTGGTTTGGTTCCCAGTCAGGGCACATGCCTGGGTTGCGGGCCAGGTCCCTGGTAGGAGGTACTCAAGAAGCAACCACACATTGATGTTTCTCTTTCTTTCTCCCTCCCTTCCCCTGTCTCTAAAAATAAGTAAACAAAATCTTTTAAAAATCTATCAGAAAAACAAAAACATAATACATTTCCAAGATTAAAAACTCTGGAATTACATCTTATAGGTACAGAGCAAATTTTATTACAGATATCATAGTGTCATGCAGATAGTAGATGCCTAGTAAATATTTAATTCATTTAAGACATAGGGGAGTTTAAGGGTAAGACTGTAGAGGTGACATTGAGAAGTTATTATTTCCTGAGAATCAGTCAAAACCTCAGACTCCAAACACTATGTTCCTGAGCTAGCCAGAGCACGCACAAAATACCTATGAACAAGAGGGGAATTCACAAAGAAGAAGTGGGAATCAGGTAAAAATCCAAAAGACATTTTCAAACAACTCCAAAGCAATTCAACAAACATTTACTGAGCCCCTTCTATGGGCAAGAAGCTGGGCTGGCTGCTCTGGGAGACACCCAGATGGGGTCCCCACCAGAGTTCAGTGGGGAAAATGAAACATGCATGAAAGCAATGCTAACATGAGGCAGCTCATGGCACATAAGTCAGGGCCCCAAGAAGTGCTGCAGATGGGAAATTACCTTGGGCCACAGGGAATGCAAGCTGCCTGCTAGAAGAAGTATATCTGAGTTCAGCTTGGGAAGGCAAGGACTCCGACCGGTGCGTTCACTGTGAGGAGCAGTGTGGGTGACATCACAGTGCCACATGGAATGGGAGTGGTATGAACAGAGAAGCAGAGTGGGGGAAAAGCCTGTGTTTAGGGCATGGCAATAGCCTACTGTGACCAGGACACAAAAATGTTCTGGGTTAGGGGACAAATGCAGGCAGGAGGACTTGAATGTCAAGCTAAGGACCGTAGGCTGTGGTTGAAAGGCAGTGGGCAGCATGATTGGACTTACACTCTGGGACCACTATTTTCAACCTTTTTCATTTCATGGCACACATAAATTAATTACTAAAAATCTGCGGCACACCAAAATATATTTTTTGCCAATCTGACCCAAAAAAGTATAATTTTGATTCATTCACACCAGAGGCTATTATTGTGTTGGTTGCCTTTTTTTTTTTTTTTTGACAATCTAAGGGAAAAGAAGTCAGTGCCCCTGACTAAATAGTCAGGTATTGCATGCTTTAAAAATTCTTCTGGCACACCGGTTGAAAACTGCTCTGGGAAGATAAACCTGGTGGCAGTATTTGATGAGCTATAGATAGAAGTATCAATCAGGAGGCTATTGCTAACAGTCCCAGTGAAAGTTTGTGAAGGCCTGAACTGAGGCAGTAGTAATAGGAATGGAAAGGACATCTGAGAGAGATTTTTCAATAGCTGTCCCCCAATATTAAACATAATACACTATTCATCATAGCACTCTTTGTAATAAGCCAAAACTGGGAGCTATCCAAATGCCCATCAACAGTAGAACGGATAAATTGTGGTATATTCACATGACAGAACACTGTATAATAACAATAACTAATGAAATACAATGACCTGTAACAATACGGATGAACCTCACATGAAGTCGAATGAAGGAAGCCAGCCACACAAGAGTACATCCTGAATGATTCCATTTATACAAAGCACAAAGACAGGCAAAATGAAATCTACACTGTTAGGAGACCAGAGAGGGGTTACCTTTGTGGAGTCAAGAAATGATGGAAGCAGGCACAAGGGGGCATCTGGGTGCTAGTAACAAGCATGACAGAGATTCTGATAAAACCACAATTTGATTTTTTTTGTTCTCCATTCTTCCTGTAATTTCTTGCTTCTAACGAAAACTCTGGCACATCCCATTACTTCTCTATTCCTTTAGATACTATGCAGTGCTGTGGTCACTTTAAGTAACAAATGCTGTCCCATTTCAGAAATGAGAGGTCCTGGCTGGGTAGCTCAGTTGGTTACAGCGTCCTCCTTGATATGCCAAGGTTGCAGGTTTGATCCCCTGTCAGGGCACATACAAGAAACAACCAATGAATGCATAAATAAGTGGAACAACAAATTGATGTCTCTCTCTCTCAATGAATAAGTTAAAAAATAAATTAGAATATTCTGTTCTATAACAATAAAAATTCCAAAAGGCACTCTGCCACTTAAGTTGGTTTCAGACTAAAGCATCTGGTGGAAAAGGGACGGGGGCATGGTTGGCTTTTCTTCCCTAATCACTTCTAGCTCACCCCCCAACCCCAATCAATGTGGAGGACGGGAGTGGAGAGCCAGAATGGGGAGGATAGTTAGGAGTGGGTGGCTTAATGCTTTCTAGGCCTGGAAGATGATTAAAGCTGATGCTTTCCCTCGGCCATTTTTCTAAGTTCTTCAGTGGTTCTCTATCTTCATATGTAGGTGGCCACTTGAAGCTCCTTCCTCAAATCCTGGACATCCAAAAGTTCCCCTCCAGCCCAAGACAATTCTAAGGAAGCTCTCTCCCCACCCATCTTACTCCACCTGGCTCTCATGAAACCAGCAGTGAGACCAATTCCAAGGCATCAGCCCTCTTGCCTCCTTTTCTGATGCCTTGTATCAGCCCTTAATCATCCTTTAGGTTTTCAGGCAGAGTCAGGCCCCATGCACAGAAATTTCAGTTTTCTCAGGCACCTGTCTAGGGCCTCCATGCTGCAGGAGGGGCCCCAAGTTCTCCTACTGTGGCATCTTTCCCTGGGTCCTGGGGTCGGAGGGGACCCAAGGAACTTGGAGTCTGGCAATGGCTCTCTCTAAAGAAACATCTTTATCCTTTACTTTCCTTTGACGGTTTTATATCTTTGGCCTAGCTGAGTGGCCAGGAGTTCTGAGGCATATTTTCCTTTATTCTTTTTGTAAATTCTCTGTATGTGGTGTCTGCCTCACATTCACCTGGGAATCTTGCTATCTTCTGTATTTGTGCCTCAGTAGAAACTGAGGCAGGGAGAGTCCTACTCTAACATTCTATTACACACTAAAACAATCTCAGACTGTGCAGAAGATGAAAAGAAGGCAAAAATCATCTACAATCCCCACATCCAAAAGTACCTATTAACATTTGGAATCAACAAAATGATATTTCTTTCAGATACTTTTCTTCAAGTATCTCCTTCCTGCCTTCACATTGAAAAAATGGGATCATACTAGACATATCATTTTGTGTAGACTTTTTCATTTAATTTATGCCAACACACAAAACATCATTTTAATCACTGTAACATTTAAAATTATATTTACTTCCTCCTTCCTTTGTTTTGAACAGTTAGTTATTTCCAACTTATCATTATCAAAAATACTATAAATATCTTCATGTACAAAGCTTTTCAAAAAAGGATTATTTCTTGCAAAAGTAGTCAAGAGTTGCATAACTAGGCTGCAACACACATTTTGCAGGTAAAATCAACACAATTAGGTAGGCAAATAGGGGAGAAGGAACAGGAAAAAGAAAGTAAGGTAGGAGGTCGTTTTGTTAGGGTGAAAATGAATAGTTTTCAAAGTGGCTGCGTTTGTGGGTCCAGTCTACCAGGTGGAAATACTCAGCTACAAACATGGAATTGGAAAGAAACCAGAGGTAGAGAAGGCTTCTTCCTCTGAGAAGTTTGGCTACTAAACTATCACTAGGGAAGCACGATTTTGTTGGGCTAGAAGATTAGTAATATTTGTAGTGAGATGGAAAGAGAACCAGAAGAAAGGGATTAACTGAGAGAGCAAGTTCCCAAATTATTAAAAAGGGATAGTATGGAGGCAGGTAGAAAACTGACCTAGAAAAGGGTGGGGATAGTAAAGTTATTGGAAAGGGCAAAACTTTCTGAAGAGGCTTATCACACATGACTTTTTGTTGCTGGTTAAGTCATCTGTTGAGAGTGAGAATGATGAGGTTATGACTCAGGACTTAGAATCATGAGTGTTGTATTAGTATTAATATTAACATTTTTATTTTTAAATTATATTTTATTGATTATGCTATTACAGTTGTCCTGATTTTCCCCCTTTGCCCCCCTCCACCCAGCACCCCATGCACCCTCAGGCAGTTCCCTCACCATTGTTCATGTCCACGAGTCATGCGTGTAAGTTCTTTGACTACACCCTTTACTATACTGTGCTTTACAACCCTGTGGCTACTCTGTAACTACCTATACACACTTCTTAATCCCCTCACCTCTTCACCCATTCTCCCCTTCCCCCCTCCCATCTGACAACCCTCTGGTAACTGCTGTTCTGCGGCTTTTAAGATTCTATCTTTATCTTTAACCTTTGGCCTTTAAATAATGATGTGTCTTGGAGTGGGCCTCTTTGCATCCATCATAATTGGGACTCTGTGCTTCCTGAACTTGCACGTCTATTTCCTTCATCAAATTAGGGAAGTTTTCTTTCACTTTTTTTTAGACATTTTTCCAATTTCTTGCTTTCTCTTCTCCTTCTGGCATCCCTATGATGTGAATGTTGGACCTCTTGAAGTTGTCCCTGAGGCTGTTTATACTATTCTCATTTTTTTAAGATTCTTTTTACTTCTTGTTGTTCTGCATGGTTGTTTTTTGCTTTCTTAAGTTCTAGATCATTGATTTGATTCTTGGCTTTATCCACTCTCCTGTTGTTTCCCTGTGAATTGTTCTTTATTTCAGTTAGTGTATGCTTCATTTCTGACTGGATCTTTTCTATGCTGTTGAGGTCCTCACTAAGTTCCCTGAACATCCTTATAATCAGTGTTTTGAACTCTGCATCTGATAGATTGCTTATCTCCATTTTGTTTAGTTCTTTTTTTGGAGTTTTGATCTTTCATTTGGGTCATGGTTCTTTGTCTCCTCATTCTGGCAGCCTCCCTGTGTTTGGTTTATGTGTTAGGTAGAGCTGCTTTGACTCTGTGTCTTGGTAGTGTGGCCTAATGTAGTAGGTGTCCTGTAGGGTCCAGTGACACAGCCTCCCCTACCACCCAAGCTGGGTACTTGAGGTGTGCCCTTTGTGGGGGCTGAGTACACCCTCTTCTTGTTGTTAAGGTTTGGTTGCTGTTGGCAGATCAATGGGAGGAATTTACCCAGGCCAGTCAGGTGAAAAGTGATGGGGACTCCAATGTTGGAAAGATTTTAGTTTCCAGTACTAGCTAATAAGCTTAGTAATCAATGCACATAAAAACTATTGTTTTGGGAACTGAAGGTATGACCCACCCTGATTCCAGAGGACCACAAGCAGTTCCACCTTTGTGCGTCAGGAGGACTGCAAGCAATCAAGATGGGACCTGAGCCATTGTGCTCTAAGGGTGAGACACCCACCTCCTGGGACACAGGTAAAGACCACTGCCCAGGACACAGCTGAAAGAATGCGGCAAATTTTTATCTGATTAACTTTTCCCCTTAATTCCAAACTCCTTATACTTTTCTTCTCCTTATAAAAAGGGTTGGTTTAGAATGGAATTTAAGATGGTCTGTTAGGGTACAAACCTGCTCAGATCACCAACCATCTGAATAAAGCACCAAAAAAGACTCAATCCCTGTCTCTGCATTTTGGGTCTGGTAGGTGACCGGCAGCGCAAATGCTGGCTTCTCTGGTTTCACAAGGAATGGCTGTGACCACTAACTACCAATTTCCTCGTCTGTAGAGGATCAGCTATTCACGGGGAGGGTGGCGGTGCTCCGACATGGTCTGTAGCTGTCCACTGGGTGCGCTGGCCTGGGGGTTTCGAGGATGGTGCAGGCCAAGGTGTTTTGTCCACGGCCACCCTGCCTGAGCTGTAAAGCAATCTGAGGCTTGAGCTGGGCTTGGAGATTCCTAGGCAAAGCCAATCTGTGAATCTAATCTGGCAGCTACTAAAGCTCAATGAAGCCAGCTGTTACTTGCTTGGTAGGATTTAGGAGTCAAGACCAGCCATTGGAATGGAAAAGCGGCTTGGGTGGGCCCATAGGTTAGGTGGGGCAGTCTCTGGGAATCTCCAAGGCCAGTCATACGTGTCAGCCAGGTTGATGGAGTCTCAGGTATCGCACCAGCTTGCTGGCTGTGGGGGGAAGGTTCAGAAAATGGACAATGACCTCTGCTCGCTTTGATGCCAGAGACTTCAGTTTCTTCCTTTATACCAATGGTGCCTTTCAAGTTGCTACCCCAGTGCTGGAGCTCAGAGAGAGTGAGTCTGAGTAGGTGGTTCTTTAAGACGAACTGCTTGGGGATCCAGAAAGTTTCTTCAACCAACTCAATTCCTGCTGGTTTTTGCAGCCAGAAGTTGTGGAGACTTACGTTCCTGGCACTGGAATCCTGGGTGGAAGGCCTGAGGGCCTGGTGTGGGTCTGGGACTCCTCAGTCCCGAAATATCCCTCCCAAATTTTTATCCACCACTTGTGGGTGTGGGACCAGCCTGTTCCACATCTGCGCCCCCTCCTGCCAGTCTGGATGAATGTGGTTTCTTTAATTCTGTAGTTGTCAGACTTACACTCAACTCGATTTTGTGGTTGTCAGACTTGCATTATGCTCAATTTCTGATGTTCCTGGTTGTTCTGAGTGTCGGTTGTTCTATATTTTAGTTGTAATTGTGACGTTGTTGTATGAAGAGGTGAGCCATGTCTGCCTGTGCCACCATCTTGACCAGAAGTCTATTATTAGTATTTTTAGATAACCTTGGAGCTTGTTTGAGGCTACTCAAAATACTACTCAAAATATGGCCTGTAGCATTGGAATCAGCAGGCACACCAGACCTGAATGAGAATCAGCATTTTAAACAAGATCCCAGGTTGACTCAATGTCCATTCAAGTTTGAGACTATCCCTGTAAACCATCTTTCCCACTTTACAGAAAAGGAAATGGAGGCTTTAGGAGATGAGTTGCTTTTCAAGTTAAAATTGCAAAGGCTAGGAGAGTTCCTTCAGGAATTAACCGGAATTCAAAAGGCGACTAACAAGGCCTCACATGGGAGTGGAACTCTCAGAGCGGAACTTCATGACTTCTCTAGCAATAGTAGAGTGCACAGGAGTGAGGGAAGTGCAGTGGTCTGGGGCTACCCAAGACTGGCTTTAGAATTGTTAAGATGGCCAGCACAGAGGCAAAGTGAATGAAAGAATCTGCAGTGTTAGTGAAGCCACTCCTGAGATGAATGCAGTGTGTGTGTGTGTGTGTGTGTGTGGCGGCGGGGGGGGGGGCAGTGGCTGGAAAGAAGGCAAGTGAAGCCAAATGGGGAGGGACAGCAGAGGGATTCCTGTGAGGAAAGGACAGGCCTAAAGCAGGCCCAGGAGCTGGTGGGTGGGATAAAAGAGAGGGGCGGATAGGGAGGCTGTGGTCAATATGACAGTTTGAACTCCTGAAACTGGAGCACTTTTCGGTAATTTCAAATGTCCAGGTTGGCCATGTCACAGAGGCCCCAAACCCAGCAGTTTAAAAAGAAAAAATGAGACCAGAATATGGAAATGTTGAAACCTCTGTGGATAATGGTAGTGGGAGTGGAAGGAAAAAAACAATTAGCAATCATAAAGCACAAACTGTTCAATACTGCTTCCCACACATAAACTTCCCTGTTATGTTAACAAACAAGAAGAGACACATGATGTGTTTTTAGAAAGAAAAAGCTCTTTATCTGTGTAAAGTAACAGTTCTTCCTGAGACTGTCTCTTCAAAAAATGGGTCTGACCAGTCTGAGTATAGTTCTTTAGGAGTTCTCCAACTCAGCGGGCCTGACTTGGAAAAGACCCGTTGCTTCAAGGATTTGATCACTTCTTCCAGAATAGGACTAAGTGCCAAAGGACATGACCCTTAATTTGAGCCAGTACTACTGGAGGGGTAGCTTTCTGGAACACAAATTTCCTTTTGAACACAAGGAAGCCTTGAGCAGTTGTTTGTGTGTATGCGAGTAATGTTTTCTGGTACATAGCAATGCACTAGCTGCACCTGGCTGCCCCTCTTCATGAATTTACATTATGACGCCAGCACACTGGGAAGAAGTGGTAGAAAATTACTAAGAAAGAACAAGGGATAGGTTTCATTTTCTGTTGGGTAAAAATAATGCTACGAAAGAGTTTACAGAGATAATCCTTTAAAAAAAACAATATATATATATGTTAGCCCTGGCTGGTGTGACTCAGTGGATTGAGCACCAGCCTGTGAACCAAGAGGTCGCTGGTTCGCTTTCCAGTCAGGGCACGTGCCTGGGTTGCAGGCCAGGTCCCCAGCAGGGGGCACTCGAGAGGCAACTGATAGATGTATCTCTCACACATCAATGTTTCTCTCTTGCTCCCTCCCTTCCCCTCTCTCTAAAAATAAACAAATAAAATCTTTAAAAATATATATAATGTAATAGGCATACAAATACATAGACATTTAATAGCAACAGAATGCTCAGGTTTGGAGCATAGGATAGAACAAAAATGCAACTTCGGATTCTAGGACAAGGTCACTGAAAAGAGGAAGAAAATACAGAAATGATTCATTTTTAAAGAATTACCAATACAGTACAAGAGTATATCTTAAGCAACAAGTGTGCACAGGGGACTTACCTTTTTGAAGACCTGCTATAACCACTGCCAAAGGGACCTGTTTTCATGGAGGTGGAGGCCCCACTCTGTTCTAGTTTACCACTCTGCCCCCGAGAGCCACAGGAAGAGCAGTGCTGTCAGGGAATTCTGGTGGCACCTATCAGGAAACTGACATTCTGTGTTCTGATGAAGTCAGAGAAAGCACAAGAAACCTGTTTTAATAATGGACTTTAAATAAAAGTAGATGTGGCCCTGGGTGGGGTTTGATTCCCAGTGAGGGCAAATGCCTGGGTTGTGGGCCAGGTCCCTGGTGGGGGGTGCATGAGAGGCAACCACACACTGGTGTTTCTCTCCCTCTCCCTCTCCCTCCCTTCCCCTCTCTAAAGTGAATAACTAAAATCTTTAAAAAAAAAAAAGTAGATGTGAACTGAACTTGATACCTGGCAATGTTCTAGTCCAGCTGAGAGCGATAGAGCTGGGTTCATCTTTAAATTGAACCTATGTCTTTACCACCTACTTTGATTACCCAAATATCTGCTTCCTGGGCTGGATTTAACTAACACAGAAGAGATGACTGGGGTAGTCATTTTAATGTGGTTGAAACAAATTCTCTACATCAGATTTGTCAGAAGCTACAAAAAAAATCCTTCATATGTCACTGCTATCTACAACAAATTATCATGGTTATCTTAATAATGTAATCCTTTTGGTAACAGCGTACTTGGAAAGTACTGGTAGCAAAACTATTTTTAGCTGCCATCAGTAACTAGATAATTGTCTTCCTGTTTATTTCAATTCCTGGTTGAAAGCTAGTTGTTTATGTAGTCTCTGGAAACACCCATCAGATTAAATATTGTCAACAAAGAACAAACTTGGGGAGAGAGTGCTTTAAGAGAATCTTGAAACACCATAAAATAGACATGACGAGAGAAAATTAAAGACCTAGCTGGTGTGACTCGGTTGGGCATCATCCAGCAAAGTGAAAGGCTGCCAGTTCAATTCCTGATCAGGGCACTTTCCCAGGTTTCGGGTTTGGTCTGCGTCAGGGAGCATACAGAGTTCACCCATCTGTTTCTCTCTCACACTGATGTTCTCTCCCACTCTCCCTCCCCACTCCCCCACTCTAAAATCAATGAGCATATCCTCAGGTGAGGATAAAAAAAAGAGAGAAAATTAAAGATCATTTCTCAAGATTTACTACATTTACTCTCTGGTATCCCTGTTTCCTGTTTTCTTTCATCCCACTGTTTTCTATGGTTTCCTCTTAGTAGATCTCTTATCTCAGAGTGGAAATCCCTTCATTTATATAGTATAGGCTCAAGCAGACTGCTTTTCATTGACTGGGACAAAGCAGGAAAAAGCTAGTCTTCTCTCCTTTCTCCCCACTCCCTTCTTTCCCTACCCTTGCTCCCCTCTTGCCTCCTGCAGGGCTGCTGGGCTATTTGATGCTCCATTTCCCACTACCCCTTCCCCTTCCATGTAATTCCCACCTAGGTTGCCAGATTTAGCAAATAAAAATATAGGATGCCCAGTTAAATGTGAATTTCAGATAAACACTGAATATTTTTAGTTTATATCCCTATAATACTTGGGACATATTTATACTGAAAATTGTTATTTGCCTGAAATTCAAATTTATCTGACAACCCTACTCTCACCCCGTGGCCACAGGAGGCTCCAGTAGCTGTCTATTCCCTCTTACCAAGAACTCTCTCTGCTTAAGTCCTATCCCAGAAAGCATGCCCAAATCTAAGGCCTACCATCCCATCACAGTGGCCTGTGTCCTTAAGCTCCTAGTCATCCCACCAAGGGCTCCCTTAGATGTCTTCCAATCTGTGAAGTCCAAATTGCTTAAGCATGGGCCAAACACCAGATCTGGGTCCTACGTTGCTTTGCCCTCAATTACCTCAATAATTCTGATTTTTAGCAAATGACGGTAAGAATTGCCATGACGGACCAGAATGCAGGTGCCTGCACAACACACCCTTCCTTTTCACACCTGATTAAGAATGCAACGATCGAGGAAAATGCGATGCATTTCATAGTACCTTTGGACACTGTTTGTTTTTAATCCTCACCCAAGAATATGTTTTTTTTTTTAATTGATTTTAGAGAGAGGAAGGGAGAGAGAAATATCGGTGTGAGAGAGAAGCATTATTGGTCAGTTGTCTCATATGTGCCCCAACTGGGGATCCAATGAGCAACCTAGGTGTGTGCCCTGACTGAGCATTGAGCCCATACCCTGTTGGTGCACAGGATGATGTTCCAGCCAACTCAGCCACCTGGCCAGGGCCTTCATAAAGTTTTTTAAAAACTTAGAAACCTGCTGCAGGACCAAGGAAGTACTGATTATATTTAAGTGCAAACCTGAAAAGTTAGCTTCAAGAGAAGAACAAAGCCCCTGACGTGAGGTGGTCCCAACGTACCCGAGAGAATGAACTCACGCTTCTCCTTTGAGATTTTCTCTTTATTGGGTCTAGGAACAGCAGGAAGAAAAGGTGGTATAAATTCACAAGCATGACATATGGCAGCACAAAGCACTTTGGAAATATTTTTCAGTGGCAGAGTCAGTGCCCTTTCAAAACCATCATTGTTTACGGCTGGCTTTAAGGACACTATCCAATCCCCAGGACAGCTTTTTAAAGGATTTCTTCTTCCCACTGTGTCTTGAACCTTGCGTGACAGATAGCTTTTTCACTCAGGTGACCAGAATACAAAAAGGCAGCCTCTGTGTTTGGTACAAACTGACTTCATTCAGAGAATCCCTGCACTCCCCAGAGTCCTGTATTATTAGATCTACCTGAGTGGTCCTAGCATCCTTCCCCACACTCTGGACATAGAACAGATGCACCTTAATTTTCCTCAAGCAGAAATTAGTGTTTTGTTTTTGAAAGCTATTAAAATTTAAAAATAATGTAATTTTCCTACTGCAATTTTCTACATTGAGGGCCATTCTGGAAATGTGGGCCCTTAGAGAGGTGCTCCCTGCTCCCTCCCTCTCATTCCCCCGACTCCTTATCTGGCCAACAAAGTTTCTGAATGTAAATACTGGATGCTCTGCCACTCAGCCTTTCTGAGTTTTTATGAACTACTCTAGCTTAAATCAGTGTAAGAAGTGGGTTCTGGTTGAAATGTCTCCACTAACTAGGTGTGGGATCCAGGGAAGCCTTCCATCCTTCTGCTCTGTTCTTCCTCTAGAGAATGCTCCTTACCGTTGGACTTCGTCTCCTGCAAGGTTCATTCCTGCTCTAAAGTTCTAGCTTCTTTTTTGTATCCTCCCCCATCTCTATGTATTCCTTGTGAGAGATATGCACTAGACTTTTAGACAAGATTATTATTTTTTTAAGATTTTATTTATTTTTAGAGAGAGGGGAAAGGAAGGAGGAGAGGGAGAGAAACATCAATGTGTGAGAGATACATCAATTGGTTGCCTCTCACATGTTCCCAACTGGGGACCTGGCTCACAGCCCGGACATGTGCACTGACTGGGAATTGAACTGGTGACCTTTTGGTTCACAGGCTGGTGCTCAATCCACTGAGACACACCAGCCAGCGCTAGACAAGATTATTTAACAAATGTTCTTTTCTGTTTTAAAATTTTCTTAAAATTAGGAGAGTTCCTTTAAAAAAGTTTAGCTGACTGAAAGCACAATTTTCTAAGTATGTAGTTTATGAAATTCAGAAAACAAACAGATTGGATTTATGAGAGCTTTCTTATTCTCAGAACGATTGAATGCTCTCAGTTTGGCAGCTACTTGCGTGGAAAGCTCTTTAGGTGTGCAGAAATGCTGACTCCAGTGAATGGTTAAGGAGATGAAACATCCCCTCCTGTTTATCCTGGATTGTCTCTGTCCATAAGACACATCCTACTTATATCCATGTATATGTTTTCATGTAATACTTATTTTCTTATGCTAACATAATTTTCTGAGGAACACTGTTGTAAATGCATCAATTTTAAGTGTTTAATGTGATGAATTTTGACTAATGTAATATATACATTTATGCTGTCATCACCCAGAACGTCCCATCACCTCCAGAAGGTTCTCTAGTGCCCCTTTTCATAGGCAACTACTATTCTGATTTTTATCACCACAGATTGGTTTTGTCTGTTCTTAAATATTAAATCATACAGTATGTAGGAGTAAGGAAATAACTAACATAAGAGTGCTACAGATATGAATATTTTCAGCTAAAATCAAGGCCCGGTGACATATCAGCTGGCTAGCAAAGGGGTAAAACAGAGGCAACTATTAAAACTGAATCACTTAGTTAAACTAAGTCAAATTTAATTGAATGGGAAGAAGCTATATATGTAACAGTAGAAAACTGTAACGGGAAATTGTAGCCCACCCCACCATTCTTTTGACATTGTTTCTCTAAGTGCTGACTCTGACTAATATGTGGCTTATAGATGAACAGCATGTTTTTATAAGAATCCTAGGAACTAGTTTCAAAAGATACGGACTCTACCCTTCAAGCATTCAGCTCCAGGAGATTTGCCGACCTTCCTCCCTAGAGCCAGGACGACATGAAGCCGGGGTGACATGAATCCATGACGAGTAAACTGGATGCTGCATCCCGGCCCCTTACTTGCCTTGTTGGAATGGACTGTGCACATGGGGAACTTTTCAGCCCCTGCCCTTGACCTCTTTGTTTTGTTCCCTTCTCCCTCCTTCTAAGAAACCTCTGCCTCCAATGAGAGGTGGAGATGGGTTTCGAGTTACGAGTCCCCCATCTTCCAGGTGGCCAGCGTCTGGAAATAAACCACCTTCCTTCACATCGGCACCTGCCTCTCGAGTACTGGCTTTTGGAGCGGCGGGGAGCAGGACCTGTGTTCGATTACACATACTTTCGGAAGCGCTCATACCAAGTGATGATGGAATTAAATGTGTTCACACAATGTGGAGCCAATTTGGAAAAGGCATTATACAACGAAGAAGAAGATCACAGTGTAAAAGAAGGAATTATCCCCCTTTCCTTGAACCCAAATAGTTGGGTCATAAGTAAGAGTTGCTAATAAGCCTTTAATATCTTCCCAGTTTATCAGAGAGGACCACAGGTGACTCAGTCTGGGTAAGAGAGAACATGTAGAGGATGAGATGGTATCAGAAATGGGAGAAGGAATTTCGCAACGACCCAGGGCCACATGGGTTGGTTCCCCTATTGGTGGAAGGTGAGGTCAGGAGTAGCAAAATGAATCTGAGAAGCACCTGTGTCCCAAGTATATAAGTGAAATGGACGGCTCAGTAACAGAAATGTGGACTTCATTCTGCACTGAGTTCCCTAACTCTGGTTAAGCCTCAAAAAAAAAAAAAGTTTAGGGGAAAAATGCAACTGGTTATGAAAAGATATTATAAAACATTTAATTAAAAAATCAACTTGTTGACATACAAACCAATGGAACCAAACAGGAAAGCCTGATCAAATAGGGCAGAAGCAATGGTCTAAACAAGCGT
Organism: Trachops cirrhosus; assembly: GCA_028533065.1. NCBI lineage: Eukaryota > Metazoa > Chordata > Mammalia > Chiroptera > Phyllostomidae > Trachops > Trachops cirrhosus. The sequence continues at coordinate 117,509,494 of CM052538.1, forward strand.
CAACCCAAGAGCTCCGATGCCAACAGGAGGGCGCCCAGACACGACGCTGGCATGGGGGTACGAGCCTTTATGTCTTTCGGTGAAGGCAAAGCCATTTGGTTGGCACTTCGTAGGAATATCTTTCCACCAGGTCTTCATCATATGGTATGTGCCACGAGTCTCCAGTTGTTTGCACCACCGTGTCATAGCTGAGAATATGCTGTTGAATTAAAAAGGGAAGCAAACACTGAGAACAACACTAAAGGGATGCCCGGCCATTTCCCTTTCTTTTCTGACAACTTCTCAGTTTGCCTCAGAGACATATTCTTTGTCTTACTTAGCAATGGATTTCCAAACAGCAGCTAGCTCTGTAAAAACGAACCTTTGTACTGGGATCTCCTTTTCTTGGAGAGTCTTCATGTTTAAGGTTAAGGGCTCTGTATAGGCACACACACAAACACACCATACAGTATTCCCATTGTTGCCTTTTTCAGTTTTGTACGTGACAGAGAAAAACTCTAATACACAAAAATAGAGAAATATTGGTAGTATAATGCACCCCATGTATCCATCAACCAGCTTTAACCATTATCAACTCAAGGCTAATTTTGTTTCACCCACCCACTTCCTCTACTCTGCCTCCATCCTCCCCCGCCCAAGATTATTTTGATGAAAACCTCAGATATATCATTTCTTCTGTAATTCAGGATGTACCTCTAAAATATAAAAACTTATTTTGTAAATATAATGCCATTATTACAACTTAAGAATTAATAATTCCTTAACATCATCAATTTTTTGCTTACATTTCCAATATGTGTGTACATATATTTTATAGTTTGTTTGAATAGGGGTTGAAATAAGGTTATCACATTGTGACTATTGAATTCGCTCCTAATTCTCCTTTAATCGAAAGCCTACCTTTCCATCTCTATTATTTTTGCGGTCCTCTATTGTTGAGGAAACCAGATTGGCTGCCCCACATTGTTTCCCTCCGTTTTGATTAGGCTGACTGCATTTCTGTGGTATCATCTGATGCTATATTTCCTATAAATTAGTTTTGTATATTTTTGACCATTAGACCATATTTACCATTGGCTAGTGTATTTTCTGTAATAACTTGCTTTTGGATCTTCTCCCTTTGCTTTCACCCAAGAGACATCCTTGTATTTAAAGGTAGATACCAGAATCAAAAGAGAATTCAATTGAGACCATGCTGTAAAGTGGATGAAACAGGACAGTGGAGCTACTTAGCAAAAGTAGAAGTACGACTGACCACAGGGATAAACAATTTTGAATTCTTACAAATAAATAGAAAAATAAAAACCACATATGAACATCTGCAATTAATAACATAATTGAAGCCATAATTGATGACATACCAGGTGTTTGCAATATGTCAATTAATGTGGGGTTGGCTTATAAAAACTTTTGCTCTGGCAGACTTTCTGTTTCCAGGAAATGGCTAATTCTAAACTAAAACTGAGAAAAATAAAGCACTTAGAACCTTCAACAAGTTGCAACATTCTTTGATCGTGCCACCTTCTTACTGGGTACTTACCTTTGTTGACATTATGTTGAGAACAGATGACATACCTGAAAGGTTATTTTTGATCCTGGAAACCTGTTAGTAATCGCCAGCTGATGTCCCTGTTGCCACTTAAAGAACAGGCGCTGGGTCTTGGCATCAGGGAGACAGGCCTTATGGTCCCGCAGCAGATCCTTCGTGATAAACTTGCAGTGGTGCCCTGAGTGCAGGGTGGCGTAGAGAAGGAACGGATCGTCCTCTGAGCTGAGTCAGGCACAAGAAAGGACAGGATCAAGCACACCCTTGAGGAGGCAGAGGAGAGCACTCTTCACCATGCTTTTTCCCTCTTACTCTCCTTTGCTCAGAGGTGCTCTGCATTCTTAACTGACATGACCTCAGTGATACGTAGGAACTACTTTAGCTGGTAGGCAACAGTATCTAGAACACAGATGGAAGGTAAGGGGAAGGGAATGCTGCTTGGGACTCTTCACTGCTCAACTGGACTCTCCCACTAAAATGAAGGATTATAACAGTAATCTTCTCTTCACATTCAAAAGTTGCTTCTCTGTGTTCCCAGGGCATTTTTCTTATTTGCTTCATCCACCACAGAGCACCCCACCCCTTTCCTCACTCAAAGTCTGGAACATTCATAATACTGATAGGGCAGGATGACACTTTCTTGCAAGCCTCCAAAAATAACAGGCTGTCCTCAAAGCCGAAACTGGATCTCTCAAGGCAGCTTCTAGGTAGTCACCCCGATCAGCACCCAAAGGCCTCTCCTGCTTGGAGAAAAACCAGCAACTCAGAGTCTCCAACGGACCCTCAACATCAGCACTTGCCACTTCAGCGTGTGTGCTGTAAAAACAGCGTAGCTACCTTAGCTCAGGAGAGTCCAGCTGCAACATGTGCCATAAACTCACAGCTTGATCCAAATGGCCCAGAGTAGGACCATATTTTACCTTATACTGAAGTATTTCAAGTGAAATGATAAAATGGCTGAAATCTGCCTTAAAAATCTCCAGGAAAAAAAGAAGGGGAAAGAAAAAAATGTGGGGGTTATATAAAACGAGATTAGCAAATGATGGTAATTTTTGGAGCTGGGTGGCAGTTAGTTATGTGGGATTCACTATACTATTCTCTCTCGTGTGCATATGAAAAGGTTTCTTTGGCATATTGATGGAAAATAGAATTAATGTTAAAAATTTAATATTCAAATCCAAAGCCATAGAAGACCACTGAATCAATCTTTACAAATGGGTTTGGAATTCAGTGGATACGATAAATACAGATCCCAAATCAAGCACAAAACCATTTTAAACAGAGTTAGTTCTTGGTTATAATACTTTGTGTTTATCTAATTCTTCCACCAAAGAGAAATAATAGTGATGATGACATCAATTAACATGTATGCTTTCCATGTACTTGGTGCTGTGCCAACAGTTTTACATGTACTATTTACAAATATTATCTTACTTTATAGCACCCCTATAAAAGTTACATGGGAAGAGAAGAAGACAGAGACGGGAAACACCTTCCCAGACAGGAAGTGGCAGGGCCATGATCTGAAGCTGGGCAGACTCATTCCCAAGCCTGCACTCCCAATGTCTACCCAGTATCGCCTAACGTGGTTACATGGAGATTATTATTATTGTCTTCTTCTCAGAGAAATGGAAGCATGCCCCACCCCATAAATAAATAAGAGAACTTAGCTAAAAGAAAAGGGATTTAGTTTGGGATCTGAATGAGGGGTTAGTCTCTTGCTTCATGTATCAAGAGCCATTTACCTTTTTAAGAATAAATGATTTGGAGGAATACTGACAGATCTTGAAGTTATCACATTCATCCTAATGAAACCTAGACTTGGGGCGGAGGCACACACATCGTCCATGCAAAGTTGGAAATAAACTTTCGTCAGCATATAGTATGAAAAACAAAAAGCATTCATTTGT
>CM052538.1:117513449-117532086 GCA_028533065.1 Trachops cirrhosus
ACCACAGAAATGGAGATCACATGGAGGGTTAGCAACAGGGGAGTGGGAGGAGGAGAAAGGGGGAAAAGGTATAGAGAATAAGTAGCATAGATGGTAGATAGAAAATAGACAGGGGGTGGGCAAGAATAGTATGGGAAATATAGAAGCTAAAGAACTTATGACACATGGACATGAACTAAAGGGGGGAATGTGGGTGAGAGAGGGTGTGCAGGGTGGAGGGGAATGAAGAGGGGTAATGGGACAACTGTAATAGCATAATCAATAATATATATTTATTTTTAAAAGTTCAAATGGCCCACAAGAAGGCAGGAAAAATAAACAGAGCAACAAAAAAAACAGAGATGACAGAAAACAAAAAAATAAAGTGGCAGGCATAAACCCTAACCTCAATAACATGAAATACAAAGAGTTTTAAGACATTAATTAAAAGACAGAGGTTGGCAGAGTGGATTAAAAAACACGATCCAACTGTATGCTCCCTAAAAAAGCTCACTTCTAATATAAGAGTATAAGGTACTGGAAAGTAAATGGAAAAAAATTATATAATGTAAACACTCATCAAAGGAAATCTGGAGTAAGTATTAATATTAAATACGGTAGATTTCAGAGCAAAGGAAAGTACCATAGACACGGAGGGACAGTATATGATAAAAGGGTCACTTGACCAAGAAAATATAGTGATCCTAAATGTGTGTGCATCAAACGAGGGCTGCAAAACAGGCAAAGCAAAAACTGATAAAAATGAAAGGAGAAACAGATATCCACTGTTATAGTTGGTGACTTCAACACTCTTCTATCAATAATTGAGAGAAGAACTAGAGAGAAAATCAGCAAGTAGATAGAAATACTCAACACCACCATCCATGACCATGGACTGGAAGACTCAAGATAGTATATAGGTGTCAGTTCTCCCCAAATTGACATATGGGTTTAGTGCACTCTTATTAAAATTCCAGCAAACTTTTTTTGTAGATATAGACAAGATTATCCTAAACATATATGGAAAGACTAAGGAATAAGAATAGCTAAAACAATTTTGAAAAAGAAGGATAAAGTGGGAAAAATTTGTCTACCTCATTTTAAGTCTTATTATACAGCAACAGTAATCTAAAGTGTGTGATACTGGTGGAGGGATAGGCATATACAGATCAAGAGAACAGAAGAGATGACCCAGAAATAGGCCCACACAAATATGCCAAGGAAAGATAGCCTTTTCAATAAATGGTGCTGGAGCAATGGGACATGCATAAGTAAATGAACCACTACCTAAATCTCACACCGTATAGAAAAAAAAAGCAAGGACCTAAATGTAAAATGTAAACTATAAAGTTTTAGAAAAAAGACCTAGGAGAAGAATTTTCAGGATGTAGAGCTATGCAGAGTTCTTAGACCTGACACCTAAAACATAGTCCATAAAAAGAAAATTGAGAAGCTGGATTTCATCAAAATTAAAAATGGTTGCTCTGTGAAAAGCCCTATTAAAAGTATGAAAAGACAAGTTACAGACTGGGAGAAAATATCTGCAAACCACATATCCAACAAGAACTAATATCTAGAACATATAAAGAACTCTCAAAACTGAACAGTTAAAAAAAGCAAATGATCCATATAGAACACAAACAAGGAACTTTCACTGGAGAAGATATACAGATAATAAGTGTGTGAAAATATGTCTAACATTATTAGCCATTGAAGAAATGCAAATTATAACCCAGAGACATATCACTACACACCTACTAGAATGGCTAAAATAAAAAATAATGCTAACAGCAGATGCTGGTGAGGATGTGGAGAAACTGAATCACTCATGTACTGCTGGTGGGCATTTAAAATGGTAAGACCACTCTGGAAAACAGTTTGGCTTTTTCTTATAAAACTATACAACTAAATAAAATCTTAAATATAAACTTAAACATGAAATTACCACATAATTGAGTTACTGCACTTCTAGGCATTTATGCCAGAGAAATGAAGATATGTTCACATAAAAACTTGTATACAAATATTTACCTACTTAGATTTATTTCTAATAGTCAAAGACTGGAAACAATCTAGATGTCCTTCAACAGGTGAATTGTTAGACGACCTGTGTATATCCAAACCAAGGAATACTAATCAACAATAAAAAGAAACAAACTATTGATATCACAACAATGTGGACTGATCTCCACTGAATGATGTTGAGTGAAAAAAGCCAAACACCAAAGGTTATATACTGTACCATTCCATTTATATGACACTCCTGAAATCATAAAATTAAAAAGACTGAGAAAGATTAGTAATGGCCAGGGGCAAGGATGTGGTGGGGTCAGGGGCAGAATGGGCGTGGCCATCCAAGGGCAACATGAGGGGTCCTTGTGGCAATGAACATACTCTATCTTGACTGTATCAACATCAGTATCCTGGTTGTAAATACTAGCCAGTATCCTGGCTAGTATTATAATACTAGTTTGCCAAGATGTTACTATTGGGGGAAATTAGGTAAAGACACATGAGATTACTCTGTATTCTTTCTTACATCTGCACATGAATTCTACAAATATCTCAAAAGGTAAATAAAGAGCAAAAAAACCTCCTCCCAAACCTCAAAAACTAAAACAAACTGGGCCTTCATAGGAAGGATAAAGGGGTCTATGACAAATATCCAATATATACAGGATGGTCAACATCCCACCCCAAAGCAGAATCCTTCCTTTGAGACTATAAAGAGGGATTAGGTTTAAGTGAGAGAGATGTGGAAGTTTCCTTAAATTCAGGGTGGTCCTGATCAGAGAAGCCGAGTGCCACTCTGGGCTGCTCACAACCTGGAGAACTCAAGAGATGCTGGGGACAGTTCTGGACTTGCCTAAGATGTCTGAAGTCTGGGCTACACAGTAGAGCAAATAAACACTATAGCTCATTCTAGAGAATATCTAAAATTCCAAACTGGTTCCAGAACTCCAGGTATCCAGTACCTCAAGGTTCACCTGAGATCAGACCTTATTCTCCCTGAGACCCTACTCCCTGCATCCTTCACATTGCTCCTTAAGATGTCTGAGAATAATTCTCCAAAAATCAGAAGAGTAAGAACACATTTTAGCTTAATATTTGGTTCAAATATTTTCTGGTCTGGCTTCCATTCTAATTTGGTTTACCTCCTGTAGGAAAAGATTAAGAGGGATTTGTTTACTCTTAGACATATTTTTGACATGAAACTGATGAAAGGTAGTTGCTGAGCTTAGGGTAACAAAACTCTTGGCAGGGCTACATGTGTAGAAATAACTGCGGAGGGATGCTCAGGAAGTAGAAAAGCTGCTTAGGAGGTGGGAGAAAGAGCAAGAGCTTTTCTGAGTAATCCTAAACACCAAGTGTAACTTCCTTTCCCTATTCTTAACTTTTTACCTCCTCCTCTGCAGTCTCTGGCATTTCCTGGGTTGTGTGGACTGCAGATCTTCAAAAACTCTAAAACATTTGGCACCTGATGCCTACAGACTTTAGAAGTTCTATGCCCGTTCTACAGCAAGATAGCTATAATCAATATATTTCATACATAAGAATACTCATTATAGGGTACCTTCAGGAAAGAAAATTTTGGAAACAACCCAAATGTCCATCACCAAATAAAAATATAAACAATACGTTGCATATACTTACAATAGACTATATTAATCAGTCAGTCTTAAAAAGGAATAAAATTCTGATGCATGCTACAACATAGATGAAAGTTGAAGATGTTAAGTGAAATACATCAGATGCAAAAGGAAAAACATTGATGATTCCATTTATATGCAATAAGTAGAATAGTCAAACTCATAGACAGAAAATAGAATGGTGCCCAGCCAGTGTGGCTCAATTGGTTGGACCATCATCCAGTGCACTGAAAGGTTATGGGTTTGATTCCCTGTCAGGGCACATGCCTGGGTTGCAGGTTTATCCCCCAGTTGGGGTGTGTGTGGGAGGCAACCAGTCAGTGTTTCTCTCACATTGATGTTTCTCTCTCTCTCCCTCTCTCTCATCAATAAATAAATATTAAAAAAAAAAAAGAATGGTGGTTGCTAGGGGCCAGGTGAGGGGGAATGGGTGGTTACTGTTTAATGGGTATAGTTTCAGCCCTGGCTGGTGTAGCTCAGTGGATTAAGCATGGGCCTACAAACCAAAAGGTCACTGGTTCAATTCCCAGTCAGGGCACATGCCAAAAAAAAAAAAAAGGTACAGTTTCAGTTTGGGAAGATGAAAAAGTTCTAGGGATGGATGGTGGTGATGGTGACACAACAATGCAAAACATTTAATTCTACTGAACTATACATTTAAAAATGGTGAAAGTGATAAATTTTATGATATGTATAGTCTAATACAATGTTTTACTGTAGAAATTTACATAATGTGCCATAATTATCAGCTCATGGGCAATCCAACATATCTGTATCACCTCCCACTTCTGCCTCTCAGATTATTGGGAAACAAATCCCAGACAAAGTATCATTTTCATCTGTGAATATGTCAGAGTGTATTTCTAAATATAAGGGCTCTAAAAAAAACACAACACCATCATCACATGTAAAAAAATGAACAATAATTCCTTAATATCAAATCTACAAAGTGTTTACATTTGAGTCATATATATTTTTTAAATCAGGATCTAAAAATTTTAGCTCCATGAATTGCAGTTTCTTGATTGCAGTTAAAGAAATGTGGCTGTTTGTCTAAAGGAATTAATTGCACACATTTAAATTTTGCCAACCGCTATTGTACGGTATCAGGTAAAATATTCTCGAGTCCACTGTGTTTCCTATAAAGTGGCAGTCGGATGTAGAGATTTTATGAGATTCATTTTTTGTGTCTGTGTGTACATTGTGGCCCTGATAAAGTAAAAAGGTCAGTTCATTCATAAAAAAAATTAAAAGAACCTTCTCCGTCAGTCATGAGGCAGGGAGTACTCGTGATACAGATGTAAAGACACATTTATCCCTAACCTCTAGGAGTTAGCAGTCAAATGAGTGTGACATCTAATAAGTGCTAAGCAGAAAGCACGGGCACTTAAATCAGACTGGGGCAGGGGAGGGTGGTCAGGGAAGACTCCACAGAGGAAGAGATAGCTGAAGCTGAGTATTCAGATGAATTGTCCAGACCAGAAATGGGAGTTTCCAAGGACAAGCAGCAGTGTGTTGAAGGTGGGGCCTCTTTATTAGTATGCTGAGTATAAGAAACCGCAAGCTATCAAATGTGGCTCAAGCAGAGGTGCAAGAGGATGACATGGATGGACAGTGCCAGAAATAAGGGTGGAAGATGAATGTAGGGGTCAGATCACAGGTGTCCTTGTAAGCCATGATGAGTGTTTTACCATCTGGAAGCAGTGGGGGAAAACAGGGTTTAAAATGGGAACATGACATGACTGCCAATTTAGAGAGATCAGAACTGTGGATTGCAATAGGGAGATCAGGTAGGGGGCTTCTGCAGCAATTCAGGTAAGAGAAAACAAGGACTGAGACATCAGCAGTGAAGATGGGCAAAGAGAGTAAAGCAGAACTGACCAGACTTAGTCATTGACTAGATGTGGCAAATAAGGAAAGGGACAAACAAGGGAAAATCTGGACAGCTGGATAAATGATGGCAGCAAGACAAGGTCTTGAGAGGGGGAGCTGGTAGAGTTCCCAGGTGGGAGACGTCCAGGGGACACCAGTTATTTGACTCCGCCCCTTCGGAGAGGGCTTTGGGCTGCACATAAAGACTTGGAGTCATCAGGGGACATTCGATGGCAGGAACCATTAGCATGCAGATGAGGTCTAAGAGGAGAGGATACAGATGAGGATGAAACCTGAGGAATACTATTATTTAAAAGAGTGATTTCTTTCTTTTTTAATTAAATTTATTGGGGTGACACTGGTTAATAAACTATACAGGTTTCAAGTGTACAATTGTGATACATCATGGGTACATAGTGATTAAAAAAACATTAAAGGAAGCTGAGGAATAGCTAGAGCTAGAAGAAAATCAGGAGACAGTGGTCTCTCAGGAAGACTATAAGGAGCATTTCAAGAAGGAAGGAGAGGCTAAGAATATCAGTACTGCTGAGACACCAAAATATGCCCTGCAACCTGAAGGAGTCATTTTGATGATGCCATTGCGGGGGCCGGGACTGAGATTTCAGCTGGTTCCCTAAACTCTGTGTGGATAGGCTGCAGTTTGTCCACAGACACTCTGTCTTACACGCTTGGCTTTATTTTGCTTACTGAAAATAACAAATCAATTATTCTTCCCATTTCAGAGTGCTGTGGCCTCTTCAAAAACTCCCGCCTCCCAAAAGCTTCACTGTGAAGAGAGGAGGATTTTGATTTTGTTTTTTAAAAAATGGAAGAGACTTGAGAATATTTATATTTTGATCAGAAAAAGCCAGTAGCGAGGTAGAGGCTGAAGACACAAGCATAGAAGCAATAACTGCTGGAGCAAGGTTCTGGGAAAGCTGGGAGAGGGGCCGTCTAGAGAACCGGTGGAGAGAGCACCTCTCGCACGGAGATGGATTTGTGCACAGACCAGTTGGTTTGCTTGTGTGGTTGGAGCATGTGGGTGTGTGGTGTACAGGTTGACATATGAGGTTGTTCTTCTTGATATCTTCTATTTTCTGTGTGCAACAGAAGCTGAGTCATTGGCAGGATGGTGGAGGGGGTGGAGCAGGAGACTTCAGGGAGTGGTACAGATGAAACAGAGCGGGTGTGAGACTGGGAGAGGGAACCACTTGCAGATGCAGACAGTGTGAAAACCCAGGTGAGGGTGGAGGCCAGGAGTGTCTAGAGACAGCAGCAGTTGGCAAAATATGGAGACACACAGCCCTCAGTGCCCTGGCTGCAGAGTGAGACAGCCAGTGTGGATAATGGTCGCCCCGTGTTCCATGTTAACATCTGGTCAAAGGCACTTCCAGGTGGAGCCATGGTTGAGACATCAGTCTTCTAATACCACTCTCCCTCACTATCTCCTCACTATTAGAGATACCTTTCTAAATTTCTGTCAGTAGAGGATCTGTGGTTTGGGGTTCTGGCCTGAGTCAGGAATTCCAAATTTCTATTTTATTTATTTACTCAGTTGTCCTTATTTATAAAGTGTGAATAAGGTACCCTCCCACCACCCTCAACAGTGTTATTATTTATTCACAAGTCATCATCAGTGAAAAATGTCAAATGCCAACATTCACATTACCATTTCTATATGAAAAGATCTCAAAACCACCTGACTTTCAGGGCATGCTCTCTCTGGCAGTCTCCTCCTTTTAATGACTTTGGGAATCTAGGGGCCCATTTGATAAGGTGGTCCCAGAAGCCACATGTTAATGTTGAAGTACATTTCCTTCTTCAACCTGCCTCTGCACCTTCTGCCCAATCCCCACCCTTTAATGTAGGGCTTGGGAGATGGAGAGGGGAAGCTGTACTTATCTTCACCTTTTAGGAGCAGGATCTCTCTCACCTGCCCCCACCCCCATTCTTTTCAGCTACTTAGAGACAAGCACTCCATGGAAAATGTGCTCAGTGTCACTTCCTGGCAGATTCAGATGCTGTTACTTGATGTGTGAAATGAGTGAGTGTAACCAGTTCTTCAGGAACAACTGAAGTCCAGATTCCTGCACTCAGCCGTGGACCGTTTTCTTCAAAGGATCTGATGTAGAAGGAGAGCTTGATTAAAGTAGAAATTGTTTTCTCTGAAAATGGTCAGCAGCTTACACACGGGCAAACTGTGACTGGGTGGGGTATTGAGGAGCCAGGCCTTGCACTCTTGATGGGTCTAAGCTTTCGGAAGCCTTACTTGGGATGCCGTGAAGTGATTTCATCTTTGACCTGCCTGTTCTTTACACATACACACAGGTGTGCTTCAGCGCTGAGCTGCGGAAGAAAAGCAAGCTAACTCTAAACAAAATGTTGATGCCGAAGAGAGTATCTTTAGCTATTTATGAGTGGAGAGACATAAAATTCCATGAAAAACAGGAGAGAAATTCTTAAAATCACTACAAGTAGCCTGGATACTGTTCCAACATAAAAGAATATCAATTTCTAATACCAGTTACACAGCTGTTTGGGAGATTAAGACCAGGAAATACATAAGAACTTTTTATGCTACTGTTTCACTAAAGACAACCTGATAGTAACTTGGAGCTTGACCTGGGACGGAGGGTGGGAGGTTTCCTATTTGAGTCTGGCTGAATTTCAGGATCTGAAGGGATTAAGTCAAAGGTAGACAAGAGAAAGCAAGAAAAGTAAAGAAAGACTCTGTGGATCCTTTTCTTTCACATGCATTAGTTAATTTTGAAAATTATTTCCCACATACTAAGAGAATGTGAAACCACTCCAGGACACACACGATGACTAATGAACTCAATGGAGGCAGTGTTCTCGGACTCAGAAGACCACAAACACTATGTTTATAATTGATGCACAAAGTTTACAGCAGAAAAAACAAGGCCCATTATAACTCACACTAGAACAATGGAGTTTTCTACTTGTTTCTATGTTCCTACTGTCTGCAGGTAAGCTAATAACTAGTTCCTTTCCCATTGTCTTTGTTCCTCTCATTTCTCTGTCTCTCTTTTTAAAAGATTTTATTTATTTTTTTTTAGAGAGAGGGGAAGGGTGGGAGAAAAAGGAAGAGAAACATCAAGGTGTGGTTGTCTCTTCACGCCCTCTGTTGGGGACCTGGCCTGCAACCCAGGCACGTGCCCTGACTGGGAATCGAACTGGTGACCTTTTGGTTTGCAGCCTGCACTCAATCCACTGAACTACACCAGTCAGGGCTCATTTTTCTTTGAAGCGAAGTTTTGTGAAGAGAATCCCTGCCCCAGAGATAGTCCTTAAGTGACTGCTATCTTTAACATTTTTTCTGTGTACTTCTAAAAGTGCCACCAAGGTAGAGAGTGTGGGCAACCTACTAAAGCTGTGGCTTGAGGCTTCCCATCATGTTTTAATTTGCCTGTTATTCACTGGTGCTGTCTCTGCCTCATTTCTACCTTTGATAGCTGTTGCTGCTTGCTGAGACACACACACACACACACACACACACACACACACACACACAGAGGGAGAGGACACTGTTCATTTAAAGGATGATTAGTGACATTTCATTGCTGGAACCGTTAAAGAGCCAAATACCATGTAAGACACAGCTTAGCCCTTGATGAAAATGAGAGAATGGAAGATGAGCATGTGTTTTACAGAAGCAGCAGAAGCAAAATGAGGAGAGGGAGAGAAGCTTTCATTGAGTGGTATTCAAGCAGAGGAAGCCTCATAAGCCTGGTGGTGTAGTTCCAGGGAGGAGAAGCTGAGACTGCACTGGAGTCCTGTTTCCATCTCTGGGGCCATGTGCTTTGAGCACAAGAAAACGTAAAAAACTGACTGTGTAAAGCTCTTTGAATCTCTTCGAAGAAAGTATACACACAAAATACTATTACTTTATATGATGTCATAAATGATCCCACTGATTTACATTAGACCCACCATGTCCTATATCCTGCTTTCGTCAGTCTTCGGTATTTTAGGGAGATTTCAATGATCTCATGCTGTCCTTAGTCAATGCAACAACTCTGCCGAGGAAGAGAAATACCCTTCCTGTCTTGGGAACATCCTGTCAAGTGTGGGATGTGTTTCCTGCGTACCATGTCTTCTTCTATGCCATCAGCACCCACACAATTATCCAGCCTTTTAGAAAACGATTAAACTGTTGGCCTGGATGGATTTCCCCAGCTAGCTGAGAGTCAGAGCTGCCTAGTGGATTGAAGATTTGGCTCCTGACTCATGGTATGACTTTTCTCCAAACATTCATAAGCATTCTTTGGTTTTTCTAGTTTTTCCATGAGATATCTGTGTTTCTTTTATCAGTAAGAGGATGGAAAGGATAATATTTTGAAGACTCAAAACAAATTTTAGGAAGATTAAATGAACTTATTTGGATGCCATTTAATTTCCACTTACAAAAGCTTACTAAAAATTTTTCATCCTGGCCGGGTGGCTCAGTTGATTGGTGTGTTGTCCCATACACCAAAAGGTTGCAGGGTTGATTCCCAGTCAGGGCATATACCTGTGTCACAGGATCAATCCTTGGTGGAGGCGCATATGGGAGGCAACGGATTGATGTTTCTCACATCAGTGTCTCTCTCTCTCACCCCTTCCTCTAAGCATATCTGTGGATGAGGATTTAAAAAAAAAAAGTTTTTCCCTGGGGTCCTAGATCCAGTCCATGTACAGGGAATACCTTGTTCACACTGGGAAAGTATGTAAACACTTTTGGGCTCACAAGACACATTTTAATGACTAGAGGAGAAAGAATGTGATGAGCAGGGCTCTGGAAGCTTGAAAATGCATATAGTTTCTCCATGGCTGTGCTGATCCACATATCTTTTGTCTTGGACAGAGCCACACACAATTGTATACTATGGCTATTGATTTTTGTTTTCTGGAATAATCCTGTCAGTTAAAAATACATAAAAGACCCAGGTATATAAAACATATCTTGCACATCTCCAGTTAATGTCCCAAGCCATTTACACAGCTCTGCAGTGGAAGGGTTTATATAGTAAATAAAACTGATAGACATAAAAGAGACTTTTCCAATTTACATCTACTACTTAATAGTATAGTAACAGTAATTAAGAACACAACCTTTGGCATCCGGCTGCCTGGGTTCAGATTCCGATTCTGCTGTGCCAGAGCTGTGTAACCTTGGGAAAGTTACATATCCTTTCAGGCCTCTGTTTCATCAGTGGTAAATGGAGATACAAATTAGGTTATTATGAGGGCTAATTTAAATGCACATAGATACAAAGCACATGGAAAAGTACCTCAGTACATCTGGGCTCTTATTAGACAGTATAGCCTTAATTAGTTAATTTATACCCTCCAGCCCCACTGTATTTTCACTGCCCCCAAATAAAAAGAAAAAGGGATTCTTTTGGCATTATCACAGGGTTGGGCAATTTTTTTTTGTTAATCTTTCTGCCGACACTTGTTAAGAGTAGAACATAAGCTTTCAGATTAAAAAGGAAAAAGAACACATGCATCTAATGCTGCTTTAAATCCCACTAAAACTATAATACAGAATTTTTCCAAAATGATAACCCCACAAAAACTTGGAGAACAAGATGGAAGACAATAGCAATAAGATCTGGAAGCTGAATGGTGGATGGACACACAGGTAACTGACTTTGCAGATCTAACAGTCAGATTTGGAAAGGGGTAAGCTGAGAACCAACCCAGCTTCTCAAAGGCAAAGGAACTGGAGGCAAAGGAATGAGGCTAAATTGGAGGTATGTGGCTTTAGTTAGAACTGACAGGATTCAGTTGAAACAACTGAAAGCTGTTGAAGAAGCATCTGATTCCTAGATTTGTGGTCCCTACCCCATCCATTGTTTCTGCAAGATGCTAGAGTCTAAAGGTTCATTACTTGGATGTGGTAAATCAGAGTGTCTCTAGACTGAAGTACCAAGCACATGTGACAGTGTGAGTATCATATTGAAAATAGGAATTATGTGAATGTATGCATATTGAATGCAGAGTGCTGAGAAACCCAGACCCCTTGCTTCCTGTACCTGGCGCTCAGAACACTGGCAGTAAGGCCTTTACCCTGCAGCCAAGGGACTGAAAACTTTCCTTTGGGGGATCTGACCAGCAAAAGAGAAAAAATCCTAAAGATTATGAATATTGGGATTTCCCCAACAAATGGCCCGCCCAGATCATCTAGCCAGGAGGTCAACAGTCGACAAGCCCCACCTGCATACTTGAGCTTCCAATCAGCTCTTTAGATCATGTTTAATCAGAAGCAGATAGCAAAGAATTACCAGACAGCGTGGAGAGTCTAAAACAAATACGGAAAACAAGAAACTGAAAAAACAAAGGCTGTAAAGGGAGAAGGCAAAAAACCCCACAAAAAAAAAAACCTCTTATTAAAATCCTATGAGATAACATCATGCATTTATGAACAGGTTTTTTTTAATGAGGAGAATAAAGAAAGTTCTTGGGAATTAAAACTTGACTGCAACCATGAATAAAAAGAATGAATAGAAGAAGGGCAGGAACAGAACATTGTCAGGAAGCCTTCCAGGAAAAGAGAAAAGAAATTTAAAAAATAAGACATTTAGAGGACCAGGCTGGGAGATGTGACATCTGAATGAAACAGAAAGAGAGAACAGAGAAAGCAGAGAAGAAGTCGTCAATGAAATAACCAAAGAACATTTCCCAAAACAGAAAGATACGAGATTCTAGAATAAAATAGTCCCTTTCATATCCAACTCCATGGATGGCAAATAGACCATACCAACTCACACTATAGTAAAATTTTAAAAAGCTGGAAACACGATTCCAAAAGCTTTCAGAGAGAAAAAAAAAAGCAGAGAATACAGAAAGCATTAGGAGTCAGAATGTCCTCAGACTTTAAGGGTAACACTGGAAACATGAGTTTTCAAAAATTTGAAAGAACATTATTTCTAACCTAGATATCTATTTTCAGCCACTGTATCATGTATGTGAATAATATAAAGACATTTACTGACATGGGGACTCTCAAAAATTTTACTTCCCACGCACCTTTCCTTAAGTAGCTCCTTGGAGAATGTTTTCCACTAATAAGACATTCAAAAAATAGGAAGATAGGAAACAGGAGACCCAATACAGTAGAAAGGCAATGGGAATTACAGAGGATGGTGATGAAACATCTCAGGATAATGGCTGTATATCAGATACAGAGGGCGATTAGTCCAGATTGGTAGTCATCCCAGAGATAGCCACACTGGGGACAGCCATCAGCGTGATCCCCACTGCCATCGCCCTATCATTTTAACCTGAGCATAGAATGGAATGCCTGCATGAGCTTGTACTTGGTGTGTCTTAACCACAGGCTGAAGTTACTATACTCCCCTCCAGGCCCTGGTGCCTGGATCAGTGAAAACTTGTATTTTACTAAAGATGCAAATTTTTTTTTCTTTGATCTACTCCTGAAAGCTGGAGGAAATCCAGGGTGAGTTTAGAGGCAGTAAAAAGAAGCCTATTCTGTTCGACCAGATTTCTGTTAAATGTCATACACCTGGTCCAGACTATAGCTCTGCCAGATGTCCTCACTGTGGTAAACCCTCTTGTTTCCCAAGGTTCATTCATAACCTTGAACTCTGACTTCACAAAAAGCTCTTATAAGCTCTGAGAAGACAACACCAGATCATGAACAGAAGACCCTTCACCTTCTTTTTAAAAAAAGTATACTGTTTACTTTTAAAAAGATTTTATTTATTAACTTTTAGAGAGAGGGGAAGGGAGGGAGAGAGGGGGGGACAGAAACAACAGTGTGTGAGAGATACATCAACTGCTTGCCTCCTGTGTGCCCCTGACTCGGGATCTGGCCTGCAACCCAGGCATGTGCCCTGACTGGGACTTGAACCAGTGACCTTTCAGTTCACAGGTTGGCACTCACTCCAGAGTCATACCAGTCAGGATGACCCTTCACCTTCTTGAGAGAGCTGTCATCTAATATCTGTCCTTCCTCACACAGCTAGGATTGAGCCTGCTACTCAAGTTTTCAAACCTAAACAATGAAAAGCCAAAAAAATTACACTATCATCAGGATGACATTATTTGGCTGGAGATGGGGTGGGGCCGGGGAGGGGGTGGGGAATGAGGGTGAAGGTCAGACTGGGCACAGAGGGAGTTTCTTAACGTGACTGGTGAGTGTCGGGTGTTAATTTTATCATTTCTCTGTACATTACTGTATTTTTCGGACCACAAGACACACCTAGGTTTTAGAGGAGGAAAATAGGAAAAAAATTTTTGAAGCAAAAAATGTGGTAAAATATTTAATAACATAATATTTCACCAATGTAAATGTTAACAGAACTCAGCAGCATTAACCACCATTATTCCTCCCGAATTTGCGGGGGAGGTGCGTCTTATAGTTTGAAAAATACAGTATACATTTACATTTAAAGTCTTTATATTTGATGCATTTTACACACACACATACTTTGTATTACAACCCATATGAAGTTACTAATATTCTACCATTTTTGAGGTACAAAAATAGCAAGCTCATATGTTTAAACTTGATACTTCAGGCTCACCAATTTACCTAGGGCCCGTGAGGCAGGTTAAGAGCCAAAGTTTCCCCACTTGCAAAATGTTGAGTGAGAAAAAACCAGAGGGTTTCTTAAATGTAAGGGACTCTCATAACTGTGTAATTCACATACTGTCTATGCTCAGTACAGTAATTCCTAGCCTATAAAAAGTTAAAATGTAAGTAATTTTAACTTTTTATTAGACATTTATGGGGAAATTCCTTTGTGTTTCCCAGTGAAAAGATCTGGCAAATATTATATTCACATAACTATAGTTTACTACAACATAATAATGAGAACTTAGGAACAGTTTTGAGAAATCCCCAAACCCTCACATTTCCCTTACTTCTGCTTTTCTTGCAGAAATGGAGACACAGAAACTGGAAATGACAGGAAGCAATAATGGGGATGTGATTTGCGGGAGAGTGTGAGAGGAGGAGTCAGATGTACAATGAGACAAATGTTTCCACTATTCTTCCTGATCAAGGCATAGACATGGATGAACTCAAGAGCTGTTTTGAGGCTCTTCTTCAGGCATATAGATTAAAAATTCACAAAAACCACAAAGAAGAATCCTCTACTTTTCCTCCTTCAGCCATGATTTACTGAGCCATTTAGGTGTGTTAGAAGCATTTTAAGTGTTTTTATAAACATCATTGCACATCCTCATAGACACCCTCTGGACTTGGTGCCACTATTCCCACCTTGTTCCTAATGTACTTTTACATATGAGGTGAGGCTCAGTAAGGTTTAGGAACTAGCTCAAGGTCACAGACCAGTAAATAGTAGAACTAGGTTTGAAACCAAAGTGATTCTAACTTCAAATCCACACTCTTAATCAGTAATCCTCTTATACTATATAACCTTTGACCCTAACTCTTTTCAAAAGTTTCCCTTCTTAATCCTGCCCCTTATTCTACAGCTAAATGTTACTATGGTTTTCCTATTAGCATCTAGTGCTCCATCCTTTCTAAGGAGTTAAGGGTAATCTCTATGTACTTTTGTGTGAAAGCCTAACACTGTATTTCTCACACTGGGGTATACACAAGAGTACTTGGCAATTATGTTGGGGGTATTTGAAGCTATAAAAATAATAAGGCACATCTTCCTGGAGTGAAAATTTTTACTTCAGGTTTTATTTTTTGGGAGAATCTCCTTGTTTTCATTTTAAAAACAAACACACAGATGCTGTGATATCTTCAAATGCAAGATCTGCACTAAATTTTAAGACTAAAAAAATAAGACTCCAGCCCTAACTGGCTCAATTGGTTGGGCATCATCCTGCAAGGTGAAAGGTCACTGGTCTGATTCCCAGTCAGGGCACATGCCTAGGTTGCAGGTTCAGTCTCTAGTGAGGGTGTGTTTGAGAGGCAACCAATTGATGTTTTGCTCTCACATTGATGATTCTCCCTCTCTCCCTTCCCTCTCTAAAAAATAATAAATAAGTAAATAAATAACATCTTTTAAAAAAAAGAGTCACTTTTTTCTTCAAAGAATTCATCCCATAGTAGGAAGACAGGCAAATAAACAAATCACTATGGTGTGTATGATTCTAATACAAATACAATTGATACAAAAGATTACCAAATGAATGTACCTGCTTTAACCCAGGACCTGCTCTCAGCAGAGCTAGACATAAGGATGAACAAAACATAGTCTCTGCCCTCAGGGAGCTCAGAGGCCAGTAGGAGTAAAACAAGGTGTTGACAGAACCCCTACAAGGGAGGGAGAAAAGAGGGGCTTATGGAAAGTATTGAAAGCTAAAATGGAACTCCACAGTCAGATGGGGGAGGATGAAAGGGAGAACATTCTAGATTAAAGAAACAGAAAATGCAAAGGCACAGATGAATGGAGCAGCTTACGTTTAGGAGAAAACAGGAATTTGAGGATCAGCGGAGTATACACTGCAAGGTGGGAGGAAGGAGCTGAGGTGGTGAGAGACAAGCTGAGAGGTACACAGGGGTCAAACAATCAGGAGCGCACTGCATACAGGACCTTGGGCTTACGGGATGAGAAGCCTTGGAAGGGCTGTAGTAGCAGGGTAGTAACACTGTTCTGCTGTTCATTTCAGAAAGAGCGTTCACACAATAGGGAGGTCAACTATTAGAACAGCACAGCTAGAAATGAAGTCTGAATGCGATAGAAAGATAGAGAGGACAAGAAGGACCAGAGCTGTGCTGTCCACAAGAAACAGAACAAGCCACAAGGACAACTATAAGTTTGGTAGCCATATTAAAAAAGGAAAAGAAACACATGAAATAAATATCAGTAACGTATTTTACTTAACCCACTATACCAAAGATATTATTTCAACATAAAATTAATATAAAAGTTATTTATGGGATAGTTTATCCCTTTTTTATACCAAGTCTTAAAATCTGGTGTGTATCTCACACAGCACATCTCCATTTGGTTAGTTACATACCAAGTGCTCAACAGCCCCACTGGCTAGTAGGTATCATATCAGGCTAGTGCAGGATTAGAAGGATTTACTTAGGAGGCATTACTGCAGAATTTGTTGACTTAGTGAATACGGAGAATAAGGAGGTAAAATATCTGGAATTGCTGGCTTGGATAAGTGGATGGAGAGTGGTACCAGCAAACCAATAGGTTTGAGGAAGGAGGAGATAGAAGATATGGTTTATGAGTGTTAACTTTGAAATGGCTGAGCATGAAGTCACTCGCCCAAGGTGATCTAGCTAAGTAAGTGACAGAGCCAGAATTTTGATCCAGATCTCTTTGATATGAACCCTTTCCTAGTGATTCCTCTGAGTCAGGATTTAACAAAAAAGGACAAGGCATGGGAGCTCCAAGTATGCGTTTACATCCATTCAATATAAAACTGATGTGTGTCAAAAACAAACCAAAAAAAAAATTTTAAAAATTGAGTATGCAAGTTCTCCAAATCAGCAATTTCTTGCATTAATAATGCAGCCATCATTTTCAATGTTTTGAAAAAAATGAGATTTTTTAAAATGTTAAATTTAAAAATCTAAGTAAAAATACACTTTCCAAGGTACTTTATCCTATTTTGTAAATATATATACCTAGCTTAGAAGGAGTGAGATTTTGACATTTCATCAAAATTATGTCCATGACATAAGGTGAAGACATTAATTTCTAAATAATGTAACAGTTCATTCAGCAGGGGTTGCCATGGTGGGAGAAACTCCCAGTCTCAAACGAGAGTTTGTTAGAAAGGGGCTAGTGCCCAGCAAGTGAGCTGCATTGTTCCCTCTCTGACCCCTCCCCCGCAGACAGCACCACAACCAGCAAAAAGGGTTGCCCAGCCCTGGCAAACACCTAAGGCCCCGCCCCCTTACAACTTAACAGGTGCAAGGAGACAAAGAAATATGGCCCAAATGAAAGAACAGAGCAAAACTCCAGAGAAAGAGCTCCAGTGATGAGAGATAGCCAACCATCTGATGTGGAATTCAAAACACTGGTAATTAGGATGTTCACCGAACTGATTGAGCTTGGTCAAAAAACAAAAGAACTAATTAAGGCTACCCAAAGTGAAATAAAGCAAAATATTCAGGGAACTAACAGTGACAGGAAGGAAACCAGGACTCAAATCAATGATTTGGAACAAAAGGAAGAAATAAATATCCAAGTGGAACAGAATGAAGACACAAGAATTCAAAAAAGTGAAGAGAATTTTACAAACCTCTGGGACAACCTGAAACATTCCAATATCCGAATTATAGGGGTGTCAGAAGGAGAAGAATAACAGCAAGTAATTGAAAACGTATTTGAACAAATAATGAAGGAAAACTTCCCCTATCTGGCGAAGTCCAGGAAGTCCAGGAAGCCCAGAGAGTCCCAAAGAAGTTGGACCCAAAGAGGAACACACTGAGGCACATCATAATTACATTACCCAAGACGAAAGATAAGGAGAGAATCTTAAAAGTAGCAAGAAGAAAGGAGAGAGTTACTTACAAAGGAGTTCCCATAAGACTATTAGCCAATTTCTTAAAAGAAACCTTACAGGCAAGAAGGGGCTGGAAAGAAGTACTCAACGTCACGAAAGGCAAGGACCTACATCCAAGATTACACTATCAAGGAAAGCTATCATTTAGAATGGAAGGGCAGATAAAGTGCTTCCCAGATAAGGTCAAGTTAAAGGAGATCATCATCACCAAGCCCTTATTATATGAAATGTTAAAGGGACTTATCTAAGCAATTGAAGAAGATCAAAAACTATGAACAGTAAAAGGACAACAAACTCACAACTATCAACAACTGAACCTAACAAAAACAAATACTAAGCAAACCACTAGAACAGGAACAGAATCAGAGAAATGGACATCCAATGGAGGGTTTTCAGTGGAGAGGGGGAGGGGAAGAATGGGGAGGGTAAGGTACAGGAAATAAGAGGCATAATTGGTAGATATAAAATAGGCAGGGAGAGGATAGGAATGGTATAGGAAACACAGAATTCAAAGAACTTACATGTACAACCCATGGACATGAACTAAGTGGGGGTAATGCTGGAGGGTTGGGGGTGCAGGGCAGAGGGGGGATAAAGGGAGAAAATTAAGAAAATTGTAATAGCATAATCAATAAAATATACTTTAAAAAATAAAAAAA
>CM052538.1:117532586-117549391 GCA_028533065.1 Trachops cirrhosus
GTAAGTTTGAAAACAAAAAAACAATGGTTTAAAAGTTGACCACCACCCAGGAAGTAGTAGCCACAATAGTTTTAAAGGATGCTAAAATTAGAACGTGTGTGCAGAATGCAAAGAAATTGAGTAGTAATTACGGAGGTAGTGAAATGATTTATGAACCACCAACAATAGGCCAGTCTGTACAACAATCCTATCAAGCACCTTGTTTCAAACTCTTTTCTAATTTTTTTTATAGAGCACAGTGCAGGAGGGCCTTGCTTTTCTTTAGTTGGACAAGGCAGGACAACTCATCTGAGTGGGGAACTTGTTTCAGCATGACATGTCACTGAGTTGGCCTAACTCAGGTATGGCTTCATTTACATACTTCCAATAGGTGATGTATGAAATGCAGAAGAAATAGGTGTCATGTATTTGTCACCTATCAAAGGGACCAAGAATCCTGCTTGTAAGACAGAGTTAAGGCATCTAATTCTAGAATACAGTGCACTTGGGGACACTAATCCCATCATGAAAGCCCGACCCCCATGACCCGCTTCTAAATGCCATCGAGTTTGGGGTTGGGGCTTCAATCTAAGAATTTGGGGGGTGGTGCACATTTCAATCCACAGCGTGAATCATCTAGTCAGTTCTTGTTCTTCATTCACTCATTGTCTGATCTAACCAACATACAACATGCTGCCATGCTGAGAGGGGGCTACAAATCGATCATTTGCTTTGGAAAATACTGTTTTCAAGGAAGTGAAACATCTATGAAAAAAGTACAGGATATGGACTTAGTGTATTACTAGAGAGCTGTTACCTTTGGGCAAGTCACTTATCTTCTAAGCCAGGGTCCTCAAATATAAAATGACAAACATATAACTACTTACTCCATAAGGATGTAGGAGGATAAAATCAGGTAATATCTAAAAGGGCTCAGAAAGCTGTTATAGATTATACATTGCCATTGTTAACACTATGAAAGCACAAAATGTGGTATATTTATATGTAGTTTTGAGATACCCTAAAAGATTACAATTCAGAGAATTAAAATGTCTTCATGAAAACAGAGTTGAAGTATATCTTCTAAGACCCTTTACTTTGACCGCTTGCCTTAAGCATATTCATTTCTTCTTTCTTAGTGCCACTATCCTCACTTTAGTTCAAGATGCCATTAGGTCTGCTGACTGGTTTTCCAACAGGATTTTTCTCCTGGACTATTGTCAGGTTATTTTTTCCCACAACACTGCTTTCTTCAAATCATTTTCCTATTCACCCCAATTCCTGGATTGGTAGGTGTGGACAAATCCAGAGAATCACCTGGTGACAGGAGGACTGTATAGTATTGGGCATAGTGGGAAGACCACAGACTTTGGGGTCAGATTGCTATTTGAATTCTGAATCTGTTATTCATATCAATGATAAATGAAAAGTGACCTAATTGCACCTCAGTTTCTTCATTTGTAAACGAGAATTTAATTGCTTACTTCACAGGGTTGTGTAAGCAGTGTCCAACTTTAATAGAGTGTACAATGTGTTTTAGTTTCTGTCCCTTCACATAAAGCAGGTAGAATAAGATGATGTGTTATTAAAAATAAGATGATTACCGCATTGTAGAGTTTTGTTGGCGCCAATAACAAGCACATGTTATACTAACTTTAATTTTATTTTTTCCCATCACCATTTACCCCCATACTCTCTTCTACCTCCACCCCACCCAGACCCCACAATCACCACACTGGATGTCTGTGTCTATAAGTTCTTTTTTTTTTTTCCCTTCTTTGTTCAATTCCTCCATGCTCCCCTCCCTCACTGAGCTATCAGCCTGCTCCCTATCTATAAGTCTGTCACTATTTTGCTTGTTGGTTTAGTTTGTTTATTAGATTATTAGATTCCACATATGAGTGAAATCATATGATATTTGTCATTCTCTGACTGGCTTATTTCACTTAGCATAATGTTCCCCAGGTCCATCCATGCTGTCAAAGAGGGTAAAATTTTCTTCTTTTTAATAGCTGAGTAATATTCCATTGTGTTAATGTACTACTGATGGACACTTGGGCTGCTTTCAAATCCTGGCTATTGTAAATACCACTGCAATGCACACAGGACTGCATATATTCTTTTGAATTAGTGTTTTGTGTTTCTTCATATAAATTCCCAGAAGTGGAATTGCTGGGTCATAGGCAGCTCCATTCTAATTTTTTGAGGTAACTCTACACTGGTTTTCTACAGTGGCTGTACCAGTCTGCATTCAAGCAACACTGCATGAGGCTTCCCTTTTCTCCACATCCTCACCAACACTTATTTGTTGATTTATTGATGATCGCCATTCTGGCAGGTATGAGGTGATATCTCATTGTGGATTTAATTTGCATTTCTCTGATGATTAGTGATGTTGAGCATCTTTTCATATTGTCCATCTGTATGTCTTCTTTGGAGAAGTGTCTGTTCAGGTCCTTTGCCCATTTTTTAATTGGACTGCTTGTTTTCTAAGTTCTTTATAAATTTTGGGTATTAACGCCTTATCAGATGTATTGACGAATATGTTCTCCCATTCAATGGGTTGTCTTTTCATTTTGTTGATAGCTTCCTTTGCTGTGCAAAACCCTTTTTAGTTTGTTGTAGTCCAGGTTATTTATTTTTTTCTTTTGTTCCCTTGCCTAAGGGAGACACATCAGAAAAAATATTCCAATGAGAAATGTCCGAGATTTTACTGCCTATGTTTTCTTCTATGATTTTTATGGTTTTGAGTCTAACATTAAGTCTTTAATCCATTTTGAGTTTACTCTTGTGTGTGGTGTAAGAAGGTGATCTAGGTTTTTTTTGCACATATCTGCCCAATTTTCCCAATATCACTTATTGAATATAGTATCTTTAGCCCATTGTATTTTTCCCCTCCTTTGTCAAATGTTAATGGACTAGAAAGGCATGGATTCCTGGGCTATTCTGTTCCATTGCTCTATGTGTCTCTTTTTATGCCAGAACCGTGTGGTTTTGATCACTATGGCCTTATAATACAGTCTGATACCAAGTAGCACGATTCCTCCAACTTTGTTCTTCCTCAAGATCACTGTTGCTATTTGGGGTCCTTTGTGGTTCCATATAAATTTTTGAAATATTTGTTCCAGTTCTGTGAAATATGCCATTGGTATCTTGGTAGTAATTGCCTTGAATCCATAATTACTTTTGGTAGTATGAACATTTACATCTAATTTTAAAGTTCCAAAAAGTAAAAAAGACTATACTGGAAAGGGGAACTATTTAACAAAAAACTCACACCAGTTACCAAAATAATCTTTTAATATATTCAGCTATCTCCCTGGTCAAAACATGAATTGTAAACCTATTTAAGTTGAAGATTTATGTGGTTATTTTTATTTTTGCTTATGGAATAGGATAGATTTGAAAGAAACAAAACCAAAAATGAGAAACCAGTTAGGAGGGTATGGTATGTGTAGGGTGGGGCAAAAGTAGGTTTACAGTTCATGTAGAAAATAATATAAAAATTAATAAATAATAATATAAGAATAAACTGTTTCACATACTTACATCTGTAACCTGCTTTTAACCCACCCTGTATTTAAACAGATGCTAATAAGGATCTGATGAGAAGACCATGGAATAGAGGAAGAGAAGACAATTAATGAGAAATAATTAGGAAGCAAAATTCACTGGCCATGGGGCTTATGGCGAAGGAGTCACAGATCACTTGCAGGTTTCTATGGCTGGAAGAATGGCTGGAAGAATGGTGGTACTATCTGTAGTGTAGAGGTCTGGGAGAAAAATGCTGAGCTCAGTTTTGGACACACTTGGTTTGAAGTACCTGTCGAGGTAGAGATGTAGATTTGAAACTTGAGAGCATATAAAGTGGATGAGATCAATTAAGGTGGGGCCTGAGAAGAGCCTCTGAGAATACATACCAACATTTAAGGGAGAAGAGGAGGGAGGGGAGCTCAAAACTAAGTCAGAGATGACAAGGAATAGTCAGAGGGTATGATGAGAAGGATAAGAGTATAGACTCATAGAAATCAAAGATGTAGTTTCAAGAATAAGAAAATAATAAATTATTAAATGCAGAGAAAGGGTCTGAATGTTCATGTGCTTCCTTGTCCCGCTGAAACTCATACCTTGGACCTACGGTAACTGACAGTATATGGAAGTGGGGCCTCTGGGAAGGGATTACATCACAAGGGTCCTCCTCTGTCCTCCAAGAATAGGATAGTGCCCTAATAAAAGAAGCCCTGGAGAGCTTTCTCATCCATTCTGCCATGTGAGGTCACAGTGAAAAGATGGCTATTTACAAATGAAGAACTGGGCCCTCAACAGACACCAAATCTGTGGTGCTATGATCTCGGACCTCCCAGCCTCCAGAACTGTGGGAAATAAATGTTTGTTCTTTATAAGCTACCCAGTCTATGTATCTTTGTTATAGCCACCCAAACAGACTAAGACAAGGACAAAAATAAGTCCATTAAAATTGGAAATTAAGATATTACTGTTGACCTTAGAAAGACAGTTTCAGTGCAGTGATGGGGGAAAAGCCAGACCTTCAGTAGGTTTAGGGGTTAGTGAGTAAATGGGTAGCAAGAAAGAAATTGTATCCCAGCTATTTGAGAAGTTTAGATGAGGAAGACAGAGACTATAGCAAGCTAGCTGTTTATGAGTTAGTGATTTGAGCAATGGAGGTCTTGAAAAGCGTGTCACAAAAAGCCTAGAGTGGTATTTCAAGGAAGAGGGGATAAGTAGATCAACAGGTTAAAGTATTTAGAACAGTGTTTTACAGAAGGAAGAGCATGGGTTTTGGAATGAGGTATGTTAATCCTGTGGCTTGTCATTTACCAGCTACCAGACAAGTTACTTAACCCTTTCAGACCTCAGTTTCCTCATCCTTAAGAAGGGAATATCGCCAACTATATAACTGTTGTGAGAATTAAATGAGACACTGTACATAGAAGTGCCAGCACAGGCACCTTCTGCTTGGTCCACAGAAAGTACGGAAGACACCAGTAATGTAGAAGAGTGTCATTCCTTCTAAGCAGTGAAGATGTGTGTTACGTTGCCCAGGGTTATGGCATTTAGTTTGAAGTATTAAAAATAGGGAACAAGAATTGAAAGAGGAAAGGGTTTGAGAGAATTAACCATAGAAGCAAGGCTAGGGGAGTGAAAGCCCTCGGGTCTTACATATATTAGTATACGTCTAAAAATTATTTTAAATAAAGGTCTCCCATGGTCTCTAAAAGGGGAGCTTTGTGACAGAGACGAAGTTTTAAGAGGCTGGAAATGGAAAAGACTGAACAACTGAACCAGGCCACCTCAGGGAGGAAAGTCATTGGTGGAGCTGATACCTGATTTTGTTGATCATGTCAGTAAAAATGGAGGGAACAAAATATTTGGAAAAATTAGTTTCCACAACAGATTTGCATCCAAGTACTCTTGGCCCTAACTGTTAATGAATGTGAAGCACACAGCCAGGGAATCTGTGGGTAGAAAACATTCCCTAATTGCACAATCTCTAAACCTTTCCATCTGATTTAAACTATAACAATGTGCAAGTAAACATACTCCTCAATTTTTCCAACCCTACATGCACAAAGAACTACTCTCTTCAAACACATATTTCATTTTAATAATGAGTCTTGACACAATACCATTTTTAGATAAATTCAAAGAGAGATTCCAGATTGGAATTGGGGGTGAGTGTTATTAATAGGTATTTTCAGTTCCGTATTTTGATCACAAGGAAAACCTGAGCTTTAAAGAATTTAGAACTGAGCAGAGTCACAAGGCAAGATAATGGTATAATGGAATCCAAATGCTACTCTTTGTCCAAATTTCTCTTCCTAATAAATAAATGAAATATAACTGTCTTCAAAATACACGGCACTTCTAACAAACTATATATTTACTGACCACCAATCAAGGTGGAAAAACCACTACATAGGTCAGGGGGAAAAATGATGTCGTAGTCATTGTAAAGGAAGAGAAACTAGGGAAAACATCCCATGTTTTTCTGTGCAAAGAGAAGAAAATTTTAAAAAATTATGGAACTCCTTAAAGGCAAAGAAAAAAAATCCTTCAATTACTACTGAATGTAAAAAAAAAAAAGAAGCAGTAAGTGAATTTTAGAGTGGCTTAATACAGGTAGTCTAGGAAAAGACAAAGGTTGATTTCTCCACAAAATCATCTTCCACCCCGTAGAAGAGGACTGGATATTTTCCTTAAAGGAAGAGGCTGCACTCTGGCAATTGTTGGAACATGGTGTCTAACTGGCTTTATAAGAAATTAATTTTGACAAAAATCCAAATTAAGCATAGTAGACAGGAGCACTATGGAGAACTGAGCTGGCTGTGCCCCCCACAACCCTAGGGGCAATATTCACACAGACTACAACCCGACAGGCCCCAGTGGAGTCATGCACCACAGCAGCCCTGACGGTAGGCATGTAGTAAAAACACTGTGAGTTCCATGAGGGTAGGGTGTTTTCTGTTTTGTTCACTGCTGTATCCCCGGCACAAGGAACAGGGCCTAATGCTTAAGATCATCAATAAATATTGGCTGAGTGGGTGAATAAATTAATGAAAAAGGGAAAACTGAAATTTGAGAGCAAAGAGATGAAGTATACATTAATGCAGAATTCCTTACGATTAGAAGAGACTAAGCGAGTCAAAAAATCCAGAACCTTGGAACGGAATTCCTGCGTGTTAGGAAGGAGAAGGGAGGGATGAGAGAACCAATTTGGCCTTGCCAGGATTTGCTGTGCTCCAGCATGGACTTGTTAAGGGCTGAGCTAAAGTTGTATAACAAAAAGTAATGGAAAGACCATGTTAGCAGAGATGGAAATTTTCTTTTTAGTTAACATTCTAAATATGTCAAGGAAAGTTCATTCAGTTGCTTTTTTCCTATCAAAAGCATCTACATGGTCATAATCATATAAAGAAGTAGAAGTCAGATGATAGGATTTTCATTATAATATGAACCCCACTCCCCAAAATAAATTTTTGAACACATGATCAAGTGACATAAATACTGCAGGAGTTGATCCATAAACTGTTACATGTTACTGTAATGTTAGCTGTTTTTAACTATCCAATTAACAGAAACAGAGTTCATAAAGATTAACTACCCAACTGTCCACTGACTATTTTGTGCTTTGCAAATATGCATGTATATAAAATAGATAACATACTATGCCTTGTGTATACTTGATTTTCATTCTGTTCTATTTATCAGGTTTCAACTAGACCTAAAGTTCTGTTTCTTTACAAACCCCAACATCATATTTACCTGATTTATAAACACAGATTTTCTAAGGCCATGGGCTATGGCTGACTCGACGGAATTTCTTTTCACATTGTAGTATTTTTTAAATTTCACCTACAAAAATTTAAAAAAAATTTAAAAATCTTCACTTAATATGTTTATTGATTTTAGAGAGAGAAGGGGACAGAGAGAGAAACATTGATGTGAGACAGAAACTCAATCAGTTGCCTCCCATACACGCCTTGGTGGGATCAAACCCACAACCTAGGAATGTGCCCTGACTGAACATCAAACCTGCAACCTTTTGGTGCACAGGACAGTGCTCTAACCAACTGAGCCAACTGAGTTACAAAAATTTATTTCAAGAGAGTTGGTACCTCTACATGTCCTATTATGGACTCCTCCAATGGTATACCACAAACAATTCATCTTGCCAAGGAAATCTGCCAAGTTGCTCTATATTCTGAGCAATGAGAAGGGAGTTACTGAGCCATATTTTTTTCTGTTAAAAGTCTGCTTTCTGCCAGGGTTATTTGGCACACCCCATCTGTAATTTCCATTAAAACAACAAAACCAGACAAAAACAAAGCACATAGTTCTCTGCTGTATAAAAAGTATCTACAGTTGGCGTCTCTGGGAGGAACCGCTCCCACTCACAGCCACTTGATGTTTATGAGGATATACTAGTTGAGAGCTGTGAAAAATACAGGACGGGAAGTTCCCTGTAACCAAAACAAAAAAATGTTACAGATACTTCAGTGATCCTAGCAATATCCTACCCCATATGTGTTTAGTTTAGTAGGTTACACAACCTGCCAAATAAAAGACAACTGGTATATATTCTCCTCAGATGTGGTAATGTGATTTACCAAGGAAGTGAAGTTTACTCTAACTATATCTGTATGGGTAGTAAATTCACGATTCACACTCCAAAAGAAGTAAAGGGGATTCAGTGAAAAGTCTCTCTCTCACCCTATTCTCTAGCCACACAGTTCCTCTTCCCAGAAGCAAACAACATTATCCAATTCTTGGGTAGCCGTCCACACAGACAAGAGTAGGCATGCGTGTGTGTTCTCCCCCCTTCTTTATACAACTGTTGGCATAATGTCTACCACTTCTAGGTAGGCTCTCAAGCACGTCTCCCTCTATGCTATGGATAGAAACAGGCTTCTTCTAGCATGTATTTTTTCCACTGAACAGTAAAATAGCAGCTTCCTCAAGTACTGTGTTATGAAGAAGTTTGAGGCCAGCAGACTTGGAAGTATGTTGTGACTGATTTGTAAGATCTGCTACAGTCATCTATTCCTGTTTTATGTCTTCCTGTATCTTCTACATGCCTCTACTATAGGAATTACCAAACTTCAAAGGGGTGTCCGAGGGTAACATTGTCCTTTCATGTACATAATGCAGGATGCCTACCCAGTACGGTGCCTAGCATATCATTAGTACTCAATAAGCATTTATTAATTAATCTCACAGAAAAAGTCCCAAAGTTTAGGGACAAAGAGAGCTTTCTGTATTCTTAAACAAGCTACTGCTTTCCATATAAAGATAGACGTGTCAACGCTAGAACTGTAGATTTCTAATGAAGGTGCTTTTGAAACATGTGACAGTGCTTTCCCCGCCCCTGCCAGAATTTACAGCAATGCCATCTGGCACTCAACCTGCTTGAGAAAAAAAATACTCACACAGAACTTGACACAGGATCCTATCATGTGCGTAATCACCTAGTTTCCAATCACTGCTATCTAAAGAGAAAATGGTTATATAAGGTGATTTCTGAAACAAAAGTGGGCTGGGGAGGGAGGTCAGGTGATGGTGGAAGAAAACTGAACGGAAACATGAGTGAAAAAGAAAGTTTATGATTGTTTAAAAAAATCCAGTGCATGAGAAAAATTAGCAAAAAAGAACATTTCAATTGAAATTTACTCATTTAGGACTCCCATCTGCTAATCATTCTCAAATCTCTTATATGAACTATATTTTCCATGTAAGTACTGCCATCTACAGTACATGTAGGAATCATGGTATTTTTTTTTTAAAGGGGGGAAATACTGAAATGAAAAGTCTGGCATATCATACGCTAACATTTCCATGCCCTTTAAA
This sequence comes from Trachops cirrhosus, assembly GCA_028533065.1. NCBI lineage: Eukaryota > Metazoa > Chordata > Mammalia > Chiroptera > Phyllostomidae > Trachops > Trachops cirrhosus. The sequence continues at coordinate 117,541,932 of CM052538.1, forward strand.
AAAATTTTTTTAAAATTTTTCTTTTATTGATTTCAGACACACACACACACACACACACACACACACACACACACACATCTGCTGCTCCACCCATCCATGCACTCATGGTTGATTCCTGCATGTGTTCAGACCTAAGATCAAACCTGCAACCCTTGCTCATCAGACAATGCTCCAACCAACTGACCCACCCAGCCAGGGGTCCATGCCCTTTTAAATACACACGCATTTATTAAAATTGCATGGTATGTTTTCTCTTAATCACATATAAGGAAAGGCAATAAGACTCAACGAGATGGTTATTATCTTTTAAAAATTAATATTGTAAAGCTAGAGCTCATGACTTTGTCTTTTAAATTACATATTATGCAACTATAAACAATGATAAAAAAAGAAGGAATTTATAATTTGAACTAGAATTTTAATAATGTTTCTAATATGCCTAAATTCCCATTTATTTCATTTTGCTGTAAGATACAAATTGAGACTCTCCAAGCAGAAATAAAGAAAGTCCCTGTAAGAATTAAACCAATCTCTTACACCTGGTGGGATTCCTCTTTACTGACCAGTGGGTGAGTCTAGGGATAGAGAGCATGAAAGACGAGGAAGAACATCAAAAGCAAACAGAGTGGAAAAGAAAAAAGCAAACAGAATGACTCAAATTTATGGTTACAAGCTGGAAAAGCCTGAATAAAGGTATTCAAAGTCACAGATAACTCATAATTAAAAAAAGAATTTTGGGACTTCCAGTCAAGATGGAGGCATATGTAGATAGACTCTGCATCCTCGAACAACCAAAAAGAGGACAACAACAAATTTAAAAACAGAAAAATCACCAGAACTGCCAGAAAATAAAACTGTATAAAAGTCTGACAACCAAGGAATAAAAGAAGAAACGTTCATCCAGACTGGTAGGAGGGGTGCAGATGGGCAGCTGGGGTGGAGAGGACTCATGGTGAGGAGGTGGCTGGAGAACAGGGCAGGAGAGGCAGTGCTGGCAGACAGGGTGGTCCCACATTTGCTTGTGGATAAACTGGGAGGAACAACTGGGGAGTGAGAGAGACTGCACAACCCAGAGTTCTAGAGAGGGAAAATAAAGCCACGAAACCTCTGGAAAAACCTGTGGGGGTTGTGGTGGTGGGAGAAACTCCCAGCCTCACAGGAGAGTTCATTGGAGAGACTCACAGGGTCCTAGAAGGTTCACAAATCCACCCACCTGAGAATCAGCACCAGAAGGGCCCAATTTTTTTCTGGGTATCGGGAGAAGTGACTCAAAGCCAGCCAAGAGTCAGGCAAGCAGCAGTGTTCCCTCTCTGACATCTCCCCAACAGACGGCACAGAAACCCAGCCATGTGGGTTTCTCCACCCTGGTGAATACCTAAGGCTCTGCCCCTTCCTACATAACAGGCTGCTGAGACAAAGAAATATGGCCCTAATGAAAGAACAGATCAAAACTCCAAAAATAGAACTAAGCGATGAAGAGATCTATGAGATGTAGAGTTCAAAACACTGGCAATCAGGGTGCTCACAGAAATGGCTGAGTATGATCACAAAATAGAGGAATAAGTAAAGGCTATGCAAAGTGAAATAAAGAAAAATATACAGGGAACCAACAGTGACAGGAAGGAAACCAGGACTCAAAAGCAATGATTTAGAGCAGAAGGAAGAAAGTAACATTCAATCAGAACAGAATGAAGAAACAAGAATTTAAAAACATGAGAAGCAGCTTAGGAACCTACAGGACATCTTTAAACATTCCAACATCTGAATTATAGGGGTGTCAGAAGGAGAAGAGGAAGACCAAGACATTGAAAATTCATTTGAAAAAATATTGAAGGAGAACTTCCCCAATCTGGCAAAGGAAATAGACTGCCAGGAAGTCCAAGGAGCTCAGAGAGTCTCAAAGAAGTTGGACGGAAGGAAGTACACACCAAGGCACATCATAATTACATTACCCAAGATTAAAGATAAGGAAAGAATCTTAAAAGCAAGAGAAAAGGGGACAGTTACCTACAAAGGAGTTCCCATTAGACTCTCAGTTGATTTCTCAAAAGAAACCTTGCAGGCAAGAAGGGGCTGGAAAGAAGTATTCCATGTCATGAAAGGCAAGGACCTACATCCAAGATTACTCTACCCAGCAAAGCTTTCACTTAGAATGGAAGGGCAGATCAAGTGATTCTCAGATAAGGTCAAGTTAAAGGAGATCATCATCACCAAACCCTTACTATATGAAATGTTAAAGGGACTTATCTAAGAAAAAGAAGATGATCAAAAATATTAACAGTAAGCCCTGGCTGGCGTAGCTCAGTGGATTAAGCACGGGCTGCGAACCAAAGCATCGCAGGTTCAATTCCCAGTCAGGGCACATGCCTCGGTTGCAGGCCAGGTCCCCAGTGGGGACCACATGAGAGGCAACCACACATTGATGTTTCTCTCTCTCTCCTTCTCCCTCCCTTCCCCTCTGTAAAAATAAATAAATAAATAATCTAAAAAAAAATATTAACAGTAAAATGATAACAAACTCACAACCACCAACAACTGAACTTAAAACAAAAACAAAAACAAACTAAGCCAGCTAGAACAGGATCAGAATCACAGAAATGGAGATCACAGGGAGGGTTATCAGCAGGAAGGGGGAGAATACAGGGGGAGAATAGGGGAAACTGTTAAGGGAATAAGAAGCATAAATGGTAGGTACAAGATAGACAGGGGGAGGTTGAGAATAGTATGGGAAATGGAGAAACCAAAGAACTTATATGTATGACCCATGGACATGAACTAAGGGGGCCGGAATGCTGGTGGGAGGGGGCGGTGCAGGGAAGAGGAGAATAAAGGGAGAAGAATATGGGACAACTGTAATAGCATAATCAATAAAATATATTAAAAAAAGAAGTTTGATTTTGGAGATAACCAATGATATTAAGAGAATAATGAGAATGTTTCTGGTTTAAACAATTATTCTTATCTGGTTATTAAATATCATCTTTCTTTGCAAATCTCATCACATTGTGGTTGCTGCAGGTTTGATAACAGGAAAAATAGGTGACAGTCATTACTTCCCCTCCCCCCTCACCCTTCCCCCATCTCCAAAGGACCACTGTACTACTTTGCTACATGGTGCTACTTGGACAGTGTTGTCTGGGGATGGAATCAGCCCCCCTTGTTTCCCACCCCCCACATCTCTAGTTATTAAAACCTAACCTAATCATCAGGACCCAAATTAAATGCAAATGTCTCCGTAAAGTATTCTTTGATTCCTCCTTACCTAGAAATAGTTTTCCTTAGCCTATGAATTTTTTAGCTCTTTTCTTAAATATTTCTTAGGGCCCTTATAAATATTCTATATATTAAAAATGTGAGTATTTATAGGATTATAATTCCTTGACAAAGAACTGCATTTTATTCATCTTTGCATCTGCCATAGCAGCTAGCACAGTGCCTGGCACAGAATATAAAGTCAATCAATATTTAATGAATAATGTATGCTTACATTTGAAAGTTTACACAGCTTACAGTAAACCAAATAGTTCTTTTGAGTAAAAAGACTCACGGACATTACAGTGTAGTGATTGTGGGAGGAGGGGTTATAAGGGGTTAAATGGCAATGGAAAAAACACAATAAATAAAAATAAAATATATAACAAAAACAGAAAAATTGAAGAGAAAAAACAGTTCTTCTGAGAAACATCATGGCACAAAGATGAACAAAATGGTTTTTGTTAGGTATTTCTTATACAAGGAAAGCTGGAATCTGACAACAGTAAAATACACTACATACCTATGGTCATCGTTTTTATGAGTAATAATTAGTGTCATTAAGTCACCAGCAGTCTAGTGGCAGCTTAATATTACAGCTTGTTAGACCTATGGCTGGGTTAGAGGCATGTGACTTACAAGGAACTTAACTTAACTTCTTAAGTTCTTTACTAATTGTTAGTCTACATTATAGTTTAGGCAGGTTCTACTGTTGCCCGGGAGATGTCACAGCTACCGGAAAGGAAAATATAAACAAATTTTAAAACATACCAAATATTCAGAAGAAAGGCACATATTAAACAGAATCTATAGCTTATGTTGACTGATTTAGTTTCTTGGGGGCCTCTTAACTACAGCATTAAAATGCTCTCCCAAAGTATTCAATTATTCAAGCCCTCGATAAATTTACTCAGAGTCCCTGTGTTTGCTCCTATGTGTTAAGTAGAGCTGCTTTGACTCCCTGTCTTGGTAATGTGGCCTAATGTAGTAGGTGTCCTATAGGGTCCAATGGCACAGCCTCCCCTATCACCCAAGCTGGGTACAACTAAATCCTCCTCTTATAGTTGAGCCTTGGTGGTTATTGGCAGATCAACAAGAGGGATTTACCCAGGCTAGTCTGCTGCAAGGATTGGCTGTGGCCACTGACTACCAACCTCCACCCTCTGTGAAGGATCAGCTGTGCAGGGGCAGGGTGGTGGAGCTCCAATGTTGTCTGTAGCTGTCCACTGAGTGTGCTGGCCCTGAGGTTCCCAGGTAACGCAGGCCAAGGTCATCCCCCACCTGTGTTTTGCCTGGGGCCACCCTGCCTGAGCTATAAAGCAATCTGAGATGGCTGCTAATTGTGCTGGGTTTAGAGATTCCCAGGTGAAGCCAAGCTGTGGATCTAGGCTGACTGCTGCTAGTTCTGGGCCTTGGACTCAATGAGGCCAGCTGTTGCTTGTTTGATAGGATTTAGAGAGTTGTGAAGCATAAGCCAAGACCAGCTAGTCAGATGGAAATGCGGCTTGGATGGGTCCATAAGTTGGGTGAGACAGAGCCTCTGGGGATCTCCAGGCGGGTCAAACAGTATCAGCCAGGTTGATGGAGTCTCAGATATAGTACCAGCTTGCTGGCTCTGTGGTGCGAGGGTTTAGAAAAGGGACAATGGCCTCTGCTTGCTTTGATGCCAGAGACTTCAGTTTCTCCCTATATGCCACTGGTGCCTTTCAAGCTGCCACCTGAGTGCTGGAGCTCAGAGGGAGTGAGTCTGAGTAGGTGAGTCCGTGTCTGCGTTCTTTAAGAGGAACTACTTGGGGGTCCAGAAGTTTCTTCCACTGACTCAATCCCTGTTGGTTTTTGAAGCCAGAAGTTTTGGAGGCTTTACCTTCCTGGCACTGGAATCATGGGCTGGGGTGTGTGGTGTGGGGCAGGGACTCCTCAGTCCTGAGATATCCCTCCTAGATTTTTATCCACCACATGTGGGTGAGGGACCAGCCTGTTCTGTGTCTGTGCCCCTCCTACCAGTCTGGATGGATGTGGTTTCTTTAATTCTGTAGTTGTCAGACTTCTACTCAACTCGATTTCTGACAGTTTTGAGCGATGGTTTTTTTACATTTTAGTTGTAATTTTGATATGGGTGTGCAAAGAGCAAACCATGTCTGCTTGTGCTGCCATCTTGACCAGAAGTTCTCGAAGCTGGGAAGCTGGAGTTTTTGAATTTAAATTCCAGCTCTCTCACGTGCTAGCTGTGTAACCTCAGGAATGTTACTTAACCTCTCTAAGCCTCAGTTTCCTTATCTGTAAAATGGGAACTAATATTAGTTCTTACCTGATAGGATTTGTTATAAGGATTAAATAATTAATTTAATAATTTATTTGAACATATATCCCACAGTAAGAGCTGTATGAATTTTTGCTAAATAAAATCTGTCCTCAGTCATTTAGATGTTCATCTGATATAAGAAAAAGTTTGGCCCAGGATTGATAAGGTCTTCAGGTGTATCTATTATGACAACAGCAAGTGGGACTTAAAAAAATGTTTTCTATTTTTGAAGAAGTCCTGCTCTGACTTTGTCTTTTCTCCCCTATGATTTCTAAGCATGCCTCTATAATGCTAGTTAAAAGACAGTTATTTGGGAATTGGTATGCATCTTTCTCAGGATCTTTAAGTGTTCACTTCCACCAAATCTGCCATGCCACTAAGGAAATGAGAGGGGAAAAGAGGATATTTATCACTTTCTTTATTAGATATATGATAGTAAGCATTATAGCTGGTGACAGGGTGGTTTGGAATCTGAATAAAATTATATAAAATCAAGAAGAGCTCCCACATAGAGGTGATGCTGTGATACCTTAAGAGTAATATATTGTAGTAGAGCCTTCCAATAATTTATCAATGAAAAATCAGCTAATGGCCTCATTCCTAATAACAATCTCTGTAACATGAATAATAAGAAAAGTAACCTTGAAAGGTTACCCCAAGAAAGTAAGTGTCACTGAGACTCACGACACTGGAAAGGTATGTTCTGTTCTAATAATACTGTTGTGGTCCATGCACAGTGGTGATTCGCTAATCATCACAGATTACTGAACAGATATAAACACAATATACAGCTGTAATGGGAAATACCACCTCTTCCAGCATTGGGGAGAGTTTTCATTCTGGTAAAAGTAGAGCACCTGATAACTTGATACCACATTGACAATTTCATTTCTCAGAAAGTAGGGGAAACAACAGAGAGAACTGCTATTCAGGACTACGTAATGACGACAAGAAGGAAACTGTAGGTGATGTAGGAGTGATAAGAACTTTCTTATTAATCCTTACGAGAGGACATGCACTTTGATTTTTGTAAGAGTGAGAGGGAAACCTCCCATATGCACCCCAACCAGAGATTGAACCCGCAACCTAGGTATGTGCCCTGAAAATATTATGGGATCGAACCCATAACCTTTTGGTGCATAGGATGATGTTCCAACCAACTGAGCCACCCAGCCAGGGCTGGAGTGACAAGGGCTTTAAAAAAAATGATGCTGTTTGCTAACCTGGACTTTATAATAGCAAAAAAGGGAACCCTTTTGTATGGGAGGAACCTAGACCCCAGGAGAGTAAATTTTGAAGTGTTCAGAGATAGGATGGGGAACCTAAGAGATATGAAAGGTTAGGTTTTAAAAATAAATTTATAGCCCTGGCTCAGTTGGTTGAGCGCCAGGCTGTGAACTGAAAATGTGCCAGTTCAATTCCGTCAGGGCACATGCCTGGGTCACTGACCAGGTCCCCAGTTGGGGATGTGTGAGAAGCAACCTATTGATGTTTCTCTCACATATAGTTGTTTCTTTCCCTCCCTTTCTCCCTCCCTTCCCTTCTCTCTAGAAATGAATAAATAAAATCTTTCAAAAGCGATTAGGTTCCTGTTAAAGGTGAGATCATATGGTATTTATCTTTCAATGTCTGGCTTATTTCGCTTAGCATAATGCTTTCCAGCTCCATCCATGCTGTTACAAAGGGTATGAGCTCCTTCTTTCTTTTGCCTTTAACAGGAACCTAAACAACAAAACAAAGAAACAAGTAAAATATAACAAAAGACACTGAAATAGAGGACAGGTTGTCAGTGACCAGAGGGGAGAGGGGAGGGAATTTCAGGGGAGAAGGGAAGGGTTTACAGGAACAAATATAGAGGACACATGGACAAAACTAGGGGGGTTGGAAAGGGGAGGGAGGAGGGGAG
>CM052538.1:117549891-117585329 GCA_028533065.1 Trachops cirrhosus
GAGGACAGGTTGTCAGTGACCAGAGGGGAGAGGGGAGGGAATTTCAGGGGAGAAGGGAAGGGTTTACAGGAACAAATATAGAGGACACATGGACAAAACTAGGGGGGTTGGAAAGGGGAGGGAGGAGGGGAGGGATGGGTGGGTGGGCTGGAATGGGAATAAAGGATAGAAACTGTACTGAATAAACTAAAATAAAAAAAACAACTCTTTAAAAAGCAATGATAAAAATATTTCAAAAATAAAATTATGATATTATTTACTCTAATGAGGAACACTAAAGGGAAACAACTAAAGAAAAAAACAGGTGGAGATAGATTTATCAAAGGACAAATGCAAAGACTGGCACAAACACACTATAGTATTAGGAAGTTAATGCCCAGAATGAGGTAAATATTTCTTTTTCCTACCCACATAATCTCCCCCGCCCCGCCACAGGTCAGAATTGCTTTTAAGTTCTACCTTGGAGTGAAGAAATCAAAGAATTAGAACCTCAGCCTAGGAATAGAACTTGGGAGTCCAAAATGGAAAAAAGGCAATATATGTTAGGGTCCTGGCAGTGTCCAAAATAGGCTATTTTATGGCCAACAGAGTGGTCTGAGTGGACCTTAAAATCAGGACATGTAGACCTGGCTGGTGTAGCTCAATGGACTGAGCAGCGGCCTGCAGACTGAAAAGTTGCACGTTTGATTCCCAGTCTAGGGCACAAGCCTAGGTTGTAGGCCAGGTTGGTTCCCAGTTTGGGGCGTGTGAGAGGCAATCACACATTGATGTGTCTTTCCCTTTCTCCCACCTTTCCCAAATAAATAAATAAATAAATAAATAAATAAATAAATAAATATCTTTAAAAAAAATCAAGACATGTTAACTTTGGCTGAGGGTGCTAGAGGATCTGTACGAATCTGGGAGACAGAGCTGTCCCCATCTGTAGATCTTGGTGGTATGTCTCTATTTCTCTTGACTTCTCCCTCAGGTAATTGTTATCGTTGAGCTTCTTGGCACTTTTCCTGAATATGCTTGAATTTTTGTTTTTTGAGATTTTGCTCTGAGGTTCTTGAACCACGTATGTAGTACTGTTCAAGTTGGATATGTGCCATTTTTTAAGGCCACTTCTTCCAAAGAATGGAGTTGGGACCTGTGTTCTTATTGAATAATGTCTCTAAACCTTCTGTCTCTTGGTGAACACTGTTCATTTATTCCATGGACGCCTCTGGTGCCTGACTTTAGTGAGATCCTCTATGTCAGGCATCTGTTAATATGCTGCTCACATATTCAGATCCAGTGAATAGTTATTATTATGGAAAACAAAATAACCTTTTAAAATGTTTGGAGCATTTAGTGTAATATTAAGAAACGATAACTAAAAAAGTAAATGTTCAAAATTATGTCCAAGTTGGAAATGTAAGACAAAAGATAGAATGAGAAAAGAAATGCAAGACAAGGGAGGGGAACTGAAGAAAAAAATTACTTCAAATGAGTTTTTCTTAGGCCTGGATGAATTTCACCCTTAAGATACCCATGAAACATATACATATAATCATGCAACCATCCCTGGTTATCTCTAAAGAAGGCAGAACAAAAGTCTGGAGATAAACAAATATGATTGTGATTTTCAAAAGAAAAGGAAATATCGATTTTGAATACTGGAACACCAGCTCAAGAAGGGAGCAAGACCAACAGAGGCCAGAGTGGTAGCATGACCAAGGTCATAGTTAAACACTGGAGTGGCTGGTGGGACACTGCCTCTGAGGCCTGCTCCTGGACCCTTGGGTGAGTGTGCATGCATGCACACACACACAGTCACAGTACGGGAGGATACTGACCTCCTGTTGTTGCTGTGAGATGTCTCTAACTACATCTGTGTCTTTACCCTCTCCAGGGTCAAAGCCCCAAGAGGGAGAGCCCAATGAGCTGAGCACATACCTGTGTATGTCTTAGTTACAGGGTGGGGACCAGGGTGCAGTGCCTAAGGCACCTGCCTTAGGTACAAAATTTAAAGAAGCACCAACACTCACTTTTAAGATAAACAGTATTAATACAGTATTTTAAAAAATCAAAATCAATGCAAAAAAATCATGATGAACAAAATATCAAAATTTAAAGAAAGACATGCTCAAGAATTAGTGCCATGCCAAGTCGTATTGGTGCCTGAGGCAAAAGGGAAAACCAATAATACTGATCCCATCTTTCTTGAAAACATCTTTTAATGTTTTGTGCATCACATATTTTTTGCATTAATTATAATTTTAAAAAATATTGCATTAAAATATTTATCTTAATTACTGGGATTTTTGGCATCCCCTTAAATGTTGCAGCTGAGATGAGCGCCATGCTCTCCTCACCCCAGTCCCAGACCTGCCTCTAGTTGCCAACAAGCAACAGGAGGGACTGTCCGAAGGCATCTTATTTTTCCGCTATGGGAGGCATGGCTCTACAACAAAAGTGAGTGTGAATGGCCCTTCTGTCTGCAACACAAATCTGTTCTGCCTCCCTCTTCTAGATCTTTACGTCTCAGTTTAGATACCACTTCTTCACTACTGGTTTAGGTATTCCTCTTTGTGCTCCCTCAGTGTGCTGTTCTTAAGCTTAATATTGATGACAGTGTTTTGCAATTTATTTGTTTATATCCTCCTTCCAGACTACAATGTTAGATGACATAGATTCTAGAATATTCATCCCTGCATCACTCTAAAACCTAACAGAGTACCTGGCACATATTTGTCCCTCAATAAATATTTGCTGAATGGGTGGCATGGAAGCCATGTCATAGGGATATAATTGAAATTAAAAGTGTTGATTTGGAAAAGAACAGACTCAGGAAAATATAAATAGCTGTCCTTATCTGTCTGAATGGCTGTCATGAGGAAAAAGGCTGAGCTTGCTATTTCTCAATCTTTTGTCTGCTTTCAACCCTCCTGGGTGGATTCATTATATATCCATCACAAGTGGCTCACAGTGGTATTAACTATACATTAAGTCTGGGATTTTTTTTGAGGGTGGTTATGGTGGTACATATGTGGGAGAGGCTCTCATACCTCTGAGAATACTGTATCAGAATAGTAGAGAAGCAGTACATGTGTTATTGTCCCTTGACCTGAGAATCATGGGACCAGTTTTTCTTATCCCCTATAGCTTTGCAGGAGAGACCTAGAACCCACCATCAAATATTATCCCAGGATAGGTTTTGGCTCGATATAAGGAAGAATTTTTAACCTTCAGAGCTGTCTGTAAACAGAATGGGTAAACATGTGAAATGAACAATGTGCCATGACCACAAACCCTGCAGTTCGTCGTCAGGGTGTTGCTAAGTGAACCGGCAGAAAGTGGAGTGAAATTTGGGGTGTGGTGCAAACAGTGGACCTTGAAAAGATATATCCATGTCCTAATGCCTGGAACTTACGAATGTGACCACATTTGGGAAAAGGATCTTTTCAGATGTAATCAAGTTAAGGATCTCCTAGATGAGATCATTCTTAAATCCAAGGATTTTATAAGACACAGGAAAGAAGCTAGGAGACACAGAGAAAAGGCAATGTTAAGGTGAGTATGGGGAAGTTTAGACAAGGAGACTTATAAGACCTTCTACACCTAAAAATCTTTGTTTCTAGTTATTTCTTGCCTAGTGGGGGAAAAAAATGGGTCCATGTGGAAAGCTACCACTTCATAAGGTTTTCCTGTAATGTTTCTAGAAACTTTCCAGAAACAGACACCTCTACTCTCCAGGCAGAAGAGAAGAAGCATATTGAGGCAGGCATACAGAAATTCACCAATAAATTAACTGGTGACATGATAAAGTCCATAGTACCAGCCTATCTCTAACAAAAGCATGAAGCTGTGTCTAACATGTAGGGTGCTATTAAAATATTGATCTTAATTATGGAGTTCTTTGGCATCCCCTTAAATGTTGCAGTTGAAGTGGACTCCACCCAAATTTCATGGTCACTTAGGGAATGGCAGCTAAGCCAAATTATGCAGGTAAGAAAGTAAGACCACTCTACTGAGTGGTCACCAAACATTTCTTAAGTCTTCAGTGTCTAAACACTGTCACATGTAGGCCACTAGTTTTTAAAATTGCTGTATGTCCCTTTGAAGAAAATGTGTCTCCATAGGCCCATCTCACTCCACCCTTGATACTAGTTTACAAAATGAGCTTAAAAAACCTGAATACTTTATAAACTTTCAAAGAAAATGGGAATACCCAAAAAGAATGATGTTCCAATTTCGCACCCTTTTTTGGTTGTTAATTAAAAAGGGAGATAGCGTAACTAAAACAAAGGAATACATCTTGACTGTATGGCACCAAACAGTTCTTTTTCTTACATCACTAAATTATATTTATAAGACAGAATACTTTGAATAAAAAGAAATATTTTTCTTCTTCCATTAAAACTTCCTTTGCTGATCACAAAACCGATTCCTTAAACAGGCTGTGTATGATGGAGGTGGGCTGCACACAGATCCAAACCAAGGTGTCTTTGCTCCCGAGCTCTTAACCACACTGTCTTCCAAGTTATTATTCTATTGGTATTAACAGGCTACCCTGAGCTTGCTCACTGGCTTCCAAATTTATTCAGTTCAAAATATTTAATAAAAGTGTACTATGTGAGAACATGTTGGACTACAAACATGAAAAACATGAGGAATGTAAGGAGTAGAGTGACAAGTGGGGAAGAAAAGACATGTACATAAATAACTATAACATAAGGTAAAGCATGGCAAGTGCTACAAGAAAAGTAGAGACAAAATATTATAGGAATTCCAAGGAGGGAAGAGACTACTTTTAGCTTGAAATAAGAGTAGAGTGGTGGAATCGGGGAATAATTTTAGATGAGCTTATGTGATCTTTCTGAGTCACCTCCATAGAGGGAATGAGCAATGGAGTGCTGCTGCCGCTGCTGCCATCAACTATTAACTGAGCATTTATGATGTGGTCAACATTTAAAATGCATTCTTTTATTTACTAATTCTCACCAAAATCCAAAGGGTAGGTATTTATCCTCCTTTTAGAGGTGATGTGATGAGAGAGATATACGCTCACTCAATAATAAAGGATGCCTCATGGGTAGAGTGCCCAATGCCAACATGTATGCTACAAATAACTGGAGGGATACTTCTCAAATGGCATTAAACTACAGATCTAGTGGGCAGAAAAGAATTATATTTGGTTCTAGGATGGGAAGTAGAGAAGGCAAAGGCAGTGAAGAAACAGGGTTGGGATAGGAATTTACATCTTTGACCTAGAATAGTCGGTTTGTCTGTCTATTCCAGGGTTCTTAACTGGGGGGTGATTTTGCCCCCAGGACACCTGGCAATGGGTAGAGACAATTTTGGTTTTCACAACTGGAGAAGTTGGGGAGGGGAGTGCCACCAGCGTCTAAGTGGGTAGAGGCCACCCAGATGCTAAACATCTTACAATGAAAAATATAACCCACAACAAGAAATTACCTAGCCTAAAATGTCAGGAGTGCCAAGGTTAGGAACCCCTGGGCTATTCTGTCTGGTCTAGCTAGTTGAGGTAGAACCAGGAATATTATATAATTCAGAGAGTGAGTCAGAAAAAAGAAGATGAAAAGGGTAAAGGATGAGAATGTAGCAAAGAAAAAGAAAAAAACTCTGTAGCTCCAAGCTTGCTAATTAGAATGAGAAACATTAAAAAGAAAAGAAAAAAGAAGAGCTACTCTTCTTTTATAGTTTCTGACACATGGAAAGAAGTAAGAATAGAGCATAGGAAAGGAGAGGCAAATGAAAGTCTTTCTCAAAATTAAAACTGGAAACGAGAATCAAGACTACTTGTCCCACAGCAGGCTCAATGTCAGGAACCTGAAGTCACACCGTTCTACTGAATACCCAGTGACATGTAAGCAAATAGAAAGTCTTTTAACACTAAGAAAATGAAGCAAATTATAACAAGGTATTTTGGTGAGGTTTGTGAAAACAAGTTAAAAAAAAAAAGACAAACACTGAGGGGTTAAGATAGACTGAGAATATCTGTGATGTAATGATGTAAAATATTTTAAAATTTGATTTATGACTAATGCACAGTTTTGTTATATATATTTTTAAATAAATGAGTTTTTAAAAATGTAGTAATCTACCTTTAAATTAAGTTTACCTAACCTGGCTTTCTAGATTGAGGTGGCCAAGGTTCATCTAATTTCCTGGGAAGAATGAATTTAGGAAGGGACAACATTGTCTAAATAAAAAAAGCAAAGAAAAATGATGGATTTGGCCACTTAAAAACTCAAAACTTCTATATACCAAATATCATAAACACCATTAATAGGCAAACTGGGGAAATATTTGCAATAAATATAATATAATAAAGGACAATACACTTACTTTATAAAGAATGCACAAAACAAAATATTATTAATATTGAGTTGTGAGATTGTGTGTATTCTTTGTTGGAAACTATTTGCCAGATTTTCTAAAGTAAACATGCATTTTTAAAAGCTTTAAAAAGTATCAGTAACATCAAGAATTGGGTTATGTCACCTCACCTAAATAAATTTAAACAATCAGACACTATTTTTCAAAGATTGGGAATCTAAAGCTGCCAAAAAAGCTGAGGTTTCACCTCTGTTCAGTTCCTTTCAAGAAAATGCTAAAGCCCTCAGAAATACCACAGCACCCTCTTTTGGAAGAAATGCATTGTTTTTTACAAGAGCCTCCTGGGCTCGCTGTATTTTTATAGTTGAAAGAGTCTTTAAAGATTATGAAGCCTGGCCCTGGCTTGTGTGGATCAGTGGACTGAGTGCCAGCCTGTGAACCGAAATGTCACTGGTTCAATTCCCAGTCAGGGCACATGCCTGGGCTGCAGACCAGGTCCCTGGTTGGGGGTGTGTGAGAGGTAGCCAGTTGATGTTTCTCTCCCTCTCTTTCCCTCTCTCTGAAAATAAATAAAATCTGAAAAAAAATTACAAAATCTGGTCTCCTCATTTCATAAAGAAATTGGGGTTCAAAAAGAAGAGACCACCTGAGGTCATAAAGAGAGGTAGCAGCAGAGCTGGAAGTGGACCCCCACATAAGACACAACTAGAGCTTATTTTTTTCTGATCTTCTCGTTCTTTATTCAATAAATATTTTAAGAATTAAAAAAATACTATTCCTCCAATCTTTGGTAAGTATGAAGGCTGATAGTCAAAAAGGTACTGTATTTTGCCATGTATAATGTATACTTTTTTGCCCAAATTTTTTGAGGGAAAAATAAAGGTGTACATTATACGTGGGTAGTACTAATTGTGTATTTATATAAATGTTTTTAATTCTTTTATTTATACTTATGCATTAGAAGTGCAACTCTAGGAAGCAATAACAATATCTGTATGTAAAATAATACTCTGGAATACAATAATTGGTTTTGTTTCTAAATATAAATAAAAAATTGAATTAAGAAATTAAAACAAAAGATTTTCTACCAGAAAGTTAGGGCAAAAAAAAAACATGGGTGTGTACTATACATGGCAAAATACGGTACTTTAGGCACCCAGCAATTTAAAAGTATTATTTTAGAAAGACATGTCCATTCTTGACTGTTGCTTGGTTCAAAGTCAGAAAAAGAATTTATAAAACCTTACAACCTCTGCATTTGTCTATTAATAATACATCCTTCTTCTAAAAAGAAGCAACAGGTGATGAGAGAGTATAATCATTCTGTTTAATTCTAGATAACAAAATCTTAAAATGAGAATACATTCAATATTAATTTGGGACTTCTGAGAAAATGTTACCATAATTGTGCTGGAATATTATTCTGGAGTAAAGTCCTACAATTACATTATTTTGGTGGGTTTATAAATGGCTATTCATAAAAGAAAAGTAATAGTATATAACTCTTTTCCAAAAATATAAAATAATATAGGGACTGTCATTTAAACTTTTATCATTCTCCTATTACTAGATCTTAGTGTTCTTTGAAAGAATACCCCATGTTTTCCTCTTACTTGATGGATGACTGACAAAAAAAAAAAGGCCATTATGACAAATGATGTGTAAAGAATAACGTATGGCGTTTATCATCATTGGCATTAAGAGCTTTTACAGTATAATGAACAGATGGACTGGGGATACAATACTCCCCAGTATTGGCTGATACTCATTTATTTATAAATGTAGAACTATAATAATAATTGATTCTTTTGACAAACATTGACTGAGCAACCAGTATCTGCCAGCCATGGTTTTAGGAGCTGGGAAGACAGACGTGAATAAAAGAAGCAAGGTCTCTGCTGTCATGGAAAGTACATTCCTGGGAGGGGGGGGGTCCCTGCTGGTAAACAAAAACAAATAAACAAGCTGACTGCAAAGTGTGAAGATACTAAAAATGGTACCCAGGGACAACCTTAAAAATAATCTTTACAGTGTTATACACCCACTGAAAAATGTTCATCAGTTCCACCATGGCATCCGAGCCAATCCTAAATATATCATTGTCTATTATGATGCAATGTAATGTGGGCATGAAGCCTACAGTGACTTACTTTACTGAAGAAAATTGAAAGAGTTGAACTATTTTGCCTTTTCCCCCCAAAAGCGCAGCAGGCATGTCTTTGTATTACAGATATCTAAATTTTTTTCCAATGCTAAATTAGGCAACATCTCAAATATTTCTAGCTAATCACATGTGTTGATCTTCAAGATAATTGATATTTATCAACATGAGACTCTTCCTGCAAAATTCTGCCACTATTAGAATACTAGCTATTCTTGCCACTCTTGCTGACTTTCCAGTCTAAGTCTTCTCCCTGGGATGGTCAAGGCTCATAACTATAAGCAAAAAGTTAAAAATCAAAACCACCCAGATATGTCTGCAATCAGATGTATTTTATATGATTTTAAGTATTTTTATTGATTATGCTATTACAATTGTCCCATTTTTTCTGTCCTTTATTCCCCTCAACCCTGCACCACCCATCCCTCCAACACTCCCCACCTTATTTCATGTCCATGGGTTGTACATATAAGTTCTGTGTCTTCTCCATTTCCCAGACTATTCTTAACTTCCCCCTGTCTATTTTGAGCCTATGAATTATGCTTCTTATTCCCTGTCCCCTGTCCCCCCCATTCTCTTAGTTTGTATTTCTTTTTGTTTTTAGGTTCAGTTGTTGATAGTTGTGTTTGTTATCATTTTACTGTACATATTTCATATTTTCATATTTCATATTGATTTCATTTTTTTCTTAGATAAGTCCCTTTAACATTTCATATAATAAGGGCTTGGTGATGATGAACTCCTTTAACTTTACGTAATCTGGGAAGCACTTAATCAGTCATTCCATTCTAAATGATAGCTTTACTAGATAGGGTAATCTGGGTTGTAGGTCCTTGCTTTTCATGACTTTGAATACTTCCTTCTGGCCCCTTCTTGCCTTCAAGGTTTCTTCTGAGAAATCAGATGACAGTTTTATAGGAACTCCTCTGTAGGTAATTGTCTCCTTTCCTCTTGCTGCTTTTAGGATGCTCTCCTTTGTGTAATCTTGGGTGATTTGATTATGATGTGCCTTGGCATGTTCCTCCTCGGATCCAACTTCTTTGGGACTCTTTGAGCTTCCTGGACTTGCATGTCTATTTCCTTCACCAGATTGGGGAACTTTTCCTTCACTATTTTTTCAAGTGAGTTTTCAGCTTCTTACTCTTCCTCTTTTCCTTCTGGCACCCTTATGATTTGGATACTGGAATGTTTAAAGTTGTCTAAGAGGTTCTGAAGCCTCTCTTCATTTTTTTGAATTCTTTTCTCTTCATTCTGTTCTGATTGAATGTTTATTTCTTCCTTCTGCTCCAAATCATTGCTTTGAGTCCAGTTTCCTTCCATTCACTGTTGGTTCCCTATATATTTTTATTTCACTTTGCATAGCCTTCACTTTTTCCTCCATTTTGAGACCATACTCAACTATTTCTGTGAACATCCTGATTGCCAGTGTTTTCAACTCTGCATCTGATAGGTTGGCTATCTCCTCATTGTGTAGTTCTATTTTTGTAGCTTTGATCTGTTTTTCCATTTAGGCCATATTGCTTTGTCTCTGCACACCTGTTACTTAGAAAGAGGCGGAGTCTTAGGTATTCACTAGCGTGGGGCACCCCACTTAGCTGTGTTGTGGCACTGTATGTGGGGGAGAGTCCAAGAGGGAACAATGTCAGTTGCTTGGCTCTCTCCCCACTTTCTGTCACTTTCCTTGCTTCCCACAAGTGGACTGTTCTCTTTAAGGTGCAGATTTCTGGATTGGTGGGCTTGTGTATGTTCTAGGAAACTGTGGGCCCCTCCAACGGATTCCCCTGTGAAACTGCAAGTTTCTTCTGCTATTGCAACCCCCAAAGGATTTACAGCCAGAGATTTTGAAGTTTTAGTTTCTTGTGCTGGAACCCTGGGTTGCGCAATCTGTCTCATTCCCCAGTTGCTCCTACTGGCTTATCTGAATGTGAATGTGGGACATCCTGGTCTGTCAGCTGCCGCCTTGACATGTGTCCTTTCGGCCTTGGCTTCCTGTCTCTGCCCCTCCTACCTATCTGGATGAATGTTTCTTCTGTAACTCCTTGGTCATTGGACTTCCATACAGTTCAATTTTCTGGCAGTTCTGGGTATGTTTTAAAAATTGATTATTGTCCTTCTTTTGGTTGTGTGAGGAAGCTAAGCAAATCTACCTAGGCCTCCATCTTGGCCAGTATTATTTTATATGATATTTTAAAAATAATTTATTTATTTATTTTTAGAGAGAGGGGAAAGGAAGGAGAAAGAGAGGGAAACATCAATCAGTTGCTGCCCCAACTGGAGATCTGGCCCACAATCCAAGCATGTACCCTGACTGGGAATTGAACTGGCAACCCTCTGGTCTGTGGGCTGGCGCTTAATCCATTGAGCCACACCAGCCAGGGAATATTTTATATGATTTTTAACTTTTCCTCATCCATTTTCTGGAGGAAATACTATTGAAAACAGAGAATGAGACTGAAACATCTTCACGATCCAAAATTAAATCCACATTTTGTTAGTGGAAAAAGAAAGACTATACATGTCTTTTGACAAATAATTAATGGAGACACTTTATAAATATGAACACTGTTCTAGTTAGTCAGCCAAAGGTCTTTCTTTTAGTCAATAAAGTAAAAACTTTGATTCATAATACCTCATCTGTTTTTCCATTTGTGTTTCCACGTTGTGTTTGTGCATGTATGCGGTTCTGAGTTTTAATCAATACCACAGTCAGAATACAGAACAAATTTTATAATTCAGTGTTGGTTAATATTTTAACAGAATGTATTTATTTTTATAATTAAATGTAAAGATCTTATCTATTTTAGAGAGTGTTCTAGCAAAAATGGGAGAAAATAAACTGGTGGAGCATGAAACCTGATAGAGGATATCAGAGAAGTAGTAAAATTGCTCAGCATTGCTATAGGGAATGTAATTCAATTCAGAGTCCTAGAGATGCCAAGAAGTCAAGAAAAATAATGAAAGGGGGAAGAAAACCCTAAGGAGTTTCTGACAAAGGAACCAAAAATAAAAATGACCTCAACATGAAAGGGTATAATTAGGGTTTGCTGTGAATACCACTACTTCTTTTGCATTCATTAGGAAATTGGACTAAGTCAGTACATTCAGACATTGAAGCTATATGAGGAGGAATGCACTCCTTAAGTTTGAAGGTCTAGAACTGCACTGCCCAATATGGGAGCCACTAGCTACATGTTACTGTTGAGCATTGAAACACAGTCAAACCTCGGTCCTTGAACGTCTCCCATCTTGAACAATTCAGTTCTCAACCAAGTTGTTCATGGAAAAAAATGTCTCGGTTGTCAAACAAAACTTTGGGTCTTGACCCACCAACCCTTTCATATTGACACCTGTATGACCAGTCACGTGTCTCTCAGGCAAAAAACAAAGGAGGGAATGAGTATGTTTGAGTCAGTTTATCACTAAACCTCGTGCTGTTAACACCTCAGGAAATTGTGCTGTGAATATTTTTGCTTTTGTTGTTGCTTATTATTAAATACATACAGTAAATCACCATGGCTCCTAAGAAGGTTAGTATAGCAGCAAAGTGAAAAGGAATGTTGTGAGAACAACAGAGTTTTTAAAAAATTGCAAAGTATGATAGAGGTGTTCATATGCCTAATCTGGCAATCTGGCTCTTGAGCATGGCATGGCAAAGTCAACAATTAGCACAATTTTAAAACATAAAGAGGCCATCAAGAGTGCTGATGTTGCTAAGGGTGTGAAAGTGCCCACAAAACAAGGATCACAGGCAACTGAAGAGGTAGAAAAATTGTTGTTGATTTGGATAAACGAAAAGCAGTTTGCCGGTGACAGCATTTCAGAGGCAATGACATGTGAAAAAGCAAAGATGCTGCACACTGACCTCCTGAAAGATACCCCTGGGATGCGTGCTGAAAGTGATTCATTTAAGGCTCATATGGGGTGGTTTGATAAATTTAAGAAAAGAAACAGTATTCATAGTATAGTGAGGCATGGGGAGCCTGCCAGTTCTAACAAAGTAGCTGCTGATGATTTTGTGACAGAATTTCAAGAATATGTAGAGGCCAAGGAATCTGTTCACCAACAAATATTCAGTTGTGATGAGACAGGCCTCTTCAGAAGAAAATACCAAAGGGAAGCTATATCACACAGGAGGAGAAGTCACTGCCAGGACAAAAGCCGGTGAAGGACAGGCTGATGTTACTGTAGTGTGGGAATGCAAGTGGGGACTGGAAATTGAAGCCTCTACTTGTCTACCACTCTGACAACCTGTGAGTTTAAAAACAAAATGTCATGAAAAACAAGTTGAGTGTGATGTGGAGGCCTAATAGCAAAGCTTGGGTAACCAGGCAATATTTTATCAAGTGGATTCATGCAGTGTTTGCCTCAATTGTGAAGATATACTTCTGGGAAAAGCAATTGCCACTCAGGGCACTTCTTATAATGGACAGTGCCCCTGCCCAACCTCCAGGCTTAGAGATGGACTTGGTGGAGATGTATACCTTCTTCACTGTTAGGTTCTTGCCACCTAACTCCTCTCAGCCAGACCATGGACCAGCAGGTCGTTTCTAATTTTAAGAAACTCTACACAAAGGCACTGTTTCAGAGGTGTTTTGAGGTGACCTCTGAAACGAAATTAACCCTCAGGGAGTTCTGGAAGGAACATGACAATAGTCTCCCGTGCTTGAGGCTCATAGACAAAGCATGGGGAGAAGTGTCTTCCAGGATCATGCAATCAGCCTGGAAGAAACTGTGCCCTCAGTCTGTTGCTAAAAGAGATTTTAGGGGCTTTGAGGATGAGCCTGTGTCTGTTGTAGAAAGTACTGTGTCTCTGGGCAAGTCCATGGGCTTGGAAGTGGATGAAAATTACGTGGAGGAGTTGGTGGAGGACCACCACACTGAGCTGACCACCAAGGAACTCCAGGACCGTCAGAGACAGCAATAATAGATGGCAGCTGAAAAGCTGTCTTCAGAGGAGAAGGAGGGACAGGAGGATAATCTTACTTCACTAATCAAGGAAATGCTTGGGGAATGGGGAGAAATGCAGTTTTACTGAGAAATACCACCTGACAAAAAAGTAGCAAACCATGTGATAAACATGTTCAACGACAATGCAGTGTTTCACTCCAGGCAAGTGCTAAAATGCAGGCAAAAACAAACATCAAACATCATTGGATAGGTTTTTAGTGAGATGGGGGCCCAGTGAGCCTGATGCAAGTTCTGGTGGAGCAAAGAGACAAAAGTGAGAAAGAACCCCAGAAGAACAGTGACCTGACGTTCTTACAAAGGGGGGCTCCCCTTCCAAACAACATCCCTCCATCCCGCCACTCCATATTAAAAAATCAATAGCTCTCAACATTAAAGGTTAGTTCTAGTGTGTTTGTAACTTTTCATTTTTATGTACATTTCCTTTTTGTTAAATTTTCACTCACATATCATCTAGTTTTTGTTTTTAAAGCTTGTTTATAGATCAAATAGTACATTAGATATTACTGTATTTAAAAAGGGTTAAAACAGGAAAACACAAAGGTCTGGAACAAATTAACTCAATTTATATTATTTCTAATGGAAAAAAAATGATTTGGTTTTCAAACAAATTGCCTCTTGAACAGACTTCCAGAACGAAGTAAGTTCAAAAACTGAGGTTCCACTATATAATGAATTAGAACTGCAATGTACTGGATTTCTATGAAGGTTTATATAGGATGTATATATAGAATGTAAAATTTATATAGAATGTAAAATATTTCATAAATGGTTTAAAAAATATTAATTACATGTTGAAATGATAACATTTTGCATATGTTTTAAAAGGATAAAATATAAAGTTACTTCACCCATTTCTTGTAACTATTTTATTGTGGTTACTAGAAGATTTATAACAATATTATATTTCTGTTGGACAATGCTGTTCTAGAATGTCACTGATCTACTCCATGAAAACCACTTCGTCCAGGCTGACAGCACCGTACTATGAAGGCTAGTGATATCGGTCACCTTCATGAGTCAGTTAGAAGTAGCACTGCACGCACACTTGAGTTCAGTTTGACAGAAATACAGGGTCCAGCAGAAGCAACGCCTGCTTGAGTGTGGTTGGTAGAGTAATGATACAGATGTAATAATAAAATTTTAATTTGAACATTTTACCTAAAATGTCATATGGTGTGCTTGTGTGATATTGTTATGTTATAGAATTACCTGCTTTTGATTTTGTAATAAAAAAGGTGTTATTTGTGCCAGACCTCTCTGTAAACATTGATCAAAACAATATGTATAGATATAGACATCTGCAATCACATCAAAGTGCATAAATGAATGAATGAAGAAATAAAATAGAAAAATAGATACCTGATAAAGCAAGTACTGTAGTAAAATGTTGATAGAAGAACAAGGAAATGGGTATACAAAGGTTCAGTAAAATTTTTTAAACTTTGCTATATTTTTAAAGCTTTTCATAATAAAGTGTTGACAAAAAGGGAACTGTGAATGTTGCAGCAGCAAGGAACAGTAATGTAGGAACGTGAAGTGGGGCGGGGCGGGGGAGGCCTGTTCCAGACATCCTCACTGGTGGGGAGCAGGACAATGAACTACTACTGTATTCACAGTAATACTGAAGAAGATACATTTTTCTGACTACTATAGTTGTTAATTTTTATCTGGCTTTTGCCTTCAGGAAGTAAGGCTTTTAATAAAGAAGAATAACAAGGTCTTTTATTTTATATTCAAGAACTCTCCTTGGAGAGTAAAGAGTTAAGGAGCCTAGGCAAAAACACCCCAGCATTTATCTCATGCATTGATACAAATGTATGCATATACTGAAGAGGCTCTGAGGTCCTTAGATAAACAACCTGATAGTATACATTTGTTTAGCACACTAGGCTCTCACCCCTAAAGAAAAAAATAAATGAAACGCAATCATCTTGAGTAGAGAAATTAAAAAAGAGAGGCCTCCATGTGATGTTAATAATCCTAATAACATGAAATTTTAGGAGTTAAAAATTAACATAATGCAATAAGTTCATGTGTTAGAATTTCAACACTGCTAAATCTCAAACATGGCAAAGGTATAATGTCTACAGAGCAGAAAACTTCTACTCAGCCTTCTCAGTGAGCCTAAAACTCTGTTAAATAATTCATATATATTATGCAACTTAAAATGGCATTGGAATGAACCTTGAGCAACAAGCCAGTTTAATTCCATGGTCTCAGAAACATAAAAACGTAAAACTCTCATTGTAAAAAGGAGATGACTGAGGCTCAGAGAAGCTCAGGATCTTACCTAATTTCATCCAGTCGATAAGCAGTGGTGGGGGGCAGGTGATGTGCACTGTCCTGTCACCTGATATATGATGGTGTTGCCAGTCTGTAGACTTATTGTGGAAAATAAGAGATTGGTTTCAGGTTGGGGGTGAATACTTAGGAATGAACCTTGAGTTATAAATGTAAACCTGATGCTGGTTGGTGAAATAGGAAGCTGTATACAACAGCTATGGGCCTGGACAGTGTAGACTAGGCCAGTACTTAAATCAGAGGTCCTAAGCAGTAATAGTGAGCTACTGATAGACTCTGAGGTTTCATGTTAGTGCCAGGATCTTGCCCCAACCTCTAAAGCCTGGCCCCCTTCTCACTGGGGAGAGAAGGAAGAATAACACCAATGTCTTCTACCCTACTGAGGGAATTCACAAACAACATTCGTTCACTCCTTTCCATCTGATGACCTCAGGCTTCAGGGATATAAAAAACATTTCTTTTTCTAAGAAAGACTGAAGATGTAAAAGGTACGCTATCCATCATAAGGACCATGATCACGGCTATGGGCAGTAACTTCTAGCACAAAAACACAGACTTTATAGAGAGTCACCAAATATTCCACATGTCTAAAAATACACTTTGAGTCAAACATGCATTCAACATTTTTTGTATACCTACTACATACCAGATACTGCAGGACACTGAGATTTCTAAGATGAAGAACAGTCCTTGCTATCACCTGCAATCATGCGACCGGTGGTGCTATGACAGAGATGAGAGCAGGCTGCTGCCCAGAGAGCGCACTGGACAGATGGCATGGGCCCAGACCGAAGAGGGCCTGAGGGGAAGGGGCGGGAAAGCGACAGAGGTTGGGGAAGACTTACTTCCTGGAGAGGATTCCCAAGCTGAACCTCGAAGGGCAAGAATAAAGTCTTTAGGCATTCTGGCACACTTTACTCTCCTAACACAACTTAGACCACACACAGCTTCTAATCCAATCAAAAGATATTTTTAATTCAAACCACACTTTCAGTTCAACAACAAAAGCCTTTTACCAACAAAATAGATATTTAAAACAGCCAACAAATGTACTTTCACATTATTTAAATAACTTTGGGTCTTGAAATCAACTACCCAGGTTTTAAAATACTTTGATTTATCCTACATTTTTACAAAAACACATTTTGTTTCAGTTAAAATGTGTGGAAAACATTTTTCCGTGTAGCTGACGCACTGAATTTTATTCTGATGATCAAATCAAATTCACTACTGAAGCAGAGCTGAGGAATGAATAAAATGAAAAGAGGCCAGGTCTTCATGTGTTCTGGTAAACATATTCAGAACTCTGACCCTATAAGGCTGAGAAAACAGAACACAGACTAAGGTAGTTAGTGTTCCTTTTGTTTCGGGGTGAAAAATGCAGTATATGAAAATAATCTCCTAATTCCAGTGAGAGTTTACCTGGGACTAATGAACAAAACAAACACTCACATGAGAAACAAGTCCTAGAATTCACCTAAAAAAATGACTTTTAAGTTTTATTAAATTGATTAAAGTTTATCCCAAACCCAAACTTTAGAAAGTCTTCTCTTTACTAAAGTAATATGTTATCTTGAACTTCAAATAGGATCTGCAGAGATCTTTGTTTGTTTGTTTGTTTGATTAACATGTAATGCATATCAGTTTCTGAAATCTTAAGGTCTGCAACTTAAGTATAAGGGAAATGGAACTTTATTTTTCAGTTTAGGAAATGGAACTCTAAGAAACTCTCTTGGCCAGACTGATGTGAGCAATCTCTTCAAGTGCTCAGGAGCCTGTAATGCCCATCAACACACTAACAGTACAGATTAAATAAATCAAATTAAGAACAATATTCTTTGTAAGTTTTTATTAAAAAACTACTATTAAACTATCTACTGTCTAGTTCTAAAAAAAAGAAGCTGCATATACAAAGGCACAGAACTTTGGTGATCAGTTTGAACTGTTTGGTTGATTGTGAATATTTCCTATTTCATGATCATGTCAATACCTAATTAAAACCAATGAACAAATACCATTGATGGTATTCACTCCTGAAGCTGTTTTCTGTTAACAGAGCAGATGTATATAAAGTTGGCAGGGTTGACTTCTCTACCCCTCAGTTTCTACATCTATAAAATGAAAATAATACCTTGTAAGACTGTTGTGAGGATTAAATGAGATAATACATGTAATATGCTCAGGACAGTTCCTGGCATATGTGAAATTCTTAATAAATGTTAGCTGAACTAAGAAGAACAAAAGATGCAGGGCCATTATAATAAATTAACTGTAAATACCACAAACATTTAATATTTCCAAGCAACTGGACAGAAAGACCAGATTGAACTACAGAAAAATCTAAGAAACGTTACTTGCAGTTCCTGTATAGTTACTGGTACAATTAGCATGCTGATCATATTCTGCCTTCTATCATAGATGTTTATCTTTTTTCTTATTTCCCCTAAGAGATTACACAAGTCCTAAGGGTACAAACTATGCTTCTTCCACCTTTGTACTTCTGGTACACGAGTCACAGGGCCTTAAAACAAGAAGCCCTCAAAAAGTCTTTGAGGCATAAAATACTTAGAATATTTTGAATAATGCAGTTGGGGTAAGTGGAAACAGACTGAATAAATTTGGTATCTTTGTACCACAGCAATGTATTTCAAAAATATATTAAAATCTGAAAGTGATTAGAATGTAATTCATTGAAGAAATTGAACAGCATTATTCTTAAGAGGTAACTTCATGATGAGGGAGGCAGGAGTCTTGACACACGCCTTCAATTTGAGCACACAAAATGAAACCTTCAACCTTGTGGTCTCATTGACCCATTTCTTTCTCACAGAAGAAATTTTTTTCTCGCTTCTTTCACAAATCTCCTAACATTGCTTTCCAGTAACATGACCGTGTCACGAGTATCACCTTTAACAAAGGTGTGAAGTGGAAAAAAATTAAAAAGGAGAAAGATAAGTAAGCAGAATATTACCTAAAAATATAAACTGTTTCTGTGCAGGAAGTTTTTTGTGGTTACCAGATTAAAGGAGATAACAGATACCATTTATGAAATATAAAGCTTAAGAATACTTCATAGGTGTACGTATTCAGTGATGCAGAATTTAATAAACCAATTCAATAAAAAACCTTAGGGTGTCTTTGATTTTCAAGGCAGATTTTTTTTTGTCTCAACGCAAGAACAAAATGATCAATTCTATTAAAAAAAACACTCATACTAAAATATGGATGTTATCAGTGGCAAGATCAAGCAAAAGTGAATAAGGTTTAAATCTACATTAATATATAATTTCTTTGTGGAGATCACATGGAGGGTTAGCAACAGGGGAGTGGGAGGAGGAGAGGGGGGAAAGGTATGCAGGATAAGTAGCATAGATGGTAGGTAGAAAATAGACAGGGGGAGGGCAAGAATAGTATGGGAAATGTAGAAGCTAAAGAACTTATGACACATGGACATGAACTAAAGGGGGAGAATGTGGGTGGGAGAGGGTGTTCAGGGTGGAGGGGAATGAAGGGGGGTAATGGGACAACTGTAATAGCATAATCAATAAAATATATTTTAAAAAATATAATTTCTTTGCTCACAGATTAATCTTAAGAAAGTGCAAACATTTTACTATCTAAAATTACTTTTAATTTATTCTAAAAGAAGCAATTAATTTTCAATACCTGTTAATGGCTTTTCATGTAACAAGTGAATAGTAATTGATGACTTAGAATGTTCAGAAGATAATTGTGCTTTAATGCTTTCCCCCCAAGAATATTTTGAAGAACTAATATGCCCTCCAAAATGCTCTGTAAACAAAAGTTCTACAGTCAAATACTATATCCCCTTTTGGAAAATATCTGCATATTTTGTATTCTTCTTCCCTCCATAACTCTTGTTTTGGCTAATTTTTCCTTCCATGCTTTGGACCCTATCGCTTTCTACCTTCTCAGACACTCTACACTATCATTCAGTCCTTTTCTCTCATAGTCACCTTCAACCTCTCACCTGGATCTTCTCTCTTATGACCATGCACCTCATCCCCTCTCCAGATACTGCCCTATTTATCCTTCTCACTTCAGTGTCTCCATTTCCTTATTACCTGTGAAAAAACAGAAAGTATATATATATACATATATTGGTCTCTGCCTTTTGTTCCTGGCACAGAGATCCTAAAACCCTGGTAATTTCATAGCTGATAAGTGCTCTAGGGTGCATTTTGTTTTAATATTTGGTCTTTGATCCCAGTTCGTGACACAGAGCTCCTAAATCCTTTGGAATTTCCTGGGTGACAGGAGCGTTTTTTGTTCTACGGAGGTGGCTCTTGGTGGGTTCCTGGATAGTTTCAGGATTGGTGCTAGTCACCAGAAAGACTAAACCATGACTAGAAACTTGGAACTTTCGGCCCCACCCTCACCCCTATCTTCCAGGAAGAAAAGAGAGGCTGGAAATTGAGTAGATAATGAATCATGCCTATGTGATAAGCCTTCATAAAAATCCTAAAATATGGGGTTCGGAGAGCTTCTGGGTTGATGAACACATTCAGTGTGCTGGGAGGGTGGAACATCCCAATTCCATAAGAACAGAAGCTCCTACACTCAGGACCCTTCTAGATCTTGCTCTGTGTACCTCCTCATTTGTATCCTTTGTCATATCCTTTATTATATAATAAACCAGTCATAGCAAGTTTTTCCCTGAGTTCTATAAGCCATTCTATTTTACAAAGGATGGAATTCAAGGTGAAGTCATGGGAATGACCAACTTATAGCTGGTCAGTCAGAAGCACAGGTGACAGTTGGGAAGTACAGTATAGTTGCAGTGGGACGTGCAACTGGTGTCCAAGGGGGACGAGGAGTCTTGTGGGACTGAGCCCGTAACTTACGGCGTCTACATGAACTCCAGTAAGTGTCAGGATTGAATTCAATTGTAGGACACCCAGCTGGTGCTACAGAGAATTGCTTGATGTGTGAAAAACCCACACTTCTGGTGTTAGAAGGAAATAGAAAGCCAACCTTTATTTCTTGTATTCTCTATAACTTATTCTTACCTTTTATCACCCAATAAGCTTAAGCTTCCCATTAGGCTATGTAATTGATTTCTTCATTTTCAAAATGGATTTTAAAAATATATCCAAATCATGATGGCAATACAGTAGAGTCAGGATAAGAGCGGGCTGTGGAATGGACTATCTACTTTGAATACTGACCCTACTGCTTATTAGCAATGACGCTGACTTAATCATTTCCACCCTCAGTTTCCTCACTGTAAAATAGAAATAATAATAGTCCCTGTGTCTCATGGAGTTATACAGATTATATGAGATAATATCCTTTCTAATAAAATTGGAATCTAATAAAATAAAATCTCCTATAAATCTGCAAAAATAAGTTTAATTATCTGTGCCCAAAATCAGTTCAACAAATACTGAGTGACTGTTATGTGGTTTTGAAAATGGCCATACGGTTTTTGCCTTTAAGAAACTTACAACCTAGGCATGATAAGACATGTACAAATAAAGAAGGGAACATATTAGCACCGTAAGCAAGGTACAGATAAGGAGATCAGTGAAAAGCTTTATGAACAAGGTGGCATTTGAAATAAACTTCATCAGGCAGAGTTAGTGGGGAGGATATTCCAAGCAGAGGCAATGGTTTGAGCCATGGATGTTTGAAGGTGGAAATAAAGGCATACTTAGAGTATAGTAAATAGACCACTAATAGTTGGAGCATAGCTTCCTTGTTTGGTAGTAATGGGAGATGAAGCTGAAAGGGTTGGTTGTGGCCATGGTTTAAATACCACGTTGAAGAGTGGAGTTTCTTGGGTTTTTTTGTTTTTGTTTTTTTTTTCCCAAACATTAAGCAGGTAGGTTGAAGATACAATGGTAAATAAAAACAGACATGATCATTGCCCCATTGAGTTTATGACCTGGCATTAATATAATAACCATAGACATACATACAAAATTGCAACTGTAATAAATAGTACCAAACAAATAAAAAAAGGTACTTTGTGCCCTGAAGGCATTTAAGGGAAAAAAAAAATTGACCTTTACAAGGAAATCAAGGAAGGCTGCATTTAAAAAAATGGCAAATTGAGATCAGAGGAATGAGTAGGAGTTAATTAAGTGAAGAAAGATAAAGAAGGATGGAAAGAATGTTCTAGGTAGAGAGACTAGCATGGATAAAGGCCCTTATTGGGTGGGAGGGGGGACATGGCAATATGAGGGACTGAAAGAAGGCCAGGGTGGTAGGAGCAGAAAGAGGTCAGACCTTGTAGACTTCATGGACTTGTGTCTTTATCCTAAGCAGTGATAGGACATAATTAGTTTTCATTTTGAAAGTATAATTCTAGCTGTAGTGTGGAAAGTGGATCGGTAACGTCCAGTTTAGATGGTTTCATAAATTCACACACTGATGTAACACTTCTGCACCAAACACATATCAATGATAGGTGAAATATAGAAACCAAAAACAAAAAAGATGTTGCTGAGCTAAAAAGACAAGATAGAACATTCAAAGTAAAAAATCTTGAGTAGAGCTGAAACCACAGATTGCTTATCTCTGCATCCCAGAACAAGCATAAGGAGGCAGGAAATTCAATTTCTCTGGGGAAGCAGAGACC
The DNA here is from genome assembly GCA_028533065.1 of Trachops cirrhosus. Classification (NCBI taxonomy): domain Eukaryota; kingdom Metazoa; phylum Chordata; class Mammalia; order Chiroptera; family Phyllostomidae; genus Trachops; species Trachops cirrhosus. Next base: position 117,572,253 of record CM052538.1, read on the forward strand.
CACAGTGTGCCACGTGAGATGGGGGCAAAGCCAGATTTACTGCTTAAAGCTGGGGCAAGGGTGAGGCTCCTCAAAGTGGCCAAGGAGGCTGCCATAAAGAAAAAACCCGTTAACTACCATTTGAAGTTATGGTCTGTAACTAGCTATAAGCCCAAGAATGCAGATATGAACAACCTAACAGTGATTGGATCTACGATATTCCCAATCTCAAAACAGGGCTCAGAAAGTAGGAAGATGAATAATCCCAAAACTTTGGGCAGGGACATCATCAGCATAGAATTAAGTTAAGAGAGGAAATATGACAGAGCGGAAGAACAAATAAAAACTCTTAACTTGGAATGAAAATGAGTTTGCAAACCAGAATTCCAAAATGTGAAAAAATTTAATGCTAAGACAACAAAATCAACAATTAAGACATAAATTTATAAATGAAATTCTGTGAAAGTTTCAAATATTTTAAGATGTTGAACATGTTCAGATACACATGAATATATTTCATTTAAGATGAAGAAGATAATGTGAAACAAAAACTGGCAGAAATGAAACAGGAACAGATAGATGTTTTAAAAAATCAGTTAGAAATCTTGAATGAATAAGTTATTAAATAAAGAATTCAACAGTTGTGATAAACTCTAGCCTGGTCACAAAAAAAGAAAAAAATTATGAATTGGAAGTTGGTACTGAAATATTCACCCAAAACACAGCACAGAAATAGAGATTTAGAGATGGAGAGACTAAGTAGGAAGTGGATTATGGAGATGAGAAATTTTATGAGATTTTATTGCTATTAATATCATAGTATGAGTAAATCTTTTTGTGGAGAGGAAGCTTTATTATAATTGGAAAGCTTCCATTTAGATTAATCCTGTAACTTTATATATACAAGCAACTTCTAGGCATTTATGATTTAGAAAGACTAAGTGAGAAAAATGGCCTACTGATTAAATTAAATGATGTCAGGTTGAGTTTGCAAGCTTCTTTTTCACATTAAAGAAATGGTACTGAAAAAAGAAGTGGTACTGGCAGTAATTACTTAACAAACACCAAAGACAATTCTGATACTCAAACCCACCATAGTATCTCTTCAAATCTAGAGGGTTTACTATATAGGAGGTTATATACTTTCTGACAAGACTTTTTAAAATTTTATTTTAATAGTTGTTCAAGTACAGTTTTCTGTCCTTTAGTCCCATCCCAGCCCACCCACCCTCTGACAAGATTTTTGAGAAATGCAATGAAATTATACATTTTTTTTGGAGATAGGGGAAGGGAGGGAGAAAGAGATGGTGAGAAACATTGATGTGAGAGGAAATCATCAATCAGTTGCCTCTCATATGCGCCTGACCAGGACCAAACCTGCAATCCAGACATGTGCCTTGATGGGGAATCAAACTGAAGATCTTTTGTTTCACTTTGTGGGAGGACGTCCAACCAACTGAGCCACAACAGTCAGGGCTATAATTATACATTTTTAAAATAAGATCTAGTACTGCTATGGATTACTGTGGAGCTGAAGTAAAAAATCAGTTTACCTATTTTCGAGAGAGGTCAGGAATCATGAGTTCTGCTACCAAGCCTCCGACCAATGTCAGAAAGCCTTAGTGATACTGAGTTAGAGAGGCCTCTCTCCAGCTCATACACTGTTCTTCTGGCCACTGCTGATGCTTACACAATCCATTTGCCTGGTCATAACAAGGATACTGTGAAAAGCACTCAGAGTTCCCACGTGGCCATGTACCATCAGGGCCCACAGGAGAAATCTCCTTGGTTTAAATACTAGTTTTAATGGGAGAAACCTGGTTCTTCTTGCCGATGCAGTACAGAATTACAGGTCAGCAGGCCCATTAGTCTGTAAGCAGGGTTTATTAGTGATACATTCTCATCGAAGAGAACAGGCCTTGTCAAGGTGGGATGAAAGGCAAGAGCCCCATGTGCTTTGTCTAAGGACTTGTATAGTTGGTGGGATGGGGGTGAAGAAGTGACATATTGACTGGCGGGTAAAGGTGGTGCCAGCTTTCTCCGGGGGACATGACTACCCAAATTTAGGTATGTTTGGGGTCTGTTAGCCCCAATCCTTATCTTGCTCCAGACTCCATTTGTTCATCTTGTTGTAAAATATATGTGACAGGAGGCAGTTGAAGCAGTTACCCAAAGTTATTTACAGGCTCTTTCTGTAAGCATTAGGGATTCCCTCATAAAACAGATAGTGACCAGAGTCAGGCAATTAACCAAAGTTGTTTCATGGGCCTTTTCTTTGGGCACTGGGAACTCCCTCTTCTTCCCTTTTCCAGGCCTTGGGATGAATATACAGTTTCAAGGCTTTCCTTCCCAGATAGTGGAAATGATACACAGAATTTCAAGGACTTTCCTCCTGCAGTGCTAACACAGCGTTTCTTGTGACATTGGAACACCTGGCAATATTATCAGGCCAGGCTCAGGACTGCTGAGTTAGTGGGTGAGACATGTCTCCCCCCTGTTCCCTGCCTTGGTTTACAATCCAAGTGCTAAAAGGTGTTTCCTGGCAACCAGGACACTAGACGCTGGCCAGCAACAACAGCAGTCTCAGAGTTCTTCCCGAGCTATCTCCTGCCTCATTGGACTAATAGTATTTTCCCAGTTGATCTCGTTTCCAGTTGATCTTATAAATTATATGATTCCTACAAATTAATCTGTCTTATAGTGGAAATAACTTCCTCGAAAGGTATGACAGAATTGGGTATCCTCAGGCTCCTCCACTTTCTGCTCTCTCCCTACTCTTCCTGCCCCTATCCCAGCACCTTTGAGAATCTCTTGAGTAAAGAGAGGTGATCAAAATGGGAATAGGGGGTTCTTCTGTAATGATGTACAGGCACATAAAAGGATGAACCCCCACTCTTTCAGCAATTATGTTTTCATCTTAAAGTGTGTTGACAATATTTATAGCCAAATTAATAGAGTACTTTATGGTATGAATTTTGTGACCCAACCTCAAACCTCTTATTTTTCCTAAGCTAATTTTACCTTTGTGCTCTTTTCTTATTTTAACTTAGTTTAAATTTATTTTATTTTCTGCATTGTGTATATTATTATAACCATTTTATATCTCTTATGGAACAAAGTGGGGTGGAAAAAAAATCTGTAAATAAAGAATATCCACTTTGGAAGTGAATATGATATAGCCTTCCTAATACTATTTAGAAAAAAAAATGTCTAGATAAAACTGCAATAAAAACTTAAGATTTGAATCAACTAATCTTAATTGTATTTGACTGTAAGAAAAACCAGCCTTTACAAGTCTACAATAGAAACTATTTTAACAGAAAAAAAATTTTATCTTAAAATAAATGTTCATACAAAAATTATTAATAAGGTGTTACCATTGCAGTAAAATTAGGTAAGAATCGATTTAAAATAGATTTAAAATATTAGGTTTATATAGATTCAAAAACATTTTTAAGTAAATTTACTACTTACTCTGGAATTGCTGCTTACCTTATAGATTTAATAAATATTTTTTAAAATTTTTGTTTAAAGTAAGTATTATAGTTTCATAGATAGCCTCTACCTACCACATTCCTGAGCAGTGTGTTTTAAAATACTGTCATAGAAGCAAGGTACACACAATAATGACTCACAAAGACAACCTCACCACACCCCCGAATAGTTATCACACAAACGCTATCAGTGACGCATCAAGAGGAGAAGCAACATGCCATTAAGATTTTGGGAGCTTGGCAACACTGTTCCTAACAATGCTACTCTAAGATACTGGATCACCTGACTAATGCAATTGGGGAAATTTTGTTTCAAACAATATGTGAACTATAACTTCTGGGGATATTTGAAAAGAAATATATGTGAGGCCAAATTCATTACAGAAACTTTGCCTTCATCTTTCTACTTATTCACTTGATCACATCACTAAAACCCACCTATCTGACAGTTGATCATTGAATTCATTAGCAGCTGGTACACTTCAGAATAATTTGGAGTGGTGCAAACTATCCTAGCAGTCATATGACCAAACAGAATGCCTACAACGTGTGAGGCAGGTGGGATGGGTAGAATAGCAGGTGGATAAGAAAATCTAGTCAGTTTGGCATTGCTTGATCTAGGGCAACATGATTTCCCTGAGTTATGATATTATGAAGATGAATAGTAAGAAAAAAAAACAAGAACCATTTTTTATGTTCTTCAGTGAATCCTTGATTGGCATCCACTAATGTCTATTTATTTCCCCAAGTCACTTAGAGTCAGTCAGATGTAACTCTTTTAAAAATAAGGAGTAAAGATTAGACCTACTTTGTCCCCCTCTCCACCATGTAATAAGTATATAGATTAGCCCTTCCTAAACCCTAATGAAATAGTACTTAAATGCTGCTACCTGATTAGCTTCCTTAAGATTCACAGTTCAAGTGTATAGTTTCCACTAATTTTTTTTTTTAATTTTAGGCTTACAAATACATACTAACAGCAACTTATCTGAGTAATTATTTCATATTTTCTAGAGCAGAGGTGTCAAACTCATTTTCACCAGGGGCCACATCAGCCTTGCAGTTGCCTTCAAAGGGCTGAATGTAATTTTAGGACTGTATAAATGTAACTACTCCTTAACTAGGGGCAAGGCACTGCCACCGGGTAGAAACAAGGTGCTGGGCCGTATAAAACAAGGTGGAGGGCTGGATTTGCCTGCAGGTCTTGTGTTTGCCACCTGTGTTCTAGAGAGTAACATGCAATTGCATTGGCTTCATAATGTACAGAATTGCTTTCACACTCAGGTTTCCGCAACCAGCACATTCTCTCTGGGATGGCGGACATATTTTTTAAAAAGTAGTACTCTACTTAACTTAAACCACCATAATGCTAATATAACTACTTGATAACTAACTGTTGGTTATGGGAATACGATAAACTTCTATTTTGAAAGTGGAAGAAGTATACTATTCTTAGGACCAAGTTTCAGTACCTTAAAATGAGTTTCCTATATTTAGTTTAAAAAACAAATTCCCAATCTAAGAATCACTAAGACTTCTAATGATTCTGAGTGTTTGACTTCAATAATTTCTTGTTTTTGTAAAGCAGTGTTAGTGCACTTCTGAGAAGCTGTTCTTGTTTAACAGTGGTTCTCAAAATATGGTCTCCAAACCAGCAGTATTAACATCAACTAGGAACTTCTCAGAAATGTAAATTATAGCCCCACCCCAGATCTTCTGAATCTGGAACTCTGGGTGCGGGCCAGCAATCCCAGTTTAGAAATCTCTCCATGTTATTCTGATGCACATTCAAGTTTGAGAAATCAAAATTCTACAATAGAAATATTAGTAAAGTTTATAATATTTAAGTTTTATTTTAAAGTTTTTTATCTTTAAAAATACAAAGTTTTTAAAAAAGAAATGCAATGAGTACTTGTAAAAATATCTAACTGTATAAAATCAAAAGTGAAGTCCCTTCTTGGATTAGAGTTTAATCAGAAAAAACTGGATTAATAACTCCTAGCCTTAAAAATACAGAACTAACTACTTCTAAGTTCCATTAGGAAGAAACTGTTGCTAACCAGTTGATTAATATTAAGAAAATGTTTAGGAGTAATCTCCAATCACTTGTCATTTCCAACCATTAGTAATCAACAAAACTTAATAAACTGGGAAAAATTATAAGTTTTCAATTCTAGACTTCAATATAGAATAATATTACTCAAACATGTTCTCAGAGCAGACATGGGGTAGTATGTCCTTTGAGGGAAATATAGTGGCATGACACCCAAGTTTTGAGGCCCAATGAATAAGACCGGCTGGCTACCTCTAAAACCAGCCCTTAAGAGAGTGGGAGGAACAATTACAGTATATGAAGAAGAGTATTTAAAAGTTAACGAGGTATAATAAAAATTTCTCAATACCAAAGCTAACATTTGCCATTGCAAACACTATAAGGTATTTATGAGTTTCCTTGCTACTTAAACATTACTGAAACATAATGTCAAGCAGTTTGTGTCAAACTCCACAATTTCTACAAATTTGGGCAAAAAATATTCCCAGAATTATACACATGAAAACACTGAGCACAATTTATTGTACCTTAGGTTCTTTATGTTATTGTAACATTTACAAGAGGTTATGTAACTCAACAGGAAAAAAGTAAAATAACTTGGGTGGCAGGGAAAAAATGAAAACTCACTGCCAAGTAAATGCTACTGGCAAATGACCTTTAATGGCTAATAACACTTGCTTGCATTTTCCTCTCACTGTAGTAAAACCAACTAAAAGATGGCAATCAAATCAAATTCTGCATTGTTTCGACCACACTACTTTCTATTCAATGGCCCAAGCATGCTGTAAGAATGAAAGCCTTCAGTGTTGATGTCTGGCCATAATTCTTTTAAATCACAATGTAAGTTTTCATTCTCTGAAACCATTTTAACCAATTCTCAGTTATCTACAAAAATAGGGAGCAGAGTTTTGAACAGCTAGCAAGATTAACTAAAGTGATGTACACCCTCTACAAGACGAGCTTATGAACAACTGAAAATCCAAACTACAAAAGGAACAAGGGACAAAAATATCAGGACTGCATCATGTCATGGGTAGGTTGGCGGGGGCGGGGGGAGTTGAGGAGGAAGGAGAGAAAGGGAGAGATGAGAGAGAAAATGCACGATACATAGCTTTCCACATTATATCCTTTTGTTTTCTGGGTGAAAGGTTAGTATGTTGTTCCTGTCCCCTCAAGGCAATCTCACATCACATGTTACTAATGATGACTTGCTGGCTCAAAAACAAGACAAAACAAAAAAAAACACCCATCTTACAATGAATGCTATGAAAGTATGAGTCACAAAGACTATAGAATTCCTACTTGATCATTCTAGAAAAAATGACCAACAAATGCATCAGCTCTTTCCACATAAAACTACAGTGAAGGAATTTGATATTGAGAAAAAAGAACCTAGGCAAACACAGTTTGCATTGTCATGTTGAAACTCATTTCTGCTCCTGGGCTAGATGTGACTAATATAACCGGCAGGATATCACCAACCTCAGTGTGGTAGTTATTAGAGTTGTTTAAATACATGAATGATCTTTCTCCTTTCAGAAATATGGCAGAATTGCTTGCCCCACCCTGCTAAGCTCAGGGGTAGCTATGTAACTTGTGTTAGCTGCTAATAAAGGATGAGCAGAAGCGATGGGCATCATATCTGAGCAGAAGCTTCGTGTGTCAGTGTGCACTTGACCACTTTCCCTTTTCCCTTTATCACAGTGACTGGCAGTATTTCAGAAAGTTATTTTGTGTCCTAGAATGAGGATGATGAGGACACAGATGACCAAGAATGTCACATAGCAGGAAAAAGAAATAATTTGTTTTAAGCCACTGAAATTTTAGGTTTATTACTGTAGTATAACCTAACCTATCCTGACTAATATAATGAGTCTTTTATTTTCTCTGTATTGTTGATACATTTTTTACTTAGTTACTTTACAGAAAAGTTGGCCCTTATTTAAAGACTCAACTTTAGATTTTAAGCAACAGTTCAAAAATAATGGAGACCCCAAAATGAAAAAACTAAAAGAGTAAACTGTTAGTTATTTAAATTAGAAGACTAAACACATCATAAAAAACTACCATGCTTTTTATTCTACAATGTAAAGGCCATGGACAACTAAATGCACTCACAAGGTTGCTGGGTTGTTTTATTTTTTCCTTTTAAGTTTATTCAACTATGTACCGGGTAACTGCAGTAAGTGCTTTTCACGGATTAGCTCATTTAATCTTCACATAAGGCATCTGGGAGTTAAGTAACTTAGTCCAAGCCTCATAGCTAGCAAGTAAGAATAGCTGCAAGTGAAGTAAGAGTAAAACTCAAGAAGTCTAGTCTTTCAGAGTTAACCCTGTAAAGCAGGTGTTATTTCTAACAGGTTATAATTTACTGTATATACATCTGTTCATTCATTCAATAAGTATCTAGTAAGCACTTATTATGCTCAAGACCCTTTTTGAAGTGCTGAGGACATAACAGTGAGCAAGATACATAAGAGCTTTAATTTCAGGGCATTTACAATGAAGACAGATAAAGAAAACAAAGAAATGTATAGGTAATTGTAGATACCAAGTGCTATGAAAAATTAAATTGGTTATTTACTGCTGTGTAATAAACTACCCCAAAACTTGAGTTAAAACGACCACTTATTTTCTCACAATACTATGGGTTGGACTCAGATGGACAGTAATTCTGTTCCACATGGTGTTGGCTAGGACCATTCATGTACTGTATTCACAGTCAGTTGGCAGGCTGCCTGGAGGCTATCTGGTCCTGGATGACCTTGCATGTCTAAAGCCTTAGTCGGGATGATTGCGAGCTCTTCTCTCTTTCTCTCTCTGCACACTGCTCCCCACACCCTTCATATGGTATCTCATCCTCAAGGAGACTAGCCTGAGCTTATTCACAAGGTGGTGGTTCCTAAAGAGTGACAGCACAGCTGCATGGCTTCTTAAGACCTTGCTTGGAAGTCCCACAATATCATTTGACCACATTCCACTGGTCAAAGCAAGTCATAAGGTAAGCTGAGATTCAGGAGATGGGGAAATAGACTCCATTCTCCCAAAGAGAGAAACTGCAGAGAATGTGTGGCCATTTTTAATCTACGCAGTGGTAACTTAGGTTGCTATAATTGAAAATACAGGAAGAGGGTGGGTGAGCAGAGTGGTGTTACTGCAGAAGAACCAGGGAAGATATCTGAGGTGCTGATAATGATCCAGCCATTTGAAGAAGGAAAAACATTAAAGGCTGAGGGAGTAGCAAGTACAAACATCTTGAGGCAGGTACGAGTTTGGTATGTTTGAAGAACAGGAAAAATTCTAGTGTAATTCAGTGAAAGACAAAAGAGAAAAAAATCAGAGATGAGGCTGCAAAGAGAAGCAAAGATCAGATGATAAAAGGTACTATAATTCACGATAAGAAACTTGGAATTTATTCTAAGTGAAATGTAAAGTCATGGAGGCAAGGGTGAAAAAGTAAGGAGCCCACTTGGAGTTTAGGTGAAAGATGATACTAATGGAGGTGGAAAGAAGTCATTAGATTACAGGATGTTTTGAGGGGTTTTGATCAATAAAATTTATCAGTCAACTGGATATGGGGCAAGTGAACAAGACTAATTGAGGCTAGAATCCTTGTTTTCTTTTTGGCTTGAGCACTTAGGTGGGTAGTGGAACCAATTACTCTCTTCAGCTTAAGAAAGTAAATATAATTTAATTTCCACATCTCCCTATCTATGCAATGCTTTTCCTCAGAAGTATTTGTAAAAGTTCAAATAACATGTTGTTGGGGGATCAGTATTCATAAAAAGAAACCCATGAACCTAAAACTGCTCTAAAAAATTAAGTTTATTAAATTAAAAGAAAAGAAATCCAATCCAAGAAAACCCAAAACACTGTATCTTACAGCAGGTAATGAGAAACATGTTAGTCCAAGTACTTTATAAAGGCTGACTCAAGGGCTAATATACAAGAGTTTATAACTAACACTTTTTAATTTAGTAATTGTTTCTGCAAAATTAAAACATAGTCTGTAGAACTAAATGTTACAAAATCATTTTTGCAATAGTTATTTAAAAAAATTCTTACCCAAATATGTTGGGTAAATATTCTCCATTCTAACATTCCAAGTAAATTTGTTTTTTAAAGATTTTATTTTTTTTTTATTTTTAGAGAGAGGAGAAGGGAAGAAGAAAGAGAGGGAGAGAAACACTGATGTGTAAGAGATACATCGATCGGTTGCCTCTTGCACACCCCCTACTGGGGACCTGGCCGTCAATCCAGGCATGTGCCCTGACTGGGAATTGAACCAGTGACCTTTCAGTTCGCAGGCCAGCACTCAATCTGTGCCACACCAGCCAGGGCTCCAAGTAAATTTTTAAGAAAAGAGTTATACACAAACACAAGAATCTCTGTTAAGAGACAACAGGTTGTACACTACACTATTAAGTTCATGTTTAGATAACATAACCATTAGTCTAATCATGTTCCTAGCACTGCCATTATTGGTCTCCAGTCATATCCTCATACTTTAAAACTGTTTCTGGAATGGAATAGGTGCTTAATAAACAGCAACTCAATCTATATTGTTATTTCCTATTATATGGTTTGTCCTTCTCAAAATGTAGACTATATAATTAATCTGCTAGTCACTTCTTAAAAATAAAACTACAAACCAGAACTTTTCTGGGAATTTGAAAACAAATATTTTTTAAAGCAGAATACATTTTACATTCGAAAAACATCTGCAGGGAGAGTAGCAAGTCTTATCTTGTCCTGATGTATAGAAAGTTAAACAAATAAATTAGAAAGGGCCAAGGTTAGCCCCATCTGAATCTCACTATACTATAAATTATGTTGGCTTATCATCTACTCAAGATTGTTACTCTAAAAATGCAGACACTATGCATGTTGAAACTAAAATTCTTGGAAGAAGACAGGCATAAACCTTCATGACCTTAGATTAGGTAATAATTTCTTAAATATGACACACAACAAAAGAAAAAAATAGATAAATTGGACTTCATAAAAATTTAAAATTTGTGTGCTTCAAAGATTGCCATGAAGAAACTGAAAAGACAATCCAAATGGGAGAAAATATTTCTAAATCATATATATAAAGGTCTAGTATTCAGAATATATAAAAAATCACAACTCAACAAGAAAGACAAATAACCATAATCAAAAATGGGCAGGAGATTTTAATAGACATTTATCCAAACAAGGTATACAAACAGCCAATAAGCACACAAAAAGATGCCTAATGTCCCTAATGTGTCATCAGGAAATGCAAATCAAAGCCACAGTGAGATACTACTTCGTACCAACCAGGATGGCTATAATAAAAAAAGACTGATAACAAGTGTTGGTGAGGATGTACAGAAATTAGAACTCTTCTTATACATTGTCAATGGGGATGTAAAATGGTGCAGCTAGAGAAATCCAAGCTGGCAGCAGAGTAGGTGGAAGCTACATTCACTTATAACCAAGGATTTACAGAAGAAGCCACATCAAGATTGCTCCAAACAAGTTGTTGAGGGCCAGTCACAGGCAGCATCTTACACTGGTCTGTACTAGAGTACTTCCCAAGAGGCCCAGAACCAATACACCCAGTAACCAGTTTAAGACAACATCAGAGCAGGATCCAATAAGCTTCACAAGCAGCATATCCAAAGGGACATCTTCGCAGGCACAAACTCCTGCTGAGATGAATTCTGCTTCATGTGGTCAGCTCCTGCCCAGCAGCTCACATGCCATGGTCAGGGGTGAGTCTCACAGCCAGCCTAAGGGTAGATCCCATGCACAAATGGGCCAACAGAAATCAAGACTCAATGACAACAAGAGGGCCCACAAAACCCACATAACCCACATAAGAAGCATACCTGGAGTACTCAGCACAGGTGATTGAGAAGACTGTACCACTGGACCCCACAAGACACCTACTACCTAAGGCCACTCCATGAAGACAGGGAGTCATAGCAGATCTATCTAATACATAGAAACAAATACAAAAAGGCAGCCAAAATGGAAGGACAAAGAAACAGGCCCCAAATGAAAGAACAGGAAAAATCTCAAGAAAAGAGCTAAATGAAATGGTGATAAGCAATTTACCAGATACAGAGTTAATAGTAATGATTATAAGGATGCTCAACAACATGAAGGCCACAGAAACCATAAAAAAAGGACAGTCAGAAATGAAGACTATAGTATCTGAAATGAGTAATACACTGGAGGGAATAAACAGGTTGGATAGGGCAGAGGATTGAATCAGTGATTTGAAAAACAAGGTAAGAAAAAAAACACTCAGAGCAGAAAAAGAAAAAAAATTAAAAAATGAAGATAGTTTAAGAGACTTTTGAGACAACAGGAAGCATAAAAATATCCTCATCCTAGGAGCAAGGGATTAATAACGTATTTGAAGAAATAATTGGTCCTGGCTGGGTAGCTCAGTTGGCTGAGCGTCATCCTGACTCACCAAGGTTGCAGGTTTGAACTCCAATCAGTGCACATACAAGGATCAACCGATGTATTATGCATAAAAAAGTGGAACAACAAATCGATATTTCTTTCTTTGTCTCTCTGTGTGTGTCTCTCTCTCCTCTCCTTACTATCTTTCTCTAAAAATCAATCAATCAATAAAAATAGTAATGAAAAGAAATAATGACCGAAAGTTTCCCTAACCCGGTGAAGGAAAAAGACACACAAGTCCAGGAAGTGCAGAGTATCCCCAGCAAGATGGACCCAAAGAGCCCACACCAAGGCACATCATAATTAAAATGGGAAACATTAAAGACAGAGAGAATGTTAAAAGCAGCAAGGGAGAGCTTCCTTGAAAGCTCCCTTACAAGGGAGCTCCAATAAAGCTGTCAGCTGATTTTGCAACAGAAGCATTTTAGACCAGAATGGATTGGCCTGAAATATTCAACATAATTAAAATCAAAGACCTACAACCAGGACAACTCTATCCAGCAAGGCTATTACTTAAAATCAAAGGTGAAATAAAGAGCTTCCCAGACAAAACAAACAAACAAACAAACAAACAACAACAGAAACCCTAAAGGAGTTCATTAACTATCATACTGTATAGTGAGAATTGTTAAAGGGCCTAGTTTAAGAAGAAGAAAAAGAAGGAAATAAAAAAAGGAACATAGGAATAAAGAATAAAATGGCAATAAATAAGTACTTTTTTAAAAAATATATTTTATTGATAATGCTATTACAGTTGTCCCATTACCCCCCTTCATTCCCCTCCACCCTGAACACCCTCTCCCACTTCCATTCCCCCCCTTAGTTCATGTCCATGTGTCATAAGTTCTTTAGCTTCTAAATTTCCCCTACTATTCTTGCCCTCCCCCTGTCTATTTTCTACCTACCATCTATACTACTTATTCTCTGTACCTTTCCCTCCTCTCTCCTCCTCCCACTCCCCTGTTGCTAACCCTCCATGTGATCTCCATTTCTATGTGTCTGTTCCTGTTCTAGTTGTTTGCTGAGTTTTTTCTTGTTTTTGTTTCAGGTGTGGTTGTTAATAATTGTGAGTTTGCTGTCATTTTACTACACATGTTTTTTATCTTC
>CM052538.1:117585829-117602145 GCA_028533065.1 Trachops cirrhosus
TTTTTTTTTTGGTCTTCTCCAGCTCCTGTAGTGAGGGGCGGGGCCTAAGGTTTTCACCAGGGCGGGGCACCCCAGTCGCAGGGTAGTGACGCTGAATGTGGGGGCAGGGTCCAAGAAGGAACAATGGTGCTTGCTCTGCTCTCTGTAAGACCTCAGACCCTTCTGCCACTTTCCACAAGCCAACTGGGCCCCTCTGGCACTAATTCTGGTTTGGGTGGGCCTGTGCACCCCGCGGGACCTTCCTTTTCAGTCAGTGACCCAAAGCTCCACTTCCCGGTGCTAGGACCCTGAGCTGCGCGCAGTGCCTTGCTTTACAATGGCCACCTCGCTGGGTCTGCTGGTCACCAACCCCCAGCCTGGCTCGCCAGCCACCGCCACTTGTGCACCCAGGGTCTGCCTGCTGCTGGCTTGTGCGCCCAGGGTCTGCCTGCTGCGGACTTGCGCGCCCAGGGTCTGCCTGCTGCGGACTTGCGCGCTGCCCCGGTTGCTCAGGTCTCCGCTCCACGTCCCTTGCCCGGCCCGACTCCGCCCCTCCTACCAGTCTGGATGAACTGGTCTGTGTCTACCTTTAACTCCCTGGTTGTCGGACTTCCACGCACCCCAATTTTCTGTCAGTTCTGGTTGTTATTTTGTTTCTATATTGTTGTTGTCCTTATCTTGGTTGTGCGTGGGGGCACAGTGCATCTACCTATGCCTCCATCTTGGCCGGAAGTCTCGCAATAAATAAGTACTTATCAATAATAATCCAAGTATAAATAGATTAAATGCTTCATTCAAAAGACACAGGGTAGCTGAATGAATATGAAAACATGATTCATATACATGCAGTCTACAAGAGACCCATCTCATAATAAAAGATACACGACAGACTGAAAGTGAAGGGATGGAAAAAAATATTCCATTTTTTTGTCTTTCAGACAAAATGAGTCAACATGGCAAACAGTGACCATAAACCACACACTGGATAAGATGGATTTAATTGATATTTATATTTATAGAATATTTCATCCTAAATGAACAGAATATACATTCTTCTCAAATGCACACAGAACATTCCATAACACAGACCACATATTAGGACACAAAACAAGTTTTAATACATTTAAGGAGAATGAAATTGTATCAAGTATCTTCTTGGACCACAGTGGTATGAAACTAAAAATCAATTACAATACAAAAAACAATGAAAAACATTCAAACACATGGAGGCTAAATAACATGTTATTAAACAATGAATAGGTTAACAATGAGGTCAAGAAGGAAATCAAAAGTTATCAGGAAACAAATGAAAATGAACACACAACAACTGGAAATCTATGGGCACAGCAAAAGCAGTTGTGAGAGGGAAGTTCATAGCATTACAGGCATACCTCAAGAAGCAAGAAAAATCTCAAATAAATGATCTAACCTTACACCCAAAAGAACTAGAAAAAGAACAACAAGGCACAGAGTAGAAGGAAGAAAACAATAAAGATCAGAGCAGAAATAGATAACACAGGAAAAAAAGGATCAATGAAACCCAGAGCCAGTTCGTCAAAAAGATAAACACTGACAAACCTTTAACCAGACTCATCAAGAAAAAAAAAAGAGAGAGGAACCAAATAAATAAAATCAGAAATAAAAGAGGAGGTAACAACTGACAACACAGAAATACAAAGGACTGTAAGAAAATACTATGAACAGTTACATGCCAACAAATTGGACAACCCAGGTGAAATGAAAATTCCTAGAAACATACAATCTTCCAAAACTAAATCAGAAAGAATAAGAAAACTTGAATAGATCAATTATAACTAATGGAATTGAAGCAGTAATGGAAAAAAAAAAACCTCCCAGCAAACTAAAGTCCAGAACTGGATGGCTTCACAGGTGAATTTTACCAAACATTCAAAGAATTAACACCTATCCTTTTCAAAATATTCCAAAAGATTCAAGAGAAGGGAGGACTTCCAAGCTCTTTTTACAAGCCAGCATTATCCTAATTCCAAAACCAGATGAAGATACTACAAAGAAAGAAAACTATAGATCAATATCCCTGATGAAAATAGTTGCTAAAATCCTCAACAAATATTAGCAAACCAGTTTCCCTAACTCCAGCAATACATTAAAAAGATCATATACCACGAGCAAGTCAGATTTATTCCTGGGATGCAAGGTTGATACAATATCTACAAATTAATAAATGTGATATGCCACATAAACAAAATGAAGGATATAACCACATAATTGTATCAACAGATGCGGAAAGCATTTGATAAAATTCAGCACTCATTTATGATAAAAACTCCCAGCAAAGTGGGGATAGAGGGATCATACCTCAAATAATAAAAGCCATATATGACAAACTCACAACCAACATCACTCAGTGGGCAAAAACTAAAAGTATTTCCTACTCTGGGTGCGTGGCTCTCAGTTGGTTGAAGTGTCATTCCACACACCAAAGGGTTGCAGGTTTTATCCCTGGTCAGGGAACATACCTATGTTGGGGGTTCAATCCCCAGTTGGGGTGCACATGGGAGGCAATCTATTAATGTTTCTCTCTCACATCTCTCTCTCTCTCCCTCCCCCACCCCTTCTAAAATCAATAAAAATCAATAAATATATCCTTGGGTAAGGATTAAAAAAAAAGAATTTCCCTTAAGATCAGGAACAAGACAGGGAAGTCCGCTTTCACCACTTTTATTTAACATAGTACTGGAAGTCCTCACCACAGCAATCAGACAAAAAGAAGAAATAAAAAGACTTACAAATTGGAAAGGAAGAAGTAAAACTTCATTACTTGCAGATGACAAGATATTAAACATTAAAACCCCTAAAGACTCCACCAAAAAACTACTAGAATAAACGAATTTGGAAAAGTAGCAGGATACAAAATTAATATTTGGAAATTGGTGGCATTCTAATATACCAATAATGAACTCTCAGAAAGCAAAATTAAGAAAATAATCCCATTTACTAATGCAACAACAACAAAAAGAAAGGTACTTAGGAATAGATTTAAACAAGGATGTAAAAGACCTATACTCAGAAAATTATAGGATACTGAAGAAAGAAATTGAGGAAGATACAAATAAGTGGAAGTATATGCTGTGCTCATGGATTAGAAGAATTAACATCATTAAAATGTCCGTACCACTCAAAGCAATCTGCAGATTCAACACAATTCCTATCAAGATTCAATGACATATCTCACAACTCTAGAACAAATATTCCAAAAATTTATATGGAACCAAGAAAGACCCCATAGAGCCTTGGCAATCTTGAGAAAGAAGAACAAAGCTGGAGGCATCATGATACCTTATACCAAACTATACTATAACGCTACTAGGCTACTGTTATCAAAACAGCCTGGTACTGGCATAAATAGACATATAGACCAATGGGACAGAACAGGGAGCACAAAGATAAACCTACGCTTTTATGTTCAATTAATATTTGACAAAGAAGGCAAGAGCATACAGTGAAGTAAAGATAGTCTCTTCAATAAATGCTGTTGGGAAAATTGGACAGACACATGTAAAAAAATGAAACTAGACCACCAACTTACAACATACACAAGAATAAACTCAAAATGGATAAGAGACTTAAATGTAAGTCATGAAACAATAAAAATCATAGAAGAAAACATAGGCTGTAAATCCTCAGACATCTCTTGTGGCAATTTTTTTGCCAACATATCTTCTTGGGAAAGGGAAACAAAGGAAAAATAAACAAATGGGACTACATAAAGTAAGAAGATTCTGCACAGCAAAAAAAAAAAAGAAAGAAAGAAAAAAAACATCAAAAAAATGAAAAGGGAATCCACTGCATGGGAGAACATGTTCACCAATGATACATCTGACATAATTTCCAAAATATATGAAGAACTTATACAACTCAACACCAGGAAGACAAATAACCCAGTTAAAGAATGGGCAAAGGACCTGAACAGAAACTTCTCCTCCAAAGAGGACATACCAACGGCTAAGAGATATATGAAAAAATGCTCAACATCACTACTCATCAAAGAGATGCAAATAAGAACCACAATGAGATATCATCTCATATCTGTCACTATGGCTATCATCAGTAAATCAACAAACAACAAGTGCTGGCGAGGATGCAGAGAAAAGGGAGCCCTCATACACTATTGGTGGCAATGTAGACTAGTGTAGCCACTGTGGGAAACAGTATGGAGTTTCCTCAAAAAATTAAAAATGGATCTGACTTTTGACTCAGCGATCCCACTTCTGGGAATAGATTCTAACAAATCCAAAACATGAATTCAAAAAATATACGCACCCCTATATTCACTGTAGCACTATTTACAATAGTCAAGCTCTGTAAATAGCCCAAATGTCCAACAGTAGATGAGTGGATAAAAAAATCTGTGATACACTTACAGGATGGGATACTCCTCAGTCATAAAAAATAAATAAGGGAAATTTTACGTTTTGCAACAGCATAGATGGACCTGGAGACTATGATGCTAAT
Organism: Trachops cirrhosus; assembly: GCA_028533065.1. Taxonomy (NCBI): domain Eukaryota; kingdom Metazoa; phylum Chordata; class Mammalia; order Chiroptera; family Phyllostomidae; genus Trachops; species Trachops cirrhosus. The sequence goes on from CM052538.1 coordinate 117,590,303, forward strand.
TGAAATAAGCCAGTTAGAAAAAGACAAATACCATATGATCTCACTCATCTACAGAATCTAATGAACAAAATAAACCGACAAAATAGAAACAGAGGCATGGACACAGGGAACAGACTGAGAAATGTCAGAAGGGAGGTGTCGAGGGACTGGATGAACAAAGGAGAAGGGATTAAACAAAAAAAAAGCACATATATGACACAAAGGCACAGACAACAGAGTGGTAACAGCCAGAGGGAAAGATGGGTGTAGGCAAATACGGGCAAAAGGAAGAAAATGGGAAGAAAAGGGAAGAAAAGAGACTGCTTGGGGCAACAGGCACATGATTCAATGTGTGGATGATGTTTTATTGAGTTGTAAACTTGAAACCTATATGGTTTTACAAACCAATGTCACCTTAATAAAATCAGTAAAAAAAAGAGGATATACAGATGGCTAACAGACATACGAAAAGATGCTCAACATCTGTAATTAGTAGAAAAACACAAGTTAAAACCACAACAAAGTATCACCTCCCACTTGTGAGAATGGCCATCATCAATAAATCAACAAACAGCAAGTATTGGTGAAGATGTGGAGAAAAGCGAACCCTCACGCTCTGTTACAGGGAATGCAGATTGGTGTGGTATCACCCCAATTAATTCAATGAAAAAGAGAAAAATAAAATGGTGCAGGTGTTTTTGAAGTTTGCCAGATCCCCTAAAGGTTAAACAGAGAGCTACCACATGACCTAGTAATTCCACACCTAGGTATTGTATGTATACCCAAGAGAATTAAAAACATGTCCATACAAAAACTTGTATATGAGATGTTCACTGTAGCATTATTCTTAATAAAAATGATCCAAATGTCCATAAACTAATGAATGAATAAAATGTGATATATCCATATAGTATTATTCAGCAATAAAAAGAAATTAAGTACTAATTCATGCTTTATGCTAAGTGAAAATATGAAATGTCCAGAACAGGCAAATCCATAAAGACAGAAAGGGGATCAGTGGTTGCCAAGGACAAAGGGGAAGAAGGAGTTGCGAACGACTGCTAATGAGTTGGGGGATACTTTGGGGGGAATGAAAGTGTTCTGGAATTAGATAAATTCCAGCTGAAAAACTTTGTGTGTATACTAAAATCCAATGAACTGTACATTTAAAGAGTGAATATATGGTTTATACATTAGATCTCAATAAAAGAAAAGTAAAACTAATGTAGACACTAAAGAATTGAGATATATGACTTGGTCAAGACACTAAATTATGTCAAAAATGAAACCTAGTCAGGGACTTTACTACCTCCAATTCCATTTAGTATATCTGTGCTTGTATGAACATCAGAAATTAGAAAATTAACCACTGGTTTAGTAATAATTTTTAAGCAAAAACAAAAAAAATCTCTTTTTCAGTAACCAACAAAATCATATATTAATTCATATAGTCCATACCCTATTCTTTTTTTCAGAACCACAAGTAACATTTAAATATAAACCTTCATATCTGAGAGGCTCTTCTGATTCACTTTGAGCTGCAGCAGCTCTCTACAGCCTCATGGTGACGTGTTATAGCCTCTCTTCTTAGAACCTGTGTTCTTCATCTTGAGTTTTTTATCATTTTTAGGACCAACAACAAAGGCAGACAGAAGAATACTCGGGTTCTACCTGTATTTCACATTTGCTTATTGCTTTTTCTTTCAATGAATTAAACCATTCTATAAATTAATCAGCTTGAATGTCTATGGGAAGCTTTTGGCAGACAGAAGTTTGCAGTCTGAGTGACAGCTTTTCAAAATGCAAAAAATAAAAAATAAAAATTGTAACAACTTCTCCTTGCTTTAAAATTCTGTTCCTTAGTCTAGAGAAATGTGTCGATCACCACTCCCTGTTACTGCATTGTTAGAAAATCTTCAGCAAAATTTTAAAGTTAAGATTAAGGTTAAAATTAAACAGTGTATGGACCTGCCAGTACAACTAGCTCAAGTGAAGTGACACAAGGATGAACAGACTGTTCTGTGTGTACCTAAACTTGCCCATACCCACGCAATGACAGCCACCAGTAAGTCTCAACTCTACATGGGAGCTGGCAGATTTAAATAATTATCTATACCTATCTATAAATAAATATAAGATGCATATGAAAGTTGAAAAAGTAAAATAAACTCACACCCAGAACTTACTTTTACCTCCTTAATCTCTGTCGCCCCTGGGAAATAGGCTCTGAGATCAAGCCATGTGGTCATTGTGCTACTCTCTACCGAATGTAAAAATGGTCTTTTGTCACTTACGAGCACACAGAGAACAACTTTGTTTATATAATTAACCATTTATGGAAAAAAACAAAAAGAATTTGTAATATAATATGCAGAGTTCATGGGAAGAACAAAATTCATCTGTGTATCTGGCAATTTGGAAACTTCTTCACACAAACATGAAAAAACTCAAGACTCAGAATTTGGATTTCTAATCTTTCCTTGATTTATGCTTATAGGCAACTATATTGAGAGAGATAAAGAAGACAAATAAGACAGTCAAGATTATTTCCTTCCTGAACTGTTTTAACTTGGTTTACCATTTATTAAAAATGTTTGACCTGAAAAATGAGGGGCGAAACTGTCCAGCTCTTTTCACTTAGCAGATTCATGGCACAAATGTAACTAAATAGTTTAAACAATCATGTAAGAAGAGACCCTGAAGAAATGTGTTCTATGTGGGCACTTCTATACACTGTTGGTAGGAGTATAAATGGCTATAATAATTTGGGTAAGCAATTTGGCGACATGTAGTGAGACCTTTACAAATATCCATGCTCTTTGAATCAAGAGTTCTATTTCTGGGAATCTATCCTAAAGAAATCATCTAAACATTCACAGATACCTTCTTCCAAGCATTACTCACCACAGCGAAGAATGCTAAACAACTGAATATGCTCATGAACAGAGAAATGATTTAAAAATTGTGGTACATCCTTAAGATACAGAGTATTATACTTATTTCAAAATATTTACCAAGAATGACTCTTTACTTTCTCCTTTTCTTGATGTGGATTTGTTTCTTATTTTAAAGTAATATATACTCATTGTTAAAACAAAATAAAACTGAAATCCTCTCATTCTCTCATATCAGGTGCGGGGGGGGACAAAAGTAGGTCTACAGTTCTTTGTATGGACACTAATACAGTAATCATAAATAATAATACAAAAATAAACTGTTTCTCTATCCCCAACTCCTAAAGTTAACTATTGTTAAGTTTTTACATGTATATAACTTTGAGAGATTTTCTAGACATATACAAACTTATCTAACAAACATTTTTATATTGGTAATCCTTTGTTTAGTTTTTAACATAAGTGGAGCCATACTAAGCTTGCTGTTCTTCAACCTGTTTCTTACATTTATTTTAGCTTTTGTTCTACATCGGCACATACAGATCCACTTCATTCATTTAAATGAATGTCTTAATATATATTGGGTCCTGGCTTGATAGATATTTAAGTTGATTAGGCTTTTCTGCTTACAAACAATGCTACAACTAACACACTTGGATATTTAACTTAATGTACTAGTGTGGATATGTCAGTTCCTACAAGTAGAATTTCAACATTTTAGGCATTCAAAGTTATTGCCAAATCACCCTCCAAAAATACTGTACTAATGCCCTCCTCCCTACCTCTATAGAACATTCAACATATTGGATACTAGCAACTTTTAAATCTCTGCCAATCTAAAATATAAATGTTTTAATTTGCATACCTGTAAATATGAAAATAAGGTTAAACCACTTATCTTTGCATGGTTCATCTTTTTCTCATAGGCTTATAAGAGTCTTTGGAACAGTTAAGAAATTAGCCCTTTGTTCTGTGCCTTGTAAAAAATGTTTTCAGTTTGTTGTTGTCTTTTAACAGTGCTTATAGTATTTTTTACCATCTAGGAAATTTCTCTATTCTTCCAATTAGGGATCTTGAATCTTATGTGTGTTTCAAAGGCCCTTCCCATCTCAAATATAAAAGAAGCACATATTCTCTTCTATTCTTTTTATCATTTCATTTCTATAATTTTTAATAGGTATAAGTTAAAATGTGGATATTTAACTATTTCCACATTTGGAGCTCAAATTAGGTAATAAAAAATAGAAAAATACATCAAGGAAATAAATAAAACATTGAGAGTGATTATTGCTAAATGGTAGAATTATGTATGATTTTCTCTTATGTAATTTCCAAATTTTCTACAATTACCTGTATAACTTTTATAATCAATAATTTTATAATCAGCAATCATGCATCACTTTATAATCAGAAGAAAATAAAATTTCTTAAATTATCATATTTAAACATTTTCTTAAGTTTTTGATGGTACTGGCTTTAATTTCAATCAAGTATTGAGTACCTGACCTATTTTGAGTCAAATACTAAGGTGAAGCTTTGCATTTTCTTTTCACTACATTGACATGATTGACATGACAGGAAAAAAGTCTTTTTTAAAAAAGATATTATTTACTTATTTTTAGAGAGAGGGTAAGGGAGGGAGAAAGGGAGAGAGAGAAACATCAATCAGTTGCCTCTGGCATGCCCCCAACCAGGGGCCTGGCCTGCAACCCAGGCATGAGCCCTGACCAGGAATCACACCAGCAACTTTTCACTTTGTGGATGACATCCAACCCACTGACCCACACCAGTCAAGACAGGAAAAAAATCTTAAATTGCCAAATAAGAGTCTGTTGAAAGCAGGAATTATGGTTCCATTTGGGAAATTCATTTCAATAATAATCACAATTAACAGTTACACTTATTAAGTACTTACTATGTGCCAAGCTTACATGCATTAGCTCATTTACTTTTCACATCTTTTCTTAAAATCTATTTTATTGATTATGCTATTAAAATTGTCCCAATTTTTCCCTCCTTGCCCTCCTCTGCCCAGTACCCCCATTACCTCCAGCAATTTCCCCCATACTTCATGTCCATGGGTCATGCCTATAAGTTCATTGCCTACTCCAATTCTTATACTGTTCTTAACATTCATTCCCCTATTTGATCCCTACCAATATGTACTTCTTAGCCCTGCACCTTCCCCTTATTTCCCCCTTGCCCCTCCCAGCTGATAACCCTCCAAATAATCTCCGTATCTGTGATTCTGTTCCTGTTCTGCTTATGTGCCTCAATTGTTTTTTAGATTCAATTGTTGACAGTTGTGCATATGTTGCCATTTATTGGTTATATTTTTGATCTCTTTGTCTTATATAGTTCCTTTTAACATTTCATGTAATAAGGGCTTGCTGATGATGAACTCCTTCATTTAATTTGACCTTGTCCAGGAAGCATTTTATTGGCCCTTCAATTCTAAATGATAGCTTTACTGGCTAGAGTAATCTAGGTTGGAGGTCCTTGCGTTTCATCATTTTGAATACTCTTGCCAGTTCCTTCCAGGTTGCAAAGTTTCTTTTGAGAAATCAGCTGACAGTCTTATGGGAACTCCTTTGAAGGTAACTCGCTGCTTTTCTCTTACTGCTTTTAAGATTCTCTATCTTTAAATGTTGGCATTTTAATTATAATGTGCCTTGGTGTAGTCCTCTTTGGGTCCAACTTGTTTGGGACTCTTTGTGCTTCCTGGACTTGTATGTCTATTTCCTTCACCAAATTAGGGAAGTTTTCTTTCATTATTTGTTCAAAATTTGAACATAATTTGTTCAAATTATTTGTTCAATTTCCTGCTCTTCCTCTTTCTGATACCCCTATGATTTGGACGTTGGTACATTTGGAGATGTTCCAGAGGATCCTTATTCTATTCTCATTTTTTGAATTTTTTTTCCTTCTTGCTGTTCTGATTGAATGCTTCTTTCTTCCTTATGTTCCAAATCTTTGATTTGAAGCTTGGCTTCACCCCTCCCATTGTTGGTTCCCTATGGATTTTTCTTTATTTCACTTAATGGAATCTTCATTTCTGCCTGGGTCTTTTTTATGCTGTTCAGTACCCAATGACTTCTTTGAGTATCCTGATAACCAGTATTTTGAACTCTGCATCTGATAGGTTACTTATCTCCATTCCATTTAGTTCTTTTCCTGGAGTTTTTTTCTGTTCTTTCATTTGGGCCATGTTTCTTTGTCTCCACAATTTGGCAGCCTCTCTGTGTTTGTTTCTGTATACTGGGTAGAGCTGCTTTGACTCCCTGTCTTAGTAGCATGGCCTATTGTAGAAAAGGCACCTGTAAAATGTGTGGGGCAGAGCCTTAGGTAGTCTCCAAGGTGGGACAACCCATTTCACCACTTTGTGGCTCCATGTTGGGGAGGGCTTAGAGAGGGGACAATGCTGTGTTTGAACTCTGGAGTTTGCCCAAGAGGAAGCTGTCTCCCTGGCACTCACCCTCTTGCCAGTCACTTCACTTTCTCCCCTTTTCCCCGTATGCCACTTGTTCCCTTCCATTTGTTGCCCTGGTGCTAAATCCCAGAGGAGGTGGGTCTGTGTGTGTCCTAAGTCCATTGCAAGCCCTTTAAGAGAAGTTTCTTGAGAATTGCACAGTTTCTTCTGCTGCCCCAATCCCCACTGGCTTTTGCAACCAGCAATAATGGGGACTTATCTTCCTGGTGCTGGTACCCTGGGCTGGGATCACTCATTTCCAAGGTACCCCTCCTGATTTTTACCCATCACATCTGAATGTGGGATCACCAGTTGCACTGCTTCTCTGTGCCTCTCCATGCCTCCTCCTGTCCTACCCATTTGGATGAACGTGGTTTCTTTAAATCCTTGGTTGTCGGACTTCCATACAGCTCAATTTTGTGATGAATCTAGGTGAAATTTGTTTTGTAGTTTAGTTTTAATTTTTTGTTGTGGTTGTGCATGGAGGTGAAGCGTCTTTATCTATGCCTCCATCTTGGCCAGAAGTCTCCATTTATTCTTCAAGTGCACTGGTTTTGATCAAACCCTCCAAAATCTCCCCACTCTCACTGAATGCCTGGATGTAGTGGATGCTTGGCCCAGATCCTGCTCTACTTCTCACATCTTTATAAGACAGGTACTGTTATTATCTCTTTCTTACAGGCTGGGTAACACGGGCATAAAGGGTAACTTGCTCAAACTATGAAACCTATTAAGTGGCCTGGCCAGTATTGGAATTCAAAGGGTTTGGCTCCAGAATCCCCATTCTTAACTTCTAAATGAAGATGCTGTTTAAAAAACTAACAGAAAAAGTGGGAAGCTACTTCTAACAACCTAGAAAGTGTTAAAAAATGAAACAAAGACACAAAGGGCCTTAGATTTATCCAAAAATTTTTTTAAAAGGGGGAGCCTATGGAAAATATATGTCTTTATTATTATTTACTATTATTTTTATAAATCTTCTTATAGGGATTTGAGAAAAAAACTTTAGAAACAAGTTTATCCTCCTTTCTTTTTCAGGTAGTGTCTCTAAACTGAGTCTGAATTAAGGTTTCCCAAATATAACCTCAGTGTCCTGCCATAAGAAAGCAGTGCCCTAGTCCTGGTGGGTGTGGCTCAGTGGACTGAGTGCCACCCTGCAAACCAAGAGGTCACTGGTTCTACTCCCTGTCAGGGCACACACCTGGGTTGCAGGCCAGGTCCCCAGTTGGGGGTGTGTGAGAGGCAACCGATTTGATATTTCTCTATTGCACTGATGTTTATCTCCCTTCATTCCCTTCTCTCTAAAAATAAATAAAATCTTAAAAAATATATAGCAGTGCTCTAAAGAGTTGGGTAATGATAATTATGTTTTTGTCACATGAACTGTTGCCAGCATAGAATTCTTTAAGAGTAAAAGCTAAAAGTAGTAGTAGATGTCTATGATTTCCCTGGTTGATATTTTGTTCTTTGTCTATTTGCCAAAATCTGCTAGAATCTTTCAAAACTGTGCACATTTTCCTTCAATAATGCCACTACATCATCTTCAACATTTTACTTTCACCCCTAAAAGTTAGCCCAGTTCAGGCTATATATTTCTGGCAAGCCAATTTTCAGTGCTTTGTGTGAAGTTGAAAGTCAAATAAAAGGTAAACAAATATACTTTCTATTTCTCCTTGGGTTACAGATTAGAACATGGAGATTTTGGCATTTCAGTTCCATCATGATGATATGTGTCCATTTAGCAGACTAGATGAGATGAGGAACTTTTTAGAATGAGCCACACTGATTATGAGCTCTACCAAGCATTAATGATAATTTCATGTTTTTCCCTTTTTTGGCTTTGCCTTTGTCAATATTGCTGCCTCAAAGACCCCTTTTCAAGTACCTAAGAGACAAAAATATTTTCCACTTGCTCTTTTTTTTAAATAAAGGATTAAAAAGTACATATTACTTAACCATAAAAAGGTATGCATAAACATAAAGAAAAGTCATATAAAGAAATTTCTATAAATCAACCCTGTCTTTTGTTAGTAATTGTGAGATTTTCTGAGTACAAATGACAAAACTGGACTAGTAGAATCTCTGAGAAAAAGCTTTTAAGTTTGGCAGCAATTTTAAAGAAACAACAGTTTAATTACAGGTGAATGGCCATAGATTGCTAGCGATAACAGTTACCAGCCTGAAACCCTGGAGTTCTCTACAACCTAATTTTGATGTCACAATTGCTTTCTAAGGAGTTACTATACAAAATTAGTCTCAAATTCTTACTTTCTAAACTGTAAAATGAAAATTAAAATAATTGCTCACTATTGCTATAAAAAATCATGATATTCCTTTTAGAAATACTACAACATTTATAAATTGAACAATTACCTTACAAAAACTGCTTAGGTTAATTTACAAACATACTATGTTTGAAAAAACAAATGTGAGTAATAAATTATTGTATTTCTTGATAGTATATGTTGATAATTTTCAAATAGAGGGAGGAATGTGACCCACAGGGAAATGATAGAATAACACCAAAGAGAGAGTAGAGGCGTAGAAAAAAGTTAGCTAAGGGTTACATGTCCCCTGGTGTCATAGAAGGAAAATATGCACATTTTTTAAAGATTGTAGAGGATTTTGGCAAATAGAGAGACAAAGAACAAAATATCAACCAGGGAAATCATAGGCATCTACCACTACTTTTAGCTTTTACTCTTAAAAAATTGACTTTTTAATTTCTCATTCTTGCCCAGCCTGTAAGAGCCACTCACTATTAAAGGTGCCATAGCACCTTATTTTTAGAGGAAGGGAAAACAGGGAGCTATGAGTTCCAAGGAAGATCACAAATGGGTGCAATAAATATTTTCTAGAGATTTGGAATAACAACATTAAACTTGTACTCACAACTTGAGACTCACGAGCTTTAGGAAACATTTTGGCAACATTGAGCCCATCGATGACAATATCAAAAGGAGGAGAGTATTTCACAAAGTTCTGAAATCTCTTCAGTTCCTAAAAAAGGAAAAATCAGACAAAACATTAATAAGAACATAGGAAGGACTTTATTATAAACATCTTGCTATGACTTTTATTATTGTTTTGGCAATTCAAAATATTCATTTCTTTAAAATGCACACACACAAAGATATTGTACTTTCAAAATGAAATCTGAAAAAGCCAGCCTAACAGATTCAGCTGCATGTAATTATCTGACACACCTTATAATCTCATAGTGATTTCTTTACACTTCACAAAGTACTTTCCCATGCTATTTCATCTGATCTGTAAGCAGATAGTTAGTCCGCTAAACTGACCCAAATGATAGTAATGATAGTAATGATACTATTAGATATAAAGACATAGATAACCTATGTCTATAGTGAAAAGCAGGGAGAAAATATGTATCAGTAAGCTTAAGAAAGTTAAGGTGGCAACATTAACGTTAGACAAAATAGGCTTCAAGAAAAGGAGTATTACAAAAAATAAAAATGGACACTTCATAATGACAAGATCAATACACCAGGAAGTCATACTCATATATAAGAACAGAACTTTGAAATACATGAAGCAAAACCTGACAGAACTAAAAGGAGAAACAACTAAGGCTACAATTATAGATGGAGATTTCAACACTCCTCTCTCCTTAATGATAGAACAAGTAGATAAAAACCAGTACGGATAGAGAAGACATAAACTACACTACTTTGACTTGATTGGTAGCTGAAGAATTCTACACCCAACAATGGCAGAATATTTATTCTTTTCAAGTATACATGGAGCACCAACACACCCACAAGCTCTGGGTCATAAAATAAGTCTCAAATATTCAATATTTCAAAACAGTAAAATATGAAAGAGAATGTTTGCTAATCACACACACAATTAAAACAGAAATCAACAGCAGAAACATATCTATAAATGTCCAAAGTATTTCTAAATCATACTTTTAAATAATCTATGGGTCTAAACAGACATTATACAGGATATTAGAAAATATTTTGAATTAAGTGATAATGAAAGAATATACATCAAAATTCATAGTATGCATTACAACAATACTTAGAGGGAAATGTACAGCTTTAAATACTTATATGAAAAGAAAGGTCTAAAGTCATTGATCTGAGTTTTCACCTTAAGCTAGAAAAAGAAGAATTAAATTTCAAAGAAAGTAGAAAAACAAAGTTCAGAGTCAAAGACATAGAAAACAGAAAAACAAGAAAAGTAACTAGAGAAAAAGTTGGGGAAAAAAGGAACCTCAATCCTTATCTCAGATCACAGTCAAAAATTACTTTGAAATAGATCATAAATCTAAACCCAAAAGACAAAACTATGAAGAAAACAGGCAAATTATTCATATAAGGATCAGCAAAAGATGTCTTGGGCAACACATAAACTCGTCACTGATATTCATACAGTATGCCTCTTGATACGAAGCCACTGAGAAAGACATAGCAGCATTTTTGTGATGTTTTTGACAAAAATTCATAACCTAAAACTAATCATAAGGAAACAAAGATAAAGCATTTCTCAAACACAGAGACACTCTGCAAAATAATAAGCCTATAGTTTACATTTTTTTAAATGGAGGTCCAAGAAAGACAAAAAACAAAACAAAAACACTTGACCTTTTTGTTGCAAATTAAAAGAAACCAAGAACACAACATAGCTAAACCCCAAGTGTCATCCTGGACTGGACTGGGACAAAGAAAAGCTTATAAAGGACATTATTGCAACAATCGACACACCTGATCATCAACTATGGATTAGGCAGTATTACAGTATCACTGTTACAAAGATGAAGATATTCAATATAATTAGTCATTAGGGTAATGCAAATTTAAAACCACAGTGAGATATGATTATAGAGCCACTGAAAGGCTAATATGTAAAAGACTGACCATAACAAGTAAGGAGAGCAACTGCAACTTTCACACATTGCTGGTGAGAATGGAAAAATGGTATAAACACTTTGGAAAACAATTTGGCAAGCTTCTTTTAAAGTTTAGCATACATATTTATCTTTTTTAAATTAATATATTTTATTGATTATGCTATTACAGTTGTCCCATTTTCCCCCTTGACTCCCCTCCCCCCTGCACCCCCCACCCACATTTCCCCGCTTTAGTTCATGTCCACATGTCATAAGTTCTTTAGCTTCTACATTTCCCATACTATTCTTGCCCTCCCCCTGTCTATTTTCTATCTACCATCTATGCTACTTATTCTTCGTATCTTTCCCCCACTCTCCTCCTCCCACTCCCCTGTTGATAACCCTCCATGTGATCTCCATTTCTGTGGATCTGTTCCTCTTCTAGTTTGCTTAGTTTCTTTTTGCTTTTGTTTTAGGTGTGGTTGTTAATAATTGTAAGTTTGCTGTCATTTTACTATACATGTTTTTTATCTTCTTTTTCTTAGATAAGTCCCTTTAACATTTCATAAAATAAGGGCTTGGTGATGATGAACTCCTTTAACTTCACCTTATCTGAGAAGCACTTTCTCTCTGCCCTTCCATT
>CM052538.1:117602645-117621078 GCA_028533065.1 Trachops cirrhosus
GGCAGATAAAGTGCTTCTCAGATAAGGTGAAGTTAAAGGAGTTCATCATCACCAAGCCCTTATTTTATGAAATGTTAAAGGGACTTATCTAAGAAAAAAGAAGATAAAAAACATGTATAGCAAAATGACAGCAAACTCACAATTATTAACAACCACACCTGAAACAAAAACAAGAAGAAACTAAGCAAACTACTAGAACAGAAACAGAACCACAGAAATGGAGATCACATGGAGGGTTAGCAACAGGGGAGTGGGAGGAGGAGAGAGGGGGAAAAGGTATGAAGAATAAGTAGTATAGATGGTAGGTAGAAAATAGACAGGGGGAGGGCAAGAATAGTATGGGACATGTAGAAGCTAAAGAACTTCTGACACAGGGACATGAACTAGGGTTCATGTAGTGAACAACAGTGTGTAGTGGGTGGGAGAGGGTGTTCAGGGTGGAGGGGAATGAAGGGGGGTAATGGGACAACTCTAATAGCATAATCAATAAAATATATTGGAAAAAAAAGAAAGAAAGGCATGCCAATCAAGATTACTGCCCTTATTTTTAGAGTCTTGTGAACAAGGAGAGAAATGCAAATGCCCTCCAGTAGTCCTTTTGTTGAGAAATCACACTTGCTTTGATGTGGTCTCCCTAGTTTGTTGAGGAAAAGATACCCCGCATTCTTCTGCTCCCCTCCTCCCAAAAGACTAATAAGGAGTATTGGGATTTTACCTGAATAGAATTCTAATGAGGTGTTTTTCAACTGCAGGTCACAACCCATTTATTGGGTCATGAAATCAATGTAATAGTTTGTAACCAGAACATTGGGGGAAAGTAAAAAATCAAAATACAGTGTAATACATATAGTGAAAGCATTAATATTTGTATGCAATTTTTTTTCAGTTGTAAAATGTTATATAAAGTTATTTTGTACTTGATTTGTAGTAAAAAAAATGTTTAAAAGCAGCCCTGGCTGGTATGGCTCAGTGGATTGAGCACCGGCCTGCAAACCAAAGGGATACCAGTTTGATTCCCAGTCAGGACATATGCCTGGATTGCAGGCCAGGTCCCCAGGAGGGGGCATGTGTGAGACAACCACACATGGATGTTTCTTTCCCTCTCTTTCCCCCTCCCTTCCCCTCTCTCTAAAAATAAATAAATAAAATCTTTTTAAAAATGTTTAAAAGCCACTGATAATGGGGCTCTGCCATATGTACAAAATATGATTTTGCCCAGGAACATTATTAATATATTTCATCATACCTCTGTAATATTTACCACTTGAAAGTTTTAAGGGGCCAGAACCCCAGTTCTAAGAATTAGCCTTACCATATATTAAGACATATAATAAAACTACAATACATAATCAAAATTGTGTGATCATGTGCAGAGATTAATGGATGTGAAAAGAAAGTTCAGAAACAGACCCCAGAATAAGTGGGAATTTGATATATGCTAAAAGTGGCATCCCAATGTGGTGCAGGAAAGATGGGTAATTAGCTGGGGGGGGCGGGAATCAAAATGGAACTACATACCTCATTTAAATCAGAAAAAAATACCAAATAAATTAAAAATGTAAGGGAAAACAACAAAAGTAGTAGAGGGAAAAGGGAAGTTTTTGTGTATGTTCATTTTTAATAATCTTGTAATGGAAAATACCTAAGTATGAAACCCAGGGGCTGTAAGAAAAATGCTTTGATAGATTTGTCTCTTTATAAATGCACAGAAGCTTTCGGCTAGGAGGGGGCAAAAGTGCAACTTTCTTCGGTCCTCCCAAATCCGGGTTCACCCAACACCAGCCGCCTCCACCATGTCGCGGAAGTTTCATCTCAACATCAAAATCATATACCTGAGGTGCACCGGCGAGGAAATCAGTGCCATGTGTGCTCTCACCCCCAAGATCGGCCCCCTGGATCTGTCTCCAAAAAAGGTTGGTGATGACAATGCCAAAGCAACTGGTGATTGGAAGTTTCTGCGGATAATAGTGAAACTGACCATTCAGAACAGACAGGCCCAGGTTGAGGTAGTGCCTTCTGCCTCTGCCCTGATCAACAAAGCCCTCAAAGAACCACCACGAGGAAGAAAGATGCATAAAAAGGGAAAAAAACAAACAAACAAACCTTTAAGCACAGTGGAAGTATCACTTTTGATGAGGCTGTCAACATTGCCTGACAAATGCGGCACTGATCTTCAGCTAGAGAACTCTCTGGAACCATTAAAGAGATCCTGGAGACTGCCCAATCTGTGGGCTGCAATGTTGATGGCCACCACCCTCATGACATCATAGATGACAACAGTGTGCAGTGTAATGCCCGGCTATTTAAGAACTACAAGGAAAATATTTCAATAAAAGAGCATTTGAAAACCAAAAAAAGGTACACAGAAAAAAAAATCATACTAAAAAAAAAAAAGGCCTCAAAAAATTGTAATCCAAATCACACTTTTTCAAATAAAGAGCTCCTACAAATCAACAACAAACCCCCCATCCCCCATAACTCAGGTAAATAAAAAAAATGGGCAACACAGAAGCAAGCAGTTTGCAGAAAAGAAATTGGTTTTAAACCTATGAAAAGATGCTTGGCTTACTCATTAAGAAAAATAAGAAAACAAACAGGAAGCCCAGGAGAAAGGCAGGCAGACAAGGAGGGCCTCCTGAGGCGGGGAAGTGAGCAGCAGTAGCACGTAAACGTAAAAGCATGAGGGAGGAGAGTCGCAGCCACTGTTAAATTTTTTTGGTTGTCACTGTCACTGTCGCTGTTGCTGCTGCTACCACCAAGGTTCGCCCAATGATGTCTTAGCCTGCACCTTGCCGTCCCCAAGCTCCACACAGCGGTAGCAGTCGGGCCTCTAAGGGCCCCCACATACAAGGCAGCGTGCACGTGTGGGCTGAGGCTTGGTGCTGGCTGAGGCTGACCGCACAAGGGCGGCGGCGTGGCGGGGGTGTGTGGGAGCACCAGGAGCAGCTGTCCAGGCTCCAATCTTACCCCATCATGGTGGCCCATGGTGGCCCATGGTGGCGGGCACCAGGCTCTGAAGCATGGAGGGGTGGTTCTGCACAAGTGGTTCAACTACCTCGCAGGTTGGAAGCCTCGTTGGTTTGTTTTAGATAATAGATTCCTGTCCCACTGATTCACAAGATGATGTTGACAAAGACAGTAAAGTAAGCATAAAGGTGGTAGTTCGTGAAATTGAAGTTCATTCAGCAGACAACACAAGAATGGAATTAATCATTCCAGGAGAGTAGCATTTCTAGATGAAGGCAAGTGGCTGCAGCTGAAAGACAGAGGTAACTAGTTGCTCTGGAGAGCTCTAAAGACTGTTTGGCACTAGGACTAAAAAAGAAAAAGAAATAAGTGAAACCAGTGAATCTTTGAAACCATAATGTCTGAACTTCACCTCTACTGTGGCCTTTATTTTTATTTTTTATTAAAAAACCCCACTTCCCCTTTTTTTAATTGGTCAGCATTGGTAGGACTCTGTTACAAAACTGGTACTCTGGAATGTGAGGGGAGGGGTCCACCCTGTCAGATATCAGCACTGGGACCAGCACAGCACAGAGCCCTGTGGTGGGCTGTATTCACCCCCACAGAGAGGGCAACAGGGCCAAACACAGTCACTGAAAAGGGAGAGATCCCTGAGGCCCTTCTTCTTGGCAATGACAAAGGGCTTTTCCACCTCGATCTTGGCAGTCCACAATGATCACATCCTTTAGGGGCTTGTACCGACCATCTGTCTTGGTGCTCTCCACTTTCCATACTACCTCCACGTCCTCTAGAACTCTGCCAAACACTACGTGCTTGCCATCCAGCTAGGCTGTCTTGACCATCGTGATAAAGAATTGGGAACCACTGGAGTCTTTGCTGGAATTGGCCATGCTCACCCAGCTGGGCCCATGGTGTTTTAGGTTGAAGTTCTCGTCGGGGAAGTGTTCACAGTAGATGCTCTTACCTCCAGTGCCATCCCCCCCAGTGAAGCCTCCACCCTGGATCATGAAGTCCTTGATCACATGATGGAATCTGCTGTTTTTGTAGACAAATCCTTTCTTTCCTCTCGCTAAGGCCACAAAATTATCCAGTTTTTGGAACAGTCTTTCCAAAGAGACCTATGACCACCTGGCCTCTATCTTCATCTCCATTTCGCAGGTCAAAGCACACCTTTGACAGTGACTTTGGGCCCCTTCTTTTTATCGGCTGTAGAGTGTCCTGGCAACAGCAGGAAGAAAACAGAGCCCACGACAGGGCAGTGGTGAAGAGAACCTTCATGTTCCGTTCCTAGAGGCGCAGCATTCCCCAGGAGAAGCAAGTTCTACTGTGACCTTTAACACAGCAACCAAGTTCATACCATTTGAGAATTTGTTCACTACAATGAGAATCACTGACCTCCCAGCAGACAGAACATGAATGAAGCCTCTTCGCTACTTAGTGCCACAAATAATATGTTCATGACATGCCTGAGGAATGTGTGAATATAACAAATGCCAAGTCTGAACCTGAAATGTTTCAGCTGTCTCATATGGATCCCTTAGTTTCTCCTGGGTCACCTTCTGTTTAAATGCTGAAGCATTTTGTCAGCCACTTGGGTTCTTGCAGTTCAGAGAGGAGCAGATTGTAAGAAAACCAGTGTCTACACCTCACCTTTCCACTGTTCGAGAAATACACTTGCCCTGCCAGTGTGGCTCAGCTGGTTGGAGCTTCCCCCCTCACCAGTGGAAAGATTGCAGGCTCGATTCCCAGTAGGGGCACACGTCTGGCTTGCCTGTTTGATCCTGTCCGGGTGCCTAGAGAGGCAGCCAATGTATGCTTCTTTCTCCCATCGATGTTTTTCTCTCTCCCTTCCTTCCTCTCTTCTAAGAGCAATGAAAAATGTCCTCGGGTGAGGGTGAAAAAAAGACATGTACACTTAATGGAGAGTTGGCATGAGCAACCATTCCTGAAAAAAGCAGACTTATACTGCACCCCCACAAAAAAATATGAATTGGAAGATCCTATTTCATCCTCCTCTTCCTGAGGAAACAGAAGTGTCCAACTTCCTCTAAGTATTGCTATGCAAAAGCTGCTGTAATTAAAACTATGTTATAGGGAGTAGTTTTTTCCTTAGGATTTCTCTGCACTTTATAAAATATTGTAAAGCAAACAAAAATCCACATACCTCTGAATTGTATTTTTTCTTTATTTAGTTTATTTACATGAGTAATTTTCCTAATAACCTCACGGTATGAATGTGCATTTTTTTTCTTTTTAAAGAAATGATGGTGCAACACTTGACATCCGTAAGGACAAATGTAGATATTTTTCTAAAAAACTGTGAGGGACTGACAGCTTAGTCAGTGGACTGCAGCTTATAATCATGAGATCTTATAAACATAAGGTCTCAGTCTGACAGAACTGTGATACATGCAACTTTTGTCATGGGCCAGATGGTTACTTTATAACCCCAGCTGAACATGAGTTATGATAGCAGCTTGATGGTGATTATATTGTATTCCTTTAAGCAAAAGGAAACATTTAATATTCTAAATATTTTTAGCCCAAATACCATGACATTGAGAATTTTTTAGAAACCAGGCCATGCTGTCCTTCATATGTGGACACTACAGATTTGTCAATACCAAATGTTGGGTTAAAGTATTTAATTTTAATTTATTTATTTCTCTGTTACATCAAAAAATGACCTACCAAATTTAAGAAGTGTATACATTGTCACTTACACTGTTCTAGAAAAGCAGTTAATGTTGTAGTGACTTTACTCACTTCCACCAGAGAAATGACTTTCCATGGGGGAGAATAAAAAAAGAAAAATGTAAATTAACCCTATAATGAGATTCCATTTTTACTTCGGATAGGCAAAGATCAAAATGTTTGATGGCACACTGGAACACAAGATTTCTCATACTTTGCTGATCAGTGTATATGAATACTGATAAAATTTCCATGAAGGCAAAGCAAAATCAATACATCTCTGATGCCCTAACAATTCAATTTGCAGGGATCTACTTTACTGCTCTCTCAGAATATGTGAGACATTACAAATGTATACAGTGATTCACTGTGGCATTTTTGTAACAGTAAAAGACATAAAGCAACCTAAATATCCATTAATAGGAGACTGAACAAGTAAATTTTGGTCATTCTACATAATGGAAAATTATACAGCTAGAAAGAGAAGACAGAGAGAAAGAAGAGTGTGGGAAAAGAAGGCAGAAGATAATCTATTTTTTATCTTGAAATACAAATATCAATTACACAAAGGACTGAAATTGTTTCACTAAAGAACTCTCAACCTAGCATCATGAGTTAACAAATGTTCTCTAGCAGCTAGGTATATTTCCAAGTAGATTTTTTATACTAAATACTCAGAACGGAATTTACTCACAAGTATAAAATTGTTTTTTACATCTTGCCTGGGTTAGGGAAAAAGAGATCTTATTCAAGTAATGATAGTTTAGAATTGATTTTATTTTAAATTAAACTTCTAAACAGGAAAAAAATCTATATTCTTTTTAATCCCACTCTCCTTTCCTTTCCTATCATCCTGACAGACCTACAGAGAGTAGCTAAAAGAAAGGCAGAAAGACATATTTTTCATTGCAGAATCTTGCTCCTAAATTAAGAAGAAACAAATCAGGAAAGGAAAGGCAATAATATGGCTTGGATCCTGCAACTCAGAGATGCTGCTAACCACATTTTTTTTAAAATTCTGCTTTCAGTTCAAGTACATCTCCACTTACACACCCTGGAAATCCCCTCTGCTTTACAACCACCCAGGAACTGGCTCTAAAGTACCAACACAGTACCTAACTTCCCTTCCTTCTTTGGACACACAGAATATCTAAGTCCTTCACTGGGTGGTCCCCCCAAAAAACAAAATAAAAATATTGCACAGATAAAACTCACTGGAAAATTTTTGAAGAAATCAGAAAAGTAAACACTTATTTTTCATATAGGGGAGAAAAAGTCTTGAAGAAAAATTTAGCACTATATATAGATGGAACCTAACTAAAAACCATCAAAAAGAATTCCTAGGGAAAAGAAATTACAAGAGGGTTGCCCAAGGCTCTTTTTAAGAATCTTGATAAATTTTTCATTGTTTATCCTCAAAGAGTGACCAAACTCAAAATGTTTAACAAAAAGTTTGGATACCATATTGTTATTATCCTCCTCAGGTACGTGCACAGCCCACAGAAGAGCTATGAGGACACTACAGGAGCCTGGACTAGCCATCAGCCCATCTGGGTTTTCATCTTCTATACCAAATGTTGGGTTAAAGTATTTAATTTTACTTTAAATTAATTAGCTTATCCATTAGCTTATATGACTTTGATCAAGTTACCTCACTTTTCAGGGTCTCAGGTTCCTGAGCAATGAAGTAGGGCTACTTACTTCAAAGGAGTATTGCAAGGATTCGATAAAATTAAATGATTTGACTACAAAAGTCTCTGTATGTGTTTTAGGTAAGTAGCAATAATGGTACAAGTTTCACCAACAGTCTGTCACCATTTAAAACTCTTTGGGTTTTAAAATAGATACCAGCAAAATAACTTTCCCTGCTTCCTGTTCCTGACTCAGAAATGGGCTCTTGTCCTCATATGCGGTAAGGCAGATGGATCCCTGTAAGTACCAATAAGCTAACTGCCTCCATATGCATTCCCAAGTTGTTCTGATTTAGGGGCCAAAGAGACTGTCCCCTTCACAAGGACTCTAGATTGAAAGGAAATCCATTGCCCTTGCAGTATGCACATATAGATGATTCATAAATCAAGTTCTCTGCTGTGGACTGCCTGTAGTTACATCCTTGTAGATGACCTTATGTTTTATAATGTACATACATCTTCTGATGCTATCCTTAAAACAATCCTGTGAGAAAACTGAGATGCAGAGGGAAACAAGACCAAGTTAAAAATAACCTCTATTTCCAACTCCTACTTAACTCATCACTTGATTGAGCTGAATGAGCTATTTGTTTATAAAGCAGAAAAAACCATTTATCAGTTGTATCATCAAAATTTACAACTTTCTCATTACAATGAAGCAGAATTTACTATCACCTGTGCTTAATTTTATTGCTGATTAAAAAAGAAAATAGTTTGGGTTGTCTTTTTTCCTCTTTCAATGAAAAAAAAATTGAAGAACAGAAAAGGGAGAATAGAGCCAGAAAAACATCTTAATTCCTGGAATTTCTAGTATCTAAGATAAGCAATACTAAATCTGACTAATGTTAAGTAAGCATAAATAAATCTTTGTGCATCACAGTATAAGAAAGTAGCCAATGGAAACTGTCCAGGTGGAGGGCAGAAAGAGAATGGAAGTGACTTTACTCTGAAAAATATCAAACAGTGAAAGAGTCAAACAGCACTCAGGAGAGGCAAGAATACTGAGGTAGAAACCTTGGGGATATCCCAGGATCAGTCATTAGCTCAAATGACGTGTCTTGTACATCTCATCAGTGATTTTCCCTCCCTTGTCTACCTCATACAAATATTGAATAACTTAAGAACAACGCACAACTGGAAGGTGAGTCATTCCACCAGTAATCAATGAGATTAAGGGAAATTCTATTTTCCTGTTAACTTTAACACAGTTTGCATCTGTTTTATTATTCCTGCTAGCTATTATTGCTAATCCATGTTAGTACACCTTTTCTTCTGCTGCCATTAATAAAGTAACTAATAGCAAACTAAGTGTTAAACACTCTCCCACCCCCTAAAAACATATATCAGACTCATAAGGTAGTAGAATTACTAGTAAGTATAAACAGCATCTATAACTGCATCTAAAGATCTGGGTTTGAATCCAACCTTCATGACTTAAATTCAGTGACTTTGGCAAGTTATTAAACTTCTCTGAGCCTCAGTTTCCTCATCTGTAAAGTATATAAAATACTCCTTCCCTCAAAGTGATTGGAAAGATTAAACACTATAATTAAATAAAGGGTAGCTATTACATTAAAAAGGTAAAATTGAATGGTAATGTATAAATAACAATATTGATTGCACACTTACTGGATGACAAGCATTGTAGAGAACTCAAAGTAGGGGGCCTTGTCCCTGAACCAATTTATAATGTAGCTGGAGAGACAAAAGACACTGATGTGAAAAACCAAGAACTAAAATAAGAACACGTGGTATGGGATTAATAGCCAAGTATGTGCCGGGGTTAATAAATGCCACAAGTTCAAAGAAAGAAAAGAAAAACACAGGTCCTGGCTGGGTAGTTCAGTCAGTTAGAGTGCCGTTCCGATATGCCAGAGTTATGGATTTGATCCTGGTCAGGGCACAGACAAGAATCAACCAATGAATGCATAAAAATGTGGAATAACAAATCCATGTTTCTCTCTTTTTAAAAAGATTTTAATTTATTTATTTTTAGAGAGAGGGGAAGGGAAGGAGAAAGAGAGGGAGAAAAACATCAATGTGTGGTTGCCTCTTGAGCACCCCTTACCAGGGACCTGGCCTGCAACCCAGGCATGCGTCCTGATTGGGAATTGAACGGGCGAACATTTGGTTTGCTGTCCGGCGCTTGAGGGCTCATGTTTCTTTCATTCTCTCTCTCCCTTCTTCTCTCTCTCCAAAATCAATAAATAATATTTTTTATAAAGATAAACACACTATAGAAGTCAGGAAAGACTTTGTGACAGAAAAGAGACTTGACACCAAATTCAACAGCCTATAAGAAATGGGTAAGTTCCTAGAAATATATAACATTCCTAGACTAAATCATGAAGAACTGAAAAATCTAAATAGACCAATAAGCAGTAAGGAAATTGAAACAACCATTAACCCCCCCACCAAAAATATAAAAGGCCAGGACCAGATAGCTTCACTAAGTGAATTCTACCAAACATTCAAAGAAGATTTGATACCTATCCTTCTCAAACTCTTTCATAAAATTGAAGAGGCAATACTTCCTAACATTTTATAGGGCCAACATAACCCTGATACCAAAACCTGGTAAGGATAACAGAAAAAGAAAAAACTACAGGCCAATATCTTTGATGAATACAGGTGCAAAAATCAGAAACAAAACACTAGCAAATTGAATACAACAATATGTTAAAAAAAAATACATCATTATCAAGTGGGGTTCATTCCAAGGGCACAAGGATGGTTCAACATATGCAAATCATTCAATGTAATATGCTACATTAACAAAGCAAAGCACAAAAATCATATAATCTTATCAACAGATGCAGAAAAAGCATTTGACAAGATACATCTTGTTATGATTAAAACAGTAAAGTAGGTAGAGAAGAAAAGTAACTCAACATAATACAGGCGATATATGACACACCCTCAGACAATATCATACTCAGCAGTGAAAAACCGAAAGCTCTTCCTCTCCAGTCAGGAACAGGACAAGGACGCCTGCTCTCACCACTTTAATTCAACATAGTTCTGAAAGTCCTAGCCAGAGCAATCAGGCAAGAGGAAGAAATAAAAAGGCATCCCAACTGAGAAGGAAGAAGTAAAAGTGTCACTTTTTGCAGGTGACATGATTCTGTATACAGAAAACCCTAAAGACTCCACAAAAATACTATTAGACACAACAAATACAATAAAGTTGAAGAATACAAAATCAATGTACAAAAATGCATTGCCTTCCAATATACTAACAATGAAACTTTAGAAAAAGAAATGAAAAAAAATTTCTTTAGCAATTGCAACAAAAAGAGTACCTAGGAATAAAATTAACAAAGGATGTGGTTCATGGATTTTAAGAATCAGCATAGTTAAAATGGCCATATTACCCAAAGCACTATACAGATTTAATTCAATCCCCATTAAAATCCCAATGTCAAATAAACTAAAATAAAAAAATAAAAAAAAAATAATAAAATAAAATCCCAATGTCATTTTTTGAAGAAATAGAACAAAAAAACATCAGATTTGTATGGAATCACGTAAGTCTCTGAATAGCCAAAACAATTCTGAGAAAAAAGAATGAAGCCAGAGGTATCACACTATCTGACTTCACATTATACTACAGAGCTATGATAATCAGTACGGTAGCAGCAGAACAGACACACAGACCAGTGGAACAGCATCGAGAGTCCAGAAATAAAACCACATGTATATAGGCAAATAATTTTTGACAAAGGAGCCAAAAACACACAATGGAAAAAAGAAAGCCTTTTCAATAAATGGTGCTGGGAAAATTGGAAAGCCACATGCAAAAGATTAAAACTAGATTAGTTTGTCCCCGTGTACAAAAATTAGTTCAAAATGGATCAAAGATCTAAATATAAGATTCAAAACAATAAATTACACAGAAGAAAACATAGGTACTAAAATTATGGGCCTTGGTTGTAGAGAACATTTTATGACTTTGACCCCAAAGGCAAGGGAAGAAAAGGCAAAAATAAATCAATGGGACTCTATCAAACTAAAAAGCTTCTTCACAGCAAATGAAACCAACAACAAAACAAAAAGGCAAACAACCTAATGGAAGATGGTATTTGCAAACAAGAGCTCCAACAAGGAGTTAATATTCAAAACATATAAAGAACTCATACAACTCAACACCAAACAAATAATTCAATTAAAAAATGGGCAGAGCCCTGGCCAGGGTGTCTCCGTTGGTTGGAGCCTCGCCCTGTGGCCAAAAGGTTGCAGGTTCGATTCCTAGTCAGGGCACCTGCCTGGGTTGCGATTTTGATTCCAGGCCAAGGCAGACAATCCCTGGTCCAGGTGCTTAGGGAGGGAGCTGATCAATGTTTCTCTCTCACATCAAGCTTCTCTCTCTCCCTTCTTCTCTCTCTAGAAGCAATGAACAAATGTCCCTGGGTGAGGATGAAAAAAAAAATGGGCAGAGGACCTGAACAGACACCTCTCCCAAGAACAGCCAACAGATATATGAAAAGATGCTCAACCTCACTAGCTATTAAGGAAATGCAAATCAAAACTACAATAAGATACCTGTTAGAATGGCTATTATCAACAAGACAAGTATTAGGTTGGCTAAACAGTAAGTATAATTTTTCTGTAAAAGAAAAGATACATTTTTCATTTTCACCAATAACTTTATTGATTTTTATATTTTGAGAATGTCAGTAATCTCCCACATGGTATAATGTTGATTGTTCTCAATGTCTCAATTTGATCACTAGCAACTTCTACCTGACTGTAGAGCATCATTGACCAGTGAGAAATCTCCAGCACAAAACTTTGCAAACCACTTTTGACACATTTGATCAGTTACAGCACCTTCTCTATAGACTGCACAAATCTTTTTTTGCATCTCAGTTTTGTTTTTATCTTTCTTAAAATAATAAAGCATAATATACCACAAATGTTACACATTTTCTTCCATCTTCAATATTAAAATAGTGACACAAAAATTCACCAATTTTTATAAGATTTTTTAATGCACAATGATGTGACAGCTGTCACGATACAATCTAACAAAATTGTTTCAAATGAAGTTAGAGACAACTAGGTCTCTAGGCGCTACTAGAGCCATCTTACGGAAAAAACCAAATGGACTTTTTGGCCAACTCAATAAGTGTTGGAGAGGTTGTGGAGAAAAGGGAACCCTCATTAACCACTGGTGGAAATATAAACTAGTACAGCCACTACAGAAACCAGTCTGACAGTTCCTCAAAAAATTAAGAACAGAGTTACCATGTGACCCAGCAATCCCTCTCCTGGGTATCTACCTGAAAAACTTGAAAATATTTACTGCATTTTGCCATGTATAATGTACTCCTGTATACACTGCACACCCATGTTTTGGGCCCAAACTTTCAGGAAAAAAAATCTTTTGTTTTATTTTTTAATTCAATTATTTATTGATTTATATTTAGAAACAAAATCAATTATTGTATTCCAGGGTACTATTTTGCATACAAATATCGTTACTGCTTTCTAGAGTTATAATTTTAATGCATAAGCATGAATAAAAGAATCAAAAACATTTATATAGACACAGAATTAGTACTACCCATGTGTAATGTGCATCCTTATTGTTCTCCCAAAATTTGGGCAAAAAAGTGCACATTAAACATGGCAAAATATGGTGTTCACAAAGATATATGCACCCCTATGTTCACTGAAGCATTACTCACAGTGGCCAACACATGGAGACAACCAAAGCATGCTTCTATAGATGACTGGATAAAGATGTGGTACATGTATACTATGGAATACTCCTCAGCCATAAGAAAAGATGAAACACTGCCATTTGTGACAACATGGGTTGACCTTGAGATTATTATGTTAAGTGAGATAAGTCAGTCAGAAAAAGCTAAGAACCATATGATTTCACTCATACATGGGATATGAAACTGAAACTCATGGTCACAGACAACAGTATGGTGGTTACCAGAAGGAAAGGGGTTGGGGGTGAGTGAGGACTATAGGAGGACAAATATATGAAGATGGAAGACAGTTGGACTTTTGTTGGTAGACACACATACAGTATGCAGATGATGTATAGTAGAAATGTACACTGGAAACCTATATGATCCTACTAACCAGTGTCACCCCAGTAAATCTAACTTAGAAAATAAAAATAAAATGTCATAAAAGGAAAAAAAAGAAAAAGAAAAGGGACTTGAGAAAGCCTTGGAGAAAAAACAGGACTTGGAGATAGGAGTACACTTTAGATGGGGAAAGGCAGTCTAGATACAGTGAGTAGCCAGCTTTAGCCGGAGCGGATGTTTGCAGAGAAGAATACTAAGAGTCTTGGAAAGTAAGTTGTAGAGAAACTGAAGGACTTAATTTCAGGGTAGGAATGGGAAACTGCAGGATTTGGGCCAAGGGAATAATGTGATTAAATCAGCGTTTTGAAAAGATTGAGCTGGCAACAGTGTCAGTGTGAAGAAAAAAATGGAAGAAGAGTATAGACACAAGAAAACCAGTTAGGAGGTAACACAGAAGTTGAGGTTGAGATGCTAAAGGCCTAGACAAGGTGGAAGTAGCAGAAACGGAACAGCAGAGGCAGAATTGAGAAATGCTGCACAACAGGATTAGTGACTGATATTGATAAGAGTCAAAATCAGTTTTAATTTCTCCAATCTGGGTGGCAAAGAGGAAAAACACAAAAGAAAATTCAATGGTATGTGATCAGAGGCTAAAATTTTACTCTTGATACATTGAGTTTGAGTTCAAAATGGTGTATTCCATAGAAATGTTGCACAAACAATTGGTCACGTTGATGTGGCATTTAAAAGAGTAACCAGGATTAAAGAAACCAATTTGGGAGTCACTTGGACGAGACAGAACTAAAGTTAAGGGGGAAATTCCATTAGGAACAGGGCTCTGGGGCTTCTTGCAAGAGAAAAATACATGCCCTCATTGCAGGGAAATCGGTTTTCTCCTCTAATGAGAAGAGGACATTGAGTCCAGGAGAGCCCCGTATTCATAAAAGTCCTCTTAAAGGAGGCGTGCAGATTGTGGTGTAAGTCTTTGTGAACAGTGGTGTCAGCCTAGGTATAAAAGGTCTGTGATGCAAGGTGAATTAAGATAAGGAGGTCCTACCTTGGGTGGACACTGTTACCGGCTGCTCAGGCCCATGGAGGGACTCCAGGGGCTCAGGAAAACTGCTGAAATACACTGCACCTGCTTCTGCTCTGGTCATTTTCTAATACATTTTGGTGTCATCAGCTTTCTATACTAGAATTTAATCTAATTTTACATGTGATGTCTACTTAACTGGTCTACAATGCCCCTAAAACGCTGCACACATATTTACACAAAAATTTACCAAAACTTCTGGGGGTTCAGAATCTAGTGGAACAAAATCTGAAAACTGGCAGAATTAATCACAAAACAAGGAAAAGAATTATGGTCCTTTCCTCAAATTCATTATCATTCCTTTACTTATAAGAATATTCTACTTTAAAAGTTCTACTCTAACAAATAATGATAAATTAAAAGATTTAAATGCTAATTTAGCCCTGGATGGCATAGCTCAGTGGATTGAGTACAGGCCTGTGAACCAAAGGGTCACTGGTTTGATTCCGAGCCTAGGGCACATGCCTGGGTTGCAGGCCAGATCCCCAGGGGGGGCCATGTGAGAAGCAACCACACACTGATATTTCTCCCCAGCTCTTTCTCCTTCCCTTCTCCTCTCTCTAAAAAATAAATAAAATCTCTTAAATAAATACTAATTTAGCTTTACTGGTGACATAGGTGACAGGGACAATGAATGCTGTGCTTTGGATCTGATCATTCAGCTCTGCTAGCTCTGGAAGTGATTTTTCAGGTTATTTTGGTACTTAATAATAATCAATTCTTTACAAATATCAAATCATTATGTTGCAGACTTTAAACTAATGCATCGTTATATGTCAATTATATCTCAATAAAATTTGAAAATTAGTGTTTAAATCAGCCATATAGGTAACTCAATCCATACACATTCTCTTCCAACTATAATTCTCCAAAGAAAAGATAGCACTCTAAGTGCAGGAAATCACATTTTACTTCCCCACAGCTGCTTCGGAGCTGAGGAGAAAGTAAAAACAAAGGGGAAATGTGCCTGGAGATCTTATTAACAAAGAATGGAAATCCCCTTACTGCATATCTCCCAATTAGCATCACTGAGGACTGAAAGCTCTCAGGTTCAATTTCTCTTTTTCATGGAAGTCTTAACCACACCACAATTAATATGCAGTTGCCACCTGCACTAAAGGTAGTGATAGAAGCACTCTGGAATATTCCAGATCACCACTTTAGCTACAGTTTTCATTACATAATGGGACTTTGTATTTTAAACTTCAAAACTAATGTTGATATCAATTTTGCAAAGGAAAAGCAATGCAGTTCAGTAGAAAATCTCTCTCCAGCTCTTGATCTAAATTTCATCTCCTACTTCATAATCAGAAAAAGGAATATATTACCATGTGCAAACAAAATGACAATTTTTAGTATTTTAAAAATACTATTTGACTAAAGAAGGGAACTTTCACTTTCTATACTGACATTTCTGAACTATTTTCATCTTTTATAATGAATGTATGTTTGGGGAAAAACAGTACAGAAGATGCTGCCTCTTCATGAAATTTACTCAGGGGCCATTGCTTTATAATTTCCCTCTTCATAACTTCTAAAAGCATATATGCATTTATTTAATATGTTGGTTTTTTAAAACAGATTTTTACAATGCAAATTTCAAGCATACACAAAAGTAGACAGAATTATGTACGTCCCAATGAATCTACCTTTTTCTATTCTTGACCAATTTTGTTTCATCTGTAACGCCACCTACTCCACCTCCTATTTCCCAGTTATTTTGGAAGCATATCTCAGACATCGCATCATCCCATCCATAAATATTTTGGTGTGTAGCTCTAAAATACAACAAGTTTTAAAATATAACTCACCAGCATTATTACATCTAAAACAACCAACAATACTTTATTAATATGTCTATCAAATGATTTTCAGATTTCTTTGATTGTTCAAATCAGGAATTAAAGGCTCAGGGCAGTCCACATACACAAATCATTGATAGATGACAAACTGTTTTGGTCTATAAGTCTTTTCTTTCTCTCGACCCCTGATCCCCTTGCGATTGTTTTTATTGAAAGAAGCTGGGTTGTCTGTGTTACAGAATTTCCCATGGACTGGATTTGATGGGTGCATCCTTAAGGTGTAATATATTCTTTATATTTTCTGTAAATTGACTCTAGATGCTTAATCAGATTCAAATTTAATATTTCATATACCAAATTCTTAACTCTTCTATTTTCTACTTCTTGAAACCTTGGGGGAGAAGTTTCAATTTATAGCTAAAAGCAGTGCCAGATAATAAGGAGGTGCCATGTGCTCTGCTCAAGACTTGAATAACTTCGAATTTCTACCTTAAGATATTAAGTAGGGACTTCCGGCCAAGATGGATATGTAGGTAAACACACTTTGCCTCCTTGTACAACTACAGTAAAAATTATAACAAAACTACAAAATAAATATCACCCAGATCCATCAGAAAACCAAGCTGTACAGAAGTCTAACAACCAGGGATTTAAAGAAGCCACATTCATCCAGACAGGCAGGAGGGGTGGAGACACGCAGAGGCAGTGGAACAGGTGGTCCCACATTCACATGTGGTGGATAAAAACTGGAAGGGATAACTCAAACAAGCAATCCAAGGCCCAGACCAAACCACCCAGCCCAGGTTTCCACTGCCAGGAAGGTATGTCCCTGTAACTTCGGGCTGTGCAAAAACCAGTGGGGGTTGGGGTGGCAGAAGAAACTGTATGATTCTCAAGAGATTTCCCTTAAAGGGCCTGCAATGGACTTAGGACTCACACAGACCCACCCTCTCTGGGATTCAGCACCAGGGCAACAAATGGAAGGGCACAAGTGGCACACCGGAAGAGGGGGAGAAAGTGAGGTGACTGGAAAAAGGGCAAGTGCTGGGAGACAGCTTCCTCTTGGGCAAACTCCAGAGGCCAGGTAGTGGCATTGTCCCCTCTCTGAGTCCTCCTCCACATGGAGCCACAAAGTGGTGAAATGGGTTGTCCCACCTTGGAGACTACCTAAGGCTCTGCCCCACACATTTTACAAGTACCTTTTCTACAATAGGCCTTGCTACTAAGACAGGGAGTCGAAAGAGCTCTACCCAGTACACAGAAACAAACACAAGGAGGTTGTCAAATTGAAGAGATAAAAAAATACAGCCCAAATGAAAGAACAGAACAAAACTCCAGGAAAAGATCTAAATGAAATGGAGATAAGCAACCTACCAGATGCAGAATTCAAAACACCGCTTTTCAGGATGCTCAAAAAAATTATTGGGTACTGCAACAACACAAAAAAGACCCAGGCAGAAATAAAGGTTGCATTAAGAGAAATAAGGCTAGGTGAACACATGGAGATGCGACTTCCGGCCAAGATGGAGGCATAGGTAGACGCACTGTGCCTCCTCGCACAACCAAGATAGAGACAACAATAATATAGAAACAAAATAACAACCAGAACTGACAGAAAATTGAAGTGTATGGAAGTCGGACACCCAAGGAATTAAAAATAGACACTTTCATCCAGACCGGTAGGAGGGGCGGAGTCGGGCCAGGTGGGGGACGCGGAGCGGAGAGCTGAACACTCAGAGCTGAGCACCCGAGGCAGCCCGCAGGCCCGCAGCAGGCAGACCCTGGGTGCACAAGCAGCAGTGGCTGGTGGGCCCCAGCCAGAGGGTGGCGACTGGCAGACCCAGCGAGGCGGCCGTTGTGAAGCAAGGCACTGCACGCAACTCAGGGTCCCAGCACCGGGAAATAGAGCTTTGGGTCACTGACTGAGAAGGAAGGTCCCACGGGGTGCACAGGCCCACCCACACTGGAATTGGTGCCAGAGGGGCCCGGTTGGCTTGCGGAAAGTGGCGGAGGGGTCTGGGGTCCTACAGAGAGCAGAGCAAGCGCCATTGTTCCTTCTCAGACCCCGCCCCCACACCCAGCATCACAGCCCAGCGACTGGGGTGCCCCGCCCTGGTGAACTCCTAAGACCCCGCCCCT
>CM052538.1:117621578-117657644 GCA_028533065.1 Trachops cirrhosus
GGTAAAGGGAAGAAGCATAATTAGTAGGCATAAAATAGATGGGGAGAGATAAAAAATGGAATAGGAAACAGAGGACTCAAAGAACTTATATCTACAACCCATGGATGTGAACTAAGGGGGGGCAGATGTTGTAGGGTTGGGGAGGCAGGGTGGAGGGGAGATAAAGGGGGAAAACTGGACAAACTGTAATAACATAATCAATAAAAAAAAACTTAAAAAAGAACAAAGGAAAATAAAAGAAAAAATCTAATTAATACTAAACTAACACTATCCACATAGTTCCAAATTTACTTTTTGATCTTCATTAATATGAAGATCATATTAGTCTCTCCTCTCAATTAGTCTCATGTAGCAAAACCTGTAGTGTACATGAATACATGAATCTGCTTTGTTCACTTAAAATTCAAATATATAGCTCCCATCATTATCTACTATCAACTAATCTGACTTAAACAAAAATGGCAAAGATCTTTCAGTGTAATAATAAAAGAAGCTCACCAAATCCTTTAACCTGACTGACATGGCTATATATTATAACCTAGAGTAATTTTTACATGTTACACTATTGCCATCTGCTGGCTGTGATGTCTAAATACAGTAAACAAAGGTTTCAGAAAAGCTAAAAATTCACGTATGATTTAGGTTTTCTCCCAAAATTACCCTGAAGAAACTGCTATACATACAAGTACATTAGGGTCCTTCAAAATCTCACGCTAGAAACAATGGTTCTCAGCCCAGGCTTCACTTTAATCTGGGAGCTTTTGAAAAACCGGATAACTGGGCCCTGAACCAGAGCAATTAAATCAGAATCTCTATTTGATAAAAATGAAAGACAAGCCACAGACTGAGAGAAAATATTTGCAAAACATATAGCTGGTATGGAACATGTATGTAGAATATATAAACAACTCTTACAACTCAATAATAGAAAAACCCAATTTTTAAAAAATCTTCGCTGAGTTTATGTTTATTGATTTTAGAGAGAGAGGAGGAGAGGGAGAGAGAGAAACACTGATCAGTTGCTTCTGGTACACACCCTGACCAGGAATTGAATCCACAACCTAGGTATGTGCCCTGACTGGGAATCAAACCTGCTCTAACCAACTAAGCCACCTGGCCAGGGCAACAACCCAGTTTTTATAATGGGGAAAGATCTAAACAAATACTTCATCAAAGAAGATATGTAGATGGCAATTAAGCACATAAAAATGTTCAACATCATATCATTAGTCTTCAGGAAAATGGAAATTACCACCATAATGAGATACTACTTAATATCCATTAGAATAGCTAAAGGTAAAGAGAGTACCCATATTAAGTGTTGACCAGCATGTGGAACAGCTATAACCCTCATACGCTGCTAATAAAAATGTAAAATGAGTCAACCATTTTGGAAACAGTTTGGAGGTTTCTTTAAAAGCTACACAACTACCATAATACCCAGAGGAAAAAAGTTGTAGTGGGTTGAATAGCATCCCCTCCAAAATTCATGTCCACCTGAATGTGACCTTATCTGGATGAGAATATAATTTTTGGGTTGGCCAAAAAGTCCATTTAGTTTTTCCATAAAATAAAAGACACATTTTTCATTTTTCATCAATAACTTCATTGATTTGGGTATTTTGAGAAGGTCGGCTACCTCCCATGTGGTATAATGTTGATCATTCTCAAAGTCTCAATTTGATCACTAACAACTTCAATTGGTCTACCAGACTGTGGAGCATCATCCAGCAAGAAACCTCCAGCACAAAACTTTGCAAACCACTTTCGACATGTTCAATCAATCACAGCACCTTCTCCATACACAGCACAAATCTTTTTTGTGTTGCATTTTTACCTTTCTTGAAATAATAAACCATAATATGCTGAAAACATTACATATTTTCTTTCATCTTCAATGTTAAAAATGGCTACACAAAAATTCACCAATTTTGATATGTTTTTTTAAAAATGCATGCTGATATGACAGCGGTCACAATACAATCTAACAAAATTGTTCTGAATGAAGTTAAAGACAACTAAGCATCACTAGAGACATCTTACAGGAAAAAAACCCAAACTTTTTGGCCTACCTAATAGTTAAGATTAAGTCATACTACAATAAGGTGGCTCCTAAATACAATGATTGATGTCCTTATAAGAAGAGAGAACACACAAAGAAGAGGAGGCAGAGTGGAGTGATTCGGCTAAAAGCCAAGAAACAGCAAGGATTTCCAGGAGCAGAGAGCTTCTGAAACTAGGAAAAAGGAAGAAAGGGTTTTCTCCCTAGAACCTCCAGAAGCAGCATGGCCCAGCCAACACCTTAATTTTGGACTTCTAGCCTCCACAACTATGAGAGGGTGTCATTTAAGGCCACCAGTTCACAGTAATTTGTTACAGCGTCCCTAGGAAACGAATACAAAAGCACAAAGTCAAATATTTGCACGAGAATGTTATTAGACACAGGGGTGCTTAAGTCTTTTATATAAATGGTACAGAACAATGCACACAATTGGTCCTCCACATCCACAGATTCCCAAATGTGGACTGAAAACTCTGTTTTTGATCAATGGTTGGTTGAATCCATGGATGTGAAACCAGAAACACAGAGGGTCAACTGTATATTTATTGAAAAAATTCCACATTTAAGTGGACCCACAGATTTCAAACTCATGTTGTTTGATTCAACTGTACTGAATTAAGAGATGCCGGACCAAAAAAGACTATACATTATATGATTCCATGGTGTTTACCTGATGGGATGGGCAAGAATGGGAGGTAGATACAGGAGAAGTCACTGTAAGGTGGCAGGAGGAAACTTTTTTGGGGTGATAGATATATTCGTTACCTTAACTGTGACAGTTCCACAGGTGTATACATGTCAAAACTCATCATGTTGAAGGGAAGATGGCAGAGAAGGAAGTACCAGGATCTGTCTACCCACCCAGACAAGTGCACAGACAGAACCTGTCTGATGTTAGCAGTAACTGTTTTGTAATTCTAGAATCTGTTGAAGGCTTGCAACTTCCAGGGGAAGCCTTGGATGATAAATTATAGTAATTTCAGTTTTCATTCTCAGCACAGCAGCAGCCATTCATCCCTCACTCCCAGCTGTACAGCAGACAACAGTACCCATGTTCCTGGAGCAGCTTGCACACAGCCTGTGAGAGCCAAGTGGGTGGCCAAAAAGACCCTGTCTTCCAAATATCAGGAATATGGGTGCTGACTGCTGATTGTACTTTTAATCACAGAGACAAAGAGGCATAATCAAAAGGAAAAATAAAATCTGAATACACCTATACATAGTTTGGAGAATGAATCAGCAATTAAAAATCTCCCAAACACAACAAAAAGTCCTGGACCTAAAGGCTCACTGGTAAATTCTACTGAACACTTAGAGAAGAACTAATACCAATTATTCTTAAACTCTTCCAAAAAACTGAAGAGGAAGAAACATTTTCAAACTCTTCGTATGGGGTCAGCATTACCCTGATACCAAAGCCAGAGAAAGACACTACAAGAAAACTAGAGACCAATATCCCTTATAAACATTAATGCAAAAATCTTCAATAAACCATTAGCAAGCAGAATTGAGCAGCAATAATAAAAGGAGAATATACGATGACCATGTGAGATTCATTCCTGGAATGCAGGATGGTTCAATATATGAAAATCAATCAGTAATATATAATGTTATAATTTATTATCAACAGAATAAAGGGGAAACACATGATCACTCAAATGATGCAGAAAAAGCATTTGACAAAATTCAACCCCCTTTCATAATAAAAATACCCAACAAACTAAGAAAAGAAGGAAACTACCCCAACATTAAAGCCATATACAAAAACCCAAAGTGAACATCATACTCAATGGTGGATGATGAAAGGTTTTCCTTTAAGATCAGTACCAAGGTAAGTATGACAGCTTGTAGCACTTCTATTTAGCAAAGTACTGAAAGTTCTAGCTAGAGCAATTAAATAAGAAATAGAAAATGAAGGCATCCAGATTGGAAAGGAAGAGGTAAAATTATCTTGGTTTGCAGAGGATATAATCTTATATGTAGAAAACCCTAAAGATTCCACACACAAAACCAATCAGAACTAATAAATCAATTCAGCAAAGTAGCAGGATACAAGATAAGCACACAAAAATCAGATGTATTTCTATAAGCCAAAAATGAATAATATGAAAATTATAAAAACAATTCTATTTACACTAGCAACAAAATAATGAAATACTTAGGAAGGAACTAAACCAAGGAAGTAAAAAACTTGAACAATGAAAACTATAAAACATTGCTGAAAAATATTAAAGACATAAATAAATGGAAACATATTCCATGTTCATAGATTAGAAGATTTAATATTGTTAAAAAGTCAATGCTAATTATAGTGATCTATAGATTGAATGTAATCCCTATCAAAATCCTAGTGATGTTTGGAATCTGAGGGGATACTGAATAACCAAAAAAATCTTGAAAGAACAAAAGTAAAGGACTCACACTTCTTGATTCCAAAACTTACTACAAAGCTACAGTAATCCAAACAGTGTGGTACTGGTATAAAGACAGATATACAGACCAATGGAACAGGAATAATCCTGTTTCATATATTGTCAAATGATTGTTGACAAAGATGCCAAGGCCATTCAAAGGGAAAAGAGCAGTCTTTTCAACAATGGTTTGGGGGAAAACTGGATAATCATATCCACATGCAAAAGAATGAAGTTGGACCCTTGCCTAACACCACATGCAAAAATTAACTCAAAATAAATCAAGGCCCTAAATGTAAAACCAAAGACAATTAAATCTCTTAGAAGAAAACTGAGAACAAAAGTTTCATGATGTTGGATTTGGCAATGATTTTCTTGGATTTGACACCAAAGGCACAGGTAACAAAAGAAAAAATTAAAAACTTGGATTTCATGATAATTAAGAATGTTTGTACATGAAAAGATACTATCAGCAGAGTAAAAGGGCAACCCACAGAATGGGAGAAAACATTTGCAAATCAAGTATTTGATAAGGGATTAATATCCAGATTATACAGAGAACAACTAAACTCAACAAAAAACCCAATTCAAAAACAAAGGACTTGAATAGACATTTCTCCAAAGAAGACATATGAATGGCTGAGAAGCACATGAAAAAATGTTCAACATCACTACCATAAGAGGAATACAAATCAAAACTACGAGATAGCACTGGCTGGCATGGCTCAGCTGGTTGGACATCATTCCACAAAGAAAAAGGTCACTAGTTCAATTCCCAATCAGGGCACATGCCTAGGTTGTGGGTTCGGTCCCCAGTTGGGGTACATATGAGAGGCAACCTATCGATGATCCCCTCTCACATTGATGTTTCTCTTCCTATCTTTCTCCCTTCCTTCCCCTCTCTCTAAAAAAAAGAAAAACTACAATGATCTGACACTTCACCCATTAGGATAGTTACTATAAACAATTAAAAAAAACAAGTACTGGCAAAGACATAGAGAAATTGGAACCCTTGTATAATGTTGGCATAAATGTAAAATGGTATAGCTTCTATGGAACACAGTTCCTCAAAAGATTAAAAATAAATTTAGCATATGATTTAGCAATTCCATTTCTGGGTATATAGCCAAAAAATTACAAGTGTGGCATCAAAGAGATATCTGTACATCCATGCTCATAGCAGCATTATTCACAATAGCTAAATCGCAGAAGGGATTCAAGTGTCCATTAACAGATGGATAAACAAAATGTGGTATATACATACAATGGAATATTATTCAACCTTAAAAAGAAAGGAAATTTCGCAATATACTACAACATGGATGAACCTTGAGGATGTGCTAAGTGAAATGAGCCAGTTGAAAAGACAAACACAGTATGATTCCACTTACAATAGTGTACTCATAAAGACAGTATAACAGTGGTTGCCAGGAACTGGGAGAAGGGGAGAATGGGAAGTTACTGTTTAATGCACATACAGTTTCAGTTTTATACGATAACAAGAGTTGTGGGGATGGGTGGTGATGATGGCTGCAAAATATGAATGTATTTAATACACTGAACACTTACACTTAAAACCAAAACCTCCAGGGAGTGGAGTATATAGGTATCAGTTATTTTTAAACAGATCCTAAACTATTCTAACCAGCAGCCAAGGTTGAGAACCACTTCATCAGACAATGCCATCTCATTTACTTTATTTTCAACAAGAGTTTTATTTGGTGAAAACATATAAGCTTGAAACAGTTTTGATAATGCTCACTCTAGATGCTTTGGAGGTCAACTGAGATCATAAAATTTTTTAAGTAGACAAAGAGACTCAAAGTGGATTTGGCACTTACTCCTTGGTTTATATTCTCACATTCCCAAATAATAAGCAAACTTTAGAAAGCAAAATTGAAGACAATTCCAATACAAAATAATTAAAAATGCTGAACACAATATAATTTTAATGCATATTTTCAGTGAATGGTGTTAAGAACTTAATTGTGGCTAAGTCCACAATGTTGAAGTCCTAAACCCCAGCCAGTAACTTGGATTGTGATTATATTTGGAGATAAGGCCTTTAAAGAGGTGATTTAGGTGAAGTGAGGTCATAGGGCAGGGCCTTAATTAAACACAACTGGTGTCCTCACATGAAATGGAAATTCAGACACACAGAGACACTTAGGTACTTCAGCACAGAAGGCTGTATGAGGACAAAGTAAGAGTGAGGGCCATCTGCAAGCAAGGAGAGAAGCTTCAGGAGAAACCAAACCTGCTGATTCTGGACTTCTAGCTGCCAGAACTGTGCAAAAATAAATTTGTGCTATTTAAATCACCTAGTCTGTGGTATTTTGTTATAATACAAATGGTGAGCAAAAAAATCCAAAACATAAAAAAACAAAATACAAGATGAAAAATCTATGGAAAATGGCAGTCTGGAGCTTAACTTTACAATGGAGTGCTTACGAAACCTTAGTAGCCTGACCCTGGATTTGGCCAGGGCCTAGACCGGCTCTTCCTCTGAAATCTTAGCCTCAAATATTTCATCTGCTCTCTGACCTCAGTTTTCTAGTATTCACTCTTTTATTTTCCCTATACCTTTTCTTCTACCCAACACTGACACAATCACTCCCTGGAAGCCTCCTGGGCAGTACTCTGGCTTTCCTTCCTTCCCTATCTAGTCTGGGCCCCACTGTGATCATGTAATCATATCAACTACTCTATCAGAACTACCCTCACCTGGTCCCTATCATGTGGCCACACTAAGTAGCAACACCACCCCTCCCCCCGACAAATCTCCAGATTTCTACTCTCACTCCTTTATGCTCGCTCTTCAACCTCCATGAGCCTTCAGTCTACTTCCATTTAATCTGTGAGCTCCTACAAATCTTTACTTCCTATCAACTTTACTCTCATGGTCCATTAATTGACCCATCCTCTCACTTACACCCTCAACTCCTGTTTTCCTCTTTCCCTCAACTGTACCACACTAGCAAAATCCCGTACCCCGCATCCAACTGCCTTTTCTTTGCATATCTGGATGGCTCAGCACTGCTGAAAATGGCTCAGAGGTCAACGACCCCACAAATGTATGCCTACCACCCTCAGTTGCAACTTCAGCACCAACAGGCAATACTTTCCTCAGTCCTCTCACAAATAATCCAAACTTCCAATGCTTAAAACACCTTAAGCTCCCTTGGACTATCATACCTTCTCTCACTTTCAAATGACTGATTTGTCCTCAGAAAAATCAGAAGTCTGAATACAGCTCCAAACTCTTTGCTGTACCTATATATATACTCAGTTTATCCAGTTGGTTTTACTTCAACCCACCAGCAATGCTCTGGATTGATCCGTGCCCCTTCTGCCTCACCAATACTATGAAACTAATCCCTGAGCCAATTCAGCCATGTGCTGTCCTTCACTGCTCTTTAACCATAAACACCTTTCTTATCCTGACCTTCCCCATCCTCAAAATGGGGATATCATTGCCAGATTATTCTGAAATATAACAGTACCTGACATACAGTAATCATTCAATAAAGAGTAGCAATTTTTTTTATCCTCCCCTGAGGAAATCTTTATTGCTTTTACAGAGAGGGAAAGGGAAGGAAAGGGGAAAAGAGAGAGACACTGATGTGAAAGAGAAGCATCAATCAATTGCCTCTCATACACACCCCAACCAGGGACAGGACCCACAACCCAGGCATGTGCCCTGACCAGGAATTGAACCTGTGACCTTTCAGTTTATGGAAGAACACTCCAACCAACTGAGCCACATTGGCCAGGACAGCAATTATTATTATGTTGATACCTCAGAGGAGAAAGGCAGATGACGAGAAATGGGATACAGAAATGGGGAATTACAAGGGAAAAGGGGAAGGATATCTGGAAAGAAAAAGGAAGAAAATAATTTCCCTTGTCATAAAATGTCCCGATTCTTCTATGACTAAATTCAGTTGCTTTGTGAATTATTTTAATGAAATGTGTGACTCTTTGCTATTCTAACCATACTCAGGAGCCTGAAACTTCTCTTGCAGAATAACACTCTTCAAAGAGAAGATGTGCTCTGGGTTCTAAGTCTTTGTCGGCAGAGAAAAGTAACAAAATTTCCTTCTATTAATCCAGAATAAAGTGATTTTCATTTAAAAAGGAATTATGGCAATGTTTAGCCATTGATAATGTTAAACAAAAGGATTCAATTAATGATTCCTCAACTGGAGCAGGGGCACTTCAAGGTGAGAGCCTAGGACATATTGTGCCAGAAAGCATAAAAGTGCTCAAAAACTGATTGGGAGGAAAACTGATGGGGCTGGAAGGAGAGATGTAAAAGACACAGGAACACCCTGGCTGGGTAGCTCAATTGGTTAGAGCATTGTCCTCATACTGCAAGGTTGCCGGTTTGATCCCTGGGCAGGGCACATATAAGAATCAATCAATGAATGCATCAAAAAGTGGAACAACAAATCAGTGTCCCTCTATATCTCTATCTCTCTCTAAAATCAATAAAAAAATTTTTAATAAATAAAATAAAATAAAAGACACAGGAACTGTCTTAAGGAGCTCCCAAAGGCCAAATTTGGGACAATTTGAGCATCAAAAAGAATAATGATGGTAATAAAATCTAACACAGTTAATTTTAAAAAACAGTCCTCATGTCCATACAGGTAATTTTTTTTAAAAAAATGAAGAGTGAAAACTTTTATAGAATAATGCCAGCTAATAAATGCAGAGGAAATTAAATAGTTACCACTTTGCAATCTCCAAAGGTAGAGAGCATCTCCATGATTCTAAAAACACTGAGTGAAGAATTAATGGGTGATATGTTATCTGCATAGTCTTGAAGTATTACTCCACAGATCATTTAATTTTTAATTACAAAAATTACAAAGGAAAAAATTACAAAGAAATTATAAAGGGAAAAATGTACCTTTACAATGGAGA
This sequence comes from Trachops cirrhosus, assembly GCA_028533065.1. Classification (NCBI taxonomy): domain Eukaryota; kingdom Metazoa; phylum Chordata; class Mammalia; order Chiroptera; family Phyllostomidae; genus Trachops; species Trachops cirrhosus. The sequence continues at coordinate 117,630,981 of CM052538.1, forward strand.
TATCTAGCAGTTACCCTCGTAGAGTAGTGATCAAATTTAACACTAGCAACAGTAAGCATAGCCTGACATTATGTGGCTGCTGTGAGTCAATAAGCACACAGCACCACTCATGTAGTCTACTCAAATGCTTTTATACTGAATTAATGAAAAGAAAATAATCAAACAATTAGTACAAAGTCTTGCTACTCAATACGTAGTCCAAAGACCATAAACACATCACCTGGGATTTATAAAAACACAGAATCTCAGGCCCCACTCCAGACAACTGAACCATAATTTGCATTTTAACCATATCTTCAAGTTATCCATAGTTGTGAAGTTTCAAAAACCTTATACAAGTCAAAACACCCAGACTTTTCAAAAAAGTCAATGTCATAAAAACAAAAAAGGACAGAGGAGACTGTTATGGATTTAAGGAGACATAACAACCAAAAGCAAAGAATGAATCTTGATTGAATCTTAGACTGAAGGGGAAAAAGTTATAAAATACAATCTGGGGGACAACTGGGAAAATTTGAATATGTACTTTTTATTAAATGACACTGAATTGCTTTCACCGCTCTTATTCAACATAGTACTGGAAGTCCTAGCCATAGCAATCAGACAAGAAGAATAAAAGGCATCCAAATTGGAAAGGGGGGAGTAAAACTATCATTATTTGCTGACCATGTTAAAGTGTATATAGAAAACCCTAAAAAATTCACCAAGAAACTACTAGATCTAATAAATGAATTCAGCAAAATAGCCAAATATAAAATCAATACTCAGAAATCGATGACATTTTTATACAGCAATAATAAACTATTAGGAAAAAAATTAAGAAAACCATCCCATTTACTATTAAACAAACAAAAAAAAAATTGGATTCCTATGAATAAATTTAACCAAGGAGGCAAATGACCTGACTTGAAAAACTATAGGACACTGAAGAAAGAAAATGAGGAAGATATAAAAAGTAGAAGCGTATGCCATGTTCATGGAGGCAAGAGCATACAAAGGAGTAAAGACAGTCTCTTCAATAAATGCTGTTTGGAAAACTGGACTGGTACATGCAAAAATAATGAAACTAGACCACCAACTTATACCATACACTAGAACAAAGACAAAATGGATAAAAGGCTTAAATATAAGTCATGAACCATAAAAATCCTAGAAGAAACACTGGCAGTAAAATTTCAGAATTCTCATATGGCAATATTTTTGCCAATATATCCCCTAAGGCAAGGGAAACAAAGAAAAAAATAAAAAATAAGCAAATGGGACTATATGAAATTAAAACATTTCTGCACAGCTAAAAAAACATAATCAAAATGAAAAGGGAACCCACTGTATGAGAGAATATTTTTGCCAATGATACATCTAATAAGGATTTAATTTCTAAGATATATAAAGAACTCAACACCATGAAGACAAACAATCCAATTAAAAAAATGGACAAAGGTCCTGACCAGTGTGGCTCAGTTGATTGGGTGTCATCTGTAAAAGCAAAAGGTTGCCAGTTTGATTTCCAGTCAGTGCACATGCCTGGGTTGTGGGTTCGATCCCTTATTGGAAGGCGTATGAGAGTCAACCAGTATTTCTCTCCCACATCGATGTTTCTCTCCCTCTCTATTACCCTCCCTTCCTCTCTCTCTAAAAATAAAATTAAATTAAAATCTTTAAAAAAAACCTTTTTTTAAATTGGCAAATGACCTGCATAGACACTTCTTCAACAAGGACATACAGATGGCCCATAGACATAAGAAAATATGATCAACATCACTAATCATTACAGAAATGCAAATTAAAACCACAAAGGTATCACCTCACACCTGTCAGAATCGCTACCCTCAATAAATCAACAAACAACAAGGGCTGGTGAGGATGTGGAGAAAAGAGAACCCTTATACACTGTTGGTGGAATGCAGATTGGCACATCCACTGTGGAAAACAGTATGGAGTTTCCTCAAAAAATTAAAAATGGAACTGCCTTTTAGCCCTCTTCGAGGAATATATTCTAAGAATCCCAAAACATCCATTCAAAAGAACATATACATCCCTATATTTGTGACAGCATTATTTACAATAGCTAAGATCAGGAAACAGCCCAAGTGTCCATCAGTAGATGAATGCATAAAAAAGCTATGATACATTTACACAATGGAATACTCTCCACAGCACTGAAAAAGAAGGAACTCTTACTTTTGGGGATAGCATGGATGGACCTGGAGACTATTATGCTAAGTGAAAGAAACCAGTCAAAGACAAATAACATATGATCTCACTTACATATGGACTCTAATGAACAAAATAAACTAGCAAACAAAACAGAAACAGCGGCATATAGATAGATGGAACAGACTGACAGCTCTTGGAGGGTGAGAGGAGATGCAACTGGACAAAAGAAAGAACCCATGGTCACTGACAACAATGTGGGGACTGCTTGGGAGACGGGGGACAGAGGCGGGAAAAAGTAGGGACAACTGTAATAGCATAAACAATAAAATATAATTTAAAAAATAAAATAAAATAAATGACACTGAATTAATGGTAAGGTTCTTAAATGTGATCATGCTATTTAATTACACAGAATTTTCTTATTCTTAGAAAATACTTGCTGAAACATTTATAGCAACATGTCTACAAATTATTTTTAAATGGTTCATACAAACACATATGTGGAAGGAAAGTATTTGTGCCGTAATAACAACTGGTTATTCTAGATAAAGAGTATGTAGGTTTCTATCCCTGGCTGGTATAGTTCCGTGGATTGAGCATGGGCCGCAAACCAAAGTGTCATCAGTTCATTTCCCAGTCAGGGCACATGCTTGGGTTGCAGACGAGGTCCCCAGTAGAGGGGGCGTGCATGACAGACAACCACACATTGCTATTTCTCTCCTCTTTCTCCTCCCTTCCCCTCTCTCTATAAATAAATAAATATATAAATAAAATCTTAAAAAGAAAATAAAAGAGTATATAGGTATCCACTGCACTATTTCATTTCTTTAGGTTGAAAATTTTACTAAATAAAAAACTGGAGGGTGGAGCCCTGGTCAGGTAGTTCAGTTGGTTAGAATGTCATACCAATACGCCAAAGTTGTGGGTTCAGTTCCCAGTCCAGACACATACAAGAATCAACCAATGAATGCATGAGTAAGAGGAAAAATAAATTGATGTCTTCTCTCTTCTCTCTCTCTCCCCGCCCCTTCCTCTCTGTCTCTTAAAAAATCAACAAATTAAAAAAAAAAAACAACTACCAAATTGTTTTTTTTTTTAAAAAGGAGTGTAGAAAGAATGTTCAATTAGTCCACAACAGAAACAGAAATGGTAAGTTTTTGGTAGCAAACAGCATTATTCACACGACCTTGCATCTCTCTTAACACCTACTTCACAAATGTCTATACTCACAAATGTTCAATAGACATTTGATAAGAGAAAGGAAATGTTTCATTCATATTTTAGCTGACAGAAATTCCTATGGCATTAAAGAGCTGCTACAACCAGTTGACTGTTAGCTATAGTTGTTACTAAAAACTTTTATTCCATGAATGGCAGTAGAGTGTAACAAAAACGGTTTGCAGGGGTTGGGGGGGGTGGTCAAACCTAGATTTATTAGCAAGGTATCTTCTAGCAAATTTATTTCTCCCAAAGTCTCAATCACTCTATTTGTAAAATAGAAATAAAACATTACCATCTAGGGTGGTTGAAAGGATTAAAAAAGCTATAAGATAATGAGCCCCGCCTGGTATGGCTCAGTGCACTGAGTGCTGGCCTGGGAACCAAAGGGTCGCCAGTTCAATTCCCCATTGGGCACATGCCTGAGTTGCAGGCCAGGTCCCTAGTAGGGGGTGTGTGAGGCAACCACACATTGGTGTTTCTCTCCCTCTTTCTCCTTGCCCCACTCTGTAAAAATAAATAAAAAAGATATAAGATAATGAATGTAAAATATGTAGCATCATTTGATAAATGTTAACTAAAATTTTATCAGTAAAGTCAGCTAAAAGGTATTCCATAAAATGCAGATAACGTTTTTATGGACCAGATTTTGACTTTATTCTGAGGATTAAAGCTTTTTTTTATGATCTAGGGGCATTATCTGACAATATTAAATCAAGGTGAGAAGGCAACACAATTTTCACTTCTTGTTTTTATTTGATACTTTAAAGAAAAAGCAGTCAGTAAGATGATGGGCAGCCTTTCCCCATGGTAAAAACCGTTTTACTTCAACTTAATCTTAGTAAACCAGCATCAAGTACTGAAGACTAACAAAATAATGCTATTAAAAATGACCTAGAGGATCAAATTTAATATTAAGAATACTTGGAAATAATTTTGTTAAGACATCTTTAACTCTCTTGACTAGAAAAGTTGTGAGAAACCATGTTTTCATGGAAGCACTTAGACAAAGAATAAGCATCTGTCTTTTTGGCTTAAGGGCATTTGTGCCCACATGAAATAAGACTGACTTCAGTAGATGGATAATAGTCTAAGTTAACTGTTCTATGAAATTCTAAAGCAATCTTTCTTAAAGGTTTGTAACTATGCCCAGCGGGCCAAATCCAGCACATTGCTTCTCTTTGCATAAAAAAAAAAAATTCCACCCCCTGCTTATTATGATACAATACTACTGAAACACAGCCTTGCTCATTTGTTTGTCTGTGGCTGTTTTCACTACAATAGCACAGTAGAAAAGTTGCCAACAGAGACTATATGGCCCACAAAGCTTAAAGTATTTATTATATGGCCCTGGCTGGGTGGCTCAGTTGGTTGGAACATCATCCCATGCACCAAAAGGTTGTGGATTCAATCCCTGGTTGGGATGCATGTGGGAGGCAACCAATTGGTGTTTCTCTCCTATCAATGTTTCTCTCTCTCTCTCTCTCTCTCTCTCTCTCTCTCTCTCTCTCTCTCTCTCTCTCTCTCTCTCTCTCTCCCCCCCCCTCCCCTCTTTCCTCTCTAAAATCAAAAACATATCCTCGACTGAGGATTAAAAATTTTTTTTTTTTACTATCTGGCCTTTAACACAAAAAACTGCCATCCCTGCTCTAGACACCAAGAATGCAATAAAACCTGGTCCAGACTCACCTGAGGTGTTGTCTTTCTGTATTGGTCACCTCCATCTATCACATCCCTCAGGATTTTTCTCTTGAGAAATTCATATTCTTCTGGACTCAGGTGAATAGACTCTATGGTTTTTCCACAGCTCAAACACTGACCACTGTAATTACAATTTTTTCTGTTAAATAGTGTCCTGGCAAAGAACTTTTTCTAAAATGAATAATCCTAGGATATGGGGAAACTGAAAGATAATTTAAAAAATATTAAACTTCTATGAGAATCACATGCATTATATGGTTTTTGTAAACCTGATAATGTCACACATTAGTGAGCCAGAAAACCCAAAAGAGTAGACTGCTGGGCAACCAGATAAAGTTTTTAAAGTTAGTCCTAAAACACAACTACGGGAAAACATCCTTGAGGCTTCACACCAGTCTCACAGCACCCACAGGAAAAACACCTTGAGCACTACAAATTCTCTCTATGCAAAACATGGCTTTTTTCTTGGTAATTCTAACTCTTAATTATCTTATCTCTAAAGTATCATAAAAACTTTTTGAATGGTAGCAAAAAAAACCTATTAAAACCTGAATCAAACAACTTAAAAATAAAATATTGGCCTTACCTTTTCTGGATTGTGGTAAATTGTCCTTTCCACTGCTCTCCAGGATCACTACAAAAAAGATTGCAAAATCAAATCATCAGCTCAGATTCCCACTGAATCCAGAGTTTAGAAACTCAGTAGGCTAGAGCTCTGAAAGTTCAGACTATTTCCCTAGAAAGGTTTCATTAGAACAGTGGTTGATACACTGTACTGAGGTTAAGGAGCTGATGGTACTCCCTGCCAACTCTGGATCTCCTTCTTCCCTTCACTTCTCTGGTCGTCTGATCCTCATCTTCAAGTTTAAATCTACCTTCACAGAACCTGTACAGAAAGCAACTGATATAGTGTAACCTCTAAATCAAACTCAACTTTAACCTTCTCCATAAAGCTGCCAGAGATTGTTTCTACGTAGAGTAATTTCTTCTCTCATCCTGTATTTCTATTATCTACTGACAAGAATTGCGATACCACTTGTGAATGAGATCATAATAGATCTTACAACACAAAATACTCTCAGTGCCTGGCCCAGTTAGAGGCATTCAAAATACTTATTTGCTCAATCAAAATATCATTTCTTCTTTCCTCTTAACATATACTACCATGACTCCATTGATTCTATGGCTTTCTCTCTGTCTTCAGTTCTTAATTCAGAATCTCATCTCTTTTATTCAAACCTACAATCCCCTCTAAACATGTTTCTGATTTTAATCCCTCTTCAATCTTCTTTTCTCACTGCTTGGTGGTTACCTTTCTAAAACTTGAATCCAAAACCAACTCTTGATAATAAAATAAACTCCAAAATCCTTGGCAGTCAAAGATTTCCACAATCTAGCTCTTCTGTTGATATTCAGTAAGTTTGTTAAATAAGATCATTCAGCTTGATTGCTACTTCAAAGCTCTGATGATACATAGTAGAAAGCAACAGAAAAATGAGAAATGGAATAACTTTTTAGGAAATAACCTGAAACAAATGAATGGTAAAGAAATAAAGTAAAAGACTGAAGCAGTAAATAGGCATGAAGCCAGTAACATGAATAAAAGCAACAAAAAAGCAAAGGTGAGGGCCTTGGAGAGTAGGTCAATGATGGCAAGATCTAAACTCAACTGGAAGAGAAAGGTTTTCCAGCTATTTCTTGCATATGAGGTATGATCAGGATCCCCTCCCTTCGCTCTAACCATCCAAGATGATGAAATGCATAGATTAAACAGAACATTTTTATACACAAGTCACTAAATTTCAGAACTTCCGAAAATACTAATACAAACCCAAGACTGCTAGTTTCATTGCTATTAACTCCAGCCACAAGTGCTATTGGTAAGTACTCACACAATGTCAGGCACCTCAGAAAACAAAATAATCCTTCTATGCAGAAAAATACATAAAAACTACAAATTCTGTGTAATTTCCCTTTTGTGATAGTAGAGATTAGCACAACTTGTTTATGCTATTCAATACTTTTTTTAGAGAAAAAAAAATTTTGTCTTAAAGAGAAAACAAATCTGAGATGGGAAAGGTTCAATAATCTAAATAGAGTAATTTCAGCAACAGTATAAGAAGGCTACTTCAGGTATAGGTATTAAAATAAAAACATACATAAAAAGAAAAATCAAAATTACCTCTCAAACCATGTTTTTATACTGTGTGCAAATGATTCCCCAGGATACAGCTGATTATTTCTTAGATACAAAAGAATGTCTAGTACTTTCTTTGAATACTGACCATCTTTTATGTCTTTTCCCAAATCAAAGAAGGCTTTTAAAGTTTCCATCATAGGAACAAGATTATGACTTAACAACTCCTCATACAAATTCCAAGCTATGTTTACATCTTGATGAAAGAGGGCTCCCTGGATACAGTCATTATAGTTCTTTTTTGAAGGGGTCATGACCTTTTTGATGTCTTCTAACAGCACCAAGGCCTCTCTCCATCTATCTGAATGGATTAATCCCCGGATGAGAAGAGTGTTTGCTCCAGATTCTAAACTCTTGTATCTGGCTTTCATAATTTCATAGACATCAAAAACTTCTGATGTCTGCTTATGAAAAACACAGAGATACAAATACTTGACCAGCAAATTATAGCTTACAATACCATTGTTTTTTGTAGCTACCCAGGCCAGCAAAGATTTGGCCACATCTACAGAGCTATTGTGATGAGCCATCTGTGAAATGATCCAATTTTCAAAATTAGCTTTTCCTTTGAAATCTTCCTTAAGTTTATCCCACTGCTCTGAATTCAAAGGTTTTGTTGGGAGTTGAATAATGTTGCTCACAGGTGGCAAGTCTTGATCTTTACTCTGAGGATTCATCTGTGATCTCTTCTTAGCTGCTCCAGCTGCAAAAAGATGAGGAAACTCAGAAGAAATTTTACTGCTGCCTTTCCTGCGATATCTGGCCTTCCCAATTAGAAGATTTATTGCTTTGGTATTTTGTGGAGATGCTGTTTGAAGGGAAAACAACTTCTGCTGGTTCCTGATGCCATAACAGTCTTTCAGAAAAAGAGAGTTATAAGAGTGTCCTGGGCCTAGCCCGAGGTATAGATTGTTTTTCCAAAGCTTAGGGAAGCTTCGAATACCAGTAAAACAGAAAGTCATTATGCAGTGAGATCCGGACAAAATAGTGAAGAGATGTTCAAAAAGCCCTACTTTACACCATAATCAAGGAATTTGGAGGAAAAAAGCACAGGGGGGAAAAGGGAGTCGAAGCACAACTTCTTAAACGATGATTTTCAGTTTCTCACAGAAAAATCAAGGCTATGCTTTTAGGGCTACTTAAACAACGAAATCGGGTGACTTTTCTCTATTAAACGATGATCTTCGGACAACCAGCCTAGACCGCATTCCGCAGAACGAGCAGGGGACAGAGCAGGAATCTCTGATGCTTGTTATATTCCAGTGCACGAACCTGAGGAAAAAGCACAAGGAGGACCACGCAATTCGACTCACGTGGATCACAACTGTCCTTGACAAGGGGCAGGATTCCATGGGTGCCTTCCTGAAGAAGGGGTGTAAAGTTGAAAACCGCGGCGAAGAGCCCCCAGCCCCACACCCAGCAAGGAAAGTGGCGAAAACCAAAGTCTAGGGGGCCCTGGCTCTGCATAATGTCTGTCCCCAGACTGCCGAACTCCTCAGAAGGAACGGGTTGGGATAGGTGGGGAGAGAGCCGAGCCAATAACTCAGGGAAGGAAGGAAGGTCTACAAAGGGCACTGCCTACAGGGCACTGATCAGTCACAAACCAAGTTCACTTCACTCAACAACTCACCGGAGCACTCACGCTTTATTAAGGCAACCATAACTGCGGCGGAAACTACCGCGCCCACAATGCACCGCGACAACCCCGGCCGTGAGGGCGTGGCTGACCTGGATAAAGGCTCGGCGGCGAGAGGAAGGCGATTTTGAAGGCTTGAATGGCAGACAGGGCTGACGTGCAGTGTTGGACGTGTCTATTACTTTCAGGGGAATCTTTTAGGGCCTGCAGATATTCGCAAGGAAATGTCAAAAGACTCTTGAGTCACGTGGTGCCCACGCGTCAAAGGCCCAAGATGAAATAAAAGTAAGGACTCCCTTATCCTGCCTTTTAAAATCTGGCATTGTAAAATTGGGAAGCTGCCTTAAGGATACCATTTTCCATCTCTTTCACATCTGTTTTCCCGGCTGTTACTGTGATTGCCGTATTCTACGCAGTGACTACATTAATTGTTTTTGCTTCCCTAGCCGGCTTCCGCCAGTGTCCAAGATGGCGGTTGAGCAGCCTTCAATGTCTTTCTGAGGCTAGGTGGTGTGTGACTTCTGAGCTAGTGGTGGGTGTAGCAGTGAGCATTTGCCAGGGCTGCTTCGCGGGAGTCACTCATGGACTGGAAAGAAGTTCTTCGCCGGCGGATAGCGACGTCCAACAACGTTCCAAACAGTGAGTTTTGGAGGGGCCGCCCGCTGAAATAGCCCGGCCCTAAACTCCTAGAGGTGGGGACAGAATGGGTGGAGCAGCAACTGGGAGTCGCGCTTTCTGCTTTTGTAAAAACTCGCCTGACAAAGCAGCCAAAGTGGAAGGAATGTGGTTTAGAGATCCAGAGGTATGACCCACAGTTCCCTGGGAAAGGATTTGCGGGATGAAAAGCGCACAGTTTTAACCTAAGACGTGAGGAATGAGAATCCTGGCTCCAACAATTCTTGGATCCTACCACATCCTAAAATCCATTGATACTACCACATTTTTACTATCATTTTTCATTTCCCTCCTTATCCATTTAAGATGGCATAATCCATTTTTCCTTGCCCTTTCCCCCTCCTTCACACTTGCTTGTTAACCAGCCTGGTTAAAACTATCTTTCCTATTTCTCACCTTCACCAGGGCAGCTGAAAATGGCTGGAAAAAAACGGAACCATGGTGCATTGTCTCACTTTAATTCATGTTCCTTAATCTAAAGTTGGTGTTTCAGTCATTCATTTACACTTCTTCTGTATTTCCCTACACATTCACTCTCCTACACTCTAAGGCAGTTCTCATCTCCCAAACCTCCAACCTTCCAATGTAGCCTACCTACTCCTTACCTTTAGGTGATGAACTTGTATACATAGATATTTGAGAAAGAAGAAGCAATCGAAAAAGAACCTCACCTGTTCCCATTTACCATTTCTATCAGTACCTTAAACTCCATAGTTAAAAACAGGGAACTGGCCTTGGCTGGTGTGGCTCCGTGGATTGAGTGCCAGGCTGCAAACCAAAGGACCCCTGGTTCAATTCCCAGCCAGGGCGCATGCTTGGGTTATGGGCCAGGTCCCAAGTGGGGGGCACATGAGAGGCAATTACACATTGATGCTTCTCTCCCTCTCTTTCACCCTCCCTTCCCCTCTCTCTAAAAATAAATAAGTGAAATCCTTTTTAAAAAATGGGGAACTGCCTATGCTCATTTTTGAGACAGTCCTTCCACTTTAACACTAGATGGTGTCCCCTTTCTTTTATTCACTGACTTCACTCTGGCCTTATCCTCTCTCATTATTATCATCAAACTTTCCTTATCTATTGGATCATTTCCATCAGCTCTAACAAACAATCTGTAATACCCACTATCTTAAAAAAAAATCTTTTGATGTCATATGCCCCTCCAGCTTTAGCTACATTTCTCTGCACCCTTTATAGGAAAACATATTGAAAAAGTTATCTGTATTTGTGCTTTCTCCTTCCCTTCACCCTTAAAACCAACTCCATTGCATGTCTGTTATGTACCAAGTATTCTTCCAGGCTACAACAGTAAAAAAACACAAAAACCCTTGTTCTTGTAGAACTTACACTTCAGTGTCGGAAGAGATGGTAAGTAAATCATAGAGGTGTGTACAACTTCTATTTAAGGTTGTTTCTTTTACTGGTGTGCTAGATCCCATTTTTTCCTACTCAAGGATATGTCCCCTCTTGTGCATCATCAGTTTTTCTTTCTCAGTCATTCCCATCAGCATATGAACATGGTGATATTTCTCCCATCTTAAAGAGTCTCTTGTCTTAGCTTCCACATCCAGCTCTGCCTCATTTCTCTGTTCCCCTTATAGCTCTCCTCTTACACATATTTCCTTTTCTTGGTTTCTGACAGACATACTCTTAGTTTTTCTCCTGCCTCACCAGTCATCCCGTCTCAGTCTTTGCGTTTTCTTCCTCTTCTCCCCAACAACTTGACATTGAAGTGACACAGGTTTGGGACTTAGAAAGTAAACTATAAAAGTTGAAATGACAGAGGAAGACGATTAACAGAAAAGAAGAAAAGGCCAGAAAATAGTAGAATCAACAGATTGTGGCCTCACAAAAGCTGAGGAAAGGTCAGAATCATCAACGGTATCAAATTTAACAGAGAAACCAAGGATGGATACGTCCATTAAACTAAGCAAGGGGATGGGGAGTACTAAAGGGTAAAGTGGGCCAAATATATGGGGACGGAAGATGATTTGACTTTGGGTGGTGGGCACACAATGTAATAATATACAGATCATGTAGCACAGAAATGTACACTTGAAACCTGTATGATCTTCTTGACCAGTGTTACCCCAATAAAATTCATCTAAAAATTAATAAAATAAAATAAGCAGCTAGGTCACTGGTTGCCCTGGCAAGAACAGTTTCCATAGAGTGAGTGGTAAGAGTAGAAGCAGAATTTCATAAAGAGGGGATGAAAGGTAAGAAAGCAGAGATGGTCAACATAGACTTTCACTTGAAAAAGTGAACGAAAAAGGAAGGAGTTATGTGTGGCAGTAGATAGAAAGGAAGGAGTTTTGGGGGTGATGGGTGAGACCTCCGTGTATTTGTACGTTAAAGAAAAGCCAGTAGAGCTGAAATTGAAAATACTGAAGGGGGAGGAATACCTCTCTTCCTGAAACCGGCAGAAGAAAGTAAGGTACAGATTTGATACCTTCCTGCTTTCCTACTTCATTTAGATGTTTATGGGTATCCATGCCCAGTACTCTGCTTTTGATGAACTGGGAGAGATCGATCGTCATCTGTTGAGGGTGAACACAGAGGAGGTTTGAAGAATTTAGTGACAATTTGGAGCAATCACTAACCAAGTGGAATAAGCCAGAGAACATCAAGGGCAAATAAAATATGTACTGGTGTTTTGAAAAGCTGACTTAATTAGTAACCATGAAATAAATTTGTGGGACCAAAATTTTGCAGTTTTCTCCAATGGTATTAAACCATGGTAAAAAAAAAAAATAGATTATAAGATTGGTCCAAGGCTAAAAATTTTTAACATGGCACATGTGGCAGAAATGCAGGCATAAGAGGAGTTTAGGGGAAGAACTAACTACAGGCATGTTGAAATGAAAGGAAATGAAACCAGGAAGAGGAAAACCTTTGAGAAAATAGATGACAGAATTGAAGATCTCAATGAAGCTGAAGTGGAGGTATTATGGCAGTGAGGTTTTGAATAACCAGAAGAGAAAAATGATTTAAGAGTATATTAGAGTTTAAGATTTTAGAAGAGGAACAGATAAGACCTATGGTCTTGCCATGGAACTGAGTGACGCAGTAGAGGTGAAAGCCTTCAGGGGTGAGGGGTTATGGTCACCCACATAAATGTCTCTTCTTCCTTGATGATTGCAGGACTTTGAGGTAAAGAATGCTGTGCATCAGTCGTCATGGTCCATAATCAAGTGTGGAGGAATGGGCTGAATGACACAGCTACATGCCAGCAGCGGGTGGGTTGGAGGGTGGTGGTGTCCGGATATGTGAGCTTCAGATGAAAGGGTTTTGCATTAAGTAGAGGCACAGTGATTATGAGGCTGAGATTCCATGAGGTCAAGGGCTGTGCCTGTTTTCTCACCACTGTAGCACCAATGTCTAGTACAGTGTTCAGTATGTAGTAGGTGCTTAGTAAATAGATAGGACTGAATGAATTAAGAACATGCCAGATATTTATAAGAAAGGCAGTGACTTGAGGAAGAGAAAAGTACAGTGATTTAAAAAAAAAAAAAGTGGGCCCTAGCTGAGTAGCTCAGTTGGTTAGAGCATTGTCCCGATAAGCCAAGGTTGCAGGTTCAATAGGTTTAGTCCCTGGTCAGGGCACAGACAGGAAATCAACCAATAAATGCATCAGTAAGTGGGAAAACACATCGATGTTTCTCTCTCTCTCTCTCTCTCTCTCTCTCTCTCTCTCTCCCGGCCCCATCCCCCTCCCTCCCTCCCTCTCTCCCTCTCTCCCTCCCTCCCTCCCTCTCTCCCTCTCTCTTTCCCTTCCTCCCTCTCTCTAAAATCAATGAAAAAAAAAAGTGGAGGGCCAGCTAAGAGTGTTCAAACATGTAGGGGAGGCTTTTTCAGTGTATGGTAGTGATTCTTGGTATTTCATGACAGTTAATATAAATGTTTAGTGTCTAAGCACAACTGTAAAGGTTTTTTTAAGGCTATTATTAGATTGTAGTAGATAGCTGACCTGAGAAAAGTATTGTTTGATTTTAAAAGTGCTTTTTCCCAGGTGCAGGGATTAAGAAGTACAAATTGGTAGGTACAGAATAAATGGAGGTGTTAAGAACAGCATAGGAAATGGAGTAGCCAGAGAATTTATATGTGTGAACCATGGACATGAAGTAAGAGGGGAAACTGCTTGAGGGAATGGGGGATACCAGGTGGAGGTGAGCAAAGGGTGAAAAATTGGAACAACTATAATAGCATAATCAATAAAATATAGTAAAAAATAAATAAGTAAAAGTGCTTGTTCCCCTTAATCTACTTTGTTACCAGAAAAAAAAAGTGAACAAGAATTAAAAGATGAAGAAATGGATTTATTTACCAAATACTATTCAGAATGGAAAGGAGGTAGAAGAAACACAAATGAATTCTATAAGACCATTCCCCGGTTTTATTATAGGGTAAGTGGTATATAAGCAAATGTCTTGCCGAGTTTATAAATAAAATGTGATTTTTTAAATGGGATAAGAATATTTTATAAATAAATTGAATTTTATATCTAATAAAAAGCCTGAAAACATAATGCAATAGAATAACCACTACTACTAATAAAAATTAGAGAGAAAAGCCTATAACTCAAAAAGAAGGGGAAATTAACTTTGTGTTCTTATGCCAATTTATGTGAAAACTCAGGATTTTATCAGCTCCAAAATAATAAGATCAACTAGAATGAAAGAAATATGTAAATATAAGATACAACCAGCACAGAGCAGGGCTGGGGTTTAAACCCTTGTCGATCTTCATATAGTCCTAGTTTGGTTCCGTATTAGTCTAAGGTTACAGTGGAAGCAGTGCTCTAAGAACACAAAGTGAACAGCTACGCTGTTAGCTCTTCTGGGCAGGGTCAGGTCTTTTGGTCACTGATCTCTGTGGATCTCTTATTAAATGAACTTTTTAAAAGGATGATGACTTAAAGCAAAATTGAGATACAAAAAGTGATTTGAGGCAGCAGAATACACAGTTATTTTATGAACCTAAATACATTTTACTTAATACTTAACCCAGTAGTCTAGAATTTAAGTGTAAAAATTAACTCAACAATGTATTTTTAGCTACCAGCTGAAGATGAAGTCTTATTACAGAAACTAAGAGAGGAATCCAGAGCGGTCTTTCTGCAAAGGAAGAGCAGAGAACTGTTAGATAATGAAGAATTACAGGTAAGAATGGAATAAAAGCTTGCTTGGGATGTTAGCCGTTTCTTGTTTGCACTACCAATACCTAGTCATACAGGATGTCAGGGCGCCTTAATGGAGAGGTGCCTGCACAGTGGGTGAAAGCACCAGCTCTGGAGAGGTGGTTCCCACCAGAATCAGCTGCAGAACTTGCGTGGGCCCATCTTCTAGGGTAGTTTTGTTTTTTAAAGTCCCTAGGTGATTCCAGTGGGAAGCCAAAGTTGAGAACCACTCAACCTCACTACTGTAGGGTCAAACTGCAGGGGTTCAAGTCCCAGCCTTGTTCTGTGATCTTGGGCAATGGACTTAACATTTCTGTGCTTCAGTTTTCATCTGTAAAGTAGGCATAATAGTATATATATAAATAAGTATAAATATATGTATAGATTAAAGAGATACCATATATGTCTATTTTTATGATGTTATTAATCAAAAGGATAATAGGGGATGAGATTCATCTTAATATTAATTCTGCTATCAGGCTATCATTGTAATGTAAATGACATATTTGACTACATTTTTAAATTTTGTTCTATTAATTATAACATCTTAATTGCTGCATTTCTTCTAAGAACTTATGGTTTTTGCTGGACAAGCACCAGACACCACCCATGATTGGAGAGGAAGCAATGATTAATTATGAAAATTTTTTGAAGGTTGGTGAAAAAGCTGGACCAAAGTGCAAGTAAGAATAATATACTTAATAAAGGAATATGTTACATTAAGCATTTTAACATTTTATTTATTTATTTTAGAGAGAGGGGAAGGAAGGGAGAAGAAGGGTGAGAAACATCAATGTGCGAGAGATACATTGATTGGTTGCCTCCTGTATACACCCCTGACTGGGGACCAAACCCACAACCCAGGCATGTGCCCTGACTGGGAATCGAACCTGCAGCCTTTTGCTTTGAGGGACAATGACCAACCAAGCCACACTAGTTAGGGCTACATTAAGCATTTTAGATGCCTCAAATAAATGTTAATGAAAATTTAAGTCAGTGGTATGACAATTTCCATCAATTTACAGTTAATGAAGTTTAACAAAATTAGTAAAGAAAATTACATTGGCACAAAGTTATTAAAAGTATGATTTATAACACTACAGGCCTTCGTTCTTAAGACAATAGAATGCAAAGACGTATAACAATATTTTTGAACTATAGTTCTCACTGATTTTTTTCACCACTTTGATTTTTACTTGTTTGAATTTATGCTGTTTGGTAATTCATATAGAAGTCATTTTTATGTTATGTTGGCAGATTTTAATCTTTATTTCCTTTCTTTAGGCAATTTTTCACAGCAAAAGTTTTTGCTAAACTCCTTCATACAGATTCTTATGGAAGAATTTCCATCATGCAGTTCTTTAATTATGTGATGAGAAAAGGTGATCTCATTTTCATTGTGCTCCTCCTATCTGGGAATCAAGTGGGTTTTTGATCCATTCTTTTATAGTATCCCTTCCATTTGAAACAACTCTGTTTGTAACTTTAAATAGCAGAATTTCTTGTCTTTTTGACCAATAATTTTTTCCCCTATTATGATTTTCTCTTGGACCGTAATTAGAGCTGAGATTTTCTACCATAAATTTGATTTCATTATTATAGAAAAGAAACAAAACAAAAACCTCACATATCTTAAAAATACTAGCTAACTAGATATATCAAAAGCTGAACGAAGACTTTTAATGTATGGTGATTTGAAATAATTTTAATTCACTGGCCATTTTATCTCACCACTATCTTATGGGTTAAGATGTCTGATAGTTTCAAACCCACAACTGTAGCATCAGATTCAAGGAGTTTTTACTAACTAGGAGCTGTTATGATTCCTGTAAGTTCCGTAATGACCTGTGAAGTCCGATGTGTACCATCTTTAACTAATATTTGGTTGCAGTAATTAACCTCAGTAGAATAAAAGCAGCTCATTGAAAACAACATTACACTCACTGTCCCTATTTGGTGGAACACCAAGTTTAATAAGAACAATATCCTCAAGGACATCAACTTTATTGTCATTTTAGGCATGGCAGAATTGTTGATATTTGCCATTATTTCTATAGTATGTTTTGTTTCATACAATTTGGGAGTTAACAAGTAATATGTGTGAGAATGAAGATAGTTATACTCTATAACTCTATAACTAGAGTTATACTCTATCTTACTAGCTCGTCCCTTTAATCTAGTTCTTTATCTCCTTTTGTCCATATATATGCTAAAGGGATAGCTCTTAATACATCTTATTTTCTTGTTTATTCTCAGTTTGGCTTCATCAGACAAGAATAGGACTCAGTTTATATGATGTTGCAGGACAAGGATACCTTCGGGAATCTGTAAGTATAATCTACTTTAACTACTATTATAGACATCAAAATGTTAACAGTAGTTATCACTGGGTGTTGGAATTACACGTGGTTTTTTTTTTTTTGTTTCTCTGTTTTTGTTTGTTTTTACAAATAATGTGTTACTGAAAAACTTTTAAAGTATATATTGACCACAAAAATTCCAGTAAAAGCTTTTTACAGGAGAAAATAAGAAGAATGTAGTGCTTTAATAGGATTAAAATCATTGAAGAAACAGTGGAAAACTTTTGGTTATTCATGAGTGTTGTCAATGCATGACTGTTTTAAAATGTAAAAGCCAGGAAGGTTTCCTCTTTTAGGAAATATAAAAGAGAAAAAGAATATGACTGTTTTCTCGCCTATAGGTTTGGGTTATAACATCAGTTATCAACAGGCTGTTATTTTCCATTAGGTATTAATGTATAAGGCCAAGTTATCAACAGAGAATCATAATCTCATGATACAAATAGCTATGCTTCCTGTAAGTGTAGGTATCTAAATCATATAGATATGCTTCTTTTCAGCTCAGGCTTTCCACCCCAAATACAGAGTGCTTTTTAGGGTTGTCAGAAAAAGGGGAAGGGAGTTAAGCTTAAAGTTTAAGCTTAAGTTTAAATATGAACCAAGTTAATTACTTCAATAAATATTCATATAGAAGATTTAAAGACATTCCCTGTTATAGTTTGTCTCCTGTTATAATCTGTTGCAGTCTGTTTTATCCACATTTATGTAGAGAGAATGTTAGATCATACTGAACATTTACACTTAAAAACCTTTCTAGGGCCCTGGCCAGTGTGGCTCAGTTGGTTGGAGCATTGTCCGGTAAAATAGAGGGTCGTGGGTTCTATTTCCAGTCAGGACACATGCCAAGTGCAGGTTAGGTGCCAGGTTGGGGCGTGTACAAGAGGCAACTGATTGATGTTTCTCTCTCACATTGATGTTTCTCTCCTCTCTCCCTCCATTCTCCTCTCTCTCAAATCAATAAGCATGTCCTTGGATGAGGATTTGAAAAAAACTTTCTAGGGACATAGTACAATTCTTGAACTTTAAGGTTCAGATCAACTTGACAATAAAAGGTTCTTGCTTATATCTGTTTCTCTCTAGCAAGGAAGACATATTAGCCACCTGTTGATACTTACTCAGATCCCATATTGGAGTAGCTCTGAGAAATCTTATCAGCAGTTAGTTGGTTACAAGGCACACTTCCTTTTTTCTTACCTCTTTCCATGAATGGAAACAAAAATTGAAAAAGGGATAAAGGGAGAGGAGAGGAAAGCAACAATATCTCTAGTTTTGTTTAAAAGGGAGTCATTTTTGTCCTGACTGGTGTGACTCAGTGGGTTGGGTGTTGTCCAGCAAACTGAAAGTTTGCCAGCTCAATTCCCAGTCAGGGCACATGCCTAGGTTGTGGGTTAGGTCCCCAGTTAGGGGTGTGCAAGAGGCAACCAATGGGTTTCTCTTGCACGTCCATATTTCTCTCCCTCACTTCTTCCCCTCTCTCTAAAAATAAATATTTTTTTACAAAGGGGGGGCAGTAATTTTCCTTCTTTTAAAGAAAAGAAATATTTCTTCTACTCTGGGCATTTTGCTATGTGAAACCAGACTTTATGTCTTCCACATTTAAGACATTGGTTTCCAGAGCCAACATCTATAATTTGAGTAGCATTGGCAAATTTTCATTCACTTACTAAATCTTAAGCACTTACCAAAAAATTAGTGCTAAGTACTATTCTAAGCCATACTCATATGGAGCTTTTTTCTAGCAGATTGGGGAAGCAGACAGTAAATTATAAGCAAGATAATTTCAAATAATGACACATTCTACAGAGAAAAATAGAGACTGGGAAAGAGTATGACTAAGGTTGGTGGACTATTTTAGATAAGATGAAAGGGCTGCTTCTTTGAAGTAGTGATTGAATTTTAGCTGTGGTGAAGGATTATGAAAATGCAGTAAAGGGGGGACAGCAAGGTCAGTTCCCCCAAGGCAAAGTTAAAGCTGGCTTGTTGTAGGAACAGGAGGAAGTCAGCGTGAACAGAGCATATGAGCAATATAGTTAGAGTGACAGGAGATGAAGTTGGAGAAGTAGGCCAGGACCACATATAGGGCCTTTTGGGACCATGGTAAGGAGTGGTTTTCATTTTAACACTGATGGGATGCCCTTAGAAGCTTTAAGCTGAATCTGTAAGAATATGATTTACATATGAAAAGATCACTGCGGGTGTTATGTGGAGAACGGGTTGTAAGGATAGAGTGAATGGAGGAATAGCCAGGCAACTGCAGTAGTCCAGGTGAGGGACAGTAGCGCCCAGACCAGTGTGATGGCTGTAGAAAAAGCTAGTAACGGGTTAAGTTAATATGTATCTTGGATACACACACACACCCTGAAATTTGCTACTGGATTAGACATTGGCGGTAAGGAATAGGATCCTTAGTGAAGGAAAGGTAGGAACCAACGATGAGTTTACAAATTTTGTTTTGAATGACTGTTGGAATAGGGAAAAATGGGTGAGGATTAGGGTTGGGGATGATAAGAGTCCCATTTCGGACACACCAAATTTGAGATGCCATCTGTTCTACAAGATAAATTATAAAGTATCTCTGATGAAGTAGAAAAATTATACTTTACAATAGCTAAAGCAAAAGTAACAAAATTATTACAATAAGGATAAAAAAACTATGAGAGATTTTAAATATAGAATCTTGGAATTGGAAAGCCTTTCTAAATATGACAAAAGTCAGTATAAGCAACAGTAAATTCAACTTAATTTTAAAAAATCCAGAGACTCGGTGAAGAAATAAATAAATAGATAAAATCTGTAGGCTATAATAAACAAAGCTAACAAAACAAATTGAGAAGAATACCTGAAACTCGGTCATAGACAAATAGCCAATTAATTATCTTAATGTATAAAAAGCTCCTAGACATCAGAAGAAAATGACTCCTAAACCAAAGCAAAACTTGGCAAAGAGTGTATTTTGAAGAAAGCAAAATACAAATGCTTCTTAATCACAAGAGAAATCTTAACTTCACATAATAAGAAAAATGTCAAATAGATCTATATTAAAATGCCGCTTTTCATATACCAGATTGACAAACTCAAAAAGTTTGATAATGCTTTAAATGAAGGAATATAAAATAGGCCACAGTTTCCAAAACATTTTCACTTCACGGTACCCTTATTGCCTCAGTAGCTTTTTTTAAAAATTATATTCTATTGACTGTGCTATTACAGTTGTCCTGATTTTTCTCTTTGCCCCATTCCACCCTTACTCACTCAGACAATCCCCCCACCATTGTTCATGTCCATGAGTCATGCATACAGCTCTTTGGCTACTCGCTTTCCTATACTGTACTTTACATCCTCATGGCTATTCTGTAACTACCTATCTGTACCTCTTAATCCCCTCACCTCTTCACCCATTCCCCACAACCCCCTCCCATCTGGCAACCAACAAAACGCTCACTGTATCCATGATTCTGTCTCTGTTTTTCTTGTTTGCTTAGTTTGTTTTTTAGATTCAACTGTTGATAGATTTGTATTTTTTTGCCATTTTGTTGTTCATAGTTTTGATCTTCTTTTTCTTAAATAAGTCCCTTTAACATTTCATATAATAATGGTTCTGTGATGATGAAATCCTTCTTTTTTCTTGTCTGAGTAGCTCTTATCTGCTCTTCGATTTTAAATGATAGCTTTTCTGAGTGAACCAATCTTGGCTGTAGATCCCTGCTTTTCATGATTGAATATTTCTTGCCAATCCCTTCTAGCCTGCAAAGTTGCTTTTGAGAAATCAGCTAACAGTCTTATGGGAACTCCCCCTGTAGGTAACTAACTTCTTTTGTCTTGCTGCTTTTAAGATTCTCTCTTTATCTTTAACTTTTGGCATTTTAATCATTATGGTTCTTGGAGTGGGCCTCTTTGCATCTGTCTTGTTTGGGATTCTGTGCTTCCTGGACTTGTATGTCTATTTTTCCTTCACCAAATTAGGGAATTTTTCTTTCATTTTTTTTTTCAAATAGATTTCTGATTTCTTGCTCTTTCTCTTCTTCTGGCACCCCTATAATGTGCATGTTGGAACGTTTGAAGCTGTCCCAGAGGCTGCTTATACTATCCTCATTTTTTTTTTTGGATTCTTTGTTCTTCTGGTTGTTCTGATTGGTTATTTTTTTCTTCCTTATGTTCCAAATCATTGATTTGAATCTTGGCTTCATCCACTCTATGGTTGTTTCCCTGTAAATTGTTCTTTATTTCAGTTAGTATATTCTTCATTTCTGACTGGATCTTTTTTATGCTGCTGGTTTTCT
Source organism: Trachops cirrhosus (assembly GCA_028533065.1). Lineage (NCBI taxonomy): Eukaryota > Metazoa > Chordata > Mammalia > Chiroptera > Phyllostomidae > Trachops > Trachops cirrhosus. The sequence continues at coordinate 117,652,381 of CM052538.1, forward strand.
CACCAAGTTCCTTGAGCATCCTTATTACCAGTGTTTTGAACTCTGCATCTGATAGATTGGTTATCTGCATTTCGTTTAGCGTTTTTTCAGGAGTTTTAGTCTCTTCTTTCATTTGAGCCATGTTTCTTTGTCTCCTCTTTTTGGCAGCCTCCCTGTGATTGTTTCTATGTATTAGGTAGAGCTGCTTTGACTCCATGTCTTGGTAATGGGGCCTAATGTAGTAGGTGTCCTGTAGGGTCCAGTGGCACTGCCTCCCTATCACCCAAGCTGGGTACTCAATGTGCTTCCTTTGTGGGTGCTGAGTTCACCATCCTCTTGTAGTTGAAACTTGGTTGCTGTTGGCAGATCAATGGGAGGGATTTACCCAGGTCAGTCAGCTGCAAGGATTGGCTGTGACCACTGACCACCAACCTCCACATTCCATGAAGGATCAGCTGTGCAGGGGTAGGGTGGTGGTGCTCTGACGTGGTCTATAGCTGTCCAATGGTTGTACAGGCCCTGGTGTTAAACTGTGCAACCATTCCATGGATGTGGTTTAATTCCATAATTGCCAGACTTCCATTCAACTGAATTTATGGTGGTTTTGAGTGATAGTGGTTCTACATTTTAGTTGTAATTTTAAAGTGGTTGTGTGATGGGGCGAACAATGTCTGCTTAAGCCATGATCTTGACTGGAAGTTCTCTCAGTAGTTTTTGAATAATGCCTCTAGGCCAAAAGAAATACTTAAGTCCCATTTGTTAACCAGTGAGGTCCAAACAATTTAATGAAAGTATTCATTAAATGTATTCTATTAGCCATTTGAAAAAATAACACTCAAGTTAAAAAATGTATTTTCATGGAATGTGTATGCCTAGGAGGCACTGTACGATGACTCACCCTGGGAATTAGGTTGCATAGTCATCCTCAGTTCCTCTTTTCACACTTAATTTTCTTGTGGCACTTGCTTTATTATAGCAACCACCAAGAACCTCGCTTTGCTAAGATGGATGTCATCAAAAGGAATGTATATTTTAAACTATGGTGCAAATGTGAACTGCCTTGAGCCAAAGCTCATGCCGACAGACGTTATGTTTCCCACAAAAATTTAAAATATCCTGCTGCAGCCTTGCGTAGCACTCCTGGGGCACGATTTGGGAACTGTTAATACAGCCCTCACATTGCTGGTGGGAGTATAAAATGGATGTGGCCTTTATGTGGAGGTGGGCAGTTTTCCAGTGTCTATCAAACTATAAATGTGCATATATTTTGACCCAGCAATTCCACTTAATGGAAACTATATCCTATTATTCTCCTATATTTATGAATGAAAATTTTGGTTAGCCACTATAGTATTTAGTGTTGCAAAAGATTAGAAAAAACCTAAAGGTCCATCAGTAGAAGACTAAATAGATTATGGTACATCTGAAACAATACATAGCTTTTTTAAAAAAAAAAAATAGAAGCTCTTTGAGAGTCAATGTGGAATGACTACAAAGTATAATTTTAAGTGATAAAAGCAAGATACAGAAGAATGTGCTGCTATACTCTGTATAAAAGAGGAAGGGAAATATACATATGTATATATAGGCTTGTGTGTGCATCAGAAGCTGATAATGTAGGTTATGTCTGGGCAGAACAGACTTGTGAGAGAGAGACTTTTCAGTGAAAACTTTTTCATTTCTTTTGAATTGGGAACTGTGCAGAATGTATTACCTATTAAAAATATTTTAATACTTAAATAAAAAGTAAATTCGTAGATGTGAAAGACAAATAACATATGATCTTACCTATAAAAGGAACCTAATGAACAAAATTAACTAACTAGCAAAATAGAACCAGAGGCGTGGAAACAAGGAACCGACTGACAGCAACCAGAGGGGAAGGAGGAAGAGGGTAAGGGTGGAAAGAAGGGGAAGGGACTAGACAAATTAACATGTATGAATGACCCATGCACATGGACAACAGTGTGGGGATGGACTGTGGGAGCAGGGGGTGGGTGGGCTGAGCAGAGGAGGGCAAAGGGGGAAAATTTGGGACAACTGAAATGGAGTAAAAATAAAATATTAAAAAATGAAAAAGTAAATTAGTAGAAACAAATTTAATATAAAAGTGTCACCACTAAGCTAGTTATGAATTTATTACATCATTAATATAGTATTAATATTGAATAATTTTTAGGACTGAAATTATATTGCAGTATCTAATGAAGAAAAAGATCAGACATTTAAGTTTTGTTTTTTTCTTTCAGGATTTAGAAAACTACATATTGGAACTTATCCCTACTTTGCCTCAATTAGATGGACTGGAAAAATCTTTTTATTCCTTTTATGTTTGTACAGCTGTTAGGAAGTTCTTCTTCTTTTTAGACCCTCTAAGAACAGGTAAAAGAAAATCTATCTTAGATATTATAAAAATAGTATTACTTTTTAAATCTCAGTAACTAGAGAAAAGTCTTGAAATGTCATTTTTTTTATTTTCCTAACATGTCATTGCCATTAATATATAAAGATCTTTTCTGATTTACTTGAACCAGCTGTCACTGGCTGGGTGACGATGGGCATGTCTCCAAACCTCTGATTGTTTCTTAACCTCAAGAATGAAGTTTGGACTGGGTAATCTATGGCTGTTTCCAGTGCTAAGAAGCCAGTTATTCTGATATAAGTTGCAATCCTGATATGTAATATATTTGAGAGTTATGCTTTTTGATGAAATATATGAACTGGGAGAGTAGAACCATTTAGTCATAATGTATTTTTCTTTTTCTCACTTTAACTATCCTATTATGAGGATCAGATTAATAAATTTGACCTCATTAACAGTAAATTTTATCCACTGTTCTAACCTACTGAGACTGAAATACATATATAACTGGGGCAGAGGAAGGGATAGACATAAGGTCCACATCAAAGTCCTTGAGAATTTTGTCCTTGAAAATCTAGCTATGAGTCTATCACAGTATGTGGTAGCTGATAATCTTTTTTAAAAAACACCTCCATTATAGGTACATATGCATTTTTTCCCTTCAAACTTTACAAAATAATAATAGCTAACAGTTTCGACTGTTACATACCAGGTACTATGCTAAGCATTATACATTGATTCTTTCATTTCCTTCCCATGACCTCATATGGAAGGTATTACTTTTATCCACATTTTATGTGTGAAGTGGCATTTATATTCCAGTCTGTCTACTTTTAACCATGCCTCTGTATTACTTCCTATTCCAGAACGTGCCAAAGAAAACTGGAGATAGTCTCCTTGTTTGATTACTAGCTACATCATTTTCATCTCCACAAAATACTTAACACAAGTTTTTGGAGAATCTGATATTAGTATAATTTGGGAAAGAATTTACCAATTGGATTTATGTAGTTGGGGGTATACAGATAGCCATATGAGGTAGAAACTGTTAAATATTCCCCCCACATTTCCTTTTTCATAACAAAATACAATAAAGATGTTGGAGCATAAGAACTAAGAAGCTTTAAAATATCAATTGTGTGACTTCCTGTAAAATAATACTTTATAAAATCGAGTGGCTCATTTTTAAAATGCATTAACTGTATTTTTTTGTTCTTTAAAGGGAAGATAAAAATTCAAGATATTTTAGCATGCAGCTTCCTAGATGATTTATTGGAGGTAAATATGCTTTTAAAACTACTTTTAAATTACATCATTTGACAGTTGCTGTCTTCTAACTGTCTCTGTGTTCATTTAGCTAAGGGATGAGGAACTGTCCAAGGAAAGTCAAGAAACAAATTGGTTTTCTGCTCCTTCTGCCCTCAGGGTGTATGGTATGTCACTGTACTAACACCAACATTTGAATTACCCACTCTTTAGTTAATTGATTTCAAAGGACATTTTTATACATAGGCTAATTTACCTTAACATTTCCAGTACTCTAATTACCTTAAGATTTAGTATTCTAGATTACTAAAATACTAAAATTTAGTTGTTTTTAAATACCAATGTCTTAAATTTTTGTACTGTTTTAAGTTATTACTTTCTCTTTAGCAGAACATACAGAATGTAATTTGACCCTTTTTGATTCAGAAGCATTATGAACATCAACCGTGGTCTTCCATTGTGCTAAAGTGCTGCCCTTAGGGTCCACAGAGGGAGGTGTTCTAGGGCCTGGTTTTCAATTTTCTTAAATTTCAGTAGTCTGTTACATTATCCTGTTGGGTGGTCTTGACTTATTTTGGCATTCTTGACCTCTGCTTTCAAGTGCCAGCACTTCAGTACTTTTTGTTGACCTCTCCCAGCACCTAATTTAGAATCCTAGGAAGTTCTAAAAGGTTGCATACTGAAAACAAATAATAATGTAAGGAAAAGAGCCCAAATTCCATGGCCTTCGTGATGGGTTTTCTTGGACTGGTTCTGGCTTAACAGTTGTTCTGATAGAGATTGCAGAGATAGATGATGTTAGGGCACTACCCTTAGTGTAACATAATTGAAAATAAAAATGTTAACCAGTAAAAAGAACTTTTTGTGATTATTCTTTTGTATTTAATTAGAATTTTATTTGGTCACAAGTGTCTTTTTATTGTCTTTCTTCTCAAGGCCAGTATTTGAATCTTGATAAGGATCACAATGGCATGCTCAGTAAAGAAGAGCTCTCCCGCTATGGGACGGCAACCATGACCAACGTCTTTTTAGACCGTGTTTTCCAGGAGTGTCTCACTTACGATGGAGAAATGGTAGTAGTTTAAATCTGACAAGCTTTAAAAATTTGGGTTCTCATAATTTTCAAAAGCCTTTGTCTTGATGTGATACAGCATTTTTTTAATATCAATGTGTAATGGTATCTTAAAATGTATGAAATGATCAAAGTATTTGAGATTTGGAGACTTTAATCTTAAGGTAAATTTGCTTTACAACATCATTTGCCTTATGGATTCAGGGCAAATGGAAAATTTTAATATTTTGTCCATTTCATTGTTTGTGTACCTATTGTAAAGGACTGTGAAGTAGGTAAAATAAAAATCTGAAAAATTGGTATATCCTATGGACTGTTTTCATATACATGGTTCATTAAATACATTACCAGGTCAGACATAGTACCACATATGCAATGATTTATTTATTTTTTTTTTTAAATATTTTATTTATTTATTTTTAGAGAGGGGAAGAGCAGGAGAAGGAGAGAGAGAAACATCAATGTGTGGTTGCCTCTCATGTGGTCCCCACTGGGGACCTGGCCTGCAACCCAGGCATGTGCCCTGACTGGGAATCGAACCTGCGATGCTTTGGTTCGCAGCCCGCGCTCAATCCACTGAGCTAC
>CM052538.1:117658144-117679785 GCA_028533065.1 Trachops cirrhosus
CAGAAACTTTCTGATTTCTTCCCTAATTTCATTCTTGACCCATTCATTGTTTAATAGCATGCTATTCAATCTCCATGATTTTGAGTATTTTGGGATTTTTCCCTTAGGGTTGGTTTCTAGTTTCAGTCCCTTGTGGTCAGAGAAAATGCTTGGTATGATTTCAATTTTCTTGAATTTGTTGAGGCTTGTTTTGTGTCCTATCATGTGATCTATCTTTGAAAATGTTCCATGTACATTTGAAAAAAATGTGTATTTTGCTTCTTTGGGATGAAGGGCTCTATATATATCAGTTAAGTTCATTTTATCTAGGGCATTGTTCAATGCTGCAATATTTTTGTTGATATTTTGTTTGGAAGATCTGTCCATTTTTGACAGCAGGGTGTTAAAATCACCTACTATAATTGTGTTGCTGTGAATATCTTTCCTGAAGTCCTCTAAGATTTTCTTTATGTATTTGGGTGCTCCTATGTTGGGTACATATATATTTACAATGTTTATGTCTTCTTGGTGGGTTCTTCCCTTGAGTATTATGAAGTGACCTTCTGGGTCTCTCTTTATGGCCCTTTTTTTGAAGTCTATTTTGTCTGATATGAATATTGCTACCCCAGGTTTTTTTTTCCTCTCTGTTTGCTTGCAATATTTGTTTCCAGCCCTTAACTTTCAGTCTGTGTAGGTCTTTTGTCCTGAGGTGGGTCTCTTGTAGGCAGAATATGTGTGGGTCAGGAAAGCATATATTTCTCAGTGGTCCAATTCTCCTGAGGTTGTTTTTACAGAGAATAATTGTTAATATCCAGGCTGTGACTACCAAAGAGCCAAACTTGCTCCAGAGCTGAGGAACTAGATAAGGATTCCTGAATAACATTCATTATTATCAGAATTATACAGAATATATTTATAGGGTCCTTTGTTTAGATACTGACCTTGCTGAATCAAAAGGACAGGTGGCTCAAGAGCCCACAAGAGAACTCTGGGGCAGCTGCCAGCATCACTACCACTTCTACCATCCTAGTATTAGGAGAACGGGGTCAGGATCTCAGGTCCTCAAGACTCCCAGTTTATGGGGCAAACTCAAGTGGATTCATTTTTTCATCTCCAAAAATTTAGGTCTCTATTTTTCCTGAATAATTAAGTATCCATCACTCTCTTCCTTAATAGGGAATTATTCAGACCTGCTATCTTGTTTTTGAACAAATTATTTTTAGATTACAAAATACTTATTTTAGAACACTTAGGAAATGAAGTATAAAAAAATTTGTCACTCATTTTTCAACTACCCATAGATAATTATGATTAACATATCTCAGTAATTTTCCCCATCTTCTCCTGAGCATACATGTGTTTTAAAACATTGTACTTTCCCTATCCTGCTGTTTTTCCAATTTACGATAATGAAATGTTAAGCATATTTCCCAAATGCTTAAATTCCTAAAGTGGAATAAAATGCCAAAAATATAATCATTTAGAAAGCTTTTCCTTCAGGCTGCAAAACTTTACACCAAAAAATTTACCAATAAATACTCAGCAGCAATGCATGAGATGTCCATTCCCTAGTACCCTTACCCCCCAGCATACTGCCCTTTTCCTTTTTAAAAATGTGACGCGTGAGGCCCTGGCTGAGTGGCTCAGTTGGTTAGAGCATTGTCCCAGTACACCAAGGCTGGGAGTTTGATACCCAGTCAGGGCACATACAAGAAGCAATCAATGAATACATAAATAAGTGGAACAACCAACTGTTGTCTTCCTCTTTCTGTGTCTCTCCCTCAAATCAATAAAAAAAAATTGACAGGTGAAACATGAGCCCAGGTAATTTTGAGTTCTTACTATATTATGAAAGGCATCACCCCATTTATACAGGTTAACAATTATATGCATAACCAATTTTTTAAAACTTTTTTATTGAATTTATTGGGGTGGCTGACTGGTTAATAAAATTATATAGGTTTCAGGTGTACAATCCTATAACACATCACCTGTACACTGTCATGTGTTTTCACTTCCCCATGTCAAGTCTCCTTCCATCATGACTTATCCCCCTTATATGCTCTCCCCCACCCCCCTTTCCCCTGGTAAGCACCGTACTGTCGTCGTCTGTGTTTATGAGTTTTGGTGGCTTTTTTTGCTTGATCCCTTCACCTTTTTAAATCCATCCCCACAATTCCCCTCCCCTGACAGCTGTCAGTCTGTTCTATATCAAATTATACATATATATATACGTAGATATATATATACACACATATTTGAGTAACCAAAACTAAATCAAAGTCTACAGGAATTACAAAAATATGTTTATTTTGAAGGCACATCTAAGGTAAATTCTAAAGGAAAGAATTAACACAAGATTGGAAAAAAGATCTAGGTCTCCATTTCTTATTTTCTATCAAGAATGGCAGGAGTATTATTTTCAAATCTTTATTTTAAATGTCAGGTTTTTTACTTTCAGCCAAGATGGAGGCATAGACACACTTTGCCTCCTTGCACAACCAAAATTAAGGGCAACAAAAATTTAGAAACAAAGAAACAACCAGAACAGACAGAAAATTGAACTGTACCGAAGTCCTGACAACCATTCATCCAGACTGGTAAGAGAGGCAGAGTTGGCAGCTGGTGCAGAGGGGTCAAGGCAGGAAAAAGCGATGGCTGGCAGACCTGGGTGCGCAGGACACAGGCAGCAGCCAGCAGACCCCGGTGGCAGACCCCAGGTGTGGGGAGACCACAAGCAGACCTAGTGAGGCGCGCAAGACAGCTGGCTGTCCCCAGTCACACATTCGCGGACAGATAAACCAGGTAAAAAGGGGCAGCGAGACAGACCTCACAAGCCAGGGCCCCAGCACTGGGAAATAAAGCCTAAAAGCACTGATGTAAAACACTTGTGGAGGTTGAAGTGCCGGAAGAAACTCCCAGCCTCACAGGAGAATTTGTTGGAGAGACCCACAGGGTTCTAGAATGTACACAAGCCCACCCACACGGGAACCAGCACCAGAAAGGCCCCATTTGCTTGTGGGAAGCAGCAGAGGGGACTGAAATCCACAGAGAGGGGAGCAAGCAACATTGTCCTCTCTCTGACCCCGCCCCCACATACAGCTTCACAACCCAGCAACTGGGTTGCCCCACCCTGGTAAACACCTAAGGCTCCGCCCCTCAACACCTAACAGGCGAGACCAGACCAAAAAAGAAAAAAAAATGGCTCAAACAGAATAAATCAAAGCTCCAGAACCAATACTTTTAAGCAACCAGGAGATAGCCAACCTATCAGATGCACAATTCAAAGCACTGGTGATCAGGATGCTCACAGAACTGGTTGATTTTAGTCACAAATTAGATGAAAAAATTAAGGCTATGCTAAGTGAAATGAAGAAAAATGCACAGGGAACCAATAGTGATAAGAAGAAAACTGGGTCTCATATCAATGGAGTGGACCAGAAGGAAGAAAAAAACAACTAAACAGAAAAGAATGAAGCAACAAGAATTCAAAAAAAAATGAAGAGAGGCTTAGGAACCTCCAGGACATCTTGAAACATTCCAACATCCCAATTATAGGGGTGCCAGAAGAAGAGGAAGAGCAACAAGTGGGAAAGTTATTCGAACAAATAATAAAGGAGAACTTCCCCAATCTGGCAAAGGAAATAGACTTCCAGAAAGTCCAGGAAGCTCAGAGAGTCCAAAGAAGTTGGACCCAAGGAGGAACACACCAAGGCACATCAGAATTACATTACACAAGATTAAAATGGAGAGAATCCTCAAAGCAGCAAAAGATAAGGGGACAGTCACCTACAAAGGAGTTCCCATCAGACTGTCAGCTGATTTCTCAAAAGAGACTTTACAGGCAAGAAGGGGCTGGAAAGAAGCATTCCAAGTCATGAAAGGCAAGGACCTACATCCAAGATTACTCTACCCAGCAAAGCTTTCATTTAGAATGGAAGGGCAGATAAAGTGCTTCTCAGATAAGGCCAAGTTAAGAGTTCATCATCACCAAGCCCTTATTATATGAAATGTTAAAGGGACTTATCTAAGAAAAAGAAGATAAAAATATGAACAGTAAAAGGACAGCAAATTCACAGTTATTAACAACCACACCTAAAACAAAAAAACAAACTAAGCAAACAACAAGAACAGGAACAGAACCACAGAAATGGAGATCACATGGAGGGATAGCAACAGGGGAGTGGGAGGAGGAGAGAGGGGTAAAGGTACAGGGAATAAGTAGCATGGATGGTAGGGAGAAAATAGGGGGAGGGCAAGAATAGTATGAGAAATGTAGAAGCTAAGGAACTTATGACACATGGACATGAACTAAAGGTGGGGAATGTGGGTGGGAGGGGGTGTGCAGGGGGAATGGGAGTGAACGGGGGAAAATGGGACAACTGTAATAGCATAACCAATAAAATATATTAAAAAATAAAATTTAAAAAAATGTCAGTTTTTTTTTAATTGGGTGTTTTTACAAACCTAATCTGTTATTTAAATATAGGACACTGTCTTCAAAATTCCTTTGTCCTACCAGATTTATGATGCACTAGAAGCAAATGGAAAATGGAATACCTGCCCTTCCCATCAAGTAAAGCCAGAGCTGTCTTTAGCTATTAACAACTGTTAGGATGGCTATTGTCAAAACAAACAAAAAGGTAAGAGTTGGTGAGGATATGGAGAAACTGAAGCCCTTGTGCACTGTTGGTGGGAGTGTACAGTGGTGCAGCCATTATGGAAAACAGTATGGATGTCTCTCAAAGAATTAAAAATAGAAATACCAAATTGTGGTCAAGATGGTGGCACAGATAGACACAGTTCTCCTCTTTGCACAACCATGTCAAAATTACAACTAAAATATAGTACAACTACCACTCAGAGCCATCAAAATCGAGTTGAGTGGAAGTCTGACAACTACGGAATTAAAGAAACCACATCCATCCAGACTGGAAGGAGGGGCACAGATGCTGAACAGGCTGCCCCCACACCCACATGTGGTGGATAAAAATTCAGGAGTGACATCTCGGGAGCGAGAGTCCCAGCCCCACACCAGGCCACACAGCCCATTTTCCAGTGCCAGGAAGATAAGTCCCCACAACTTCTGGCTGCAAAAACCAGCATGAATTAAGTCAGTAGAAGAAAATTCTAGAGTCCCAAGTAGTTCACCTTAAAGAATCCAGACACAGACTTACTCAGACTCACTCCCTCTGAGCTCCAGCACCATGGCAACAGTCTGAAAGGCACCAGTGGCATATGGGGATGAACTTAAGTGTCTGGCATGAGGCGGGACCTGGGGGACAACTTTCTGGCAGACAGAAAGGTGGGCAGAGGCTACTGTCCTTTGATGAGCCCTCCACCCACAGAGCCACAGCCAGCAGGCAGGTGCCGTATCTAAGACTCCATCGACGTGGCTAACACAACTTGCCCTGCATCTGAGATGCCCTGAGATTCCGTCTCACCCAATTTATGCGCCCACCCAAGCTGCTTTTCTGAATGAGCCAAGCTGCTGGTCTTGGCTCATGCTTCACAACTTTCTAAATCCTATCAAATAGTCAACAGCTGGCCTTAGTGAGCCCCAGCCCCAGCACTAGCAGAAACCAGCCTAGATCCACAGTTTGGCTCACCAGGGAATCTCCAAGCCCAGCACAAGTAGCAGCCATCTCAGACTGCTTTATAGCTCAGGCAGGGTGGCCCCAGGCAGAGCACAGGTGGGAGCTGACCTTTTCTGCATCACCTAGGAAACCCCAGGGCCAGCACACCCAGTGGACAGCTACAGACCACATCATAACACCACCACCCTGCCCAGGCACAACTGATCCTTCATGGAATGTGGAGGTTGGTGGTCAGTGATCACAGCCAATCCTTGCAGCTGACTGGCCTAGGTAAATCCCTCCCATTGATCTGCCAACAGCAACCAAGTTTCAACTACAAGAGGATGCAACTCAGCACCCACAAATGAAGCACATTGAGTACCCCGCTTAGGTGATAGAGAGGCAGTGCCACTGGACCCTACAGGACACCTACTATATTAGGCCCCATTACCAAGACATGGAGTCAAAGCAGCCCTACCTAATACATAGAAACAATCACAGGGAGGCTGCCAAAACAAGGAGACAAAGAAACATGGTCCAAATGAAAGAACAGATCAAAATTCCAGAAAAAAAAGCTAAACGAAATGGAGATAAGCAATCTATCAGATGCAAAGTGTAAAACACTGGTAATAAGGATGCTCAAGGAACTTGGTGAGAAAACCAGCAGCATAAAAAAGATCCAGTCAGAAATGAAGAATATACTAACTGAAATAAAGAACAATTTACAGGAAACAATCATAGAGTGGATCAAGCTAAGATTCAAATCAATGATTTGGAACATAAGGAAGAAAAAAATAACCAATCAGAACAACCAGAAGAACAAAGAATCCAAAAAAAAATGAGGGTAGTATAAGCAGCCTCTGGGACAGCTTCGAACGTTCCAACATGCACATTACAGGGGTGCCAGAAGAAGAGAAAGAGCAAGAAATTGGAAATCTATTTGAAAAAAAATAAAATTTCCCTAATTTTTGGTGAGGGAAATAGACATACAAGTCAAGGAAGCACAGAGAGTCCCAAACAAGGCAGATGCAAAAAGGCCCACTCCAAGAACCATCATAATTAAAATGCCAAAAGTTAAAGATAAAGAGAGAATCTTAAAAGCAGCAAGACAAAAGAAGTTAGTTACCTACAGGGGAGTTCCCATAAGACTGTTAGCTGATTTCTCAAAAGCAACTTTGCAGGCTAGAAGGGATTGGCAAGAAATATTCAAAGTCATGAAAAGCAGGGACCTACAGCCAAGATTGGTTCACTCAGAAAAGCTATCATTTAAAATCAAAGAGCAGAGAAGAGTTACTCAGACAAGAAAAAAGAAGGATTTCATCATCACAAAACCATTATTATATGAAATGTTAAAGGGACTTATTTAAGAAAAAGAAGACCAAAACTATGAACAAGAAAATGGCAAAAAAATACAAATCTATCAACAGTTGAATCTAAAAAACATACTAAGCAAACAAGAAGAACAGAGACAGAATCATGGATACAGAAAGCATTTTGACAGTTGCCAGATGGGTGGGGGTTTTGGGGGAAAGGTGAAGAGGTGAGGAGATTAAGAGGTACAGATAGGTAGTTATAGAATAGCCATGGGGATGTACAGTACAGTAGAGTACAGGAAAGCGAGTAGCCAAAGAACTTATATGCATGACCCATGGGCATGAACAATGGTGCAGGGATTGGCTGAGGGTGTGAGGGGTCCTGGGGAGGAAAGAGGGAAAAATCAGGACAACAGTAATAGCATAATCATTAAAATATAATTTTAAAAAGAAGAAATACCATATGACCCAGCAATCCCACTTCTGGGTTTTATCAAAAAAAAATCAGGATATCAAAGAAGTATTTCCATTCCCACTTTCATTGTAGCATTCATTACAATAGCCAAGATGTCAAAACAATCTAAATGTCCACTGACTAATGCATGGATAAAGAATATGTGGTATATACATATATGGAATATTATTCAGCCTTTAAGAAGGGAAGTCTGCCATATGCAACAACATGGATGAACCTTCAGAACATTATGCTAAGTAAAATAAGCCAGTCATAGAAGAACAAAAGCTGCTTGAATTCCACCTATACGAGGTATCTAAAATAATCCAACACATAGAAACAGAGAGTAGAACAGTGGTTGCCAGAAACTGTGGAAAGGAGGGAAATGGGGAGTTGTTATTCAACTGGTATAATATTTCAGTTATACCAGATGATTGAGTTCTAGAGCATCTTTTGTACACAGTTAACAATACTGTATTGTACACTTAAAATTGCTTAGAGGGTAGGTCTCATGTTAAGTATTTTCATCACAATTTTTAAATACTTTTTAAGTTCATTTTAGAGAGAGAGAGGGAGAGAGAGAGAAACACTGATCTATTGTTGCACTTGTTTATGCACTCATTGGTTGATTCCTGTATGTGCACTGACGGGGGATTGAACTGGCAACCTTGGTATATCAGAACAACTCTAACTTTGAGCTAGCCAGTCAGGGCTCTATCACATTTTTTTTAAAACCGGTAAATGTTGTGAGAAAAGTTTAAGAGAGGGAAGCACATTTTATAGGTAGATTTCTTGAAATCCAATGTATAATTAAATTCTGCCTGTTTAAGATTTTTAAAATGTTGAATATTCAAGTGGCAACTTTCTAATGGCATTTAAGATGTGCTTATTTTGTAAGAAAAAAAAAATTTTAAGTTATATAGGTGGTGTCTTGTTGGCTTAAGTTTTAAAAATCTTTTTTTTTTGAAATGGAAATCACAAAGGAAGTTAATTCTGACCAAAAAAAGAAAAAGAAAAGGTTCAGTGGACAAATCCTCAGTGGGTGAAAAGTAAACTATAATGCATTTTATTAATGTTTAAATTTCCTATCAAAAAAGACTTAGGTTATTTAAAAAGAAAAAAAAAAACTTACTGCAAGTTTAATTTATGACCAGAAGTCTATAAGCTACAGCAGCGACTTTCAACCAGTGTGCACTGCCAGAAGTTTTAAAACATCCAATACGTGACTTTTTAGTGAGGGGCTCTGACGTCTTTTCCCTTAGATTGTCAAGTTAAAAAAATGACAACAGCCAACACAACAATAGCTGTCTGGTGTGAATGAATCAAAAGTATACTTCCTTTTTTTTTTGGTCAAATTAGAAAAAGATGTATTTTTGATGTGTCACAGAATTTAGTAATTAGTATATGTGTGTTATGAGATGAAAAAGATTGAAAGTTGCTAAGCTACATACAGCATTAAAAAAGAATGGTGACAGACTAATATTAACATATACATGCATAAATAATAAACCAGATGAAGACATGAAGTTTAGGCAGCAATGAAAAAATACCAAAAATAAATAAATTGCACCTCTTTCAGCAAAAGATTTAAGTAACTGCTATTGTTTTGTTTTGGTTAACTTAGTCAACATTATAAATTTTTTATGATCACTTCTTGGCCTTTTGGCCAAGATCAAGTATAAATTCTTTATGAACTGCACTAGATTTTTTTTTTGTAAAAATTTTATTTAGAAGTGAAGTTAAAGTCAGCTGTCAGCTTCAGGCTGAGTTTACAATATAAGTTTCCTACTAGCAGTATAATATACTGCTTATATTATATTATACTATATTATATTTATGTTATATTACATTAATATATAATAGCAGCTCCTGTTTGTCTAAAAATCACTGTACTTAGAGGGCGGGAGGATATATGATGATGGAGTAAGACTTGACCTGGGGTGGTGAACACACAATGCAATATACAGATAATATATTGCAGAATTTTCCCCCTGAAACCTACATAATCTTGTTAACCAATGTTGCCCCAATAAATTCAATAAAAAAATAAAAAATAAAAATCACTGTATCTAGAAGACATGAACTATCACCAAGGGAAACACAACTTTAAAACTTCAGAATGAATATTTCAAGAATGGAGCCATCAACTTAATTTCATAAAGTCTAAAATGAATCTTGAGTAACAACTACAGGGAACTTTTTAAAATTAGTCATGGGGCTTTCAAACACCAGTGGAGTTCTAAAATTGCCTCCAGTAAGATTTCTTGTGGCACCTATTATATTTGCTTTGTTAACTCACACTACCTTACATGCATATGGTTGTTAGTAACTTTTAATCAGTCTTCATATAGTATTACCTCATTTAATGTTCAAAACCAACTCTGCAATATAGATGAGGCAAATGTTACCTTTTCTGAAATAATCATGGAACCCAACGTGCAATGGGAGTAAGGTTTTTGACAAAGTGATGTGACTACCACACAATCGAGCCTGCACCAAGTTTCTGACTACTTATGTTGCCTCCCAGTGAAGGAAATACCAGACAGGTTTCTTATCACCCAGGGACCTGTCAGTTTAAGCCTAAGATTTCAAATAAATTCTACTGGCAACATACTATCAACAAGGTAATTAAAGAGTTTAAGAGTGGATATAGACTTCCAGCATAACAGCATGAGATTCCCAGGTGAAACTGGTTCAATGTATTGAAAACATACTTTTAAAACCTCCAGAAATGACCCTAAAGGCATATGACAAATGAAGAAACATCTATTTAAGAAAATGTATGGCCCTGACTGGTGTGGCTCAGCAGATTGGGTGTGTCCCACAAACCGAAAGGTTTGATTCCCAGCCAGGGCACATGCCTGGGTTGTGGGCCAGGCTCCCAGTGAGGGGCATGCAAGAGGCAGCCAATCAATGTTTCTCTCACACATCAATGTTCTCTCCCTCTCTTCCTCCCTCCTTTCCCCTCTCTCTAAAAATAAATAAAGTCTTTAAAAAAACAGAAAAAGAAAATATATGAAAATTGGGTAAGAAAAGCGAGAGCCCACAGTACCTGGACCAAGACCACTCTCTCACTGCATTCCCAGCAAAGTGAGGTGGAAACAACTCTAGAATGGTACAGCCAAGAACACAGAGCTTTGTCTACCCCAGCTTCCAATGGGAGGGCTTTCTTCCTGGGAGGAACAGAACACCAATCAGCATTTCTTATCCTGCCCACAGGCTGTCTATTAAATTGCAGGTGAGTGTGATTGACCAGTGGGGGCTTCCTTCTTTCATCAGCCACCACTCACGAAATAGAGGCTCTATCTCGGACATGGTGTCACTGAGCATACGGGGACACTAAACACCCTTACCCCAGTTCCCAAGGAAGTGCTTCCATGAAAAAGAGGCAAACCAAGAAGACCTAAAGCTAATGCCCCCCACCTCCACTAAGTGCTCAGCTCCTCAAGGAGGGGTGTCACCCAGAGAGAAATGCACCACTGTCCCTATTCCCCAACTACAAAGTTCTAACTAAGAGATGTTAACCAGGGGGTAAAGTACAACATAAAATACAGCTCCTAATCTCTTCCCAAATGCCCTGACTACATTTGCAACACAGGTGGAGAAGTCCAAGACTAAGGTACTCTCAAAAATCAGTGGAGATTGTGGCAAATGGTGACTGTCAGGAAAATCTTATATTCTATGAAGACACAGACTAAACTATAGGCCACCTAATTTACAGCAGAGAACAGAGGGTGGGGAGAAGATGACTACTTCACAAAAATAATCCAGAAGTCACTAAGCAAATCAATAACCAAAAAACAATATCAAGACCCTGGGGAGTTGGCAGACAGGGAGAAGGGAGGGGACAGTATTCAGAGCTGCTACAAAATATTATCTGAAGTATCCAGTTTCCAACAAAAAACTGAGAGACATGCAAAGAAAAAGTAGGAACCAAACATAGGGAAAAAAGCAGGCAAGAGCAACTACTTGTGAAAATGACCAGATGTTGGATTTAACAGAATAAAACTTCAAAGTAGCCTTTATAAGTACATATGTTTAAAGAACTTAGGAAACCATAATTAAAGAAATAAGGGTATGACAATGTTTCATCAAGCAGAGACTATCAATAAAAAATAGAAATTATAATGGAAATTCTGAAGTTGAAAAGTATAACTAAAATGAAAAATTCAAGAGGGGCTCAACAAAAACTGACAGAAATACAGGAAGAGATAGATAATTCAACAATAACAGTAGGAGGCTTCAGTACCCCATTTTCAATAATGAACAGGACAACTAGGCAGAAGACCAACGAGGAAACAGAGGACTTTTACAACACTATAAACTACCAACACCTCACAGACATCTACAGAATACTTCACCTAACAACAGAATAAAGTACATTCTTCTCAAGTACATACCTCCAAGACAGACCATAAGTTAGGCCATAAAACAAATCTCAATAAAATTTAAAAGTTAGAAATAATATAAAATATGTTCTCCAACCACAACGGAGCAACATTAGAAATCAGTAACAGACAAAAAAATGTGGGAAACACACAAATAAGTAATATACTCTTAAATAACCAAAAGGTCAAAGAAAAAAAATCAAAAGGAAAAAGAGAAAATACTTTGAGATGAATGAAAATGAACATATATAAACTTGAGTTTCAACTAAAGCAGTCCTTAAGACAAATTCATAACTAATTAAGAGAGAAGAAAGATAACCTAAACTAACCTACATGAACTGTACCTCAAATCTTTTGAAAAAGAAGAAATCTTTAGGAAAGTAGCAAGAATACATGTTTTTCTGTACAATGCCTTTATTATCAGTTTCTATCTAAACAGAGGGCAATTTTGAGACAACTTTTTTTTAAAGATTTTTTTTTAGTTTTAGAGAGGGGAAGGGAGGGAGAAAGACAAAGAAACATCGATGTCTGCTTACCTCTCATGTGTCCCCTACTGGGGACCCAACCTGCAACCCAGGCCTGTGCCCTGACTGGATCAAACTGGTGATCCTTTGGTTCACAGGCCAGCACTCAATCCACTGAGCCACACCAGCCAGAGCAATGTCTTTCCTTTAAATTACTTTGTAGGTATTAGTTATTTTTATCTGTATACATTTGTGTATAAGAATATAAGTTGGGATCAAAAAACGATGGTACATTTACACAATGGAATACTATGCAGCAGAAAGAAGGAGCTCCTACCCTCTGCTACAGCATGGATGGAACTGGAAAGCATTATGCTAAGCGAAATAAGCCAGGCAGTGAAAGACAACTACCATATGATCTCACCTTTAACAGGAATCTAAACAACAAAACAAAGAAACAAGCAAAATATAGCCAAAGGACTGAAATAGAGAACAGGCTGACAGTGACCAGAGCGGAGAGGGGAGGAATTTCAGGGGAGAAGGGAAGGGTTTACAGGAACAAATGTAAAGGACATATGGACAAAACTAGGGGGGTTGGAAATGGGAGGGAGGAGGGGGGGATGGGTGGAATGGGAGTAAAGGATAGAAACTGTACTGAATAATGACTAAAATTTAAAAAAAGAATATAATTTGGTTGTTACAGAATAGTCATGGGGATGTAAAGTATAGTACTGGAAATATAGTCAATAATATTTTAATAACTATGTATGGTATCAGATGGGTATGACATTTATCGGGATGATCACTTAGTAAGTTATAAAATGTCTAATCACTGAAGTGTACACCTGAAACTAATTAATGTTGTATGTCAGCTATAACTAAAAAAAAAATGATTCGAAGAAAAATTATTTCAGGCTACTGAAATGCAGGAAATAGTTCCATCCATATTGTATAAAAATACTATCTCCATCCTAGCCAGGTGGTTCAGTTGGTTGGAGCATCATCCTTTGCACCAAAAGGTAGTAGGTTCAAATCCTGGGCACATACCTATTGGGCACATACAGGAAGCAACCAATTGCTTTCCCTCTCTTACATCGATGTTTTTCTTTCTCTCTCTCCTCCCCTCCCCTCCTCCTTCTCTAAAATCAATGAAAATATCCTCAGGTGAGGATTTTAAAAAAACACTATTTCCAACCAAAATCGTAATGCATAATTCTATAATCAGATTAAAGTTGATTAAAACCTGAAAAGACCCTTCCCATTTAATGTTTATGGGGAAACAAATCAATCAAAACAATACCCATTGACCAAAAGATTACCAGCATCAAACCTACCGGATCAATGGTAGGCAAAACATCTTTCTTTTCCAGGCCATCAACTTCATCTTCGTCTGTGCTGTATTCTTCCATTGTTTCACCACTGACAAAATGAATGACTCTCCTTGGGACTTTCTTCTTTTTTCCAATGACTCCCAGTTCTACATTTTCAAAGCCTCTTTCGTGACTCATCTAATGTCATAATAAATTAAGAAAATAAGAGTTTCAAGTGAGATTTTCATTCATATGACCAAAAAACTACCAGGTTGCTTTATTTTAGGGAATAAAGAAACACAAACCAATCCTTAAACAGTTTTAAAAAAATAAAAATAAAACAGGCCATATACACACACAAAAACATTAATAGCATCTAAGAAGAGTCTAATGAATAATAAAGCAAACATCTGCATACTGGCTATGTAGTCTATGGAATTCTAATTACAGGCAAATTTCACTCCTAGGTAAACGGTAATTTTACCTCGTACACGTGGCCATGTGCCAAACTCAGAGTAAGCACAAACTGTGGGAGAGGATGAAGAAACTTTTTTCCCGTCATTTTGCCTCAAGTTTAAACTCCTAAGGGAGATTCCAGTGAACCTTTTTCTTTTAAGACTATTTACTTATTTATTTATTTATTTTAGAAAGAGGGGAAAGGAAGAAGAAAGAGAAGGAGAGAACCATGTGCAAGAGAAACAGACTGACTGCTTATCTCATGCCCTTAACTGAGGACCTGGCATTGCTCAGCCCCGGAATTGAACTGGTGATCTTTCAGCCCATAGGCCGGCACTCAATCCACTGAGCCACACCAGCCAGGGTTCCACTGAATCTTCTTACATAAAGATTTTGAGAAGGCACATTACAAATAATTGTGAAAAAATATCTGACAATGGTGAAATGGGGGAGGATGTATAGGTAAGGGAGTGGTCAGGGGGCCTTTTTATTCATTTTTGTATTTTGCTGTTTGTTTTGCTTTTGTGATGAGAATGTGTTGATGTTTACTGGTACAATTTAAAAACTAAACCAAAGCAAAATGATACAGGAACATAGGACTGTCATGATTAGAATCCATGTCAGTGGAATTCTCTAGGATGATCCAGAGTTTAAAAATTTCATCCTCTATCAAGATTCTTAAACTTGTAAATATGACCAAACATAATTTAAATCCATGATTATTATTCAACTACTTGTTAAGTTCTTTCAACTACGTTTGCAGAGATGGAATTGTACTGATAAAAATTAGTGGACTAGAATTGCCCAGTTATCTAAGTATAAGTAACTTCATTCTTACGCATTGTTCCTCTTAATCCTCTAGGACTTTCTTAGAAGAGATATGGTTCTTCTGTGTTCTTCAATTCCCAAAGGTAAGTTTAGTCATTAGCCAGGATTTGAATCCAGATATATCCAACCCAAAGAACACAGGCATTTACTGTTCCGTTACACACGTGGTCATCACTTCCAGCAACTGTACCTGCTGTATAGCAAACTGAGATCATGAAAACCTCAATAGCTTGAGCTATCCATGAATTAACTAACCTGAAAAAAACAAAAAGAACAATTTCCCCTAGCCTGTCCTAAGGGTTCAAACAAATCCCAGCCCTTAATAAACGAAGACCAGCCCATTTATTGTATCCATTAACAAAATGGACAACATATGGCCCATCCAGGCCTCCTTTCTTCTAGTCCCGATGCCAGGTCACAACAAGCCATTCCTACCAGATTTCATTTTACCCCTTGATATAAGATTTGGTTCATGGTTGTCTAGATATAAAACTCTCCTTTTGGACCTGCTTATAGGCAAGGGGAAGTCAGAAGAGCTACTTTAGATCTCCAGTAACCACATGAATGGATGGATCTGATGCCAAAGCAACAGTCCCAGTCAGTGAATAGAGTTGAGACCTTTCACAGTACATCCCATGCTCAATTCAACCCCCAACCCATGCCCATCAGAGCTGAAGAAGCTTCTCACTGCTTCCTATGCAATCTCTCATTTGCTCAACTACTTTATCTTCCTTAGACAACTTTAATAAATCAAAGCACTCTAGCTGGGTCTTAACAACTAGTATAAACTTAGCTACTATCACTGTTAAGTCTGACTCTTGGTTATATTCTTTCCAAAAAGTTACAAAAAAAAACTACAAAAGGAAAGGCTAAAATACGATTCATTTTTTATTACATTAACAGTTGAATAAACAGAACTTTGAGTAATATTCTCTCTGTATAATATGCAACTAAAATGACATTTTATTTGCTCTAATTATTACATTTCATATAAAAATTTTTTTTAAAGAGACTGAAGGGCTTTTTTAAATTTAATATTAATTTTTGATATAGTAAACCAAATTTTATCATCTTAAGCAGGAGTGAACAAACTTCCGTAAAGGTTAGAAAGTAAGTATTTTAGGCTTTGCAGCTATAGCCTCTGTCATAAATACTCAATTCTGCAAAAGCAGCCACAAACAGTCCATACCAAATGGACATGGCTTTGTTCCAATAAAACTTTATGTAAACTGACCTGGCTGGTGTTGCTCAGCGGGATGAGCGCCAGCCTACAAACCAAAAGGTTACCAGTTCAATTCCCAGTCAGGTCACATGCCTGGGTTGCAGGCCAGGCCCCCGGCTGAGGGTGTGAAAAAAACAAATAATCAATGTTTCTCACACATATTGAAGTTTCTCTCTCTCTTTCCCCTCTCCTCTCTAAAAAAATAAATAGAATCTTTAAAGAAAAAAACTTTATGTAAACTGATAGTTGGTAGGATCTGGCCCATAGCCTATAATCTGTCAAACTCTCATATGAAGAAACCAGATTGGCAAATTAAAAAATTTGTGAAACAATCTATGACACCTGACTCCAACCTCTACTTGGGGGGTCGGGGAGGAGGTGGGTATGGGAGTCAGTTAAGGGGGGCATCAATAGGTAAAACCAACGGAGAAGTACTTTGGTATAAAATTTCAAACAATTATAAATGGAAATTATTCTCTGAATTTTGCAAACATTTTACTTTTACAAAAAAACACACCTGTAAACCTGCAAATAAAAAACATGCTGTCAACTATACAATTCCACTTCAACAAACTGCAAAGATCTGAAAAGGCAGTTTTTAGTATCAGGAAATTATGAAATACAATGCCTATTAACATGTTATTACATTATATGGTTAACCAGTCTGTAATTTGCTTATCTTGTTCCTCAGCACCTATTTTTAATGGCAATACGCTTTTTGTATACTCCCATAGCACCCAGAACTTCTTTAAAACCTGTCCTTTCCAATTAGGCCCAAAGCACCCAGAACTTGTTTAAAACATGTCCTTCCCAATTAGGCGGTTAGCAACATAGGAATAGGCACAGTGTATATCCCAAATTGTTGTATCCTTAGCCTACAGTTCCTGGCACATGGTAAGTGCTCGGTAGCAGAGGTCCTAAATAATACTACATGAATGAGTAGTAGTGAAATTTTAACTCCTTTAATTCTGGTTAAAAGTGTAATCAGAGAAGCTGTTTCTTGGCCTGGTTTAAGGCCTAATGTTTAGAACACAGACCCAAGCTCATATCTCTTACTCCCTTTCCTACACAGCACTTGGGATTTCTCAGTTCTGACGAATGAAGGAGAACAGGATGGCAGCCTCTCCTTCCGTCCAAATCCCCACCTCACTGACCTCTTCCCTCTTACTGTGGTCAAACCCCTAGGCATAGATCTGGAGTTCCCAGAGATGTTTCTACTGTAGGAACGTGTAAATGAGAGAGCAAGAAGGCAGAGTTAGAAAAATAGTTTGTATAGTATGAACCCATTTGTGTTTAACAAGAAAGATTATTATATAAGCATAGGAAAATGCCAGAAAGAATATACCAGAAACTTAATCACTTTTGGGGAATGTGAATGTGAGGAATGGGTGATGGGGTGAATCATATGACTTTTGGTTCTAGAGCTTTCTTTACTGCTTAAGTATTTATTTTATTATTTTTTAACCAAGAATATGAAAATAACATATTACCAACCCAAACCAAAGAGCCTTTCTCCAAACATTTATCTGATAAGTCAGTACAGGTATGTTTATTTTGCTATTAGACTCAAAGCTTAAGTGGTGATAAAACAATTATAGTACCAGAAGAAAAAAAATCAAATGGAAAACACATCAAGTTCAAGTGTATCTGACAATGACAGGTATCAAATGAAGTGAAAAGTGGCTTCCTAATCAATTAGTTTGCCCCTGAATTCCTTCTCCCAGGTTACCTTCCTCCTTCTTAAGTAGGAGAAAAACAAGACATTACATATAAAGACTAGTATGTAGAAAAGTTTTTGTTAATGCAAACTACATCTTATAAGAGCTATAGTGACATTCAGGTACTATTCTCTGGGAATCTGTAGTTTAGGGGAAATGTCTCACTAACATTCAAGTAGTTAAGTCTCAGAAAGAAATGAAGCTACTGAGTCCTCAGTGAGGGTGGGAAGTTTTCTATGCAAGAGCAAAGTGAGGTTTTTAATGGCCGTAAGTGTATATAACTGAGCTGCTTTCTGTTAAAGCAATTTCTTCATTAGTTTTACTTAGCCAAAGATCCTAAACTACTACTTTAGACTACTAAATCCAAAACAAAACAAACCTCCAAATCTTACCTAACTCTCTACACTTATGCTATTCAAAACAGTAACCACTTACCACATGTGGTTAACGCTCACTTGAAATGTGGGTAGTTGGGCTCAAATGTGTAGTAGGTTTAAAATGCAAACAGAATTTCAAAGGCTGATACCAAAAGAATAAAATATCTCATTGATAACTTCCCCATTAATTACTTGTTGAAATTTGTCTTTGAAAATTAGGTTAAGTACAACATAATATTAAAATTAATTTCACCGACTTCTTTTTACTATTTTAATGTGGCTGCTAGAAAATGCACAAAAATTTACAATCCGGCTTCCATTATATTTCGATTTGGACCCCTCTAACGCACCTCTGGGCCTTGGTTACCTCACTGGCGAAATGGGGATAACTTCTACTTCATGCAAAAGTTATAAGGATCAAGTGGAAGAGCCTAATAAAATCTTAGCACTTATTAGCTATTAGCTAAGCAAAAGGGCAGAGGCCAAGTCCGACGCTTGCAAAAGGAGAGAGCGAGACGTTATTGAAGCCCGCGTCACCTGGCCACCTTTCGGGGACACGCCTGAGTTCTCTCGTTCGCAGACCAGAAGCTGTTGTATTTCCCCTGGAAACCCGAGGCTGCCCCAGAATCTGTGGCGCTGCCAGCGGAGAGGTTGGTGAGGGGTCCCTTTCTCCACGCCAGAGTCTTTGCGCAGCCGCGGGGATACAGAGGAGAAATCCTGAAACGCTCCTCCCGCAGGGAGCCTGCTCAGAGGAAGGCGGGCAAGCCAAAAAGGCAGCTGGCGGACATGGCAGAGAGAAGGATAGGCTCTCCCCAGGAGGCCTCACCTACCTGCTGCGCTGAGTCCCTGAACGCAGCCGCGGCCGCAGCTCCTGAGGCTGCGACTGCTTCTCCTTCAGCACGGTTCACTGGCTCCCGGTCCATCGCTGTCGCCGCCACAGGGCTGCTGGCGCTGGCTAGATACAACGTAAAGGCCGATAAGCCCACTTCCATCCTCTGCCTCCCCGCCCAGTCGTGAACGGAGCCGGAGGTCGGGAAGTAGGACTCACCGCAGTGCCCGCCTCTCACCACGCCTGGTCAAACGAAAGCGGGAAGGGAGGGGGGAAAGGGGCGGGGCTCGGCACCCCAGACTGTGCTAACCGCGGCCTGGGATGCAGAACTAACCGCTCCTGCGCTGCGGAGAGGAGGGGGATCCGGGCCTGGCTTTTGGCATTACCGCTTCCGGTCCGGCCCACAACCGGAGTTCGCGCGGCAGCTGCCTAGCAAGACCTGTGACGTCGTACTTCCTTATCTGTACCTGTAGCTTTCGCACTGATCTGCGTGCAACCGCTCATCGGCTTCATCCTGGGCAACCACCCTCTCATATCTCGGTTTCTGCACTTGTGAAATGAGAATAGCTGCCTAGTGGTCTACAAAGGCTTGAGCTGAAATGTGGTTGCTGAAAATATAAAATGCTCATGCTACATATTCCACCCCTACCTGGATGACGGTCTTAGCCAAAACAGCCTTGAAATAAGGTTCAAAGGTGAATTTTGCTTACACTTGTCTGAAATACTTAAATATAACAGTAAAAAGTTTTGCTGGAGAAAAGCAAAAGGTAACAGCAACTTTACATTTTTTAAAATGTGAGGAATAATTATCTGTTTTAGGGGTGTGTGTGTGTATGTAGGCATCCCAGACTTTTCCCATTTTTCCCAATGTTCAACTGAATTAAAAAGCCATAATTGCAATGATCAGTGCATTACTTAAATTAGTTGGGGTATTTCCTAAGGGGCTAATTAAAGCTCAATCTTATGAAATTTCAACAAAATAAATTTAACAAAACCTATTTAATTAATTACTATTCTTGTTGCACATAATCAAGCCAAATTAAAACTGAATTTAATTCAGTAGATAGTCTTGATTTGACCATCTTTGATAAAAATAAGGGTGATTTTAGGGGAAAAATTGTGTTTCAATAAAACCTAGAATACACAGTTATGGTTATTAAACTCTAAAGTTATATTTTTCCCCTACAAACTCAATTGAATCTTGAATTTATCTAGTTTTCTTTCAAACTAAGGTTCATCTTTCTCCCATCCTTTGACTTGAAATTATGGAAAGTTACTGACTCATTGCAAGCCATACAGAATTTACCTGAACACCTAATGACATCACCAGAGATATTTAAACTGCAGATTGTCACTGCTTACTTTCATTCCAGCAAAAGCCTTACATCTGGAAATCTTCCTGATAGTCTCATAAACTTAGAAACTAGTTTATTTATAATGTGCTCTGATCATTAACCTTTGTTTTTTCTTCTGTTTTCATAGGCACACCCCTTATTAAATACCTGATTGATTGTTTATACAATATAGGTCTCAGTCTCGAAGCCCATTTACATGATTGCCTCCTGAAGTGAGATTCAACAGCTTAACTGAATTGACTTATTTTCAGGACTACATATTTAAGTCAGTAAAATATAAAACAATCTAACAACTTCATTTCTGGAAAAGTTCTGCCACCTTGAAACTGCTTCCTCTTTCCTGCCCAAGAGATTCAGACAGAAAAAAAGCTACCTCAAAAGGATCTTAGAATATACCCAGCCTAATTTGAATTAAATATAATTTTAAAAAAGGGCTTTAGGCAGCCAACACCTGCATCCAGGAAAGCCCCTCCAGCAACTTAAACTGGAACTGTAAAGTCAGTGGTCCCTCTATCACCTGGTTTTTACCTCTCCTTAGACCTTTAATTATTATAATTCTCCTTCTTATTTTTAGGCCATGAGTTAAAAAAAAAAATCCTCGCCTAAGGACATGTTCATTGATCTTAGAGAGAGAAGAAGGGAGGGTGAGAAACATTGCCATAAGATAAAAAAATCTATCAGTTGCCTCTCCCACGCACCCCAACTGGGAACTAAACCTGCAGCCCAGGCATGTGTCCCAACAGGGAATCAAACCCGTGTCCTTTCAGTTTACGGAATGAGGCTCCAACCAGCTGAACCACACTGGCCAGGGCTAGGCCATGCCTTTTTTAAAAATATATATATATTTATTCATTATGCTATTACAGTTGTCCCATTCCCCCCACTTCATTCCCCTCCACCCTGCACCCTCTCCCACCCACATTTCCCCGCTTTAGTTCATGTCCATGTGTCATAAGTTCTTTGGCTTCTATATTTCCCCTACTAGTCTTAACCTCCCCCTGTCTATTTTCTACCTATGCTTATTCTCTGTACCTTTTCCCCCTCTCTCCTCCTCCCACTCCCCTGTTGCTATCCCTCCATTTCTGTGGTTCTGTTCCTGTTCTAGTTTGCTTAGTTTGTTTTTGTTTTAGGCGTGGTTGTTAATAATTGTGAGTTTGCTGTCATTTTACTATACATGCTTTTTTTTCTTCTTTTTCTTAAATAAGTCCCTTTAACATTTCATACAATAAGGGCTTGGTGATGATGAACTCCTTTAACTTGACCTTATCTGAGAAGCTCTTTATCTGCCCTTCCATTCTAAATGAAAGCTTTGCTGGGTAGAGCAATCTTGGATGTAGGTCCTTGCCTTCATGACTTGGAATACTTCTTTCCA
>CM052538.1:117686053-117737591 GCA_028533065.1 Trachops cirrhosus
CCTCTGGTCACTGACATCCCGTCCTCTATTTCAGTGTCCTTTGTTATATTTTACTTGTTTCTTTGTTTTGTTGTTTAGGTTCCTGTTAAAGGCGAGATCATATGGTATTTGTCTTTCATTGCCTGGCTTATTTCGCTTAGCATAATGCTTTCCAGCTCCATCCATGCTGTTGCAAAGGGTATGAGCTCCTTCTTTCTTTGCATATTTTATTTTAAAAATTTGCGTAGCACAGCAGTTGAAAAATCACTGTTTTAGGCCAATGAAAGAACCCATTAAGCCAAGTAAAGCTAAAAAATATAACTTGCTGTTCAAATGATTTCAAATGTAAAATAATGAGAGAATTGCAAACAGTAGCATAGGCATGCCAAACTCAAAAGAACTGTATCACATTATATTAATTCATACCATGTCTGTATGTGACTAATATTAAGCCATAATGTTCAAGCTAGTTATGACCTTGAACCTATGCACCCAATATACATAATAATATTTTTTAAAAAGTTTGTTTATATCTCTTAGATCAGTCACAACCTCAGCAGGGTTTAATGTTAATCAAAGGAAATGTGCCATACTTATCAGCTTACAAGGTATATTTTCACTTTAAAGTATCTGAAAATTACCTTGTACTCAATATGCCTGCGTTACAGAAAAGAGGTCAGTAGAGAGGGTTATGGGTGGATGAGCAATTACTCAGCACTGAGCACAAATTGTGCTCTACCCCTAATGATAAATGGTGGGAAAAAAAATTAACAAAATTTCACATCATATCAAAAACTACTTTATAAAAATAACAAGCCGTAGACTACATAACTGCTCTAGAAGTAAAATTTAAATATATTCCCCCAATATCTGATATAAATTCATTCCTGTTAACCCATGGTTTAAAAGCAAAGAAAGTATGTATTAGGTTCAATCTTCATGTAATGGCTTAATCTTCAGAATATGTCAATTGGAATTTAGAAAATGACTCAGTTTCTAATCCAGTTAATTCTAGCAATGAACAGAGTCATCTAGATTTGAGCTGTGATTATGGCCTTCTAGTTTTGTATATTACTTATTTGGTTTTATTAATAATTATTGTTAAGTTTTAAAAAGACCAAAACTTATTCACATTTAGTTATTTAGCTATGGTACTATTTTATATATATATATATATATATATATATATATATAGAGAGAGAGAGAGAGAGAGAGAGAGAGAGAGATTTTACTTATTCTTAGAGATAGTAGAAGGGAGGGAGAAGGAGGGAGGGAAACATTGATGTGTAGTTGCCTCTTGCACACCCACAACCAGGGACTTGGCCCACAACCCAGGCATGGGCCCTGACTGGGAACTGAACCAGCAACCCTTTGGTTTATAGGCTGACACTCAGTCCACTGAGCCACACCAGCCAGGGCTGAAATCACTTTCCTTTCAAAGGTGACTTTAGTTTTGGGAAAAGCCAGAAGTCGCAGTTGCCAAATATGGACTGTAGGGGTCTAAGTCACCTGGGTGACTTGATATTTCACCAAAAAACTCTGCACAAGACATGATGTGATGCACGAGTGGGTGTTTATCATGATGAAGCTGCCAATCACCAGTGGCCCATAGCTGCGGCCTTCTGAATCATCTAAATAGTTTCTGTAGAGGAATGTTCAAGCTTAACACAAAATCTGATACAGATTTCACTACTCTACTCACTCAGTTATTTTTAATACGATGGCTACACAGTACACATGCTCACTCAATGGCGTCTACTGCCTCCACTGACGAGTACAATGAAGTCATCATTGTTCACATATGCACATTCCAGTCCACCCTCCTTTGGCTGCTAGGTTACATCAGTGTCATGCAAACTGTTCCAGTTACATTAACAATGGCTGGAATTTTTCTGGGCAGACCTTGTATGCAAAAATCAAATTGAAATTCCTTCACATTTATTTTAAATGCTTTGTTCCATTTTTTTACTGTAACATTTGCTTATATGTTCTAGAGCTACCTGTAAAAGACATTTACTCAATTTTATTTTATATTATGATTGACTTTTAAAAAATTTATTTATTTTTAGGGAGAAGGAAAGGGAGGGAGAGAAAGGTCGATGTGAGAAAAAAACATCCATTGGTTGTCTCTCGCATGCCCCCACATGGGGGACCAGACATGAGCCCTAACTGGCTCAAACTGGCTGCTTTTTGGTCCACAAGCTGATGCTCAATCCACTGAGCCACACCAGCCAGGGTTATTTATGGTTCAGACTCCTTACATTCACTGAAATAAGGTATGAATATTATATTTATTTCACCTACTTTAATATGCATGAGACTTTAGTTATAGTAAATATCCTGGTTTTGTTGCCTTCTGTGTAGTAGTGTTTGTTGATTTTATTACACTTCTTTTTAGCTATCTGACACTGCACTTCTATTCAAGGTTAATACTGAATACCAGAACTTAGAACTTCTCACATTACAATATATTGTATTTATTTGAATAAAATAAGTTTATATAACACACTCTAAAATTACTTTTACTACATGAGGAAAGGTACTTATTTTTTCCAAAAAATTTCTTCCATAAAATTGTAATGCATTGTGTGTGTGTGTGTGTGTGTGTGTGTGTGTGTGTGTATGTATATCTTATATGCCAACAAATAAGGTACTTCCAAGAGAACACTGACATCCATCATATTGCATTGTTAATTTGCCCTTTCTTGGTACTGTAGTTTGTTGTTAATTCATTTCTAAGTGTGCTTTTGTTTTATAGTTATATAAGTATTGTAAACTTAAGGAATTATTTAACAATTTTATGTTTATACACATTTAAGTAACATTATATAACATAATAAAATTCAGGAAGAACCCATGTTGTATATTAGATCTCCTAGTGTTCTAAGCTGATAATATAACATATCAAAAAGCTAAGGAACCAATTTTAACAATAGTAAAAAATTTAAAAAAATTTGTTCAAATTATTAAAGAACTTAATTTTGGTACATAGCTCTTGTGCTATCAAAAATCAATACCTTGATATAAATTGTGAGAACAGAAAGAGAGCTTCTGTAACTAAAAATGCCTGGTTGAGGAATTAATGAAATCAGAATTTTAGATACCTTCTCCAATTCCCTCATTTTACAGAAAAGGAAAGAGAAATGGAAGCTAAACTAGGTGTTCTAGACCTTTAGTTGTCCTTTGCTACTGTTATTTTTGCTTCTAAAAAATATAATTTGCATCAGGTACAAGAATACTAAAAACAATGCCTGAAACCATGAAGTTTGGCCAAGTGTCTCATTTCCTTTTCTGGTTAAATTGCAAAAGTAGTTCCCCGAAGACAGAAGTCACAAAAATGCATGGCCAGAAAAGGCAGTGTGCATTAGTTTAATTAGAAATGAATTTGGAGAACAATATTTGCTCTATTGTCAAATTCCTATAGCTGGATCTTGTGATAACATTTCTGCAGAAACAGGATACATCATTTTCACAGGGTATATGATGTTCTGTAGTAATATTCTAGTTTTTAGATGGTAAAAATAACTTAGTGGGATATAAAATCTCTACCCAAACAAGCTGAAAAATCAGTTGTACTCTTTATGTAATTATTTTTTTAAAATACTTTGACTTGAGACCTTAAAACACCTATCATAAAAAATACTATAAAAACTAGCTATTTCTTTCACTCTCTCCTACTACTTTAAATCAATCCTTGATGATTTATCCTAGTTCAAAATACATTGCTACACCATATCTATTATCCTCTTGCTATCACTAGTAAATAGGAATTACTTTAGCATTTTAAAATAAGTCCATAACTTATTTAAGAGTCATTGTACTAAATGAACTGTGGAGAAATCCAAAAGTAACCAACAACCAGATCAATCTTGTTATGGTCTCACTATTATTAATATATAACGATGACACCTAAATGTTCACAATTATTGTCATCAAAGTGTATTAATTTATTCAAGCAAATTTTTGGTATGTAAGAAACAACAAAATTGGCTTTTCAAAACAATCAAATATTGCCATTAAGGCTTCAAAAATATGAGGTAAAAATGCAAGTTATATATAAAACACTATATTGTGAATTGCAACTAAATACATGATTTCAATTTATTATTATTTTTTAACCCTCATCTAAGGATTTTTTTTTCATTGCTTTTCAGAGAAAGGAAGAGAGGGAGGGAGAGACAGAAACAACAATGTGAGAGAGGAACATCCATTGTTTGTTTCCATACAGGTCCACTCCTCTGGAGCGGACCCGCAACTTAGGTATGCACTCTGGACCAGTCCTGGACCAGGAGTGTACCCTGCAACCCTTCAGTAATGGGTGACACTCCTACCAACTGAGCCACACACACCAGGGCACAATTTCAATTTAAATGGTAGAGCTAACATTTTCTATGGCAAAATTATCTAAATTATTCTAAGTTAAACATAAATTCCTTGTACTAATGGTTAAGTTACTCTATCGTATTTCCCATTAATGGTATTCTTCTAGGGATAACTTTAAATGGCACAGAACTATTGGTTTTCTGTCTGCCTTTTAATTGATACACTGACAGAATCAAACCATAAAGAAAGTTAACAAACCCTTAACTTATAACGACTTTGAAGTTTATTTTACAGCACTTTTATTAAGAAATCATGTAACTACTGACCAGGACTGTTTACAAATGTAATGCTTGGCCTTTGAAACAATTAAAAACTTAAGTACTAAAATTTTACATCATGATTTGTTTAACTTAAGAATGTTATGATAGTAAAAACTGACAGAAGAAAATCTAAAGCAAAAATATGATTTCCACAAAAACCATATATTCCTCCCTTTTATCAGAGGGAAGGAGAAAAGAAAGAAGGAAGAAAAGGAAAAGGAAAAATGAGAAGAGAAAAAGGGCAAGACAGGCAAGAAAAATACTTTTATTCCCCATTTGCAAAAAGAGGAAACTCTGAGGTCTCAGCAATTAACGTAATCAACTGAGTCAGTTTATATTAAGGCAACTTCTTTACATATTATTGAATCCCATCATGCCTTTCATATTGCCAGCAGCACCCTGTTGAAACTGCCTCATCATTGACTGAAGTCCAGCCATACCACCTAGAGAGAGAGTAAAATCCAATAATTAGTAAGTAGAACTTGAAACACTTGTTACTTTTGCCTAATAAGTACTTTAACTTCTAAAAATATACTGGGTTCTGACTGCAATTTAGTCATCAGCCTTAAAGAACACACCCATTCAAAATTGTTACATTCACCAGTATCCTCATAGAAATGAGATAATACCTGAAAAGACCTTAGAACAGTACCTGTCACACAGTAAGGATTCAATAAATCTATACAAAAAGTTTATTTTCTGGGAAGTCCAAAAGAGTTTTATTGTAAATCATAATCAATTTGGGAGGGAAGGGAGTTATTTCATAGGACTCACAAAGAGTTAACCATTTATTGAACATCTACCATATGCCCAGAACTGTACCAAATGCTGTAACATATATTAACTCATTTAATTGCCACAATTTCCTGATGAGATATTATTAGTGATTTTAAAGAAGGGGCAAATGAGGTTCAGAAAGTTTAAGGAACGTTTTATAGGCTACATAGTAAAAGTGGAATTGGGTTTCAAAAGCATTATATAATTCCAAAGTCTCATCACTGAAAATATCCATGTTCTAAACCAGAACAAAAGGTCACCAGAATAAGCATTAACAAAAGATGATTAAATAACTTGCTCAAAGGGCAAGCAGACAAGTGAATGAAACCTCAGTTTATATAGCACTATTACAATCATTCAACTTAGAATTCAGATGGCTATTTCCTTCAAATCACACATCTATTGAACAGATTTTCATAATTTCTCAGCAGAAGGTTTATCATAAATCAACCCGTATAGCCCTGGCCGGTGTGGTGGCTCAGCTGGTTGGAGCACTGTCCCAAAACCAAAAGGTTGAGGGTTTGACTCCCGGTCAGAGCACATATCTAGGTTGTAGGTCTTATCCTGGTCCAGACGCATATGGGAGGCAATCTACACTTCTCTTTTGCAGCGATGTTCCTCTCCCTCCCTCTCTCCCATCCCCTCTCTCTAAAAACAATGAAAAAAATGTCCTTGGCTGAGGATTAATAAACAAACAAACAAAAAAAAACCTCAACCCTTATAAACTTTGTATCAGCAACTGACAACTTTGTATTTACCCATGTGATGAAGAACTCGTGGATCCATCATTTTGGCCATTTGTTGATTCAATTTTGCCATCTGTGACTGGCTCACATTCTTAGACATGTCACCACCTAAAAATAAAAAAACATTTTGAGTCACTATAGAATGTAATACAATCAGGGTATTACAGAAAGTTTAATAAATCGAGTAGATAAAAAGTAAAATAATCACCTATAATCTTATTCTAACACAATTATTTCTATTTGTACATATTCTCTTTTAATCTTTATCTCAATTACATATGTACTTTTGAGAAAGTATATGTGAAATTCTTTATTAAGGAAAATTTAAGGGACTTTCTTCAGGGTTAAGATTTTTCTTAATACTTTTAGTTATACATGTGAATGAGGCATTTTAAACAAAACTGTATCCAGAGGCCATTAATGTAAGCTATATCGACACTTTTTAAAGAGTAATATGGGAGAATGCCAAACAAAAAACTGTGTTTACAGATATGGATTAATTAGGAAAGAGCCTGGATTGCTGATAATTGAATATGAAAGGAATGAGTCTGAGAGAACTTGAAACTTTGTATGTATCTAAGAAACTATTAAAAGTAACAGAAGCTTCAGAGAATAGTAAGACAAATAATCCAACTCCATTTATCAATAGATTTCCACACACAATTAAAACTCCACAGAAAAGAAGGCAGCCAATGACAGAGACATACAGTCGGGTAGAACAGGTAAGAGCTTTCCTTTAGAGAACAACTGCTATTATTAAGGAGGAGGCAAAAGACATCAATTCAACAGCAGTGAATAAATAAAACTGTTCAACAAAATTATTTCAAAGGAACATTAATTCTGGTACCTCTCAGGAGCATTAAGGAAAATGAAAACCAAAGCTGCCCCTGATTCTCTGATCAAAGCTGGCTAATCTGAATAATTATATGAACTAAGAACTATGAATAAAAAAGATGTTTTTAAATATAACATAATAAAATCTATGAAAAGTAATTAAACCTGGGTAAAATGTGAATTGTATATTCATTGGTGATTCGTCGTAAGAGTTTGTTTCTGAGGATTTAAAACTTACACAAGATATAAACAGTTGGGTATGACAAGGATATGCCCCATATCCAATGGCCACTTCATCTGGGTTGTGCCTGTATTGAGTAATCAATGCTTAGATAGTATCTGATTGATGGGTCTGCAACAGTTCTATCAAGAATAGGCAGGGTCATTTGGGAAAGTTGTTAAACTACACATATTTATTAATCACCATCTGAAATGGCATGTGATATTAGGATTTATAACCAATTTTAAATATGTTTGCCTAACTTTTATCCCTTGTCACAAAAAAGAACCTAGGATACAGCAAGCAAGAAAAGTAAGAAAAATGTCAAAGTCAAAAGGTGATAATAACTTCTATAAACTCTCATTTTTTAAGACAGCTATTCAGTGGTACTATTCATATTTAGTGTGGACCTAATCACTATTTTTTTTTAATAATAAATTCACTTTAATAGTGTTTACAATACAGAAAAATTAAAAGAGGACTGGGACAGTTAATTAACTTTTTGGAAAAACAAGCTTATTTTTTAGCCTTACACAATTCAGGGCAAAATAAATTTGGATAGGACAAAAAGTAAAACCTAAAATTTAAATAAAACCAAAATGATTAGAAGAAAATATAGATGACTACTTCTGTAGCAACATGGAAAAACTTTCATAAGCATAAAAGAAATCAAAGCAAATGACAAACAGCCTTGCTACATTAAAAATAAAAAACTTCATTAAAAAATATTTTCAAGCCCTGGCTGGCGTAGCTCAGTGGATTGAGCGCGGGCTGCGAACCAAAGCATCGCAGGTTCGATTCCCAGTCAGGGCACATGCCTGGGTTGCCAGCCAGGTCCCCAGTGGGGGCCACGTGAGAGGCAACCACACATTGATGTTTCTCTCTCTCTTTCTCCCTCCCCTCTCCTCTCTAAAAATAAATAAATTTAAAACAAATATTTTTTAAAAAGTAAAAACTGGAAAGAACTATTTGCAGATATTAAACCAAAGATTTTAAAAATTACAAAGCAATGACGGAAAAAATGAAATAAGTAAACAGGAAACCTAAGAGATGATTCACAAAGAAAATTCAAACCAGCAAATGCATAAGCATGCTAAATTTGATTAGTAATCTAAAAATCACATATTGAAAAACATTTAACCATTGAATTGGAAATATTAAATTTTACAACATTTATTCAGCATCTACTATGTTTCTGATCTCACAAACAAAATTGCTAGCCTCATGGAAGATAGCACAGAAACTGATGCAAGAACGGGTATTGATAGAGAAGCAGACAAATCAGCCTAAATATCCAACAAAGAAGCATTGCTTTAAACAAAAGATACATCCTCAACTGAAATAGTATTCAGTGGTTAAAAGTTATATTTTGAAGACTATTTGACAATATGGAAAATAGTCATGATGCATCAGAAGAAAACACAAGTTAAATAAAAAATTTTTTGCAATAGGATCCATGAGATTTTATGGGGAGTAAAGGTAATTGCTTTTTAAAAATTTTTTTCTTATATTCTCCATATTCTTAAATATATATTAGATCTTCAAAAAATAAAGTCATGAAGTTTGTTTTTTAAAATATTAGGGTTTATTACCTTGAACATAAAAACAGATAAATCAGAGATCGCAACATGAATCATTATGTTATAATTTCATTATAACATGAAATTCAGCAATATATTTTCTAATACTGGCAGTACTCCTGGTTTTAATTTTTAATGTTTCAACTTTCTTTCAGTGTGTTAACTACTGATCAGCTTATTTTTCTTACCTTTGAAAAGTCCTTTGATACCTCCCATCTTTTTTACCATCTGTGCAAACTTGGTATATTGTGTCAAAAGTTCCTGAACATCTCTTGTTGACACACCCGATCCTCTGGCTACTCTTTGGATTCTTCCTGGTTGCTTACTAAAAACCTTGGCACCATCCGTACTGTCAAGTTCTGCAGGCAAGGGTCAATTACTTTAATTTACATAGTTAACATTCATTATCAAAGCAGTTATATGCAAATATCTTCTTACACACATAAAATAAATATAATTGTCAAACCACCAGATTTAATAACTTATCACCTGTTTGCCTGATTTTTATTTTATTTTTTTATTGGCTTGATTTTTAAAAGTTAAATGTGCAATACATTCAAAAGAATATTCATAATATTCATAAGCTAGGGAAAAACACATATACTTTACCCTACTATTTAAGTAAAACAAAACTTTCTGAAACCCTTTGAGATCCATGTCCACCCTCCCTTTCTATATCTCATATCTAATCAATCCTCAGAGCATGTACCAGAGCTGAAAGGTACATTTTAAAAAGAACAAAAGTGCTCACCTTATCTTTAAATACTATTAACCTATAAATCATAAGTTCAGGCATATAAGCAAACAGAAATAGATAGTTCTACCTATAATCAATAGAATAATTGTTATATTACCTATAATTAATTACTACTAGCATTTTAATCCTTTCTATAACATAAAAAATAAGTTAATTCACTTCAGTGTTTTGATAACTCTTAGAATATGAGGTACAACCTCCTGGTGTTAATTGCAGACAATCTCAGAAATGAGACAACCTTTAGTCAAAATTTTTATTATGTCTGCATGCTCTCTACAATATCCCCCAATAAGTGGTCATCTAGCCTTGTTGCTAATATCCCCAGGAGAAAAGACCCACTATCTAAAATAAGGCAATCTTTGCCATTCTATTTTATCTGTAATTATGGAAAATCTTTTCACATATTAAAATAAAATATGTTTGCCTGATACTTCTTCCTATTTGCATAAATATCTCCTTCCCAAGCACAAAGAATAAGGATTTCAAATATTTGAGAGGAACATGTCACCTATGAATTTTCTAGGTGACAAATATATCCAAGTCTTTTGACTGTTTCTCTTACAATATGGTTTAGAATCCCATTTATCATTCCTGATCTTTCTAAATACAACTTTTAATTTGTCTATGCCCTCTAAGCTTACTGTTTAGAGTGAACTGAAATCCAGGTGAAGTTTGATTACCAATACAACACAAATAAAGATTAAATTGTTTCATAAGAAGCTTATAGTCCATTAAAACCTGTAAATCCATTTCATAAATGCACTTTTAAGCCACATATTCACTATAAAATACTTAGGAAATATGTGTCATATTCCTTTCAAGAGCTCACATAGAGTGAGAGAAAAAAGATAAGCTAGTAACAGCACATCATGGTAAGCAATACAACAGAGTTAAGCAAATAGCAGAAGGAGACGTAATGTAAAGAAGCAAGGAAGTCAGGAAAGGCTCCATGTGGTAGTTTCTGAGTAGTCCTGAAGGACAAGTATGAGTTAAGTACAGAAGAGAAAGGAGCAAGGGACATTCTAGGAAGTAGAATGTGGCTTCCTAGAGTAATAATTGTGTGTAGAGGGGAAGCATGGGTAAAAGCTGAGATTTAAGAAGTTGCAAAAGGTGGTAAGGATAAGGTTATAACAGAACTTACATGCCAGGTTTAGGAGTTTAGAATTCATCATAAAGACAATAAACCATTGAAAGATTCTGATCCCAGAACTATTATATTTATAAAGACCATTCTTGTGGCAGTGAGGAAGAAAGACTGAAAAGAGGAGTGAAAAAGAGAAAGGAAAATGTTAAGAGGCTACTGTAGCAAATCCAGGTAAGAAATGATGAATATATGGAATAATGCAAGGGATATAGAGGCAAAAAGAACAGAGAATATATGAGAAGAATTTAGGAAGTAGAACTCACTAAAATCTGAAGTGATGTTTAGGTTTCTATATTCCACTTGAAGTAGTAAAACATGGACACAAAACATGTGATAAGTTAACTATGTATGTATACTGTTAACACCTAGAGCAACCACTAAGAAAACTATTCAGAAATACCCTAAAAAACATCATAGGTACATTAAAAGTGTTCAAGTAACCCACAGGCAAGTGAAAAAGAGAAAGCAGAACAAAATCAGAGGGAACAAATAGAATAATAAAATGGAAGAACTAAGTCCTAATATATGATTAATATATCAGTTAAGAGAGATTATCAGAATGTATTAAAAGAAAAAACAACTCAATTACATGCTGTTGACATGAAACTCACTTCAAATATGATATAGATAGGTTAAAAGTAAAAGAATGGAAAAATTATACAATGCAAAAAAAACTAATTAGAAGAAAGCTGAAGTGGTTGTATTAATATCAAGGCAGGTCAGGAACAAAGAAGGACATTACATACATAATGATAAAGGGTCAACTAACCAAGATGACATAACAATTCTAAATGTGTATGCACCCAACAAAAAAGCTTCAAAATACATAAAGCAAAACTGACACCACGGAAAAGAGAAAAGTTAGGCACTTCAATACTTCATCTCCACAATCAATAGAACCACTAGACAGAAAATCATTAAGGATATAAATCTAAGCTGACCCCAGTTTCTAGCTTGCGCGACTGAGTAGATAGATGGAAGTATCACTCACCAAGGGAGAAGCACTACATTTTGGATTTGATATGCCTCAGAAAACTTTCAAACATGAAAACACAAGATGTCCGCCCACCATTTAGTGAGTACCTAGACAGAAGGTGATCCAGAGTGTAGACTCTTGAGCCAGAATAATTGAGTTTGAAGACCAGCCTCTCAACTCTTTAGCTAGTGAGGAAATTACTCAACTTCCCTGTATCTCAGTTTCCTGATCTGCAAAAGCTAGATAACAATGGATTTTAACCCCAGAATTACCCCTTAATAGTTGTGAAAATTAAGTGGATTAATATACGTTAAGGACAGTGCCTTGGACAGAGTAAGTAATCTAGATATGGCTGCAACTATTAATTCTATATGCAGCCCTGACTGGCGTAGCTCAGTGGATTGAGCGCGGGCTGTGAACCAAAGCATCGCAGGTTCAATTCCCAGTCAGGGCACATGCCTGGGTTGCGGGCCACGTCCCCAGTGGGGACCACATGAGAGGCAACCACACATTGATGTTTCTCTCTCTCCTTCTCCCTCCCTTCCCCTCTCTAAAAATAAATAAATTTCTAAAAAAAAAAAATTCTATATGCAAAACTTTTTGCAGTGTTGAAGATATAGAGATAAGAAAAACGCAATCTTATTTAAGTTACTATGAAAGCCTAGAGCTCAAAGAAAGAGGTAGAGACTACAAAAAATGAACAACCAATTAGGCAGTAGACAAAGCATAGATGTGGGAAATAAAAGAAAATAAAAAATGAGAAGAATGATAAGAAACACTACCCGAGGACAAAACTCTGTGGCATATATTCACTTAAGAGGTGGACGGAGAAAGACACCAGTGAAAGACTAAGTTAACAAGAAAGGTAAGGGTTAAAGTGGGGAGATGGTATAAAAGAAAAGAAAAAAAGGTGATTAGCAGCCAATGTTGTAAAGGTCAAGAAAGAGACTGAAAAGCATCCATTGGAGTAGACCAGCAGAAGGTTACCGGAGATCTTTGTATGGTCTATTTCAGAGAAAGGTGGGGACAGAGATCAGATTTCAGTAGTTCAAGAGTAATATAAACTATTCTTTTAAAAAGCTTGAGTGAAAAGAGACATGGAGTAAAAGCATGAGGGAGAAGTAAAGCCCAGAAAATGTGAATTTAAGAATATTTATATGCTGATGGGGAAAATAAGTCAGCAGGTATAGAGAGACTGGAGATAGAGGAAAGGATTTTATTGATGCTGAGAGGTCCTTGAAAAAGCTTGAAAAACAGTTTGTGGCTGTCACAATCTTACAGTAAGTTAGCCAAAGAGAGAAAGAATCCAATGCCCAAAGCCTGTATTCCTTTGTAAATGAGGCCAGGTCAAAGAGTAGAAGGTCTTAAAAAAAAAAAGAAAGAAAAAAGAGGATATGTTTGGTACACCTGCTGTAGTGAATCAGAAAGGATGCTTAAAAACAAGTAAAAAAAGGAGTAATGGGACTAGAAATGCTAACGGAATGAGAACCAGATAAAAGGCCTGAAGCATAGAAGGCAGTGATAATAAAGGATCAGAGAGAGTGATGTACTTCATGTGGGAAGACTAAAAAATGAAAAATCAGCTTCAGAGCAAAATAAGTTGGCAAATGTTGTTTAAAGTATCCCTCTTTCACAAATCCCATTTCAAGTTAGCATATTAGAACTCTGAGGAAACTTATAATAAATAAACATATTAGTTTATTTTTAACTCAGCATTCCACCAAATTTGTTTGACTACAGAACTCCCCTTTTAAGTTCTTTCTACCAACATCATGAAAAACTAGTGTTCATTCCATGGAACTCATCTGGGGAAACACTGCACTAGAACTTTCTCTCAAAGATGTCCATCTAATAATCATTAACCTATGAGTAACAGCTTTCAAACAAATACAAATCTACCTAACAAAAATCTTGCAGTTTAAATTTTTCCCCATCTTGTCCACAAGAACACAGTGAAACTCTCAACTTGCTGATATTCAGAACAAGTAATCTACCATCTTACCTTGATCATTCATACTATCCATTATCGTCATTAATTTCTTTAGCCTTGCCATTGACTCCTGTTCATTTCCTTTGCTCATAAAATCTGTTCCAAAACCAGGAATCATACCCTAAAACAGATATACTTAAATATAAAATCAGTAATAGCTTGAGATTAATTGTTCAGAATGTTGACATTTAATTAGTGGCTTTAATAATTGACATGAATTTTTCTCTTTTAGATTTTATTTATTTGTTTTTAGAGAGTGGAAAGGCTGGGAGAGAAACATCGACAGGAGAGAAACACTGATCAGTTCAAACTTCACTGAACCCGCAGCTCAGGCATGTGCCCTGGCGGGGGAATTGAACCAGAGACTTTTTACTTTGCAAAACAACACCCAACCAACTGAGCCATAATGGTCTGGGTGTAACATTAAGTTTTTAAAGTATATATTTTTACCCAATTATTAAAAATAATTAAAGCTACTTCACCGGTTCTTAGAAATTTTAATGAAAAACAAAAGAAGTTAGAAAAAAACTTTTTAGGATAACTGACCAAGATTTGACTGAAGGGGCCCATTTTCATGATATTTTGAAATTGTTCATACATGTCTCGCAACGTAAACTGACCTGAAATACAATTAAATGAGTCAGATATATTAGAGAATATACATTTCACTTAATAAAACTAATCTTTTCCTTAATCAAGGGTTCACCTTGAAGCACATTTATAAAATATATAAATATTTTGGGCCCAATAAATATTTATTGAGCAGTTACTATGTGTAAGATCATAGGATGCAGTAGAGAATATACAGATACACAGATCCTATCCTAGAGAAGCTTACATTCTATCAGAGAAAATGGAATAAACAAATACACAAGAAATTTGAAAACATGACAGACAAACTACACCAATTAGGATGATTAAACTTAAAAAGCCTGACATCACCAAAACTTAAAGAAGATGTGGAGCCCACAGCAATCTTGCAAGAGAAGAACCAAGTTGGAGGATTCACACTACCTGATATCAAACTCTACTACAATGCCACATAATCAAAACAGCATGGTACTGGCATAAATACAGACATACAGAACAACAGAGCAGAATAGAGAGCCCAGAAATAACCCCATACCTTTATGGTCAATTAATATTTCAAAAAGGAAGCAAGAACATACAGTAAGGTAAAGACAGTCTATTCCATAAATAGTGCTGGAAAAAATGGATAAATACATGCAAAAAATGAAACTAGACCACCTTATATGATATACAAGAATAAACTCAAAATGGATTAAAGACTTAAATTTGGACTGTAAACTACAAAAAAACCTAGAAAAAACATCGGCAGTAAAATCTCAGACATTTCTTGTAGCAATATTTTTTCTAATATATCTCCTTGGACAAGAAAAACAACAAAAAATAAACAAATAGGACTACATCAAACTAAAATATTTTTGCTCAGCAAAGGAAACCAAAACAAAATGAAAAGACAACCCACAGAATAGGAGAACATATTCACTGATACATCTCATAAGGGGTTAATTCCCAAAATTTATAGAAGACTTGTAAAACTCAACAGCAAAAACCAAAAAATCTAATTAAAAAAAAATGGGCAAAGGACCTGAATAGGCACTTCTCCAACAAGGAGATACAGATGGCTAATAGACATATGAAAAGATGCTCAACATCACTAATCAGCAGAGAAATGCAAATTAAAACCACACTGAGGTATCACCTCACACCTGTCAGAATAGCTATCATCAATAAATCAACAAACAAGTGCTGGCGAGGATGTGGAGAAAGGGGAACCCTCGTGCACTGTTGGTGGGAATGCAGACTGGTGCAGCCATTGTGGAGAGCAGTATGGAATTTTCCTCAAAAAATTAAAAATGGAACTGCCTATGACTCAGTGATTCCACTTATGGGAATATATTTGAAGAAACTCAAAATAGTGATTTGAAAGAATATATGCATCCCTATTGTCACTGCAGCGCTACTTACAATAGTCAAGATATGGAAGCAGTCCAAATGCCCATTAGATGAGTGGATAAAAATGCTGTGGTACATTTACACAATAGAATACTACTTGGCTGTAAAAATGAAGGAAATCTTACCTTTTGCAACAGCATAGATGGACCTGGAGAGTATTATGCTGAGTGAAATAAGCCAGTCAGAGAAAGACAAGTACCATATAATTTCACTTATATGTGGAATTTAATGAACAAAACAGACAAACAAAAAAGATGTGGAACAAGCAGAAGTTTCGTATATTGCTGGGGAGAATGTAAAATGGCAAACACTTGAGATGATTATTTGGAGTTTCTTAAACAGCTTAGAAGTCCGTAAACTGGAAAATAGGTAGACTGTGGATGACATACTTACTACTAAGAAATAAAAGATCAGGCTACAAGTAAGTACAACTACATGCATTAATATAAAAATATTATCCTGAGTCAAAGAAATCAGGAAAAAAAAGGACGTATTCTAGGATTCCTATAATATGGTTTACTGGGAAGGGGAATAATTTTTCTAGAGTAATGGAAATGTTGTTTCATGATGGAGTATGGATTATTGAACATTTGTCAAAAGTGATGAAATAATATCCTTACAACCAGAGCATTTAATCACATACAACTTAACTTCAACTAAAAAACTGAACTAACAAGACAAAGGAGAAAAAGTGCTTTCTATTTATGTCCTAAAGATACAAATGGAAAAGGTGTTTGGTTTTAGGCATTCTGAATTTGAAGTGGCAGTACAATACCTTAAAAAGAAATGTTATAGCAGGCAGCTAAAAATGCAAAATTAAACAGTGGTAGAGAAGGTTAAGGCTGAAATACTTACTTGGCCATTATAGAGATGTGACAATTGAAGCTGTGATAATATAGGAAATCTACTGTCGTGGCACCCAAATGAAGAGTTTGAAAATAGAAATGGCAGGTAACAGTTAAATATTGGGAACCAAGGAAAAAGAAAGGTCACTTGCAAATTAGAAGGCCCTTAGTGACCTCAGAGTTGAATCGAGTATTAACAGTAGAAGCAAAATTGGAGAGACATAAGGAATGACCCAGGGGTCAGAAAGCAGACTTACTAGGAATATATTATCCAGTTTAGTGTCTAGCGAAAGCAGTGGTAGGGCTAGTTAGATAGTTGAAAGCAGGGAGAAACATTCAGGCAATAAAGGACAGGTTAATTCATTCAACAAATATTTACTAAAGATCTACTGAGTGCCAGAAACTGAGCTAGGTACTGTGAACATAAAAGATAAAAAACAGAACTGTGAAACCTCCCTTCATCTTCAAGCAGGTAAGACAGACATCAACTAATTGTGATGAATAATACAACATTTACAGAATGCAATGGAAATAAAGAACAAAGGGTTCTTCTTAGCCCAAGAAGCAGGTAAAATGTCCCTGTAAAACCTTTCAGGTGAGACCTGAAGTGTGAGTAGGAGTTAGCCAGTTTGGCTGAGGAGAGGAGGGTAGAAGTAGAAAGAAGAGAGATACCTGTCTAA
This sequence comes from Trachops cirrhosus, assembly GCA_028533065.1. NCBI lineage: Eukaryota > Metazoa > Chordata > Mammalia > Chiroptera > Phyllostomidae > Trachops > Trachops cirrhosus. The sequence continues at coordinate 117,703,205 of CM052538.1, forward strand.
TAGGCAGTGTGCAAGGGCAAAGTCCCAGAGCTGAGACAGCAATATACCTTTGAGAAACCTAGAGAAACTCAGCCTGACTAGCACATGGAATGCTAAGAACCGTGTCAAAACGTGACATGGAAGATGTGAGCTAGATGGCAGTCATTTAAACATTCAAAGAGCAATGGGAAGCTTCTGAAAAGATTTTAAGAAAGGCAGTAATGAAATCAGATTTGCATTCTGAAAGACCATTTTGGCTGCAGTATAAAAAAACTGACTCAAGTGGAAGAGTACAAGAAGCTAGAAGATGTTAAAAGGCTTAGAATAAACAATCTATGCAAAAGATGAATTTGCATAGATGCAGAGCAGCTAGAGAGAAGGGGATGGAATGGAGATAATTAGGAGGTAGAATCAATCATTAGGAGTAACTGAATGATGGGAAAAGGGATAGACTAAATGAGGAAGAGATCAGAGTCAATGGCAACATCCAAGTTTATGATAGGCAAAAAGACAAATGATGTTACCATTCATTGATGATGACAATGGAGTGGGATAGGAAGATAAGGACATGTTGAATTTGAACTACCTATAAAACATCCAAGAATGGTCTAGTAAACATACAGATATGAGTAAGAGGTATAGAGAAAGAAGATGGCCTAAAATGATCCCTGAAAAACACCAACACTAAAGACAGAGGTAAATGCCTAGGTATCTCACGAGATGAGTTAGAAAGAACAAAAAGGCAAGACAGCATGTGACCATGGAAATTAAGAGTGATACCTTTTTGAGAAAAACTAAACTGATCAATAATACATGTTGAATGTTCCTGTTGTGCTGGACATTTACATACATCAGATCATTTAATCTTCATAACTCTATGAAGAAGATACTTAGTATGATCTACTTTTTATAGATAAGGAAATTGAAGTTAAGTAATTTAAAATAGTTATGTTAAATTTCAGAACCTGAGCTCTTACAAAGATACACTTCTCTATTTCAATGTAGAGTGAAGAAAATATGCTTGTGTATTTAATTTCATTCTTTTTTTGTTTTTATTGTTGACACTATTACAGATGTCCTCACACTTTGCTCACCTCCACCCAGTCCTGCCCCCAACTCCCTTGGTCTTCACCACACTATTGTCTATATCCATGGGCTATGCATATCTTTTCTTTTTACATATTTTATCATATATACATAATTTGTAAGTAGATTAAAAGAGAGTGTTCTAACTTTTAACCTGTTTTACTTCAAGGAACCCAATGAAAGTATCGATTTTAACTTTAAGGAAATTTGATTACAAGAAAAAACATAAAATGTATTTCATAATTACTCAGATGCCTGAGATTTAAAATGGTTTGCATATAAATCATCTAAAAATAAACATCTGAGGAACTGACTTTCATAATAGACTTATCATTTCAAACAAAATAAGACTAGCTTTATTAATAAGGAAATATGAGAAGATATCTGAGATTAAATGCTTTTGGCTACTCATTATACCATGCTTCAACTTCTCTATAAGTGCTTCATTGTCATCCAACTTCAACTCATTGACTTTATCTATCAGTCCTTCAATGTCACCCATACCTGTAATATCCAAAAAAGTAGAATTAACAATAGTACACCTTGCTTTACATTACATAAAATGCATGCACATATGTAATAACCCTGTGAAATAGGCTCCGTTGTTTCTATTTCCCTTTATAGGTGCAAAAACAAGCCAGAGAGGTTAAGTGACAAAGCCCAGGGTTTAATTCTATATTCCATGCTCTCTATAACACCTGGAGACACTACAGAAGTTTTACTGCCATTAACACTGCTATAACTACAACCACATATTTTTTTATTGTGCTTTAAAACTTTTCCAAAGAACTTGCCATCTAATAACTCATGTTACCACTCTAATCATCATCCCTATTTGACAAGTGAGGAAGATAAATCATGGAAGGAAATTATTTTCCTGAACTAGTTAGTGAGAGGGCAGGATTACAATCCTAATCTGTCCTAAAGATCCACACTATTTCTTGGAGATTTGTGTGTATCCCCCCAGCATACATACCAAGAAGTTTGCTAATGAAAGGCTGTGTTTTGAAAGGTTCAAAGTCATCTATATGTTCCCCTGTACCAATGAAAATAATTGGACTTTTTGTGGCAGCAACTCTGCAAAAAGAAAACATAAAAAGAAAACAAATTTCTCACTTCTTTCAAAGCTAACTAGACAAAGGTACGTAGCTCAAGTTTCTAGCAACTCCAAAATTTTGTTTCTATTTAAACTTCTTTTATAGATCATATTAGGTCCAATATCGGAACGTATTTTAAATGATCAATACAAAAGCCATAAACACACACACACATACCACATAAGCTTAAGATATAGGACAAGAGCATCAATGATACTTACGCACTGAGCGCACCACCTCCTTTTGCATGGCCATCAAGTTTTGTCACTATTACTGAGGCTACATCTACTTTATCTTTAAAAGCCTTAGCCTGGGCTTCACAAGCCTGCCCAATGGAGGCATCCATCACATAAACAATGTTATCAGGTTGCTAGAAAATGTAAATAGAAAGTGTACATATTTTTACTGACCTTCAGCAATCTCATCATTAGAAGCTATGTAAAATATTTATTATAATTACTCATTCAATCAACAAATATTTATTGAGGGAGTACTATGTATTAGGCACCATTTATATCTTTGTCTTAGAACCTAATACAAAGAAATGAATAAGAAAACCCTTATCCTCGTCGGACTTACATTCTAGTCAAAGGAAGCTGATAATAAATAGACAAACATTTCAAGTGTACAAAACAATTAAAATGGGATAAAGAATATCAGTTTTGAGGTATGGGAGACTTCTTTAGTTACAGTAATCAAAGAAGGCCTCTCTACAGGTATCATTTGAGCCAAGGCATCCATAAACAAAAAGAAGTTATACAAAGGGCTGGATGAATCACATTCTTAGCAAAGAGAAGAGCAAAAGTAAATCAGAGAGAAATAAAAAGTAGAAGTGTACACAGAAACCAAAGTGAATACAATAGAGGTGAGGCTATTTCCCTTAGTTCTGCTCAACTAGGCCAAAACAATAGCATAGCTAAAAAGAAACTAACTAGCATTAACCATTAGCCAAAGAATTTCTGCCTCCACCCCAATGGCAAAACATTGGTTTATAATAGGTGCTACAAATTAGCTATAAACTGCTCCTTCTTTTCACATTACTTCAATCACAATTTTATTTATTTTTTAAAAGATTTTTTAAAATGTACTTTTAGAGAGGGGGAAGGGAGGGAGAAAGAGGAAGAGAAACATCAATGAGTGAGAGAAACATCAACCTCTCGAATGCCCCCAACCAGAGACCCAGCAGTAACCCAGACATGTGCCTTGACGGAAAATCAAACTGGTGATCCCTCAGTTCCTGGTATGATGCCCAACCCACTAAGCCACGCCAGTCAGGGCTCCATCACAATTTTAATGAGACACTAAATGATGGTTAATATTTTTAAATGCTTCATTTTGAAAATCTTTGAAAATTCATCTTAAACTAAATGTTTCTAATTTAATTTAAGTATTTATAGAAAGGAAATTCAACAGCTATCAAAGGTTAATTCTTAAATTTTTTTGTTATGTTTTCTCATCCATGCTAATAAGATGAATGAGCTAGGAAATTATTTTTCTGATACCAGCTCAAGAAAATTTTATACTTAATGTAGAGAAGATTAAGTCCTTATCATAGAGATAAAGGTGCCCAAAACAAAAATAAATTACTTGGAATCTGTTTTACAGGCAAAAAATACTTTATATGGCTTGTAAACTCAATCAGGTTTAAAATTAAATTAATCAGTCTTTATAATGTTAAATTGAAGCTACTTACTATAGCATTAGCAACTTGAAGCATTTCTTCAAACAAAGAGTCTTCCTGTTTATGACGTCCACTTGTATCAACAATAATAATTTCAAAATTTTCGTTTTTGAATTTCTCCACTCCTTCAGAGGCAATGATAACAGGATCCATTTCTGTGTAGCTATTTAACATGGACAAATGATTGAACAACCACAACACAAAATTTCCAAATACTAGCAATTTGGAAATTGTTAATATACCTTTTAATCTGTTCTGGAAAAGTCATAACAATCTCAATTTCAGTTTAGAAGAATAAACTCAAATATTAAATATAGCAATTTGCTCCATGGTCCCCAACTTTTTTGGCACCAGGGACCAGTTTTGTGGAAGACTGGAGGGGGGGACACAAGAAGCGGAGCTCGGGTAAGCTTCGGGGGTTGGGGACTCTTGAATTTACTTCTCGATCAGCATAAAGGAGTATCCAATTTCCCAATTACAAAATCCTTTATGATTCTGCTGCACGACTTTTCTGAGTAAGTTGTGTTTCCTTTCATTTTTTTGATACAGTAATTGAACTTATGTTACTTAGTGTTTCACACATGTCCTTTAGTATAGTAATTGAATTTGCGTTACCTAGAGTTTCATACATGCTTTTCCATTCAACATCCTTTTCCATTTAACATCACACATGCTTTTCCATCTACACCCTTTTGTAAGCATTACAAAAACCATTAAATGTTCCTGTAAAGCATGACTTCTGGGCTATACAGCATTCCATCAGATGACTATGCTATCATTTATTAGCATATAATAAATGCCTTATTATAGGCCATTTAAGGTCTTTCCAATTACTTGTTATTAAAAATACAGCCAATATGAGAAATACAGTAGTGCTGTTTCTTTGAAATTATTATGACACACTTCTATAGGTTGAACTTGGATCCAATGGTCTTATCATTTAGACTTTTGGTTTTTAAAATGAAAATGTCTTCCACAAAGTTTAATTTCATTCCTATTTCACTATACTTTCACAATCCTCAAAAATTGATTAGTGGTAACTTTTTATACATATCGATACTGTCAAGTGAAAAGATATATAATGTAAAAAAAAGTTTTCCCCCAAAATTAACAATACAAATTTAGTAGAGATATACTTAGTAAGAATATGTGTGAGATTTAATTGAAGAAAATTAATGGTAAGAACATAAATTTTTTTTAAAGATTTTATTTATTTTTTAGAGAGAGGGGAAGGGAGGGAGAAAGAGAGGGAAACATCAATGTGTAGAGGGTTGCCTCTTACACACCTCCTACTGGGGACCTGGCCCACAACCCAGGCATGTGTCCTGACTGGGAATCAAACCAGTGACCCTTTGCTTCGCAGGTGGGTGCTCAATCCACTGAGCCACACCAGCCAGGGCCAGGACATAAAATTTTTTTAACAAAAAAGACATATCAGGTTCCTAAATGGAACTACACAAATACAGTAAAGATGTCAGTTCTACCCTGAATTAATTGATTTCAATGTAGTTCCAATCAAAATCTTGGGGAGATTTTTTTTTTTGAAACTTAATAAAGAATTCTAAAATTTATCCAGGGAAATAAGCTGGTGAGAATAGGCCAGAAAATGTCAAAAAAGGAGATACAGACTAGTTATTACCATATATTTTAAATGTAAGATCCAATTAAAATTTACAATTGTGCAAAGAAATATGATCAAGGATGTTAATAAGGAAATTGATTAAATACATACATGCATGCAAAGGAATACAATGATGTCATAAAAAAGAATTATCTTAAACATATAGTCTGTTACAGAATTATTAAGATCCCATTTTTTGCCCTAGCTGGTGTAGCTCAGTGGACTGAGCATGGGTCTGCGAACCAAAGGGTCGCTGGTTTGACTCCCAGTCAGGGCACATGCCTGGGTTGCAGGTCAGGTCCCCAAGTAGTAGGCATGCATGAGAGGCAGCCACACATTGATGTTTCTCTCCCTCTCTTTCCTAAAAGTAAATAAATAAAATCTTTTTTTAAAAAAATCCCATTTTTTAGTAATGTTTTAATGAGTATAACACACACATATGTTATGCAACACATAGAAAAGTTGCACAAATTATCAACTCAATGAATTTTCCTTTCAGTTTGTAGGCCAGTGCTCATATCCACTGAGCCATACCAGCTAGGGCTCTAGTCAATGAACTCTCACAAAGCGAACACACCCAGATCAAGAAACAACAACCAGCACCTCACTCTATCACTATTTTGTCATAAGATCCTTTTTTTAATGAACTCTATATTGGTATATCCACATACAATAAAATGCACTATTTTAAATGTTCGTTTGGATGAGTTAGACAAATTTATATAACCCATATAATCACTATCACAGCAATTGAAGTACAAAGCACTAAGATTCCATTTTAATTTAAAACCATCTATTGCCCTGGCTGGTGTGGCTCAGATGGTTAGAGTGTCATCCCATAAACCCAGAAGTTGTAGGTTTGATTCCCCGTCAGGGCACATGCTTGGGTTCAGTCCTGGGTTGGGGAACATGGGAGAGGCAAAACCAATAGATGTTTCTCTCGCACTCTCTCTCCCTTCCTTCCCCTAGCTCTAAAATAAAATAAAATAAAATAAAATAAAGTGATCTATTTATCTAACTATATCTGTGTGTTCATTTGTATAGCCACTGAAAACAAGCACAGATGGACAAGCTAAAAACTGATAACTGGGCAGTGAAACTGTCCAGTTAGCACTTGCGCTTCTTTAATTTAAAACTTGATTAAAATAGTGTTTTTTTAAAAGACAGGCAAAATTATGTAACAGTTCTGCATCTACTACCTTCCCCCACCAAATGTTTTATATATATATATATATATATATATATATTTAACATTGCAGATATAATTCAAGTTCTTCCCCAGTTCCATTCCCTTCAGCCCTCTATGAGGAAACAAAGCTCACTAATACTTTAGTCCATATGTCATATGTTTTTTTAAGTTAAATGAGTAAAGGAGAGATTATTTAATAATAGGTATTGAGAATACTGGTTAAGAATTAATGCTCTGATTTTAGTCAAAAGTTCAAGTAATTATCAACTATATTATATCATTTGCAAATTTTGAACCTGACAGATATAACTGTTTATTACCCCATGATTTTCAAATCTATACTAGAAACAGTTCTTATCCTAAAAATAAAATTCCTAACATTATTCTTCAATATATCTCTTCAAAATTATCATAAAATATAACTAAAAGAAAAAAAATTTAATGAAGAACATATAGCCAAAGTTCACTAGCCTTTTTGGTCAGCCATAAAGGAGAAGGAAATGATTAACAAAATAATGTCATCTATTTAATTACTTCAAATTTTAGCTTCTTTAAACTTTCTTTCTGAGGGTAAAATAAACCATTTACATTAATAAAGTTAAGAAAAATACTATTTCCTCAAACAAGTCCTTCTATATTCAATCTAGATTCATTTCTTTTTTTTTCCATTACTATTTATCCTCTTTATTTCCCACCTGTCCCCATAATCACCACACTGGTATCCATGGCCATTAGTCCTTATCCTTTCTGCTGTATCCCTCCACCCCCTAACCTTCCCAGAGCTGTCAGCCTGCTCTCTATCTATGAGTCTGTATCTATTTTGCTTGTTATTCAGTGAATATGAATGAAATCATATGGCATTTGTCTTTCTCTGACTGGTTTATCTCACATAGCATAATATTCTCCAAGTCCATCCATGCTGTCACAAAGGGTAACATTTTCTTTTTTATAGCTGAATAGTATTCCATAGTCCTTTTATCACTCATCTACTGATGGACACTTGGGAGGCTTCCATATCTTGAGGACTCATTTCTTTTCTTTTTTAAAAGATTTTATTTATCTTTAGAAAGAATGGAAGGGAGGGAGAAAGAGAGGGAGAGAAACATCAATATGTGGTTGCCTCTCATGTGTCCCCTACTGTGGACCCAGCCTGCAACCCAGGCATGTGCCTTGACTGGGAATCGAACCCGCGACCCTTTGCTTCACAGGCCTGTGCTCAATCCACTGAGCTACACCAGCCAGGACTTGAGGACTCATTTCTTTTAATTAATCATTATAACATATGAAAACTACCTAATAGAATAGCAATGTATAAAAGGAATGAGAGCAATGATCATAATACCTAAGATATCTGTAGATTGTGAACCATTTTAAGGTGATCAAACTTTTTTTTTAACTTTTTAAAATGATATACTGAAGAAAGAGACAGAATAGAATTCACCACTGTATGTTTAATCGGGGAATGCTTCAGATAGGTCTTGACAGAAATAAAATGAATAGAGAAGCAGAAGGAGGTCAGAAAGTATGCAAAAGCAGGATGATAAGCAGGCCAGGCAGAATTAAAAAGTAAACAATGTCAATTCTAATCTATCAGGCTGAATCAGAACAGTCATGTTATAATAAAAGTTAATATTATTAAATATATCCCAACTTTGTTCCACAGAGGATTTAAGTTTATAAGTATAGATTATGTGACTAGATAAAATAAAGATAGGCAAGATGAGGCACCTGAGTATCAAAATTAAAAAAAAAATCCTACCTTCCATAGAATGGAATTCTTGCTTTAGTAGCATTCTGTTTTAGTTGGTCAAAAGCCCCTATGAGATAAAGAGTTAATGAGTCCTCAAACTTAAAAATAAAAATTACAGAAAACAAATCTTCAAATTTCAACACATTACCTGCTCTGAATGTGTCTGCACATATCAAACAGGTCTTCCAACCTTTCCTCTGGTAATAATAAGCTAACTGGAAAAGGGAGATTAAAAATATAAAATATCAATAAATATAAAGTATTACATATTTTTTCTGTTTATCCTTGTTATTTAGGAAGAAAATGAAACTACTCATATTCTCCTAAGAGTAATATTAAATTTTAAATACAGCAAATTTCCTAATACATAGTTTAAATTCCAAACTGCCATACAGTCACATTCAAAGGATATAAAATGATCAAGCAACAAATGACTATAGTAAAAAAATGTTAATGACTATTAGTGTTAATTAAGTACAAATAATCACATAATCCTCTAAGAAATAATTCTTTGCCTTTTTCTAAACTCTAACACAGTTGATGCTTGTGAAGCAAAATGTGGTAACAAAGTCAAGACACCCAATTCTGGAAGAAAGGGTGGTATAATGAATTAAAAATTAGCATAAGGATAAGCAAAATAAATATCTGTATTACGCTGGGTATGACACTGTGAAAAGGGAGTCTTGAGCCATCAGAGATAAGGAAAACTTTCCATTTTTTTCTCTAAAAAACCATAGACTCATCTCCTTTAAACGACAGGAAGTCTTTCTGGTAAAAGAAATAACATAGTTATACTAAAGTCTATCATTTTTACAAGAGAGACTGCGGGATTACTTCTTCCTATCCTACAAAAAGCTATTACAAATACATACTAGATACATCAAGTAACACAAAACCATAAAGCAACAATACTATAAAGACTGGCTTTAACATAAAATTTGATTTATACAAATATCTTCTCCACGACCTTATTTTAAAATTAAGTAAATTTACCTTTGAACATGTGGTAGTTTTACCACTCCCTTGCAATCCAACAAACATGATCACATTCTGTTTTCCTTTAGTGGGTGTCCATGCTTTAACTCCAGGGTCTACAAGCTACATTCCAAAAATAAACAGAAAATCAGGTTAACATATGCTTATATTCAAAACCCCCCTCTCTCTCCACAACTTTTAAACTGTAAAAATAATTAAGGACATTTGGTATAAAAGGCAGCCATAATTCTACCATTCTAATATAACTATTTCCCTTTGTATACATATAGTGAAATTTAAGAACTTAAAATAATTCATTGTGCAAGCTTGTATTTACAAACCAATCCAGAGTAAGGATCTCAAAACACTTTTTAGGACAAAGCAGAATGTGAATAAAATGTGAGACCAAGTATGAGTCAAAGGAGCAATCTACATCAGCACTAGAGAAATATAAAAATATATGTAAAGGACACAAATGAATTTTTAAACTCCTAGTAATGGCATTTGAAAAAGCAAAACAATTGATGCTGACTTTAATATTGTATTAAACTCAATATATCTAAAATGTTTACATTTCAACATGTAGTCCATATTTAAAAAATAAGGTATTTTAATATTCCCTTTTCCTATAATAGGTCTTCAAATCTGTATGTATTTTATACTTACAGCACATTTTAATTTGGACTAGTCATATCTCAAAAGTGCCAATAACCACATGTGGCTAATGGCTACAATATTGAGACAGCACCTATCTTGATGTTTAATTTGACATGTTTATGTGTTAACAAAATTACAAATTACACGTGAAGACTTTCCAGGTCAGTTAAATGTCAAATTCTCCAAAGCCGAAGATCTACTGTTCTATAAATTCATTATATTTAGAGGGTTAGTAAGAAATAATCACCAATTTTATAAGCTCAGTGGAAAACTAGCATTCACATATGACCAGTTCTCAAAGTAACAAACCAACTCATTTACAAGTCAGTTGTTTGAAGCTGGGAACATGTATCTCCATGTAATAACAAAGCCATAGTAATAGTTAATGTCCTAGACCAGAGGCTGGCAAACTATGTGTATAAAAAGTTTTATTGGAACATAGTCATGCCCATTCATTTACTGCTCTTGTGCTACAACAGCAGACCTGAGTTGCAACAGAAACAGCCCATAAAACCTCATCTAGTCCTTAAGAGGAAGTTTGCCCAGCCCACGCTAAAGGATACCATAAAAGTTGCATAACCTATATTATACCTGAGCTTTGAGGAAAGCCATATGGAGAGAAGGGAGAAAAATAACACACATTTAGCCATCTCTTTCCCAGGCAGACCTAGCCTTAAGACAAATTCTGAAATAGGCAAAATCTATCTTAAAGTTAAATCCAAGTTCCTCTCCAGGTAGCTCAGTTAGAGCATCGTCCCAATACACCAAGGTTGCAGGTTTGATATCCAGTCAGGGCACATACAAGAAGCAATCAATGAATGCACAAAAACACAGGATAACAAATCGATGTTCCCCTTCTCCCTCCCTTCCTCTCTCTAAAATCAATAAATAAAAATTTCAATAAACAAACAAATCCACACCCTTTCCTTCTAGATCCTTTCAGAACACTGATGCTACCCTACATTTACAATCTCTGTATCTCATGGCCAAATAAGCTCTCTATGAACCTACTACATGAATTATTATTTTATAAATCTACTCTTCTAGCTGTACCTTATGGTAGCAGTACTGAACTTTTTAGTCTCAGGACTCCTTTATAATCATGGTAGTTTGTAAAGGTTAGCTACAATGTGGAGTCTGAAACCATATAAACTGTCATACTCTATTACAGTGATTTTCAACATTTTTCACCTCATAGCACACATAAACTAATTACTAAAATTCTGTGGTACACCAAAAAATATACTTTTTGCTGATCTGACAAAAAATAGGTATAATTTTTATTCATTCACACCAGACGGCTAGTGTTGTGTTGGCTGTTGTCATTTTTTATTTGACAGTCTAAAGGAAAAGAGGTCAGTGCCCCTGACTAAATAGTCAGGCATTGCATGTTTTAAAAATTCTTGCCCCACAGTGGTTGAAAAATCCCTGCTCTATTACATTAAAATCTGTTATTGTATCTTGTACTTTGCATGGATCTTATACTGGTGCATGATTTTCTAACTTCATACATTAGTCATTTTGAAAATATTGGGGATCGCATTCACTATAAAACATCAAATAATTTTATTTATTAATATCAATACTGATCTCACCAGAAAAGTAAATATTAGGACACTGTCAAGTTCATGGTAGAGATATAAATTTCTAGTTTTTACTTGAAAGCTTGAATTTTATCACTGGCCACAATATTGTTAGTTATCTGTCCCTAAAGTGACTGGCTCACTTTATTTACTTAGGAGAAAATATCTGCCAAATATCCACGTCTGAACAACCACGGATCACCTGTCTTTTGTTAGTTAACATAAAAATGGTAACCTAGAAAAAAAATGGCTTACAATCAATGACACATGTCCTTTCAAAACAACCATCAAATTTCAGTGTGCAGCAAAAGGGCTTTATATGTATTTCCCCTTTTATCACACAAAATCTTATAAAGACATGTATACTCAAGGGTCAAGGTTTAATACAACTAATAATTTGTATTGCTCCATCAAGGACATTCTTTTTTTAATGTTTTTTTAATTGATTGATTTTACAGGGAGAGAGAGAGGAAAAAAACATCGATTTTTGTTCCACTTATGCATTCATTGGTTGATTCTTGTTTGTGCCCTGACCAGGGGTCGAACCCACAACCTTGGCATATCAGGACAATGTTCTAACCAAATGAGTACCCAGCCAGGGCCATCAAAGACATTCTTGAATGAAACTGGTATTTTTTATTTTTTATTTTTACTGCAAGTATGTAGTAAAGAGTACAATGACTACTAGTATAGTTTGGTACCACTGCTTTGATTCATTCTAAGGAGTTTTACCTACAATTGCTTTTGTACCATCAGTGCAAATATCAACACAGTAAAAGAAACAAAAAAGGCACATAATGTCTCAGTGTTATTGTGAAAACAATTCGACCTTACTTTGTACAACACTGCTCTGGACCATAAGCTTCTGAGTATAAAGATAAGTCTTACTCATCTCTGTTATCAGCAGCATTTGGCACACTGCCTGGAATAAGGCAGATACTCAATAAATGCTTCTTAATGAAGCACTTGATGCTCCAGAATTGCCTACAGATGCCAATCCCTAAAAATAACAATTTTCCCTCACCCATGCTCACCTCTGGTGCTAGATGAAAAGTCCTACACAAAGAATTTGGAGATGAGACCTGGGTCTGCCACTTACTAGCTATCTTATTTTTCTCAACTGCAAACTGAGAAGTATAACTGGATAAATTCTCTGATCCCTTTCTGCTCCAAATTTCCTTAGTTATTAACTAGTCTATAGAATTAAAACTGAAGTGGCATAACCATCTGAGATAACTAGACTCTTGCAAAATACTAATCAGCTATGCAGGAACCAAAAGAGTAAATGAAATTAATCATACAACATAGGGAAAAATATTAGGAGACCACTAGCAAACATCTGTTGCTTTTTAAAAAAAAGTTTTTTAGTTCCTTCTTTTTTCTCCCCCACCATTAGACCCACTCATATTTTTTAAAACTCTAAGATTTTCACCATAATTTTCATGACGGCAGCTGCAATATCACTTCTAAGGTGAGACCGAGTAATGATATTGATTACATAGGTTATATTTACTACATGCAAAACAAAAGTTCACTAATTCAAAATTTCTCATAATCTAGGCAAGAGTTAGGATATTTGGTCTTTTCAAAGGAAATTCTGTACAAAATGAACAGTGTAGAAAAGAACATTCACCCAGGGAGACTTTCTACACAAAAGCAAGACCTTTGATAGGTAAAACTTGGTATTAACTTTTTGGAACACGGCTTTGGCATTTTTTTACAGCAACAGTGCTGGCCTTCATATCTGTACTCAGTATTTTATATTCAGAAAAGTTTATAATAAAAATAAGCCACTTTAGAAAAGTTAATAATCCTCAATATTTTTAATATTGATGAATAGTCTATAAAAACAGAAAAACCGTTTTTCTGAAATAGTATTTCTGTTTGCAGTGCTAATGTATTTTTAGCCATTGAGTCTATAGAAAAATGTAGTGGAATCTTTATATGCTTTTACCTTCACAAGTTCTTTAAATACAGCATGCTGAATCATTTTTCTTTTGTTAAGACCAGATGCCATCTCCTCCAGATCAATAGCAGACCTTTATGGTGATGGTATTTGGGGGTAAGAGGGAGAAAAGCCAGTTAGGAGACTCTAAAAAAGAAGTTTCTGCCCAAAAGAATGTGGGACCATTCAATCATTCATATTAATAGCCTTCTAATTAACATGCATATAATTACTACAAATTCAAAAGCCTGTACCATAAAGAATTTACCATGAAACATTAGATTCAAGACTTTGGTTAGTTTTACAAGGCTCTTTTTTGGGGGGCAGGGGGAGTGGAATCTAAATATTAATTTGTCTTCACATCACTGCAAAATATTGACTTTATTTTTCTTGCAGCTTATCTACTTAGATATCTTTACACCTAGCAGAAAATAAGATTAATTTCTGTCCTACATGTTTAAATGCTAGTAGCTCTACATATCCAGTCTGATAACATGAAAAGGGCTAGGATTCAGGCAGTTAACTGAGTTGCCTACATTATTCTTAGTGCCCTGCCCCAGTCAGTGCCCCTCCCAATGAACACAAAAACTGAGGCCATATATTACTCCTTCATTCAAATTTGGACAAAGAAATCAAAAGGGAAACAAGAGAGAAGACAATTCTCCAATATAATCAGAAGGAGACCAATTAATGCCATCTTGAGTCTGAAGAAGATAAAATGGCACCACTTTTCTATAAAGAATCTAAATTGTTAAAAAGCTTTTATATTAAAATACTGTACAGTGTATGATTGAACCCATCCAAATACAGTAGTAAAATGGAAAGAAATCCATAATTAAATGAAAACCACATGTAGCTTATTTTTTGAACAATCATTATGAAAACATACTATACATGCAATCTTCTAACATATGAGTTTGATTCTTTCCTAGCGCTGTATGGCAGAAACATTTCATGATACAGCAGACTTTTTAAGTCAGCTCTTCATCCCAGTAAACTAAATTTAGTTTTGCCTGTTTTATTACCTAATTAATTGAACTTACTTTACATTTTCTCTTAGTTGTTTCACTAGTTTAATATTAACATCTGCTTCCAACAATGCTGTACATACTTCTTTTAGCATAGCATTTAATACCTGCAAATAAATAATAAAAATTTAAAATGCTCAGTGTTATCATTCAGTCATGTAAAACAATAGTTGATCAGTCATCATATACTACCATAGCTTAATAAAAACAATATTACACTACTGGGGGAACAAAAAGTTTTTGTTAGAGAGATCATCTTCTTAAATGTTAAGTCATTTTGTCAAAATAAGACATTCATTTAGTTTTATTCAAGTAGGTATTAATTACAATTTTATTCATATGGTAAAGTAATAATAAAAACAATATACAAGCCAAAGAAAGTTACTACACAATAGTGTTGCCATTGAAGTTTCCTATGTCACTAAACACCTCCTATTGCTTATATACAACACTTTATATTCCCAATAGCTGCTTAATTGGCCTAACATGGAGGACAATGTAACAAAAGAAAATGATCTAGTCTGACTTAACAGTTTTATTATTTCCATTTAGAGCAGAGGAACAAAGTAAAAAGAAAATGCTCCTCCACTAATAATTCACGATCGTAACGTGTTTGTTGAGTGGCAAGGCATTGTGATTAAAAGATCAGAAACTATATAGTCTCAAGAAAAGATGAGGGTTTTGCTGCTATGTAAATAAGTGTTTATACACTAGCCCCATGAGGGCAGGGATTTTAGTCTATTCTGTTCACTGCTAGATTCCTCCTGCCAGCAAAAATGTAGGCCCTTAAATACTTCTTAAATGAACTCTCATCTTCAGCTTCCTATGTCCTAAGAGACTTATCAGATTTCTGTATCCTTCATTAAAGGGTAAAAATGGAGCTGATCTTTCATTATAGGGATTTCTTCTCGTTAATTCCCTAGCAGCATAGTACCAAGAACAGAAAACCTACTACTTCAAGCAATAGCTATTATTCTACCTCCCACCAACACTCTTCTTCCTACTTTCTTTTTCTCTACAGTAAACACAAAGCTGTTATTTGATTTATTCTGAGTTCCAAAGATTAAACAGTAGCTTAAGTTATCATTTATTATTTAATAGTAATTATTAGAAAAAGCCCTGGATGAAGAATTAGAGAAAAGATTCTAATCCTGGTTTTTCCAATAAATAAACATGTGAAACCGGCTTTCTGTTGCTATTAAATGAGAGGCTAAACTAGCTAAGCTCAAAGATGGTCTCAAAATTATTTAATAGCATTTGATTACTGTGTTGACATCAAATTCAACATTAGAATTTTTTCAAACCTCCATATTAGAAAGTACTTAAGAAATTGATGACACTATTACAGATGTCCTCCATCTTCCCCCGCCGAAAGTACTTTTTACCTATTATTTACTTGGATTCTTAAACCATCTTGTACGGTACTATTTTCTCATTTTATATATTAAGGAATCTCAAGTTGACTTGCCCAAATTTCTATCAGACAGCTACAAAGTAGGATGCTAAACAAGGTCTTCCAAAACCAACTTCAGTAGTTTTTCATTGGTACCACAATATGTATAATGTATTCTCGTGGATTATAATCACCTTTTTTTCGACTGACAAACCCTGAAATACAATGTCTAGGAAAAAAATGGGTGAAAGAAAAGTCTTAAAACAATAAAGCCAGGAAGAAGAATATTTCAGATACCATACAATGAGTCAGCTTACAAAATCTCCAAAAAACTGAATGAAGACTTCAGAGAAAATAAATTGAAGTAGCTAAGATGAAAATATTAGCCTTATATAGGAATGCTAAAGAAAAGCCAAGGAGAAAAGGTCAGGTACACACATGCCTAGCCAAGGTGAAAGAGGCAGGATACTGAAATTTTAGGCCTATGTCAAGAGAAAAAGCAAGAGTATACTTACAGATCTAAGCCATTTTAAAAATATAAAATGTATGTATTTTTACATGTAAGTTAAGGTTTTGTTCTATTGTAATTCTTTATAGAAAGTTGAAATTAATAGTAAGATAATCGACTCTCAATTAAAAAAACATTAGTATATCCACTTTAGGATTTTATCTACACATTAAATCAACATCAAGATAAATATAAACACAGAGGTTACTAATAATCCATCTCCCCAATGCTAGTGATGATGTGCAGTAATATATATTTCACATATTTTACATACCTCTTCATTGATAATGGTGGCATTGCTCAAAGAGCGTAATGCTGATGTTATTTTTCTTCCAAGGTCTGCTAGTACCATCTTGAAGGTTTTGAGACGTGATTACAAGGAAATCTAGGAAGAAAAAAAATTAAATAAAAACATTTGAAAATAATCAATACCAGTTCCCATAATTGTAGACTTCTAAAGAAGAGTACTTAAGCTCAAATTAAGGTATCTAATGTTTAGATACTATAACTTCAACTTCTATAGCTTCAATCTGCAACTTTAATACAATCAGGTCCAAAGCTAAAGCTGCCACTTGGTTATGATGCCTTATGTTTGAACACCTAATTTGAATATTTTATATGAATCAGTAAATTCAATATGTCAGATAAAATGTTTTGCCTAAAATTAAATCTGTTCTCATTTTGGACATACTTGTGAGTATGAGTAACTGATGTATTGTGTACACCTTTAAATGAAAAGAAAGGAAAAAAAGAAAAAAAAAGAAAGAAAGAAAAAGGTAATTCTCCACTCAGGTATACTGTCTAATTTAGTAAATTGAAGGATTTTCCCCCAATTATTTTGATCTAAGCAAAACAAACAAACCCACTCACAAAACAAAAGTTTTATTTAATAAATCATTTATACTCACAGGGGTGTTCAGCCTGCCACCCATTGATCACATGTGGCCCAGGATAGCTATGAATGAGGCCCAACACGAAATTGTAAATTTACTTAAAACAGTATGAGATTTTTTTGTGTGTGATTATTTGCTGCAATGTATTTAATGTGTGACCCAAAACAACTCTTCTTCTTCCAGCATGGCCCAGAGATGTCAAAAGGTTGGACACCCCTGAGAGTTTTCACACACATTATATTATCTTATTTTATTCTTCTAACAATCAAGAAAAGTGGCACATTATTAATCTCCCTATTTTAAAGCTGTTCTTGACTCCCCAACTCTAAGCCAAGATAACCTCAAAGGTTCTTTCCAGCTCTAAAATATTATGGTTTTATAAAGTGTGTAGATGTACCTACTACATGTTAAATCAGGATGCAAAGACTCATGAATGGTAAACAAGTAAATATGACTTGTAGTCCCTGCTCTCAAGTTGCTTATTTCCTAGCTGGCAAGATAAGGAACATACATTAACAGCAAAACAAAATATTAAGAGAGAATTCCTCTTGCCTGACTGTCTTTGAACAGGGACATGAGCTTTTCCCTGCCTTCAAACTCAAAATGAAACATCAGTCCTTCTTAGGTCTGAAGCCCACCAGCCTTCAAACTGGAACTGCACCATTGCTCAGCTCTCCTGAGTCTCCATCTTGTTGGCGCACCCTGTGGATCTTGGGACTGTCAGCCTCCATGATCACATGAGCCAATTCCTCACAATAAATCTCTTTTTATATGTGTGCATAAACATATACACATGCTACTGGGTCTGTTTCTAGGGAGAATTTTGACTAATTCCAGGAAAATACTAGTTCAAAGCTAGCAATAAAAATTTATGGTCAACTACTAATGATTATTTCTGTAATAATTCAGAAGAAGCAAAAACAGAATAGGCTCAAGTAAACAGAATAGGCTTTATTGAAAGGGTTGACTATGAATTTGGTCTTGAAATATGGGTAGAATTTGCATAGGTGGAGAAGAGGACAAAGGGAATTTGAAGAAGGTATAGTGGCACAAGCAAAAATGAAGACATGGAAAAGCCTGAGTCGTACTTATACCTAATGTATGCACTGTCCTTATAGATTATTGAGTATTATTTGGGGGACAATAAATAAAACATTCTGGTCGGGACAGCAGGGTATATAGTTAGAAGGAAATACAGGTTGTAAAAAGCTCTAAAAACCAGGTTAAGGAATATCAATTGTCCAATGTAGCAACATTGGCAGAAAAGTTCATTGTTTAAAACAACTGTTTTGTTAACTCTTCCAACCTAATCTCCTCTAATTTAGTAAACCAAGATTATCCTGACTAGGTCTTATCTACAGAGTAGATAATCTACAAAAGATTAAAAATAAGAGAAATGGGAGGAAAGAAGAGCTGACTCATTGAACACATTGAAAGTGGAGAGATGAGGGGAGTCAAAAGAAAAAGAAAGGGAAAATGCACCACAGGACCAATCACTGGCAAAGACATTCTAGGTTGAACTTTAAACTAGACACTACCCTCCCACTCAGGTAAAATTTTATAATTTGTAACCTAAAAAATTACTACCAACACTTGATGGAAATGAAAAAAAAATGTGCTTACCATAAATTTTTTACAATTACATGGTTACTTAACTTGAAAGAGCAACTGCTTCATAGAAAAGATGAACTTTGTATTCCTTTTCCCATACTCATATGCTAAATTATTATTGTTCAAGTAAACATGTTTCAGTTCATCTCCTTTACCACTCACTGCATTACCAGGAGTGATATACTGTAATATTAATTATGACACCACAATTAACTTTTTGAAAGACCATGTCATAACAGATCATCCTCCATTTTAAAAAGCTGTACTAGTGCCCTCGCTGGTGTGACTCAGTGGATGGAGTAGCGGCCTGTGAACGAAGGATTGCCAGTTTGATTCCCAGTCAGAGCACATGCCTGGGTTACAGGTCAGGTCCCCAGTAGGGGCACGCAAGAGGCAACCAAGCATCACTGTTTCTCTCCCTCTCTTTCTCATTCCCTTCCCCTCTGTCTATAAATAAATAAAATCTTTAAAAATATAAAAAATAAACCTACCTTCCCATGTTGACTGGCTCTTTTGAATTAAAAGCAAAAAACTTCCGTGAAGTTTCCCAACACATTTTTTCCTAATGTAAGTACTTATTGGCAGCATATTTTTAAATATATTTGCCTGATTATAAAAATCTGTACTTCAGTAGAGGAACAATAATATTTAATATCATTTATTTATACAGTGTTTCCTCTGCAATTTCCAAGGATGTTTTTCTGAAAACTCTGATGTTAGAATTCTACTCAAAACCTCAACAACTTCCCATCTCATGCAGAGGGGAAGTCCTTAGAATGAATGGACTGTAAGGCATTTCCAAACACACACAGGCACACACAAACACATGCATACACTTGACTGCAAATCACATTGACCTTGCTGTTGATGCTGCACATTTCCACCTCAGGGCCTTAGTACTAGCCAGCATACTCTTCCCTGGCTGACAATATAGCTCCTTCCCTCATCTCCCTCAGATTGTTGTACAGATGCAATTTCTCAATAAGATCTTCCCTAACCACCTGTTAAAAATTGCAAACCCCTGACCCTTTTTTCCTCATTGTTCTATTACCAACTAATACATGATTTATTTATATTGTTTATGGTCTATATATAATACCACGTAAAATGTAAGCTGCATGAGGCCAGGTATTTTTGCCTCTTTTGTTCTCTCCTGTGAGCTCACTGCTTCATCTATCCTCAGTCTTACACAGTAAGTTTTAATAAAAATAAGCTTTATGAATGAATTTACTTAAGACTTTAGGAAAAAAGCAAGACTGGGGAACCAAAGTCATGAAATGAAAGGTCTTACAAATATCTCTTAAAAACCACTAAAATAAATCAGTGAAGATAATGTGACAATTCAAAAGAAAATCAAGAACCCAGATAACTGATCCTGTACAATTAACATTCACTTGCCATTATTTGAAAATCACACAACGTTGTACACCTGAAACTAATATCGTATGTCAACTATAATTGAAAAAAAAAATCAATGACATAAGTAACTGCTATTGTACAATTAATACTTATTTGCCATTACTTATAACTTTTCAGAATTTCCCTAAAAAGGATTTCCAACAAGATTCTTGAAAATTAACTTTACCTTGTTCTAATATCACACTAAAATGCAAAACATCCCTTTAAATGTTAATAGCTAAACCTGCAACTCAAATTGTTGTGATTTATAATTTAAGCACACTCACTCAAAATTCTCTACGCTAACTAAAAAAATTTATAGAAGTAAATCTGTGTATACAGAATTTCATAAAAAAGGAATCTGTACTTAGATGAAGCTATTGGAAAGGTAAGGAATTACTGTATAAGCACTACTTCATATGGTTTAATACTTAATATCTTATTCTACCCTCACAACAATTTTATGACATAATCAGGTTAAAGAATGGAACAGCCATTCCCTACAAAAAAAAAAAGCAAAATAACTTCCCTCAGTCCCTTGGCTACACAGCTTAGATCCTACAGTATGAATGATGCTTTGAACAAGGCTGAATATCCCTGTGGGCAAACTGCAGAGACAACTTTTGCTGCTGTATTACAAGGGAATAAATCATATTCTGAAAGCAAAAATGCACATTCTTCCTCATGGAAGAGTAAGTATAATGTCCAGAAAGGATGTACAAGGATTGATCTTGGCCCAAGTCACATGCTCTTGTAGTCTGACTAGGAGCTGGGTAGTGAGGTGATGGAAACAGGCTCAAGTTTGGGGTGCCCCAAGTAAGGCAAGCACAGGGCCAAGTATCATACTTACCGGCTGCAGTGTGAAGTACTGGAAAGAGCATGGGCTTTGGAGTCTGACAGACTGGGATTCAAATCCCAGCTCTGCTACATACTGGCTGTGTTACTTTGGGTAAATTATTTAATCTCTCTGAGCCTCACTTTCCTCACCTGCAAAATGGAAATAATACCATTATCAAGGTAGTTACCCTGAAGGGCTATTGTGAGGACTAAGTGAGACACCATGTATAAAACTGTCTGCAAGTGCCTACTATATTAACTACTAACTTGCTTTCATAAGTGACACCAACTGGCTCTCCCTATATTATCTGAAGTGTGACTAAACTGGAAATTTTCTGAACAATGCCACTAAAGTACCTGTCTCATTACTGAGAAGACACCTCTGGAATCTTCAACACTTAGCACCATGTTATATGTACCTGGTTATTATTCAACAGAAGCTGGAGTGTCCA
The DNA here is from genome assembly GCA_028533065.1 of Trachops cirrhosus. NCBI lineage: Eukaryota > Metazoa > Chordata > Mammalia > Chiroptera > Phyllostomidae > Trachops > Trachops cirrhosus. The sequence continues at coordinate 117,724,888 of CM052538.1, forward strand.
AACAGCTACTTTTCTGTACATAAACAATTCTAAATATTCTTGCCAGAACCTTGCCTGATCTGAGATTATATAAATAGTTCCTGATGATAAAAGATTTCAAATTCTATTACAGTCATGCACTGTAATGCTCATAATGTTTCATTCAGTAACAGACCCCATGTACTATGGTGATCCCTTAAGATTATAATGGAGCTGGAAAATTCCTATTGCCGAGTGCTATCGCAGCAATCATAACATGGCAGTGCACATGTCGGTGGTACTGCTGATGTACAGCATTTACAAAATCTACAGTAGCGTACATTCATTTACCACTCACTCACTGATTCACCCAGAGAAACTTCCAGTCCTGTAAGCTCCAGTCATAAGTACCCCTTACAAGTGTACCATTTTTTATCTTTTATACTGTATTTTTACTGTAGCTTTTTTATGTTTAAACACACAAATACTTACCATTGTGTTATAATTGCCTACAGTGTTCAGTATCAGTAACATGCTGTACAGCTACATAGCTTAGGTGTGTAGTAGGCTATATACCACGTGGTTTGGTAAATGTACTTTATGATGTTCACACAATGACAAAATTGCCTAAAAATACATTTTTTTAACTGATTGATTTTAGAGAGAGAAAGAGGAAAGAAGGGAGGGGGCGGGGGGAGAGGGGGAGAGAGGGAGAAGGAGAGGGGGGAGAGAGAGAGAGAGAGAGAGAAACATCAATTTGTTGTTCCACATACTGATGCATTCTTTGGTTGATTTTTGTATGTGTCCTGATCGGGAATTGAACCTATAACCTTTAACAATGCATTTCTCAGAATATATCCAAATTGTTAAGTGGTACATGACAATACAATGAAAATCCTTATAAAAAAAAGTTGTTCTAAGCCCTAGTAATATTAGACTAAAGAACTAAACATACAAATATAAGTAAATTATCTTTAGAAAATCACTTCATTATAAACTTTTTTATAACCTAGTAAATAGTTCAAACCAATACTTGTTTTCCTGACTATAACACTAAATATATATTTTTAAAATTCTGCACAGCATATCTATTCATAGTCTATGACCACAGAGAAGTAAATTTATTTAACATAGCAGCCTATAGGTATTTTATTTGATAAAATTATATTTGAATAACATTATAATGTAAATGATGACATTTATATTTAGGAGTATTTTTTCATTCCAAACCTACTTAATCCTCCAAGGAAATAATTCACCTTTACACTTTGTGATTACAAGTGGATACACATTCATTGTTAAGATTCAACCATTACAGAAATATTCAAAGTAGAAAATAAAATTCCCCTAATCATAATCTCTTACCCCTTGATAACCACCAATAATAATTCGGTATACATGACTATAGATTTTATTTTCTAATGCATATAATTTAGGCAAGTTTTCACAAGAATTATGGTTTTGGGGGAAGTGAAGAGGGAAGCAGAAATGAGGAAAATTCTTTTCTAAATATGCTTGCTAATGATAAATATATGCTTAAATGCCTAAAGAAGAATATAAAACTGCATATATCATATAATCCATATTTTGTCTATATACAAATATCCAAAAAAATGACAATAGCCATCAGGAAATGAAAAAAAGACACAATTAGATACCACGTCACGTCTCACACACACACACACACACACTAGAATGACACACTAGAATGACTATAATAAAAAAGACAGGTAATAACAAGTGTTGGTGAGAATGTGTAGAAATCAGAACCTCATACAATACTGGCAGGAATGAAAAATGGTGTAGTCTTTTGAAAAACAGTTTGACAATTCCTCAAAATGTTAAACAGAGTTACTATATGACCCAGTAATTCTACTCCTAGGTACACTCAAGAGAAAGGAACACACATTTGCACAAAAATGTGTACATGAATGGTAATTAGTAGCATTATTCATACTAGCCAAAAAGTGGAAACAACCCAAATATCCTTCAACTGATGAGTGGATAAATACAATGTGGTATTACCCAAAAATGGAGTTTTACTTCATAATAAAAAATAAAGTAATGCTACAACATGGATGACTCTTGAAAACATTACGCTAAATGAAAAAACCATAGTGACAAAAGACCACATATTATATGATTTCACTTATATGAAATGTCTAGAAGAGGCAAATCTATAGAGACAGAAAGTGGATTAATAGTTGCTTAGGGCTTGGAAGTTTGGAGAAAATGAGGAGTGACTTAATGGTGAAGGAGTTTCTTCATGAAGTGATAAAGATGTTCTAAAATTGATTGTGGTGATGGTTGCACAACTCTGTAAATAAACTAAAACCACTGAACTGTACACATTGGGTGAATTGTATGGCATAGGAATTATATTTCAGTAAAACTGTTAGAAGACAGTACCTTATCTCTAGATGGTAAATACTAATAATCTTTATTTTATTATTTATATCTTTTTATAATTTCCAAATTTTTGGCTATGACTAGGTATTTTTTTGTATCCTCACTTGAGTATATATTTATTCTAGAGAGAGAGTCAAGAGGGTTAGTGGGAGAGAGACAGACAGAGACTGATCGAGAGAGACATCAATTGGTTGCCGCCCATACACACCCTGATGGGAGACTGTACCCGCAACCTAGGTATGTGCCCTGACTGGGGACAGAATCAGCAACCTTTTGGTGTATGGAACAATACTCCAACCAACTGAATCATCCCGCCAAGGTTAGGTATTATCTTTAAGTCAATAGAAAAAATTATTTTTCAAAGTGGTCCTCATGAGAACTAGAGTAATATTATATTAGGGGTACAGATGGAGTTGCCACTTGTATTCATTTAGTTATTCATTCATTAAACACCTCCTATGTGCTCCAGGAATTGTCCCAGCATGAGAAAACTTCCAACTCCAAATCAATGAATTATATCAATTAACAAAAATAAGACTCCTCTGTTAACTTCAAAACATAAATTATACACCATACCACCAATGAATTTGCTGTCTTAATTTTGCACCACAGGTTATACTCAATTACATCAAGTCTCAGAAAATTCTCTCATTATAAATAATCATTTTCAAATTTTAAAACTCATTTTAATATTAAAAGTAAATCACTGTAACACTTCATAGTTTAATAGCAGAAAAGGTATAAAAAATCAAATTAGTAACAAGGGGTAATAACTCAAAAACACTGAAAACCATTTCTTTAACATATTTTGGCTGCCAGGTCAATCATTAAAACAATTTTTATGTAAATTGTTAGCAAGGAAAAAATTAAAACAAAGCCAAAAGAATTCCTTATAAATAGTTCACTTTGAAATTGAAAAAAACATATGAAAAAGGAGGAATAAGAGGCATATGCTCAAGCAATAGGTTATTTCAATGACATTTAGGAAAAACTTATCAGCAAAAAATTAAATACCCAATCAGACTCTCCAAGGATAATAACATCGAAATATTTTATTGTAAGAGCAAAACAAGGCATCTACATTTTGAAAAATTTCACTGACTATACTGACGTGCAGCCAGGGTTAATGATTACTAAATGAAGGAACACTCCTCAAAGGAAACAACAGTGAAAAATCTGGTCTATAATTTGAAAATTAGAGACAATGTAGCAAATATATTAGAAAAAAACTTGAGAGCAAGGAGACTAGTACACTAATAATACTCCAAAAGCCTGGTGGAGAGATGTGAACTTGAACTAGGGAAGCAGAAGGCAAAATGGAGAGAAGCTAGAATCAGGAGGCAATCCATAAAGCAGAATCTATAGGACCTAATGACCAAATGGTTGTGGAGGATGAAGGAAAAAGAGAAGGCAAAAAAGTTTCTAAGGTCTCCAGTTTGAAAAACCAGATACCTAGTAATGCCATTAACCAATGAATGGAAGGCAAAAAGAGAATCAGCTGTTGTGAAAGTTACTAGAGAAAAGGTTTAAGGAGTTTAAATGTTAATTGTAATGTTCTACTGCTTAAGTTGGACATTCAGTACACAGGTGTTCATTTTATCTTTTTTAAGTGAACATTAAATAACAAACAATATGCAAAATTCACTTAAAAACAAGGGGGTCAAAACTCAAAAACACACTAGGAATCACTGCTTTTATACACTTTTGTATCTAAGATATCGGTATAATGAAAGAACAAAATAAAAGGAAGGTGGAGATAAAGAATTTGGTTTTGGACCTAGAGTATTTGCAAAATTAAAGAACTGTATCACTCAGAGATAGAAGGGAAAAAGATCTGGAAATGGTTGCCATACAAGGATAATGCCATGGAAACCATGGATGTAGATAAGAACGCTCCAGGAAAAGTTGTGGAAGACCATTTGGGTTATAGCAATGGCAAAGAGCCAACTAAAAGGAGAGAATCAACAAAGACTGAGTATAATCAAAAGGACAGAAGCTTTTACTAATTATTTTTCCCTCTCCAAAGGCACAGTGAAAGAAATCAATTTTAAAAAGCTACCATTTATTATTTTCTTACTGTATTTTAGTGGCAGGTCCAGAATTTCCAGAGAGCTGGAGTTAGAAGAGTAACCTCTTTGAAGGCGGGCTTGAAGATGCTTTTGCATAGTACTGTATTAGGTTAGAAAATACTAATTGTCCATATCAAAAAATCAAGGGAAAGAGGTTTCAGGGAAATATCTCTTCTCCCCTTGGGACCACTGCTGCTATACTGTAACCATTACCTCAAACGTATTACCAAATCTTTCAATACTCATATCTTTTTTAAAATTTTAATTAGTAAGCTTTACTTTTAGAGCACTTTTAGGTTCTCAGTAATATTGAGCAGAGAGTATATAAAGTTTCCAAATATACCCTGTCCCCACACAAGTACAACCTCTTCCACTCAGCATCCTCTTATCTTTCATCCTCTTAATAAATGTATTAGGTGGATGGGGAAACGAGGTCTAGACTGGAATTGCAACTTTGCTCAGTCAGGGTCACAAATCACCTGTAACTCTCATCTGTATTCCCACAGTTCTCATGGCTCTCTGTCTTTACTATAGACTTTCTCATTACTCATCCACATATATTGCATATTTATGTGCTTCTCTTTCACTGTACTGTTAGCTCTTCAATGATAGGACTGTATCATTCATTTCCGTATCCCTATAGCTAAGAAAAGGGAAATATTTTGTTGAATTAAGCATACGAAAACACTAGGCGAGAAGAGCATCAAGAAAGCCAACAGGGGAAAGAGTTTCAAGAAATAAATGGGTAGTAATATCAAATGCTAGAGAGTCCTCAGTACATCTTAACTCATCAATGACATTGAACTGATATTCCTTATTCATTGACTAAACGCCTATTATATACAGGACAATGTGTTAAGAACAACGAACACGAAAATATAAAATCTGGTACACGTCAAAAGGTTTTCGGGGAAGCAGTCATATCTAAGTTCTTCATCAGGAGAGCAAATCAAAGAATCAGGCCGCAATTGCCTACACATGTAATTTGGTTCGGAAATCTGCAGCGCATCTTTAATAAAACTTAAGGGGGGACATGAGATGGAAAAGGGCCAGAACACCTCAGTGTCGGTGACGACGGCAGGCAGCCAGGAAAGTGGACTCGTTCTGGAGTCTGTAGCTCCCTAAGCAGGGTTAGCGCTGACGACAGCTGCCAGTCCGTAGTCTGGGGCGGGAAAAAGTAGATACTTACCGCAAAAGGCACAGCTACGGCCGTGGCCCAAAGGGGCCAGGGATTCTTTTGCGAGGCCCCACGCCGTGGGAGGAATCAGAGGAAAGCGGGGATCAGACAGACAGGTGCAACGCCACAGACCGACTTTCGAAACTATATAAACGAGGGTCCCAGAGCCCAGCACAGCAACGCCAACTCCCACCAGCTGGAAGACCGACGACTGCCTCCGAACCTTCCGCCCAATGAGGAAACGTCACCACTCTGCGTAGTTCAGCCTTTCTTGAAGAGGATGCACTTCCGCTTCCGGGGCACCCACTGCGTTCCTTCTCATGAGGTGTTTGTTTGTTCCCAGTGGCTTTTGACATTCATTTTCTGTCGTTTACTGCGGCACCGAAGTTGTTAAGATAACACGACCGCAGGAAAGGACTACGACCTCCAGGAGTCGCCCAAAGAAAAAGTGACTAAGCTGAGTGCTGCCAACTGAGGGAAATGCTGAGAGCTAGGGTGCGTTCAGGTGGAGGGATTCCCCTTGCGCCCCAGAGAACTCTAAGAAGGGGCGGGGCTTAGGGCGTTCGCAGCCTAGGAAGGCGGGTTCCACTCTGGGTCTGGTCAGGTGTTGCTACCCGTATCTGCTTGCGCATGCGCCATGCGTATCTCCCAGGACTGCTTTGTGCTGCGACATGGAATTCAGCTCCGCAAAGCAAGCAATTCTGCAGCTGCTTGGTACCGTGACTCCAGCGGACCTCCCAGCGCTGTTCGAGTGGATGCGAACGACCCGTAAGCCACCAGAGCCCGAGGCAGGCGGTTGGGCAAAGATATGGGCACTGTGGAGGCTTAGGGTGAGGTCATTTGCCTTCCATGAGTTCTCTACTCTGCTGCCGGGCTGATTGAAGGGGGCACATCTCATCCTTCGGCAGGTTCACAGTCCAGTGCGGGGTTGGGTGCGTGGATATTAAGTGCACGCTCTGAGTTGTTTGTGTTTGCGCTGCAGATATCAAACACGCCGCTAGAGGCTCCTTGTGCCTAACCTTTTAATGAAGGGAGCAGGGGGACTAGCCCTCCCTATCCGCATTACTCCCACAACAGCCAGTAGGGAACTACCAGAAAAAGCACTTTGCAAGAGAAGTTTTAACTATAGAAATGGAAGTTTTCACCCTGCAGACAAAATCCCCTGTAGTTAGTGAGTTTATTTTCTCAATTGTTGTCTATTAGACTTAATATAATAAAAATTTTTATGGGGTGGGGGGAGAAAGAGGGACAAGACTTTGATTCTAAACTGCTAACGAAATTAGTAACAGTAATGTTAGAAAGCACAAGTTAGAGTCCAGGAAATGTGATAATTAGGTTTAGTTATTGAACAATAAATAGGATAGCTCTACTAAGGCAAAATGAAGCCTGGTGGAGGCACAAGAAAATAGGATATACAGTAGCTTGTTTGAAAAATATGTCAAACCATACTACACCTCTAAACCTTTAAGTGTTGATTACCGTGTCTATTTTCATCCAGACTCATGACTTAAAATATACCTGCTTGCTAATGATTCCCAGTTTTAGACTTCCAACCCTGACTTCTTTGTGGAATTCTCAATGTGATGTTAGAGTCAATCAGTAGGTTCGGATATAATTTTTATTCTTACACATTTGGAGGGATCCTTTAGATAAGACATCAAATGAAAATTAACTTGGACATCTAATAGTAAGGTTTTAGCCTGGACAGGAGAGAAAACCAGAGACTTAGCTTCATATTTACACACACTACAAGATTCAAGATAGGAATTTCCCAAACATGCTGAATCTTCATTTAAACCCTTTATTGCCAGTTCTACATTCCTAAACACAAGATCTTTCATTTCAAAAGCGCTGAGTGCCTACAAAAATGCCACCTACATTGAAAAAATCCTAGCCATCAAAATTTCAGTTCTTTGGAGCCATTTGTGATCTAAATCTCCAGTTTTAGAGGCATCAAATGACACTCCATTTTTCAAAATCAGGAAAATTTCAAAACATGTTTGGAAGATAATTTTGTAAACAAGAAGACTCAATTTAACTGGCTAAGGAATACATTTTTTCTTTTTTAAAATAGATTTTATTTATTTCTTTTTAGAGAGAGGGGAAGGGAGGGAGAAAGAGAGGGAGAGAAAGATTGACTTGAGAGAGAAACATCCATGTGAGAAACATCGATAAGTTGCCTCTTGTATGTGTCCCCTGACTGGTCCAAACCTGAAACCAAAGCATGTGCCCTGATGGGAATTGACCACGCGACCTTTTGCTTTGGGGAATGAGGCCCAACCAGCTAAGCCACACTGGTCAGGGCCATACTTTCACTGCCTTTCTCCTGCAGACCCTATAGTCAGAGAAATTCAAGCAGTTTGTTGAGAAATTTAGAACACTAGCTGAGTTTCTGAAGAATGTTTATTAACATGAGTAATTTTAAATAATTTTTATTTTTCAATTATAGTTCATATACAATGTTATATTAGTTTCAGGTGTATAACCCAGTGATTAGACATTTATATAACTTACAAAGTGACCACCCCGTTAAATCTAGTACCCACCCATCTGATACCATACATAGTTATTACAGCATTATTTTTTTTAAGATTTTATTTATTTATTTTTAGAGGAAAAGGGAGGGGGAAAGAGGCAGAGAAACATCAACGTGTGGTTGCCTCTCACTCTCTCCATGCTGGGGTGATCCCTACTGGGGATTGGCCTTCAACCCACACACATGCCCTGACTGGGAATCAAACCAATGACCCTTTGGTTCACAGGCTGGTGCTCAATCCACTGAGCCACACCAGCTAGGGCTTGTTATTACAGTATTATTGACTATATTCTCTATGCTGTACTTTTCATCCCCATGACTATTCTGCAAATACCAATTTGTTCTTTTTAATCCTTTCACCATTTCACCCATACACCCACCCCCCTCCCATCTGGCAACTATCAAAATATTCTCTGTATTTATGAGCCTGTTTCTGTCCTGCTTGTTCATTTATTTTGTTTTTTAAATTCCATGTATAAATGAAGTCATATGTCATTTGTCTTTCTCTGGCTTATTTCACTCATAAGGAAGCAAAATACCTTCTACGTCCATCCATGTTGTTGCAGATAGAATTATATTCTTTTTCATAGCTGAGTCATAGTCCATTTTATATGTGTACCACATCTTCTTTATTCATTCATCTATTGATGTACACTTAGGTTGCTTCCATATGTTGGCTATTGTAAATAATGCTGCAATGAACATAACAATGCAGGTGTATACATATGTCTTTTCAATTTTGTGTTTTGGGTTTCTTTGCATAAGTACCCAGGAGTGGAATTGCTGGGTCCTTCTTTGCCTCTTGTTGTAGCCTTTTTTTTTAATCTATTTTATCTGGTATAAGTATTGTTATCACAGCTTTTTGTTTGTTTCCATTTTTATGAAATATCATTTCCATCCTTTACTTTCAGTCTCTTTCAATCTGAAGTCTCTTATAGACAAAGTCTCTTATAGACCCTCTTTAAGGGTCTTGTTTTGTTATCCATTCAGCCATATGTCTTTTGATTGAGTATTTAATCCATTTACATTTGAAGTAATTGTTGATACATATGTAGTTATTGCCATTTCATTATTCATATTTTTAATCTTTTTTTCTCCTTAAGTTCCTTGAACATTTCTTATAGTATTGTTTTGGTGGTGGTGAACTCCTTTAAGTTTTTTCTTGTCTAGGAAGGTCTTTATCGCTCCTTTGATTCTAAAGTATAGCTTTGCTGCATAGAGTAATCTTGGTTGTAGGTCTTTGCTTTTCATTACTTTGAATGTCTCATGCCAGTTCCTTCTGGCCTGCAAAGTATTTGTGGAGAAATCGGCTGACCGTCTTATGGGAGTTCCCGTGTAGGTAGCTAACTGCTTTTCTCTTGCTGCTTTTAAGATGCTCTCTTTATCTTTAACCTTTGGCATTTTAATTATGATGTGTCTTGGAGTGGGCCTCTTTGCATCCATCTTGTTTGGGATTCTATGCTTCCTGGACTTGCATGTCTATTTCCTTCACCAAATTAAGGAAGTTTTCTTTCATTTTTTTTTTCAAATAGTTTTACAATTTGTTGCTCTTTCCCTTCTCCTTCTGGTACCCTATGAAGTGAATGTTGGAACGTTTGAAGTTGCCCCAGAGGCTGCTTACACTGTTCTCATTTTTTTTGGATTCTTTTTTCTGGTTGTTGTTCTCATTGGTTGTTTTTTACTTCCTTATATTCCAAGTCAGTTTAATTCTTGGCTTCATTCACTCTGCTGTTGTTTCCCTGAAATTTGTTCTTTATTTCAGTTAGTGTGTCCTTTGTTTCAGACCGGATCTTTTTTATGCTGTTAGGTCCTCACCAAGTTCCTCGAGCAAGTTCTGCATCTGATAGATTGCTTATCCATTCTATTTAGTTCTTTTTCTGGAATTTTGATCTGTTCTTTCATTGGGGCCATATTTCTTTGTCTCTTCATTTTGGCAGCCTCCCTGTGTTTATTTATATGTATTAGGTAGAGCTGCTGTGACTCCGTGTCTTGGTATCATGACCTAATGTTGGTATCCTGTAGGGCCCAATGGCACAGCCTCCCTATCACCCAAGCTCGGTATTCGAGGTGCATCCTTCATGTGGGCTGAGTACACCTTCTCCTTGTAGTTGAGCCTTGATTGCAGTTGGCAGGTCAACGTAAGGGATTTAGCAGGCCAGTCAGCTGCCAGGTCTGGCTGTTACCACTAACCAGCAACCTCCACCCTCCATGGAGGATCAGCTGTGTAAAGGCAGGTTGGTGGTGCTCTGACATGGTCTGTAGCTGTCCATGGGTGTGCAGGCTCTGCGGTATCCTGGGTGGTGCAGCCAAGGTCAGCCACCACCTGTGTTCCACCCAGGGCCACCCTGCCTGAGCTATAAAGCAATCTGAGATGGCTGCAACTTGTGCTTGACTTGGACGTACCCAGGCAAAGATGAGCTGTGAATCTAGGCTGACTGCTGCTAGTGTTGGGTCTGGATCACTTCACAAGAGATAGGAGGGCTAGTAGCTTGCTAAGGACAGCTGTTGCTTGTTTGATAGAATTTAGGAAGTTGTAAAGCATGAGCCAAGATCAGCCATTCAGGTGGAAAAGCAACTTGGGTGGGCCCCTGTTTTGGGGGGGTACAGAGTCTCAGGGGATCTCCAAGGCAGGGCAATGGTGTTAGCCAGGTTAATGAAGTCTCAGATAGGGCACCCGCCTGCCAGCTCTATGGCTATGTCGGGGAAGGTTTCAGCAAAGGACAATATCCTCTGCCCACCTTTCTGTCTGAGAGAAAGCTGTCACTCAGGTTCCATCTTGATGCCAGATATTTCAGTTCCTCCCCGTATGCCACTAGTGCCTTTCAAACTACTACCATGGTGCTGGAGCTCAGAGGGAGTGAGTCTGAGTAAGTCTATGTTTGGGTTCTTTAAGGGTTCTTTGGGTTCTTTGGGTTCTATGTTTGGTACTTGGGACTCCAAACGTGTCTTCCACTGACCTAGTCCCCACTGGTTATGGGGACTTATCTTCCTGGCCCTGGATCCCTGGGCCATGGGACCTGGTATGTGGCTGGGACTCCTTGCTCCCAAGATATTCCTCCCAAATTTTTATCTGCCACACATGGATGTGGGACCAGCCCTTTCTGCATCTGCCCCCCTCCTATGGATGGATGTGATTTCTTTAATACCATAGTTGTCAGACTTCCATTCAACTCGATTTCTGACAGTTCTGAGTGATGGTTGTTCTATATTTTAGTTGTATTTTTGATGTCGTTGTGTGAGGAGGTGAGCTATGTTTACCTATGCTGCCATCTTGACCAGAAGTTCCAGTGCCTAGTAGTTCTATGAGTTGCTAAGTGTGCAGTGCTGAAGTCTCCAACTATAATTGTGGATTTGTTCATTTCTCCTTTCAGCTCTATCAGTTTTTGTTTCATGTATTTTGAAGCTTTGTTTTCTGTGTATGTCTTCTTAATGGATTGATTCTTATTAGATGATGTTCCTCTTTGTTCCTAAAAATTTTCTTTGCTTTAAAGTGATATTAATATAGCCATTCCTATTTTTTAAACTAACGCTTGCACAATATATATTCTTTTCCATTCTTTTCCATTTAATCTTCCTGTGTTATTCTGTTTGAATTGAGTTACTATTGACAGCATATATAATTGGGTTGTGTTTTTAAATCTACCATATTTTTTGGACTATAAGATGCACTTTCCCCCCCAAAATTTGGGAAGAATAATGGTTGTTAACGCTGCTGTTGAGTTCTGTTTACATTTACATTGGTGAAATATTATGCGTGTTATTAAATATTTTACCTCATTTTTTGCTTCAAACTTTTTTTTCCTATTTTCCTCCTCTAAAACCTAGGTGCGTCTTATGGTCTGAAAAAAATGGTGCTTTGGTGAGAAGGAGGTATAAGGGGACTAAATGGTCATGGAAAAAAAACTTCCGGCCAAGATGGAGGCAGAGGTAGACATACTGTGCCTCCTCGCACAACCAAGATAGGAACAACAACAATATAGAAACAAAATAACAACCAGAACTGACAGAAAATTGAAGTATATGGAAGTCGGACACCCAAGGATTTAAAAATAGACACGTTCATCCAGACCTGTAGGAGGGCAGAGTCCGGCCAGGCGAGGGATGCAGAGCGGAGGGCTGAGCAACTGGGGCAGTGCGCAAGTCTGCAGCAGGCAGACCCTGGGCGCACAGGCGGCGGTGGCTGGTGGGCCCCGGACAGCCGGTGGCGACCAGCAGACCCAGCAAGGCGGCCATTGTGAAGCAAGGCACTGCGTGCAGCTCAGGATCCCAGCACCGGGAAGTGGAGCTTTGGGTCACTGACTGAAAAGGAAGGTCCTGCTGGATGTACAGGCCCACTCACACCAGAATTGGTGCCAGAGGGGCCCAGTTAGCTTGCGGAAAGTGGCGGAAGGGTCTGAGGTCCTACAGAGAGCAGAACAAGCGCCATTGTTCCTTCTCGTACCCCGCCCCCAACATACAGCGTCACAACCAAGAGACTGGGGTGCCCCGCCCTGGTGAACTCCTAAGACCCCGCCCCTCACTACAGGAGCTTGACAAGACCAAAAAAAAAAAAAAA
>CM052538.1:117738091-117765036 GCA_028533065.1 Trachops cirrhosus
AGAACCACAGAAATGGAGAACACATGGAGGGTTAGCAACGGGGGAGTGGGAGGGGGGGGGAAGGTACGAAGAATAAATAGCATGGATGGTAGATAGAAAATAGACAGGGGGAGGGCAAGAATAGTATGGGAAATGTAGAAGCAAAGAACTTACGACACATGGACATGAACTAAAGGGGGGGAATGTGGGTGGGAGAGGGTGTTCAGGGTGGAGGGGAATGAAGGGAGGATAATAGGACAACTGTAATATCATAATCAATAAAATATATTTTAAAAAAAGGAACAGTATGAACACGAATGAATATGGAAAACAGCTGAGGAGATTTGCCTGTCTTGAGGAAAAATTCGGTTAGAGAGTAATGAGAATAGAAAATAGAATAGTTAGACTGTGGTGATACAGAGGGCCTTAAAGGCTGGAGTGATACTTGATACATTGAAAAATAGAAAATCATCTAAAAATTGTGAGGAAGAAGAGTGACATGAAAGTGAGGTTTAAGCAAGATTAGTTTAAAATAAGTGTGTAAGGTATTGTGTAGTGAGGAGAAACTGATGTTAAGGAGCTAGTTATGAGTTTGTAATGGTATTTTAAGTGTGAGGTGATAATTTATGAGGTAAAGTGGGAAAAAGGATTCAAAAGAAAAAGAGGGGGACTTAATACCTGACTAGATATAAAGAGTGGGGTTTGACTTCTAGACTCAGCCTTAGTTACTTCTCTTTCTCCAAATAGTTAATTAAATATAAGTAGAACATTTTTAAAGAATTAATATTACCCTTTAGAGAAGCTCTTCTTTCTCCACTCCCTTCCCACCTACATGTATAATTTGAGGAAAACTTTACTGTCCTTAGGCAACTGATTAACATCTTTCTTTAATCTTTTTCCAGCCAACATACTGTTACCACACATTCTGAAACAACTATTATACATGTTAAAAGATGTCCAGCCTCACTAGTAATTAAAGAAATGCAAATTAAAACAACAAAATTTGTTTTTATGGAATATTCAATGCTATAAGCGTTTAATGAAACATATAGTCTTTCTTTTCTGTTAAAGTAAATTGTTATAATCTTATAGGAAAGAAATTTGACAATGTGAGGGGAGGAGACCCCCAAAAAACAGAATATATTTATTAAAAATGTGTATTTATTTTTACATGTTTAAGCTCCAGTCACCCTAAAAGTACTCTCCAGTTGATGCAATACACCTATTGAGATGTTTTTTCCACTACTCAAAACAGTTTTTGAATTCATTGATTTTGATGCCTTTTGGTGCTTCTGCCATTTTTTGTTTCACCTCTTCCACATTGGCAAAATATTTCCCTTTGAGGACATTTTTCATCCAGGGAAACAAAAAAAAAAAGTCGCTTGGGGTAAGATTGGGTGAATAGGCATGGTGGGGCATGGGGATCATGTTGTTTTTTGATCAAAAACTGCTGAACATTCAACACGGAATGAGCAAGGGTGCTTGTAAATCACCCATAGTGAAAAGGGCAAATATATTGAAAGAGTGTTCAAAAATAATTCACTGAAAACCAACGCAGCCTCTCACAACAGCACCAGCTGGTACAGTGATACAGATAGGTTCCTAGAATACTCATCTAGCAGGGAAAGCCTGTACTACAAGGGGCCCATCCTCCAGAAGATAATTCTGATTTTTTGGGGTTCCCGCTCTGTGTAGCAAAAGTCTTTAAAATGTTTAAGTATAATACTTCTAAGAGTTTATAGTAAAAAAAATAATCAGAAACACAGAGACAATGTATGCCAAATTGCTATTTGCTGTGTTCCCAACTTTTCACAATTATAGAAAAATATGTAGTAGTGGGAGTAAATGGTTAAATATACACATGATGGAATATTTAAACAGCCTTTAAAAAATAATGTTTTAAGGGAATTTACTTTTAATAACAGTAATTACTTATGATATGTTAAGTGAATTCCAGTTTCACACACTTCAGTAATATATGCTTATGTTTTTGATGTTTTATAGTTGTTATTAGGGTAAAAATGTCTTGTTATTTTCAGAAGTTATTTGTCAATTGCCACAGATATATAATAAAACTAATTTTAACCATATTGAGCTAAAAGTTTTTACAGTGCCTCACATGTAGTGCTCAATAAATATTGGCTATTATTGTCAGAGATCTCCTAAGAACAAACTTTCTAGAAAAGTACACATGTTTATGTATACAACCAAGCATGCAACTTTAGACTCTTTATGGGCCATATAAAGCCCATACATGGACCCTCTTAACTGGGACCATGTTGAAGAATCCCTGCTGTAATTGAAGAAATCTCTTTTTACCCTTGAATGCAATTGAATCAGTGTTTGTTGTTCAGGGTAAGAAGTGCTAATTCTCATTTTCACTTGATATCTTGAGTATTAAGGTAAAACAAATGCAGTCTTCATTTAACTGCCTCTTTAAATGACTGAGTAATTTAATACACAATTTTATGGTATCATCTTGACTGGTGATGCTCATATTAATTGGGGGATTGACTCCCAAATAAATATATTTAACTAGGGAGACAGCTAGAAGTCCATTGTGATGGTTCAGAATTTGTACCCATTCTCATCTTCCATTTTTCCAACTCCCTTGAGTTTTGTGTATTACCGTTTAAGACGTTTGGCTCCCACTGCCGCTGCCACCACCACTTCCAAATCTATGAATAACCCAGCTGCAGTAACCATCAGGATCCTAGGTATTACAAAGTGATAGAGGATAATAAACTAAGGTAGCAATGGATTAGAGAACTAGATTGCCAGATTGTGTTCAGTTCCAGGGCCACGTTTACAGGGGCTGTTGAGCCTTGACTTGTATGGGTCAGTGGGTTGGGTGTTGTCTAGCAAATGGAAAAGTTGCAAGTTGCATTATTGTCAGGGCATGTGCCTGGGTTGTGGGCAAGACCCCTGTTGGGGGTGTGCAAGAGGCAACCGATCAAGATTTCTCACATTGATGTTTCTCTCCCTTTTTCCCTCCCTTCCCCTCTCTCAAAAATAAATAAATAAAATCTTCATAAATAAATAAATAGGCTGTTGAACAAGTCCAGAAGACAGCAACCAGATGACAAAGGATGTGGCTGTCACATTATATTAAGAACCATGGTCAGAGCTAGGGAGAAGACAACACTAAGGTAGTGATAGGAGACCTGTTAACCAGCCAACTGCCTTGTTTGCCATTTTAGAGAGGCTGTATGGTGTAGTAATTAACGAGTTTAGAGTTAGACCTGCATTCAGTCCCAACTCTACAATTTTCTTGCCAGTTTTACCTGAGGCAAGCACCTTAACCTCTGACCTCAGATTCTTTTTTAATAAAATAGAAATGATAATAGTATCACCTATAGGATTTTTAGGTGGTTTACAGTGTTTGAAAAGCACTGCTCAAAATCTAGCATGCTGTAAGGGCTCATTTAACAAATGCATAACATTAAAGATGATGTTTCCTCTCAGACTGAAATTGGAAAAATGAGTTAATGGTGTGGAGAGGCAGATTCTGGCTTGGCATGTGGAAGAAATGCTGTCCCTGAATGTGTTCAAGCAAATACTGAGCAACTGTCATATCAGAGCTGCATGGGTGCATGCTGCCATTTAGCAACCGGTCATAGTCTAAGTTCCCTTTCTAGTATCTAAGACTCTTATTTTATAAGGCAGATCTACATGAAAACTGTTTTATTAACATGGTTGTTTATGTTACAGAATTAAGTCCAAAGGAGTTGGGCTTTGAAATATCTTAGTTTAACATAATGAGATTTTTATTGGCTTCTTTAGTTATACTATTTACAAATTGAGAGAACTTGCTAAGGATCACTGGTATGAGTGATATTATTAGAATCAAATGCGAGTCATAGAGGGTTCCAGTGTTTTGTCATTGAAGGGAAGCTAAGCAGATGTTAGTTATTAATTAGCACCTTGAGAAAATTTAATTAGATTTTAAGAATACAATGAAAGGGCCAGGTTTTTTTTTAAATGCATCACAGATGCTATTTAAGTTCCACCTAAAACGATTTGGAATGAACCTAATAATATTTTTGTTTTTCTGAAATTTATATTCAGCCTCCTTCTAAAAATACTTTGAAGTACCAGCTTAGATTACACTAGATAGGTGAGGAAAGAAAAAAGAGCTAAACGACCTTCCCTCCCACATCAGTTCAGAGAGCCAAGTAATACATCTTCATATTAACCACTGTTGCTCTAAGGGAAATTATGCAGAGAAAGAACCTTTATATGTAGGGACACAGTGCTGTAGTGAAAGAGTAGCTTTATTTAGGGGCAGAAAACCTAGATTTATTTTCTTGTGCTGCTGTTGGCCTGCTTTGTAACTTTTCACAATTCTTTTAATTTTAGAAGACTCAGTTACCTCAGCTGTAAATCAGGGAATATAACCTTGCTTTGTTTTCCTTACATGGATGTTGTTATAAAAGTTAAATAACCTAGTTTCTACATGAAAGAACTTTGTAAACTGTAAAATATTATTCAAATTTTAATTGTTACTTGTGACATGAGAATAGCATTCTGAACCAACACAAGAATTATTTTATGTTTAAGAAGGAAATCATGAGCTTACTTAAAAATAACCAAAGATTCAGGAGACAGGTAATGTGGAGACAGATGACATTTCCTTCAGGGTCTTCATGTTTTCCTTCTACAGCTATTTTAAAACAGTAAGAAAGACACAGACTCCTTGGAGTCCCTTTATTCCAGCAAGAATTCAATATAAGAAAGTCTTTTAAGAGAAAAATAAAATATTTTCCAGTCTATATTTGGCATCCCAGACAGTAGCTAACTTTGAGTATTTTGCTTCCAGATAAGTTACATTCTATTTAAAATTATATATGGGCTGCTTAGAAATCTTACATTTTTAAAGACAATTAAAAAAATTAAATGAAGAATTGAAACAACAGAACAATGAACTCCACTTTTATACCCTTATCTAGAGTCACCAATTGTTGATCTTTACTGTCTCATCTTTATTGCTTACACACTCCCACACTCCCTCTTTTGCCAGATCATTTAAAAGTAGGCTGCAACCATCAGAAATATGCTACTTTAATGGTCATTTTATCTGCTGCTCAAACGCAGTAGAGCAGCTTGATTGTTGTAAAGTTTCTGTCGGCTGGCGCCAGCTGTTAGTGTTTATTATCTGAAGTCTTCAGTACATTTTACTGCAGGCAGGAATCTCTGATTAAAGTTATCTTCTTAGTAATCCCTGTGTGATACCTCCTAAACTTCTAAGATATGGTCAGAAAAGGAGTATTTGCCTACTTACTGGTGAGTTCAAGACCCTACAAACTAATGGTAGTGCTATTCTTGAGTAAAAGTAAACTACTACATTTTTTAAATGCCTTTGTTTTTCTATAACATGCTAAAATAATCAAGTTTTATATTTGCAAGCAGTTTGGAAAAAGGAAAAACTCAATAGTTTTAATGGAACATTTGTTACCATTTGAATATTTCATTGGCTAGAAGGTTTATTTATTGTTATGAATTGATGCTGTGTGACAGAAAATATGCCCATTGTAATCACTTAGTCTAGGTATGACTACAACCATAAAAGCTATTTCTTTCCTTTTTTGTTCTAGGAGATTTTGACAAGTTCACTCAGGATAATAATGACACTATGTTGAAAAACATAGCAGAAGATCTTCGGAATTGCTTACCTCTAGAAAGCATGCTTCCCTCAGAACATCTAGCCCTCCAAAAAGTAAATGTGTTATTAACGTACTCTTAGTGCTGCTTGAGGATTCTCCAGTTCTTCCTTAGTCCCATAGCCTCTCCAGACTGATAGTCCTGAATTCTACTTTAAATAATTTTTCATTTGGTGCTTCAAATATGTTCCCAGTTCTTTTGAGTCTCTAACCCTCTGGCTCCCCAGTACTATTCATTAAACAAATATTTTTTTGAGGATGTCTTCATTGCCAAGCACTCAACCACCTTACCCCACCCCTAAAATCAAGGCCCAGCAGTGATGTGGTCCTGCCTACATCACTGTCCTGGTTTTCTCTTCCCTGTTCCGTTTCCCTCACTTTTATCAATGGTGAAGTTTACCTCTTTGTTTCTTTCTCCTACTTTTGCATTGTACAATTTTTGCTTATTCTTCTATTCCTTTATTCCTAGAGTTAGTTCTCATTTTTCTTCTCCACTCAGCCCCCTCATTGAAGTCCCTTCAAATCCCAACTCCTATGGGCTACATATGCTATAAATAATGTTTCTTAAAGCAAAGCTAATGATAATAATCTCTTCTCCCACTGACCTGAAACCAGCAAGAAGCAAAAAACCATATGTTTTTTGGCATATGGATTTTCAGCGTGTAAGTCCTAAGCAGAGGAACTAAATCCCATACATTTTTAACAGTGGTGTGCACATTATGAACACTTAGCAAATCTTAGTAAACATCTACTCATTCAGAGTGGATTCTCAAAGGAGGAAAATAGTTAATGGTGTTAAAACTGAGAGATATCTCTGTAATACAGTTTGGGTGTTATTAATAAATAAATCTTACCAGTATCATTATATACCACAATACATAAAATGAGGAAAATATTCATTGCATGTTAGTGATTGACCCACAGTTCCCTATCCTGACAGTGTTTTTATCTTCCTTTGTTTCCTTCTGATCCTTGTGTATGTCCATACATTTTGCATACTTGTGATATAGATTTTGTAGATGTAGATATGATTTTGTAGTTTTCCAAGCAGATAGGATGACAGTTAAGGTAGAAGAAATCAGACATTTCTTCCTTTGTAGCCACCATATTATACAATATAAAATGTACCACAGTATTAAGAAAGAGCCATTATTTGTGAGCATGAAGTTTTACTAAGATTTTTATTAATTGAAAACTTTGCCTCTAGGCAAAAATTACTAAGTATTTTGATGGGTAAGTCATTAACATGTAGGACTCAGAATATCCTTCTTATTAGCTAATGTCATTTCTTGGGAGAAATCTTTCTGGGTATCAGTTTCTTTATTAGTAAAATATACTGCTTCAGATGGACAAGATGGCCTCAAAATACTTTCAACTAAAATTTTATATATTTGTCATAGCCATGTTTTGCATCATCACAGGTCAAATAAAAAGCTGGCCACTGACAAAATGACCCCCATTTATGTGATTTCATTGAGACTCATTACCTGAATGAGTGGGTGCAACCCATTAGAGAAGCAGCTGACCCCACAAGATGGGGCTCCTAATCTGCCGTGGCAGAGTGACTCTGGCGGGCACAGCCCTGGCAATAGTGATGAGAGCTTAGCCTTCGGCTGGCATCCCACAGCCACTGGGTGGCAAAGCAGTACATTCATGTGGGAGTTACCTTTACCTTTTATTAAAAGTTGTACCGAATTATCCACTTTTTCTTTTCATTTTTACCATTCCTTCAAATAAAGTAATTTGGTCCCCACCATCTCTGCAGGAAAAAAAAAGTCTCAGAAATAAAATGTAAGAAGAGCACAGTTGCCAGCCGTTCTGTGTCTTGTTGCTGGCAGGATTTTAGCATATGAACCACTGATGTTTTGCCTTATTTAGCAATAAAAAGAGACTTCTTTGTACTTTGTTTCTTTTGATGTGTTTCTTCTTTCCACCAGATACAGCAGCAGCCAGAACCCACAGTTCACGTTGATGCATTCCTTTATGATGAAGACTTTATTGATTCATTATGTGAGGAAGGAAAAATGAGCAGAAACTACTGTATGGTGTGTGGCTCACACCAGACAGCACCTTTAGGTGGGCACTCAAATATTCAAACCTGATGATTTGTGTGTACTTCTCCTTAGATGTCATGAGTATGCAAATTATTAACAAAGTCATTCAATGTTTTCTGAAAGCAAAAGGCCAACCCATAGCATAGCCATTACCAATTACTGCAGCTAGGGAGACGAAATAGAAATATTGTCTGAGGAAGCTAGGCCACTTAGTGTCTCCCAGGAGTGTATCTCTGCTTTTCACAGAAACTGCTTAATCAGAGGTGACTTTTTCAGGTAAAGAAACTAATCACAAGTCACTGAGTATAGGAAAACTGCCTTAATGCTGATTTATTTACAAGAGAAGTATATTAGGTAAATATAGTCAAGGGGCTGAAATGTTCTCCCAATGAAAATATTTTGTTGAATGAACATGAACTCAGATAAGAATGATGGATAATCTTAAGAAAGAGTTTATTCAGGCCATGACTTGCCCTGGTAGAGTACCTCTGGTCCATCACAGAAAACCAACACTAGGGACAGAAATTCTCTTGCATCCATGCCCCCTCAGATGCAGCACGCGTGTCCCAAGTGACAGACTAGACCGACTGCATGCTACTACTATATTCTGTTAATGTATTCTTTGTCCAAACTGGATGTGATTGTTTAGGGTGTTACTTTAGACATGCTATTTCAATCTCCTTGCTACCTTAGATTTATTGCTTAGAGTGGGCTTTCCTCCAGACAAGGAAACTTGTGCTCAATAACATTCTCAAAAGTTTACTACTACCAAAGTGGCAACCTGTTGCTAATACAAATATATTGTACCTATATTATAATTGGGGATTAAACTTCCCTGATTTGCTATTTTAAGATTCTTATTTTTAGATAGTATTTATGGTTTCTGTTTGAGGTAGTTGAAATTCACAGAATAGAGAAGAACTTAGACAAAAACAATAGAGACAAAACTAAAAAGTGAATTATAACTATAACACTATCAGATGTGATTTATTAAAATTTATATAAGATTTTGTAGTCTTATCAACAATAAAAATTTGAAGATTAGAATGCATTTTCCCATAAAACTCAGGTTGTAAATAGTGACTGAATACCCATGCCAGCCCAGATAACTGTAGTAAATATGAAAAAGCTATCACTATGTGGGACTTTCCTTCCCTATGTGAGAGGGGGCTTGTCTAGCTACTAATGATGATTCTGTAGCCCAGGACAGAAGTACCAATGTGGCAAAGAGGGTAGTGAAGGTGAAGATCCTGGAGAGATAAGGACTACAGTGGTCAAAGCCCACCTGCCTATTACTTTTGAGGACTAACCATGCCCTTTATTTTCTTCCAAGTGATTAGCCTACCTGCTGCCATTTTCTTTGCCTCAGTCTATTAGTTATGATCAACATTTCTTTCCTTCCAGATCATTGTTATGTAGATCATAACATAGTGAGTCTTTGAGTTACTTCCGTATCAGAAACAAACAGACTCAGGCTTTCCCAGATATTTCATTACAGAAATAATGGATTGAGAAGATGGCATAGGAGGCTGGAAATTGTAGCAATTAAACTAAAGGAAATGACAGTTTACTGGAATATTTAAACCTCCGTCAGTACTGCCCCTCTTCTGCAATCCAGAACACATTTTAGGTTGGTTAGGGCTGCCACATTGTGCAACTCCAGCGATGGTCATTCATTTGGTAGTCTACGGTCTATGCAGCAATATGAGGCACTTCTGTGGTTGGCTCTGGGGTAAGATGAGAAAGCCAGATGGTATGGGAGTTAGGAAGCAGTTCCAACGAACAATAGGTCATAGGAACAAAGGGAAGTGAGAGGCACAGTGATAGGGACAGGCAGCTGAGTAGCTCTTCCCTGGAGGTTTTTTACATGTTGGAGACTTCATATTTATTCTCTAATACAGTTCAGAGTGAATGAGTGAAAAATTATCACATTAACTCTTTCTAAATAATCTCTGAAGGGCTTTCATTGATTAAGAAAATAAAAACATGAACTATCCTTTATAAATACAGGTGAAAGATTAAGAAATACAGAATGGAATTATTAATACCAAAGCAAAATATGATGTTCATTCTGTTCTAATTCTCCAGGATTTATTTCTCATTCCTTCTCTCTCATGGAATTGAAGTTCATTTATCATCACGTACTCCCTGATCTGTCGGGAAAGCTCTTGGTTGACGTTGGCTCCAGGCTTGGCACAGTCCTTTACGGGGTAAAGTCCAGCTTGTGGACATACTCAACATTTGGAAAATACTTTCTTCTCCTCCTAGCAACAGTTTTGCCTGCCACCATCCAAGGTGACAGCTTGGTTTCATTTATTGGAGTAACAATAATAAAGTTAAAACAGTATATTGAATTTACAGTTTCAAAGGCCAGCTCTCTGCTTTCCTTTATTAGTTTGTCTCTGTGACACAGATGAAAGAATATCAACAAAACAGAAGCAAGCCACCCTCATAACACTTCGCTGCTTTGTCAGGCACCACTGCCTTCTGATTCTGTTTTCTTTGTACTGTGCTAAAATTGTATACTAGCTTTGATAAGAGCTCTTATAAAACTGACAAGTTTACTTGACCTAGGAAATTGCACATGATCCATAAGAAAGTCACCTAACACCTCTGAGCCTCACGTCCCTCCCCTAAGAGAGGAAACTAAATGCCATCCAGGGACACATCTTGCTCCAATTTTCTGTGATCCAAAGTTTGTAGACCTTTGTTTCTGAAATATCAGTTCAATGTGGCTTTTTAAAAAATTTAAATCATGAGTATTTTTAATGTTCTTAAATAGTTTAATCAAA
This sequence comes from Trachops cirrhosus, assembly GCA_028533065.1. Classification (NCBI taxonomy): domain Eukaryota; kingdom Metazoa; phylum Chordata; class Mammalia; order Chiroptera; family Phyllostomidae; genus Trachops; species Trachops cirrhosus. The sequence continues at coordinate 117,748,577 of CM052538.1, forward strand.
AAACTGCAATGTGGTTTCTGGTTGTCATTAGCAAACTTGTTACAACATGTGGCCAACAGCAGGAGAGGCTCATGCCAGAAGCAGGCAGAGCAATTCCCAGCACCATTGCCTGCGCTGCACAGGAACAGTTAACTCTTCAGTGGTTCATTTATTGTTCAGTGTTAAAACTTTTATTCTGTGATTAGGAAAGATAGCCGTAATGGAAAAATACACAGTTGTCAGACGGTTTTGTTTGGAGAATATTAGAGATTGTTTACCATACTTTGTCCACTGTTACTCAGTTTGTTTGTTTGATTTGTTGAAAAGGTATATAGTTGAAGTAATGGGCTATGCCAGTATGTGGCAGCATTAGTAAATTTAAACATATTGTTATTTTTCTTCATATTAGGTCACCAAGTCAGTCAACAGAATTTTTTTAATACTTACATATGCTCTGTTAAACATATTCTAAAATCCGTGACGAGCTATAAATACAAATTTGGTTTATACTTATGTATTAGTTGATGTAAAATGATATTCAGAATGTGATTTGGCCTCTCCTTCCAGATATTGTTTTGTTATTAACACCAAATAGATACATAACAATATATCGTCAATTCTTGATTATCCTTGTTAACAAATTGGTCATTATTTTGACAGATTGCCAGACACCAGGCTGACTTCCCTAAGCCAAACAGAACACACCTCCAGCTCTTCCTCTGTGCATGATTTTCCAATTATAGTCCCCACAGGTTTTCTCCTTTTTTGCTTTCCCCTGGTGCAGCTTCCGAAGAAATTACAGAAATAGGGTATTACATAGAGAGTCTGTATGTGATCACTTTTCTCATTTTGTTGAATGCATAGTTTAATCAGAAAAAAGTAAGAAATCAATCTATAAAAATATAATTACTTTTAAATAATGGAAATTAATAAACTACAATCAAGTTCCTGACCAGTAAGTCTTTAAGTTCTTAAAGTTTTAAGTTGTATATAAACTTCAAGATGTTATTTATCTTTTATTTTTACTTTATTGAATTCTGTTTTTGAAAGTTTGACCTTTTACATTTCAAGTAGAAATAAACCCACAATAAAAAGTTAATTAATTTGCATCCTACTGTATTCTCATATTTTAGGGTTACCTTTATAGTTCAGCATTGCAACTGTATGGAGTAGAATTGAACGGAGACTTTTGCCAGTTGGAGGAAATGATCATAGAAAAATACCAGTTTGCTGACAGAATAAAGGTACCATTTTAAATATATATTCTGTTGTTTATAGTATAGCATAATTTAACCAAATTTCTTCTGCATTGTAATTGGAAAATCTTTTATAAATGTAATCTTTCTTGTGTTTTTTTCCATTACTATTTCGTCTCCTTATACCTCTGTCCCACAAAAATCAATACACTGTTACTCATGACCGTGGAAAATCTTTTTTTTTTTAGATTTTGTTTATTTATTTTTTTTAGAGAGAGGAGAAGGGAAGGAGAAAGAGAGGGAGAGAAACATCAATGTGTGGTTGCCTCTCATGTGTCCCCCATTGGGGACTTGGCCTGCAACCCAGGCATGTGCCCTGACTGGGAATTGAACCAGCGATCCTTTGGTTTGCAGCCTGCGCTCAATCCACAGGGCTACATCAGCCAGGCAGAAAATCTTTTTGAATCTATTCTTGGTTGCTGTTGTATAGAAACAGGTTTGAGTTGACTTAATATTTTAAAACATTAATAAAGATGAATTATTCATATTCTACTCACATATTTCTCTTCCCAATTTTATTAGAAAGTAGATATTTTTTTCTTAATTTTCTTCATATCAGCTATAATATTGGTGGCAGCATTTTTTACTTTCTAGATGTTGGTTAGAAGTGTATTTAATTAAATTCTATAGACAGTAAGCAGAAAGATTAAGTAATGCTCACAGTCTTTCTCTCCTGTTTTCTAAGCTCTCGGGAAGAATTGCGGATGCCACAAGACAGCAAACATTTCATGAGGGAATGGTGCCCTGGGTTGGGCTCCAACAGAAGTTTTCTCTTTTTCAACCTTTTTCATCTCATGGCACACATAAACTAATTACTCAAATTCTGCAGCACACCAAAAATCATAATTTTTGCCAACCTGACAAAAAATAGGTATAATTTTGATTGATTTACAAAAAAAAGTAATTACTTACCCTTTTTGCCCCAAGTGACCTTCTTAAAAAATCAGGTGCCTCACAGAAGGCAGTATGGTGATTATGAGAGGGAAAGGGGGTTGGGGGAGGAAGAAGAGGGTAAGAGGGGATAAATGGTGATAGGAGACTTGACCTGGGGTGGTGAACACACAATGCAATATACAGATAATGTATTATAGAATTGTACACCTGCAACCTATATAATTTTATTAACCAATGTCACCCCAATAAATTCAATAAAAAAAAGTGGATGCTTGTATGTAAGGATTTCTGGTACCAAGAACTAACCAATCAGATGCAACCTTATTATGTGATGTGACCAATAAAATGCAGCTCTGATATATGACCTATATATTTATGGTTTAAGACAGGGCATTCATACCAGATGGCTATTGTGTTGGCTGTTGTCATCTTTTTAATTTGACAATCTGAGGGAAAAGAGTTTTGTTTCCCTGACTAAATAGTCAGATATTGCATGTTTTAAAAATTCTTGTGGCACACCAGTTGAAAAATCACTGCTATATGTAAAGGGAAAGATAACAAAAAAAAGGAAAGGAAGTTTTTTGGTCAATGAAGTAATTAACCCTTATTTCAGCAATGACCCCCCACTTTTAATGGCAATATAGAGAAACACTGAGTAACAATATCTGGTGTTAAGGATAATCTAATGTTGAAAGTCATATCTCAGTGAGATTAAGGATCTAACCTTGCCCTTTTATATAGAAGGAAATTTCTTTACTTTTTTCCTCTTCCATCCTTCTTTCTCTTTCTTTATCTCTCTCTCTCATCTTAGAAATGGAGAAGCAAATGATTAAAGCTAATTCATTGTCCAGTAATAAATTCATAAATTTTTCTTACAATCCTGCATGTATTGAAACAAAGCATGACTTTTGCATAGTAAGAATCACATATTAGGAATATCAATTTAATTGGAAATGAGATTTAAAAATTAGGACTTACTAAGAATTATAGTTTAAAAATGGACAACCAAGTACTTTTTTGCTATTTTTTAAAGGAAGATGTTAAAGGTGTATAAAATAAATATTTATTAACATTTTAGAATATATTTACTCCTTGCTTTTCAAAGGAATTATGTGGATGTACACCCATGCACATACTTTCCCGTCTACTGTGGCCATGAGCAGCCCAGTGGCAGAAAGCTGTTTTTATACCATTTATTGGCAACCTTAACAGTTAGCTTCCTTCCATGAAACTAAAGATAAATGATGGATTTCAGGGGCCCTATGATAACAAAAAGGAATTCTAGGATAATTTTTTTTATAATATCTGTTGAAATCAACTAGCCTTCAAGGCTCAGTCTTTACTTTTCTGTTTTGTTTTTGTACTTGTTTGGGGTTTTTGGTTTTTTTTTTAACAGGGCTTTCCTCAGAAGTCTAGGAATCCTTTGTTGTCTGCTCATACTTAAGAGTGAGAAACAAAAATGCTGATTCAAGTTCTTTTTTTAAAAATTGAATTTATTGGGGTAACAGTGGCTGAAGTTCTGATTGAAGCACTGAAGTGGGGTCTGAGCACTGTGGGCTTCACTGCTGAGTGATCTTGTTTGGGTAATTAATTAGTTGGAAAATATCTGATAAAGAATCTTAAGATCTTTCCTCTTGGGCCAATCTGCCCAGAGGAAACCTTTCCAATCTCCTTATTCCAGGCCAGCCATATCCTGGGAGCTGAGAGGTGTGGGGTTTTCAGCATCCTGTCTGCATATTTCCTTAATTCCCTTGTTTTCAGTATATTATCATTTCCTTTAACTAGGCCTGGTGTTCCCTGGCCCAGAGACCTTTTTTACCCTTTCCAGAGAATAAACCTCTATTCTTTTGCTGAGGTAGCAGAAAGGTATATAAGGATCTGCCTGTTTCTTAAGTGAACTTTCAACCAAATTACCTTTAGCATTTCTTCTTACTCCTTTACTCAGAGATAACTGGTACCACCAATTATGAGGCTTTTAGAGATTCTGTAGTATAAACCACATTTGGTTCTTAACTTTCTATATTTCTGGCTTAGAAATAAATTTTTTCAGGTCTCCTAAATTCCTTATTACATCCTCTTTTTCCTGACTTACAAATTTTATGTGTGTTATTTCTATTCCCATTCTCCTCATCCTTGTGAGAGTACCCCTTATATTTTTAAAACCTGTTATTGTAATGAGGGTTCAGGAAAGTACAAGAGCCACGTACATGTGTCATATCCATGGAAGACCCATTAATTTAAATTCTTTCTTCCCTTTCCTCCAGGCTAAAAGTAAACTTCTCTGCATTCATAGCCTGCTCACTTCCTTTGATGGCACTTACAGTTATCAGCATAGCTGTTTCATTCCATTACTAGATTATAATGTATTTGAGAGCAGATATTGTATCTCATTCATTATGATATATCTCCCTACATATTATCTAGTACAGAGGAGATACCCATTAAAAATTGGTTAAATTGATTTTGGTTGCCTTGTGACCTCTTGCATTATTGGCATTCCAGTTGGTCGAGAACCATTCCTTGGGTTTTTCCTGGGACCTCTAGAGTAAGCACCTGTGTCGGTTGCCATAAGGGATTGATCCACCTGATTCTCATTTGTCCTACCTGTGGGGTGAGGGTTGGGGGGAGTGAACAGAAATGGGAAAGGAAAAGAAGAAATTGTGTAAAAGCTATGTTATATCAGTAGGTTAATTTACATACTTATTTTATATCTAAGCTACATATCTAGAAGGTTAAAGTGATTAACTGACTATTTTTTCTGCATTCAAAAACATGTCAAAGCTATGCTTCAGAGGTTCTGGGCCACCTTAATTTAAATTATGTTAGCATTTTTATTATTTTAAAAAAGAGGAAATGAATTTTAAAATCAGTCCCTACAACCTCCTGAATATCATACATTTGTAAGGCCAAGTGTTTATTTGGAAAGAAATCATGTGATGCGAAGTAGTTAAACTTTTTCTAAAATAAAAGCGTTTTGCTTTGCTCTGAACAAATAAATGTTTCTTCTTGTTATCTTGCCTGTAATCTGTCAGACTTGTTGATTGTGGTCTAACTAAGTTTTTGAGATATATAGTTTTTAAATAAATTGTTTGTTTTTTGGACAGATAATATATTCCAGTGAATTTTAGATGAAGAGTCGGGCAAGGCCAATTAACACATTGTATTAAAATTTTATAAATTACTTTTATAGTTTTTATGGTCCCATTTGATCTTTGAATCAGGACAGGTATTATGAATTCTATCTTATTTATGAGGACCCTGAATACCTAAGTGTACAAACCTCGTTAATGATGGAGCAAGAACTTGATGACTCTTACAAATGATGGAGTCTTCCTTTATCTGAGAGGGCGTGTTCCAAGACCCCCAGTGGATGCCTGAAACTGTGGATAGTACCGAACCCTATATATACTGTTTTTTCCTATACATATATACCTATGATAAAATTTAACTTATAAATGAGGCTTAACAATAACTAGTAATAAAACTACAGAACAATTATACTGTAGTAAAAGTTATATGAATGTGGTCTCTCCAGTAATTTTTATATTTTTCAGTCCAAACCATTCCTTACTTGTAGCAAATGGCTTGGTGTCACGTTTCAGGGGACAACATACTGAAGTCTTTAGGCTCAGTGCTTTCTGGCGCAACACATTGATGTCAATGGGAACAAGTTTTCTGCTAATATCTACCACCCACAAATGTAATGACTTTTCCACAGTAACTAAGCATTCAACATGTACTGTGGTGATAACTTGCAGTTTGAAATGGGACACAAAACTAGCATGAATTTCTTTTTCCTTCTGCACAGGTAGAAGATTTGTTCTTACCATAGATCTTAGCAACCTCAGCATTTGATTTTTTTTCTTTCCTTAGTACATCTAGAACTTTCACCTCTTCACTTAAAGGAGGTACTTTAGGGCTTCTCTTTGGCACATCTGAATTGCCAGCATCACTACTATTGCACTTTGGGGCCGTTATTAAGTAAAATAAGGGTGACCTGAGCACAAGCACTGTGATCCTGCAACAGCCGCTCTGACGGCCAGGATAGCTACGAAGTGACTCACAGGCCAGGAGCATACACAGTGTGGATGGGCTGGGCAAAGGGTGATCCCCTCTGGGCAGGATGGAGTGGGACAGTGTGACATTTTGACGTGCTCCCGACAACTATTTGCAGTTTAAAACTCCATATGAATTATTTATTTCTTGGATTTTCTATTTAATATTTTCAGATCATGGTTGACCACAGGTAACTGAAACACAGAAAGCATAACCATGGATAAGGGGGAACTGCTGTAGTGGGAAAAGCTCTAAACTAGGAGTCAAAAGAATATACTTATGACTATATAAAATATTCCATCTGAAAGAAATAAACTATTTTCACAAGTTTATTGGTTTTATTAGACGTTATCTCCCATAGGCGGTCACATTAAATATACTGTCCTTTCCCATTTTAAGAAGGGTTAACTTTACATATGAGCTTACAACATTATTGAACCATAGATATTTCCCCTGTGATTGTATAATAGAGTATCTTTGTTGTCTTAAATGAACTCATTGTTCTTTAGGTGCTTCATGCAGACATCTGTACCCAGGATTCCCTTCTACAAAATGCTGATGTTGTTATAATGAATAATGTCTTCGAATATTTTCTTGATGAGGCAGAACAGGCCAGGTATGCTGTTTATTCAAGCAAGAAGTCTGTTGTTATCCAGCAAAGTATGAAAAGGGATTGGTAAAGTAGAAATGTTTTCATATTAAACTTTTAAAAAGAGTGACCTTAGCTGTGAAGAGGTTATATTTAAAAGCAAACGTGTTCTGTATAAAACAAAAATAAAAATAAACTGTAACCCTCACCGATGTTGCTCAGTTGGTTGGACTGTTGACCCATAGCAGAAGGGTTGCGGGTTCGATTCCCAGTCAGGGCACATTCCCAGGTTGCAGGTTTATTCTCATACCCCAGTATGGACGCATACGATCCCTGGTCTGGGTGTATCAGGGAGGCAACCAGTCAGTGCTTCTCTCTCCATCAATATTTCTCTCTCTTCCTTCCTCTCTCTGAAAACAATGAAAGAGTGTCCTCTGGTGAGGATTAAAAATAAAATTAAATTTAAAAAAATAAACTGTCTAACTTTATAAAATACTGTATCTAATTTTAGACAGACATAAAATTATATCATGACCCATGCATCTGCCTCGCAGTCAGGGATGAAATAAGGTATCAGTTCTTAGTGGGCCTTTATACTGATACTTTTCTGCCTCGGTTTTCTTTTCTTTTTTTTTTTTTTTTTAAAAATATGTATCTGCTATCCTATCACAAAATGAACGGAATTAACTAATGTCTATAAGTGAATATAAAACAAGATATAAGAATATTAACCAAAATTGTGATTAATTATCAAACTTGAAAAATGTTCATGAGGGGTAATAGTAGGTTCCTTGAGTTTATTCCACTATTCAAGTAGTGGAAAAATTACCAAACCTGTGATCACTTTTCTGACTTCTCTACCACAATTTAATGCTTTGTGACCCATAAGCACCTATAGGTTCCTTTGATTAGAAAATTCCTATAATCTCTAGCCTGAGATGCTGATTTTCTGTCTAGTTAGGCTTGCTGAGTTCTTATTTATCATAAAGGCATATGTATAGTCAAGATGCAGGAAAGCTCCTTTCCACAGGTATGAAAGGGAATACACAAGTGGTTGGATTAGTGCATCAGTAAGAGATCTACCTCAGAGAAAGAAAAATGCATATGGTACAGATCATAAACAATTAACACTGAGTAGAATCCTGAATGGCTGACCCTCTTGATTCTACCCCTTCACCTTTTATATTCTTCCCCCAACCACCACTTTCTCACTCACACATGCACACTCACACCCATGACTAGTAGGTTAAGGTCACTACAAAACTAACTATGTAAATAGTTCAAAAAGAAACTATCTCAACAGAAAGCTTATCATATAATTGAAGCTCAGCCACAATGAATAACAATTTTTGGTCACAGGCTAAAGACCAGAAACACAACATGAGCAAAGTTTTTTTCATCAGAGTGCTCTCTTTTAAGTTTAATTTCCAGTGGACAAAGTATGATTAGCTTTTTACCTTTTTAAATTAATGACCAGTAGCCAAAACATTTCATAATTATTGGAGATGAAATATTACCAAGTTTATGTTGTATAAGAAGTTTTAAAACACTGTAAACTCTTTGGAGATTTATTATAGAAAGATTTTGAATGCTGAAGAATTATGAAAGCTACTGCTAGACTCGATATGGAAATACTACATGTTAGGATTGTTTTAAAAACTTTCTTGGTGCATTCGTTCACAAACCCTACAGGATTCATTGAGTAGGTATTGGCCACCTGTGTTAGTTCAGTCATTTTTCCTAAATTAGTCTAGTACAGTGAATTCTAAATATAGATAGGTTATTGCCTCTCCTGGTTAATTATCTTATCTCCATCTTGAATGCCAGTTGACAGGAGAAAGATTAGAATATTCTGTAAAGCATTCTGATACTGGAATTATTTTGACAAAACTGATCATTTACCCATATTAATTTTATACTTTAATAAGTAAAAGACAATAGATGGCACAGTATATAGCCTCCACAGATCTGCCATCTTAATCAGGATCTGAGAGCAGGTGGAATGGTACTGCTATGGGAGTTAGTACATAAGAGAAAACAGAAATATATCATAGCCTTGGCTAGTGTGGCTCAGCAGATTGAGTGCTGGCCTGCAAACCAGAGGGTAGCCAGTTGGATTCACATTCAGGGCACGTGCCTGGGTTATGGGCCTGGTCCCCAGCTGGGGGCATGAGAGGCAACTTGTTGATGTATCTCATGTATTCATGTTTCTCTCTTTGTCCCTTCTTCCCCTTTCTCTAAAAAATAAATAAAATATTTTTTAAAAGAAATACATCATAATTATAGATAATGCATCCCCAGGAAAGGCTCAGCTTTCAGAGTAAGTTACATCTCATTACAGGGTAACATCCATATTATAGAGTCATTATGAATTTAAAAGGTGCCCATATGTACCATGACAGCTTACCAGAAACAGCAAGTGCTATTTTGAGAGCCATGTCAAGTATACTCAGCTTCTTCATCCTTATTAAATAAACTTGTAAAATACATAATTTTAAGGAACCACATCAAAAGAAAAAAAGAGAACAGCTCTTACCCAAACACAGTGATATTTATTAACAAACACTGCTACATGATTTTAGATCTAGCCTGAGGGGAAAAAAAATTTGTATCATTTTGCCCAATGAACTTTAGAATGTGTTAAACTTAACCATTGCTATAACTAAAGTAATTGCAAATGACACAGCTGCCTGTCTGCCGCACTGCAAGGGATACACATCCCTGCTTTGCTTGATCATTGCTCCCCAATAGCAGGGTGTGCTGTCAAGACTGGAATCCAGTTCATGTCTGCACTGAAGGTCCGTCAGAACCCGTCAGCACTGCCCTCTGACACGTCCGCATGCACACAGCATTCAATCGTGCTTTAAACCTGGCTGATCCCACTAAACTTCTCAGGGGTCATATTGTCCAGAAGGCTTTCCACTGAATATTTACGACAGTCAAATAAAGTATGATTTCACTTTTAATGTTATTTTAAAAGATCTAGTCTATGTATTATATACCCTTATTGTTAGTTTTTGCTTGGTGTGTGGTATCTATGGCCTTTCTCCATGACTCTCCTCTACCTCTACCCCGCAGCCCAGTTCGATTCTGCAGAACATTTTTGACACGCTCTAAAGAATGTCAGGGCCTCTAACTGCTGATGCAGCTTTGACTTGTGAATTGGTTTTGAAACTGAGTTTTGGTTTACGGTGCCTTGTAGTAAACCAAATCACAATCCTGTTAAATCTTGTCAATACTGTAACTTCATAATTTTGTCAACACTCCTTCAGGAACTGAAGAATTTACCAATTTCTAGTATGTTGTTGTGGTCCTGTTTTCTTCAGGCAAACGTGTTTTGCCCATCTGGATTTTGAGATACCACCTGTACAGCATTTTCTTTTGACATACTCATTTTTTAAAAAATTTTATTTATTGATTTTAGAGAGAGAAAAGAAGGGAGAAAAGAGGAACATTGATTTTTTTTGTTTCACTTATTTATGCAGTCATTGGTTGATTCTTGGGTATGCCCTGACCAAGGCTTGAACCAACAGCCTTGGTGTACTGGAACAACACTCAAACCAACTGAGCTACCCAGCCAGGGCTGTCATTTGCATTTTTTAAAAAAGTTTCTGGTGTCTGGTAATACCTAACGTGTAGTTTTCAATGTGTTGTAGAGCCTGGGAATTCATCAGCCATAATGTAAGGAAACAAGGATCATTATTAGTGACAGTACCAAGTCTTGAAGAGTCTCTCTCAGGTCTTCAGGTATGTAAACCTTCCCAGCATTTTTATTGTCAAAACTTTTCTTCTGTGTTTTTCTGATAGCTGTTTCAATATTCTAGAAATGTCTGAATATAATGACAGACGATAGGAAGAATAGCAAGAACTTCTGGCTTAAGAACTGGTTTGCAGTTTAACTGGCCTCAAGAGCTCTCACATTGTAATTCTTCTCTTGATTCATACTCCTTTGCTTCTCTACTCCATTGTTCCAGCTGTGGAGTTACAGTTTTAGGATAACAAATGCTATTAAATGTTTGTAAGAGGCTTTGAACACCCACGTCATAACTTTTTCCCTTAGAACAAAAGGAACAGAGTTATGCAATGTTCTATAATCAAATAAGTAACCTGGGGGCTTCTGGGTCAGTTTGGAATCTCACACAAACCACTTTTCCTCAGACTCTTCATATAAAATGAAGCTGATATTTAGTAATAAGATTCTACTCCATAAGTTGGTCTTTATATAAAAGTTAATTAGTATTGGTAAAGCTCTTTGAGATCCAGATGAAAGGTACTGTTGTTTTTCTTAATACACACTATTATTATTTTCTTTACTAGTGCTTTCCTTATATATAAGCTCTACCAAATTTAAGCATATATCTTTTTCCTTTAAAAAAACTAAAAAATCATTAATAATACCTTTTAAAAAATTTTTTCCAGTCATCTGAATTACAAAAGTAATTCATGTTTTCCATAACATGGGAAATAATCCATAGATACAGTATATAAACAGAAGACGTTAGTCTCCCCAGTTCCCCACCACTTAATTTTTCCCCATGAGATCCCCACTCCATAAGGGTGTGATCCTGCCGTACTTTTCCATACTCATGAAAACGTATCCTTTAAAATATGTGGTCTCCAATTTAGAATTTCTATATATAATATCTTGAAATAAATCAGTTATTTTAACAAAATAACAACTTTCACACTAAATACATAAATCTGTCTAGATAATCATAGGAAAATAATATTTATGAAAGAGTCTTTATACATAAATTCTTGAATAACTTTATTGCTCTCCTATTTGATGAATCTTCTTTAGACAGGTAGATAACATATCCATTGGTGGCCCCAGAATTTCTGTCACGGAGACGCAGGTGTGCACTGTGAAGGGAAGAGCCCCACAAAGGTTACGGAGGGAGATTAGCCCTGCGCACTTCCCCTTAGCCCTGTCTCTGTATATACGAGCAGTTTTTCTGTCTTCTCTCTGCATTACCGTTGTTGCTTTAGTCTTTTTTTGTTTAAGCCTAATGATAATTATTAGGCTATTTACATTAAAATAATTATTCTATTCCATATTTTCTTTATTCTTTAAAATTCCCAAATCAGAGTAAATTAATTTAGTTCGAGAATCCACAGACTGTTTCGTACAACAAAGAATTGTTCTTGTGGCAGGCACCATGTAGAACTTAGTCCTGCTCATTGTACTAAAAGTCTGTTGTGTTCAGTTACATAGTCAGGATTTCTTCAAGAAAATAGGATCACTCTGCATTTTCATCTTTGTTTTTCATCTTTTTTTCCAGGTCAATATACAGTTACCTTTCTGGGTTGAAGAGGTGCCACTGAACTATGATGTGTACCCAGAAAAGGACATTGACAGAGAAGCTCTTGAACAAATACACTTATATAAGATTCTCTAGTACTAAAAGAGTCCTACCTAAGTGTAATGTTTTTTGAGTATATTAAAAAATAATGAAAAAGACATATAACCCCAATACTCTTAACACATATTTTTTTCTAGCCTTTGTACATATGTTTACATATTTATAAATGGTGCATATGTATATATTCAACTTTGATTTGTGTATAATTTAATTAAAATATTTATCTGAAAATATGTGATTTTGCTCTGGTTTCTTTTATTCTGTTACAAATATAAATATGTCTTTCTTTAGTCACTAACTCTGTCTACCAAGTCCATATATGACAAAAAAAGGAGAAAAAAAGACTAGACATAGCTTCAAAATATCAAGAAAGAAGAGTGAAGGGAAGGTAAGTTCCATTGTATCCCAATTCTTAGATCTGTTCGTTAAGGTTCCTTGGACACAGCTTTAGCTGAGGAGTCTAGCACAGGGACTAAAATAAAAAATAATTACAATTCCTAGGGAAAAACAAAGCTAGAAAGATAGCCTCCAAAATATAAATAGAGATTATATCTAGGTGGAACAATGACTGGTAATTTTTTTTTCTTTTCTGTGCTTTTCTGTATTTTTTTATTTATATTTTTCTGTAATAACTATATTTCTCAGAAAGAGCAAAGCTTTTTTTAAAGAATGCAAGGGAACATCAAAACTCAAACACTTAACTTGTTCCAGTAATTTCATATTTAGTATTCTATTTAAATTGCTTTTTAAAACTAAACTAACCCACATTTAGGAATTGTAGGGCCTTTTGCAGATCTGTTGAAAGAGTTTATCATATATTTTTTGTAATTACCTGCTTATGAAAAAGAATTTGCAGTAGCAATCAATTCTAACTTTCAAAAGGCAGTTATTGGTTAATAGCTAAACAAAATGCTAAAAATGAAAAGACAGATACTTGGAACTTTACTTTTCCTGTTGATCCTAGTAAGTTTAATATTTAGGATCTGGTAAAATACTGAATATCACAATACATCCTGGAATTCCAATGATTTCTTATTCATACAAACATTATTAATCCCTGCAAACCCATCAAACATTCTTACCATGCTAGTCATCCAAAAAGAAGCTGAAGCACATTTAGGAAGTCACTAACTACTTCTGGCATTTCTCAGTAACAATTGGTGGATGTTACCAGAAAGTTATGCAGATTTTCTGAGATTTTGGAAAAAGATTTTTAGAAAGGGAGAAAAATTACAAGTATTTCTAAATAGCTTATAGCTGTTAGTCATGTGATTTTATACATAATTGTGTTTATTGGTTTATTGTGATAAATATTTAGGCACCTAAGTTTCACATACAACAAACAGTACTTACTGTAGCAAATAGAGCATTACATAAGATACACATAGTAATCATTCATGAAAACATGAGTTCATTAGCAATATAGCACATAATTATAAACATATAGGAGTTAGGAATTTCACTTTACACTGTACTTGTTTTTTTAATCTTCACCTAAGGATATGTTTATTGATTTTGGAGGGAGAGGAAGGGAGAGGGGGAGAGAGTGATACCGATGTGATACAGAAGCACCAATTGGTTGCCCCCTTATGTGCCCCAACCAGGGATCGAACTGGCAACCTTCTGGTGTACAGGATGATGGTCCAAATAACTGAGCCAGCAGGCCAGTGCTTTACCTATTCTTAAGAAACTGTATTTCCTAAACTCTGAATCTCAGTTGCCCTAGTGTTTATTTGAGTGTTCTTCAGAAGCCTGAACCTCTAAAGCAAAATATGCTGCTGTGGCTCTTGGTAAATGCCAGAACTCCATTCTAGAATGCCCCGGACAGGACAGGAGGAGAAATAACACTAGCAACACTCAGGATTATGAGGGGAGAAATCTGTAAACCTAGTTTCAAGTCATCCAGCTCCTCCTCTGTAAAACAGAAATAAGTATTCAGCTGTCATTAGTGGAATATAGTAAAAAATACAGATGAGAGGTGGTTGCCATAGATATATGATTAAAATTACAGAAATGGGCAATTGTTTAAACACTGTCACTACTATAGTTTTAGACCTTAAAAAAATGAACTATGGATCTTTAGTTGATGGAGTGAAGAAAGGTAGAAACAGTCTAAAATATTGGAAAGTATTCTGCATAGTAGGTATATACTAGCATATTTTTTAAATAAATGCCTGAAGCAAATATTAGAACTATAGCATATTGAGGAGATATTCCTATACCAGTATTAATAATACACATGTGGAATTACTTAACTTTAATGTCCATATATTTGTCTAGAGACAATAACTGTCATTAAAAAGGCTAGGTTCTTATCTTAGGAGAATTTTTGGTGTTAGAAGTTGCTCACTTCTCACAGCTTATGGCTCCCTCAATCCCCCTCTACCCTCCAATTTGCCTGCAGGCAAATTGTGTCTCAGAAGGCTCGGTACGGGAGGAGGGTAGTAGAGTTAAGATATTTTCATATTTCAGCAGCTGAATGAAAAATATACAAAACGAAAAAAGCATTTTTTCATATAGCGTTACTTGTGCTCAAACTAAAAACATTACGGTTACAGTAAATATCCAAATTATTTAGCTCTTTACCTCATAAAATATATGACAAATTTGATAGAAAACAGAGAATAAAGTTGCTTAAGAACATTGGGACTTTTTCCTGCCAATGTTCCTTTAAAATTATTCAACTTCACAGAACTTCTCCAAGTTTTGTCACCTTGTTCTCTTATCCAGCCTCCTACTGATGCAGACACCCTTGAGGTCTCATTTGGGGACACCGCAAATTAAACCTTCCAGAATATCATAAAAACTTCATAATCAGTACACATTGTAAGATATTTTCTATTGATTGTGAATTTACAGTTGTGCAACTACTGATTTCACCAGCTAATCACACAAATGTGTATTAAGCTCACACCATATGTCCAGTACTTTGTCACTCTCTACAGATACAAAAAATGGAACACTTGGTTCCACCTGAAAGGCACATTAGTTTATTTTTATTCATTTATTTTTGTTACAAAAGAGAAATGTCATTTTATTCAGTACATAGTAGCAGGTTTCTGGAGCTGAACTTGAAGGCAAGCCCTTATCTAGCCCCCCACCTGGAACTGGGGAATGGTAAGGAGATTTAAAATCTGTGGCACCAGCAGGGACACGTTAGTGTAGGTATTGGATGAGGAAAGATGTTCTTGGTATTAGAAACAGCCTGTGCAGAGGCATTCAGCATAATGAGTACTTTCTTTTTATATATCTTAAATCTATATCTTCATTTGCAGTTTATATTCAATACTATTTTGTATTAATTTGTATAGCATAGCAGTTAGATAATCCTATACTTTAAAGAGTGTTCCCCTTGGTATTTCTAGTACCCATCTGGCACCATACAGAGTTATTACAATATCATTGGCTGTATTTCCTATACTACACCATAATGACTATTTTCATATGACTAGAGTCCAGGGTAGGTTTACAAGAGGTTGGCGCAGTACATGCTTGCCAGGTCAGGAAGGGCATAGTATGCTAAGCAAATAAGACCACATTTTATTCTGAGAGTCATGGTGAGCCATTAAAAGATTTTAAGTGGCATATTGATATAGCCACAATAAAATTATGGAAACATGAATCTGGAGACTTTGTCTAGGATGATCGAAGAGGGGAAACAAGAGGCAAGGGGATGTGAGGAAGTCACTGTGGTGGTTCAGTGAACCCAGCAGGAATGAACCACGGCAGCCGTTCTGGGGATGGAGGAAAAGAAATACAAGAGGTATTTATGAGGACTGGGCACTTTTATGGGGATTATATAAATCCAGAAGCGAAGAGAGTTTAAAAATTACATTTATGAAGATATATAATAAAATCAATGTGGCATGGCAGCAAATTTATTAGGTCAAAAGATAAAAGCAAGAAATCTACTGAATGGAATCTTACACTGTCAGCATAAAAAAAAACAGTTAAATACTAAGTATAGGGCCAAAAAAGAATGCTGGGAGACAAATGCTAAGACAATAGATTGAAAAGGAACCTACCAAGTATGAAATACACACAGCAGATAAGGATATTAGCACTGAAGTGAAGGGTTTGAGTGTGGCATAAAATTCCAAACATTTGTCATGTAAATAAATAAGAATCTAGCTGGGAAAAAGAACACTTACAGATTTCCCTTAGTACATGCTAGCACTGTAAAAGATTTCTGCTTTTAAGAAATTCACTCTGGGACTTCCGGCCAAGATGGAGGCATAGGTAGACGCACTGTGCCTCCTCGCACAACCAAGATAGGGACAACAACGATATAGAAACAAAATAACAGCCAGAACTGACAAAAAA
>CM052538.1:117765536-117780735 GCA_028533065.1 Trachops cirrhosus
TGAAATTTGAATAGTATTATAGGTTAATGTTGAGAAATGGACCTTTTTGCCTTGCTGGTAGGAATATCAAATGGTGCAGATGCCTTGGAGTGTAGTTTGGCAGTTCCTCAAAATGTTAAACACAGAGTTACCATATGACCTAGCAATTCCACTCCTAGGTATATACCCAAGAGAAAGGCAAACATATATCCAACATATAAACTTATAACAAATGTTTATACCACATTATTTGTAACCACCAAAAACTGGGGTAGGGGAAACAAATATTCATCAACTGATGAATGGATAAATAAAATAGAAAAATGTAATTAAATTCAAAATAAAAAGAAAGTACTGATCCATTCTATGATGAATCTTGAAGACATTATTTCAACTAAAAGAAGCCAGTCACAAAAGATCACATATTGTATAATTCTATGTGTATGATAAGTCCAGAACAAGCAAATCCATAGAGACAGAAAATATATTAGTTGTTGCTTAGGGCTTGGAAGGGGACAAAGGGAGGATGGAAAGTGACTACTAATAAATGCATTCTTTTCAGGGTAATAAAAACAGTGTAAAATTTAAATAAGAAAGAAAAAGTCTAAAATTGGATTGAGATAGTTGCACAACCCTGTGAACATACTGGGCCAAAAAGTCTGTGGTTTTTGTTTTTGTTTTTGTTTTTTTCATTAAGATGGCTCTAGTAGCACTTAGTTATCCTTACTTCATTAAAAACAATTTTGTTAGCCCTGGCTGGAGTGGCTCAGTGGATTGAGTGCCATCCTGTGAACCAAAGGGTTGCTGGTTCAATTCCCAGTCAGGACACATGCCGGGCTTGTGGGCCAGGTCCCCAGTAGGGGGTGTGTGAGAGGAAACCACACACTGATGTTTCTCTCCCTCCCTTTCTCCCTCCCTTCCCCTCTCTCTAAAAATAAATAAATAAAGTATATATATAAAAAAATAAACAATTTTGTTAAATTGTCTTGTGATAGCTGTCATATCAGTGTACATTAAAAAAAACTTACCAAATTGGTGAATTTTTGTGTATCCATTTTAATATTGAAGATGGAAGAAAATAAGCAACATTTTCAGCATATTATGCTTTATTAATTCAAAAAAGGTAAAAATGCAGCTGAAATGCAAAGAAAGATTTGTGCAGTATATGGAGCAGGTGCTGTGACTGATCAAACGTGTCAAAAGTGGTTTGTGAAGTTTCATGTTAGAGATCTCTCACTGAATGATGCTCCGCAGTTGGATAGACCAGTTGAAGTTGATAGTGATTAAATGAAGACATTAATTGAGAACAATCAATGTTATACCATGCAGGAGAGAGCTGACATATTCAAAATATCCAAACCAACAAAGTTATTGGTGAAAATGAAAAGTGTGTCTTTTACAGAAAAAAAAACTAAACAGACTTTTTGGCCAAACCAATACTTTAGAACAATGGAACTGTTCATTTTATGTGGTTGAAATTGTATATTGTATGGTATGTGAATTACATCTCCATAAAACTTTTAAAAAGAAAATGGGGTAAAAAAAAGTATATTAGGCTGTAAACAATGTCTGAGTTTTATCTTTATAACAGCAGGGTAACTATTTACCACAAATATGCTTATGTTATGAAATCATAAAATGAGAAGACTACCTGTACTTAGTTTAACAAGTACATGCTTCTAAGAAATAACGCATACCTTTATGGTCAATATTTGACAAAGGAGGCAAAAACATACAATGAGGCAAAGATACTCTATTTAATAAGACTTTGGGGAAAATTGGGTAGGTGCATGCAAAAAAACTAGACCATCTTCTTACATACGTAGTATACAAAAATAAACTCAAAATGGATTAAAGACTTAAATATTAGACTCAAAACTACCGAGGCAATAACCTGAAGATGCTGCTCTATGCCCTACATGTTAGCAGGTCTTTCCACTCTTTCTTGATGGAACACAAATTATTCCTGACCCTGTGTGACTCCAAGTTTTATTCTGCTTATTCTTTTTCCAGTATTGATAGTTTTCTCACATGCATATACTAATCAGAAGTCAGCTGAAGGCTCAACAGGAACCCTCCAAGCCCTATTTTTGTACAGCTCCTCTGGTTTTCACCATCAAATTCTGATGCCTATGTTTCCTCTACTCAGAGGAGTGGTTGAGGTCTGTGGGTTTCTCCTCCCTATGCTGCAGCATGGACAACTTCCTTCAGTCAGGGGCCATTATAAAACTAACCGTGTTTGTTTCCTTCTCGAGAAATCACTGTCCTGCACTACCTGCTATCTGATACCTTAAAACAATTACTTTATACATTTTGCCCAGTTTTTAAATTTGTTTATGTGAGAGATTAAGTCTGGGCCTTTTTAAACCGTTCTTGCTGGTAGCAGAAGTCACATCATAATTTTATTTCCTAACATTTTCTTAGTTGAATAAATAATCAGAATTTAAATTTTGTAAATCATTTCACAAGATAGAGGAAACTAAAAAAGGGGGAAATGGAGGGAAAAGCCTAAAATGAACAGCTGAGAAATGAGAAAAATAATCATGCTACTCTGCCATAATGTAGTACTAACTAATAATTAAGCAACTTAAGTAATGCCTCAACGGCTTTTGGAACACAGGTCAAAATTATTTTAATCAGCCCTGGCTGGTGTGGCTCAGTGGACTGAGCACCACCCTTCAAACCAAATGGTCACCGGTTCAATTCCCAGTTAGGGCAGGGGCATGTAAGAGGCAACCACACATTGATGTTTCTCTCCCTCTCTTTCTCCCTTCCCCTCTCTCTAAAAAGAAGTAAATAGAGTATTTTATAAAATTATTTTAAAATTATCTTGATTTTACAGCTTTAAGTATTAAACAGATTCTAGGACTAGCAGCTTTTTTAAAATCCACCTTTTTACTGCAATTTTGTTTATAAATAAAATTTGAGAAATGTACTTAACATAATGGAATACATTAGCATAAAACTTAATTTTCAAGTAGCTAGTTGTTACTCTACTGAAGCCAATAACAAGTAGGATAATTATTTACATTAAGTTACAGAATAACAGAGCAGAGAAAGCAACTCAGAAGAACTATTTAAAAGAAAACTTTCAAAGTGAAGAATAAATATTTTCCCCCAGGAGTATTTTTTAAAAATCACCTTAGATGAGTTATCTCACATTTTTCAAAAAAGAAAAGGAATCACCTTTGGTGTGGAAAATTTCAAACACAGTTTTCATAAACGACAGTGCAACTGAAAAGGGGTTTTAAGACAGTGACCTCTCCAGAAGGCTTCTTGGACCCTGATCACCTAAAAGCTGTATTGTCAGCTTTCCTGTCAAATGAATGGAGTGGACCCAGAAGGGTGCATCTGGAAGGCAGTAGAAATGTCACTGTGTAAGGGTGCCAATGGGCTGGGGATGTGGTTATTATTCTCCACTAGTTGCCCAAAAACAAAGCATCATCTGCTCCTTTCTGAGGCTCCCAATGACCCCCACCTCTTGGTGTAATTTCTTCCTGTTGGAAATTACAGCTGGATCCAGTAATTTATTTCTAATGAATAGAATATGACAAAGTGATGGAATATTGTATCTGAAATTAGATTACAAAAGACTGTGACTTCCTTCTTTCTCTCTCTCTTGCTCTCACTCATTCTGTACTACCCAATGGATAGATCTAGGGAAGCCTCCAGGCAGCAGCTAGTGAGAAACCGGGGCCCTCAGTGCAACAGCCTGAGAGGAACTAAATCTTACTAACATCCTCCTGAGTAAGGTAGAAATGGACCCGCCCCCTGTCAAGCATTAAGAAGGCTGTAACCACAGCCAGCACTTGATCGCAGCCTTGGGAGAGACCCAGAGTCAGACAACTCAACTAACCCATGCTCAGCTTCCTCTGTGAGATAAATGCTTACTGCTCTAAGCCACTAAGAGATAATTTGTTATACAGCAATAGATCGCTAATACATATTTCGTTTGATAAATATTAACTTACCCCAACTCACATTTCATTCAATTAAAGAAGAAATTAGCATGCATCTGAGAACATTTCTCCTTTACCCAGTCAAGTAGTTATTGCCCAGGAAGAAATTTACATACTTGCCAAATGATTGTGTCATGATTTCACTTTTGAGTTTAGAAATTAATCTTAAAGAATTATAGTTTTCAATCATATTTTTCCATTAAAAAACCCATAAGATTCTATTTTTACAATCCATAGGTACCTAATTAGTTTCTATTGTTCTGACAAATAATATACTGCTAGCTCTGTAGGAACTATGCTCAATTCTGGAAATAAGTATTCTGGAGTAGAAAGTATCACAGCTGTGGACTTGAATAGACATGTAGTATTTTAATTAAATGGCCAGCATTTTGTGAAAGCTCAGCTGCAGAACAGAGAATCAAATAGACAATTCTCAGTTAATTTAAGAAATCATTCTCAAGCTAGTAGCACATAGATGTTTCTTTAGTTATTATTCGTTAAAATCTATATGTTTTACACACGTTTTGGTATGTATGATACATTTCATTATAAAAATGGGGTTAAAAAGTCAAACACACTTTTTGCTTATATTTAAGACTGGTGAAAATTCAAGTTTTAAAGGGTACATATGGCAACCACTTCAAAAAAGACTGTTTTCTAAGATTCCATTAAGTTTAACTTACTTCAATTAATTTTCCAAAAATTGTGTAAGTTATCTATTTACTGAATCACTTAGTCTGGTCCTTTAGATTTAATTAATCCTTTAGTTTTAGAAAATAAAAACTGAGAAAACAAAAGTTGAAGAGAAGCCCACAAAGTCAGAAAAAGAGAAATTTCTCTTGTAATTATCTTTTTTTCCATATTCTGTAGGTTTAAACGTCTGCCCACTTAGACTGATGATCTGACCTTTCTCAAATGTTCAGTCAGAACCCCAAGTGCTACCTTTGACACTGGTACTATGAGCCCCACTATGTCTTTATTGCTCATTCTGAGTTTTAACTGTTACTACTAATATCTAATTACATCATTAGTTGGACCAGGAATGGATGCTACCACTTTAAAGTTTGGAGTTAAATTAAACTTGCAAGTCTGTTGACAAATCTGGTCTGTTTTAGAACTGGATGTCTTTAGAACTTTTGTTTATAGTGTGTTTTTAAAAATAAAAAATTGTGTTTACTTAGAAGCATTCAGAATGTCAACAAAACAGCTGCAACTTTCTTTTGCAATTACAGAGTGGTGTTCAGTCAACAGGGCAATTATTTCATATAAACTGCATCAGAGACAACTGAAGATGAAAAAACTACCATCCCCATATATAACTAATTTGTGCTGTGCACCAACAAGAGCCTGCTTGAAATTTCCGTGCCAATTTACAACCCCAATACTGTACCAGGCAAGGTTAGCAGCTATGGAAAACACCACCAGGAAAGAGCTATCTAAAGACACATTCAGTAGTGTATTAACTATACAGAAAAAGACTGTACAGTTCAAAAACAAATCTTACACAGCCTTACATTTCAATTTTCTTTAAAAGGAGTGAGTTGTGTACAGGGGGATTAAATGTTTTATAGACAAGAAAAAAAAACTGCAGTAGAACCAACATATTCATCATCATCATCGTCTTCATCTTCCTCGCCTTCCTCCTCTTCTTCTTCTTGCTTTTTCCAGCCTTGACAACTCCCTTTGTAGTGTTTTTTATAAAATCACTGCTTTTTTTACTCCTTTAAGAATAATGTCTCTATTTTTCATTTCTTCAACAAATATTTTTAGACCTTTTGCTACATATCTGGAACGGTACAGGATAGGAGTGCCGCAGTGAAAAAGACGATCAAGCTCACAGTCTTAATGGAGCATAGATCCTGCCTGGGAGCGGGGTGAGGATGGGGAGTGCTAGATAAGTCAAATAAATTACCAACCAAAATTTTGCTTGATATAATCTTCTTAATAACATATGGCCTACTGATATTCAAAGATTATTCTATATATTTTAGGTACATCTATATATTGCTATATATCTAACACAGGTTTATAATAAAGTGACAATATACTCATGTTCCCTTTTCTAAGTTTCTCTTAACAGATTAAACATGCACACCTATGACATCTATACATTATATAATCAACATCTTAAATAACAGCTTGGAAATTTCTCAATGAGTGGTTGCACCACACTAAAAATCATGATATATACACTTACTGACATACTCATTGAAATGGGATGGAATTAACCCTTATCATACATATACTCAAAAAAACTTTCTTTAAGTAGATCTGATCTTTCCGTCTATTTATATTTTATGAAAATGATGAAATCTGTTATCGCCTCTGAAGGGGAGAAGATTCCGGTGAGAAAGACCTATGAAGTCCACCTGGAGCAGACTGCTCAGTGCTGTGTGGGAGGCACTTAACAGAAGCACTCTGGAGATGAAAAGAACTTCCCAGAGCTTTTATCCCCTTTGATCTATGTACGTGTCTCACATGACAAGGTATGACACCATCTTAAACACAAACTTACCCTCTCCTGTCCAAACACCACAGTGGCAGGATACAACGGATCAGAGCACCACCTCTGTTTCTTGGGATGAAATGCCAGGGAGAAGAATCTCCGTTCTATAATTTTCCACATCTTCAGAACAAATCCAGCTCTCAAATAAGAGATCTTGTCACCCCTAGAAAAGTACTACCGATCAGAATAGGAGATCCTCATATTCGGCTGATAGGAGTGTCATAAAAGCCTTAAAATGTTTAAATACCTTGACTAAGCATTTCAATTGCTAGCAATTTAAGAAAATCATTTGATGTTTATAAAGATGGTTTGTATATGATATTTCACTACAATGTTGTTTATAATGATTAAAAATTGAAAACAAACTAAATGTCCAATGGCAGGAATTAAGTACAGAGCATCCATATTCTGGAACTGACAGTCAGGTACAGGAGAATATTTCAGGATGTGAAAATATTCACCATATATTGTTAGATTAAAAATGATGTTAAATAAACAAACAAACTCATAGACACAGACAACAGTAGTACGGCAGTTACCTGAGGGACAAGGACTGGGGGAAGGATGAAGAGGGTAAAGGGGTCAAATACGCATATATGGTGATGGGAGGAAACTGAATGTTGGGTGGTAAGCACACGATGCATAATACAGATAATGTATCACAGAATTGTATACCTGAAACTTTTTTAAAGTATATTTTATTGATTATGCTATTAAAGTTGTCCCATGTTTTTTTCACCTTTTTCCCCTTCTGTTTTGCATGCCCCCCTCCAGCATTCCCCCCGCCCCTTAGTTCATGTCTATGGGTTGTACATATAAGTTCTTAGGCTTCTCCATTTCCCATACTATTAACCTCCTCCTGTCTATTTTGTACCTACCATTTATGCTTCTTATTCCCTGTATTTTTTCTCCCATTCTCTCCCTGCCCTGCCCTGCTGATAACCCTCCATGTGATCTCCATTTCTGTGATTCTGGTCCTCTTCTAGTTTGCTCAGTTTGTTTTTGTTGTCTCTTTTTTTAGGTTCAGTTGTTGATAGTTGTGAGTTTGCTGTCATTTTACTGTTCACATGTTGATCTTCTTTTTCTCAGATTAGTCCCTTTAACATTTCAGATATTAAGGGCTTGTTGACGTTGAACTCTTACCTTTACCGTATCTGGGAAGCACTTTATCCGCCCTTCCAGTCTAAATTATAGCTTTGCTGGACCCAGTAATTTAGGTTGTAAGTCCTTGCCTTTCATGACTTGGAATACTTCTTTCCAGCCCCTTCTTGCCTGTAAGGATTCTTTTGATAAATCAGCTGATAGTCTGATGGGAACTCCTTTGTAGGTAACTGTCTCCTTTTCTCTTGCTGCTTCTCGGATTCTTTCCTCTTTAATCTTGGCTAATGTAATTATGATGTGCCTTGCTGTGTTCCTCCTTGGGTCTAACTTCTTTGGGACTCTCTGAGCTTTCTGGACTTCCTGGAAGTCTATTTCCCTTGCCAGATTAGGGAAGTTCTCCTTCATTATGTTTTCAAATAAGTTTCCAATGTCTTGCTCTTCCTCTTCTCCCTCAGGCACCTCTAGGATTTGGATGTTGGAACATTTGAAGTTGTCCCAGAGGTTCCTCAGCCTCTCCTCATTTTTTTGAATTCTTATTTCTTCATTCTGTTCTGGTTGAATATTTATTTCTTCCTTCTGTTCCAAACCATTGATTTGAGTCCCATTTTCTTTCCTTTGTAACAGGGTGCAGCCAAGCGGGGAGCCCCAAATAGGGATTTGTAATAGGGTCCAGAAGAGCTTGGAGATAATTGGCTCCATACCGCAGGGCCACACCTGTCCAGAATGCTGGCAGCTGTGGCCAATTGTGAAAGGAGCCGGAAATGGGCCTGCAGAGGAAGATTGGCGCTGGGATTTAAACGGAGGCACGGCAGGCATTGGGCATCTCTCTTTTTGGGACCATGCATCTGTTTAGGACCATTTGGCTTTGGTGTCTTGGTTGGGACCATGCGGCTTGGGTGAGAGTCAGAACCACGAGGTTTGGAAGTGCTCCTTTGCCACGTGGAGGGTGCCAGGAGGACTGTGCACATTTGTGGGGAACTTTAGTTTGTGTTATTGCAAATGAATAATAAATTCCTTTCCTTTTCACTGATCTCTGGTATTAAGAGACATCTTTCCTCAGGCAGCGGGCAAAACGAACCCAGCAGGTGGGGAGGAACCCCTGGAGAAAAATGGGGGGTCTTTTATATCATTCAGCCCCTCCCTCCCTGTTCTGTTCTGTAACACCTTCACTGTTGGTTCCCTGTATATTTTTCTTTATTTCACTTTGTGTAACCTTCACTTCTTCCTTTACTTCGTGGCCATACTCTGTGAGCATCCTGATTACTAGTGTTTTGAACTATGCATCTGATAGATTGGCTATCTCTGAGTCCTTAGTTCTTTCTCTGGGGTCTTGATCTGTTCTTTCACTTGGGCCATATTTCTTTGTCTTGGCGCACCTGTTATGGTATAAGGGGCAGAGCCTTAGTTATTCACCAGGGTGGGACAACCCACTTCACGGCTTTGTGGCTCTTTGTGGGAGGGATCCAAGAGGGAAAAATGCCACTTTTCGACTCTTGCCCCACTTTCAGTCACTTCCCTTGCTACCCACAAATGAAGCGAATGCTCTCCTCTGGTGCTGATGCCCAGGTGGGTGGTTTTGTGTACGTTCTAGGAACCTGTGGGTGTCTCTAACAAACTCTCTGGTGAGGCTGGGAGTTTCTCCCACCACTGCAACTCCCACAGATTTTTCCAGTCAGAGGTTTTGAGGCTTTAGTTTCCTCTCGCTGGAGCCCTGGGTTGTGCAGTCTGCCCCACTCCCCAGTTGTTCCTCCAGGTTTATCCACAAGTGAATTGAGACTGCCCAGTCTACCAGCCGCCACCTTGCATGTCCTTTCCACCCTGGCAGCCCATCTCTGCCCCTCCCACCAGTCTGGATGAATGGTTCCTCTTTAACTCCTTTATTGTTGGACTTCCATACAGTTGATTTTCTGGCAGTTCTTTTTGTTTTTTGTTTTTAGATTGGTTATTATCCTTCTTTTGGTTGTGTGAAGAAGCAAAGCATATCTATCTATGCCTCCTAATGTTATTAACCAATCTTACCATCAATAAATTTAATTAAATTAAAAATTATGTTACAGAATGTTACATAGAATAAGATTCAATCGTGTGTGTGTGTTTGCATGTGAATGTGTCTATGTATGTACATATAAATGAAAATGTTAAAAGAAATATGCCAAAAGGTTAAAAGTGATTATCTCAGGAGTAGATTTTTTTCTTTTATTCTGTTTTTCTATGTTTTTCAAACATAAAAGCTACTATTCCTTTTGCCATGAAAGAAAGAACAGTAATTTTTTAAAAAATTACTACCTGGCTAAGGATTCCATTTTTCTCATGTAGAATAGTCTCCCCTGCATTACTTTCTGAGTGTTTGCTTATTGTCTGTACCTCTGTAATATCAACTGTCAATGTCTAATGTATATCACAGTTGCAGGGTTATGAGCTTCCAATTTATCTCAGTGCAGCTCTACTCAACAGGTGTTTGCTACTCAATTAAATTGAATACATTTATCCTTCTGTTAGCCTCTGTGACAGAGTTGCAAGAAGAAACTGAGTAATGGGGACTTGGGGTGGGTTATAAATTAATACTATGATAAATATTAATACCAGAGCCATTGACCTGATACATTTCTTTGCAAAACAATATTATGAAGATGCAGTGCTGTAGGCCAGGAAGAAATAGAAAATGTTCCCAGAAAGAAGTGGAGATGTTGGGAAGCCAACTTAACATGAAAGTGTTGGGGCCATACTCTAGAAGAAATATACTTGACATGAAAGCCAAAAAAAAAAAAACCAAGCCTTTCTTGCCCTGGCCAGGTGGCTCAGCTGATTGGAGCATTGTCCCATGTACCAAAAGGATGCAGGTTCAATTCCCAGCCAGGGCACATACTAGTTTTCATGTTTGATCCCCAGCCAGGATGCACATGGGAGGCAAATGATTGATCAATCTCTCTCTTCCTCTCTCTAAAGCCAATAAACATATCCTAAGGTGAATATATTTTTTAAAATTTTCCTGTCCTATTTACCAGCACAAAGATAATCTTAAGGGACTCAGAAATCTTTATTTCTTTTTTGCTCCTCCATTCCTTTTTTAGCTTTCTTTTGGTTATACTTTGGCAACGATATAATGAGAAAAGTTTTTTCTTTCCCCCTAGCTCAAAGGCTTGAGGTCTCACGCATGAGGGTGCCTGCTCTCTCTGAGAGGGTGCAGCTCCAGGCAATCAAGACCCTGGACAGTGGCATATGCACCTGAGGTAGTGATAGAGCTGGGATCCCTCTTCCTCGGAAATCAATATTAAAATGCTCCTGGACAGAAGGAATTACTGAAAAAAAAAATAAGACATTCTGCTGGCTTAGGGGAGAAAAAGAATAGTGAGAGTTACCTGTACCCCCAACATGGGGCTATGTTATTGCCCACAGACCCAGCAGAGACAGTTGGGGCACAACGAACAGTGGCCAACAACTTTCACCAAAAAGTAGGCAGCTAACCTGAAACCTGTATAATTTTGTTACTCAGTGTCACCCCCAATAAATTCAATAAAAAGAAAAAAAAAAGACAGTACAGATCATGTATTACAGAATTGTACACTCAAAACCTATATAATTTTATTAACCAATGTCACCCCCAATAAATTCAATAAAAAAATTGTTTAAAGTAGACAGCTACAACCTTGGGAGTCCAGTTCCTTGGCAGTGATAAGAGCAGCCACTCCATGAATGAACACAAAACTGAAAGCTGCAAGTTACACTTTTTCTATTCTTTGCTTTGCTTTCCAGCAAGTCACGTGTTTATCAGACATCTAACTGGGTAGTACTCTTTCCCACTTCAGAAATGCCTCCCAAAATAGAGTCGACAATATGCTGTGCTTTGGCTACTTTGGTTTTTTAAGAATAATCACAAATTGCATTTTTAATCTCCCACATAGGACCAGATTGAGAAAGACTAATGTGTTCCAGTTGCCTTGTTCCCCTTTATGACCAAGCAGGAAGTTTCAGAGCAAACCTCCACCTCTCAGGAAGTTTACGTCAAACTGAGTATTGACATCCTGTTTAATATGGTCTGAACTTTTTCCCTCAATTCTAGATACTCACTATTTGAACTGAAATGTGAGTAATCTGTCCTGAAATTGTTTCTTTTGACTCTCAAAAGACTATATATATCAGTTCTAAGTGACAAATGGAATATCTCTGACTAACAATGATAAAAGTTAAAATTTTTTGTATCGTGTCTATAACTACTTAAATGCCTATTTCTCCTCCCTTATTCATGTTACTTGTCAAGTAGGTTTTTGTTGATCACATTCTGATTCATTAGTTATGCAGCTAATACACTAAAAACAAGCCAATAAAACCCTCCATGGAACATCCTGGTACTTCTCACCAAACATACCATATCATCCTGAAGTGAGGGAGGTGACAGGGTGCTGATTCTGGATCATCTAGAAGCTGGCTGCGTGACTTTGGCTAAGTCCCTAACCTCTCTGACTTTAGTTACCTCACCTGAAAATGAGAGGAGTGAGTTAAATGATCTTCACACCCTGGGCAATTACACAATGTGGAAGTGAAAATCTTTATCTCAGATACTGTAAAGTCATACTTCTTAAATTTTGAAAAAATATATTCTAAGTGTAAGCCTCAGGATAAATATGGTTGTATCTTCTCAGATGTATTAGTTGCACTTAATAGAAATCCAAATGGATCTTGTTTAGAAAAGAAAGTGAATTTATCATAAAGGTAAAGAATTGTCTTACAGAATGCAAGGAGAGAAATTCAGCTGCACATAAGGAACCAGGGGGGTGAATGTTCAAAGGACTCATCTTCTCTTGTCTCTCCCTATTTTTTACATCTGATTCATTCCAATTTTTCTCTCCTAACCAGGTTCTTCTGCTTTCCCCGATTACAGAATGGAAAACAGGACACCCTGGAAGCTCTTAAATGTAAAGGTATAGTCCAGACACATGGAGAGAGATAGCTGTCTCTCACTTCAAATGCCATATTCCAAGAAAAGGCTCTAATTGGCTCCTTTTAGGACAGATACCACCCCTGGATTAATCAATTGTCATCTAAGTTGACAGTTGGGACCGCTTAGATTGAACATAACAGTTTTCACTACAATTCTGAGGAGAGGAAAGAGAGAAATTTCTTTCTCTCCTTTCAGAGAAAGGTGATATAAGTTGAAAACCCAATAGATGTTCTCAAACTAAAATACCACTTTACACAATAGTATTGTTTTTTATTTTGAAATAAAATTATGGATTCACAGGAAGTTAGTTCAGAGAGGTCCCACCCAGTTCCCTCCAATGGTAGCATCTTACGTAACTATAGTACAATATCAAAACCAGGAAACTGACTGGTACAATCCACAGATGGTGTTCAGATTTCACCACTTTTACATGCACTCATTTGTATGTGTGTATAGAAATCTATCCAATTTTGTCATAGCTTTATAGATTTGTGCAACCACCACCGTAATGAAGATACTGAGCTATCCCAACACCACCAAGATCCTGTGCATTAGTGCACAGCTCAATGAATTTTCATGAAGTAAATGTAGCCATGTAATTTAGTTCAAGAATCAGAATCACCACCATCTCAGACCTCCCTGGCCAACTTGCAGTCATTACCCTCCCTTAAGTGTGCATTGCACATGGTGCACCTGGATTCTTTCGCTCAACATTGTTTGTGGCATTCATCTGTGTTGTTTTAGATAATTAGAGTTCACTCATTCTTCCATGAGCATTGAATTTTGTACAATTTTATTAAAGTTATATAACAGAATAAATGGCACATTTTAAAGTATACAATTTGATGAGTGTTGACATATGTATACACTTATTGCAATACCACAGTCAAGATAATGAACATATCTATTTACTCAAAGTATTCCATGAATTTTCAAAGCTAAAAATGAGACTTGAGAAAGGTGAACATCTTAGGGTAATATTCCAGATCTTTTGCAGAAGGTATGAATAGGGAATATTTACTTTTCTCTCATTAGGAGGACTTTAGTGACAAAGGTTTATATTACATATGTGCTATCAAAAAACAAATCTAGCTTTACGAGAGTATAAATCTAAATAATTATTCTAAACTGCCTCTGATAGTGATTCTGTGAAGAACTTTTATCTCTGACTGCCAGAGAGAAATAAGAAATCCTGACATGAAAGCAAAAATGAAATCTACATACACAGGCACACACATACACACAAAAGGACTAACTGAAGCACATTTCTGGATTAACTAAAAGGTGTCAACCTCAAACTGTAAGTATAATAATGATCTTTAGAGGGCTATAGACCAAAAGTATTATTTTATTTTATATTCATATAAAAGTTACATAGCACTATTTTTTAAATGTGTACAACATTTATGTAGCTGTTATAATGAAGAGTTTTTCACATTCATTCATTCACATATACCTACAATTTCTCTCATTAAGTTTATTTAACTGACTTCACCCATTTTGTGGAGGGGATACAAAGAACTCTGACTAATGTTTAAGAGCAAGTCAAATGGGTAAGACTGGAATTTAGTTCTTCGTTTCTCTTCATTTCATTGCGTAGGTCAAAAAAAACTATCCCTTCAGCATCAGACTACTTTTGCTCTCCAGAGACAATAAATACAACAAATCTGTTAAAAAAAAAAAAGGAAGGAAGGAAGGAAGGAGAGAGAGAGAGAGATACTAAAACAGGGAAAATATATATATGCTATTTGCTCTGTTCTCTTCATATAGGTGATCTGAAAGGTCATATTTTCATATATAAACATTTACTGAAATTCTCCTGGTAGATTGGCAGTCAAGGCAAATGCAATATGAAGGGTGTAAAACATTGAATTCCTGTGGATAAGATGAAAAACCGTGGATCAGATTATAATGCAGTTAGTCCTTGCCTGAATGACTTTGGCCCAAGAACACAGATAAATGTTCTCTTGGAAAGCCCTTCAGTTATGCTGCAGGCTCTGTGATAGGCTCTATTACACTTAATTAACATTTTTATTAATTTGGATAGAAACTCACATGTAATTAAATTTGAAGATCACATGCAGTTAAAGATTACTAATTTGTTCATTGACACTAAAGAGTTATTTGGAAAACCTACTTATAAAAGCCAGCATTTCAGTTAAAAATCTACTGCATAAGTATAGTTCAGGTAGACATATTCTTTGGCAGTTTTTGGAAAGACAAGAATTTTAGTAGACTATAACCTTGGGGTTTACTAATTAAAATTACAAAAGGCCAACCAGGATAATAGAAATTTGGAACTATGTTTTATCAAGCTGCTGAATAAATAGTTTTGTCCTGGCCAGAGGGAGTCAAAAGATCTTCAACTATCTGAAGGACAGTGTGACTTCAGAAGACAAAGCCAGGATCAATGTATAGAAGCTACATGTAAACCAAGTTTAGCTCAATATAACAACTTTCTAGCCATTAGAATTGTGGGCTGCTTTGGGAGGTGTGATAGACAAATGGCACCCCCCAAAGATGCCCATGTATTAATTCCTGGAATCCATGAGTATGTTGCCATATATAGCAAAAGGACTTTGTAGGTGTGATTAATTTAAGAGTCCTAATTTAGGGGTATTCTCCTAGATTATCCAGATGAGCCCAATGTAACCAAAATGATCTTCAAAAGAAGAATGACAAGATGGAGGCATAGGTAGACACACTGTGCCTCCT
>CM052538.1:117781235-117804491 GCA_028533065.1 Trachops cirrhosus
GGGGGGATAATAGGACAACTGTAATAGCATAATCAATAAAATATATTAAAAAAAAGAAGAAGAATGAGGGAGGCAGAATAACCAGAGAGGAGGTTGTCATGATGGAACTAGAGGGCCTGAATCAAAGGGAGAGGAGAAGATGCTATGTTGTTTGCTATGAAGATGGATGGAGAAGGGGACCAGAAGCCATGGAGTGCAGCTGCTAGACACGGGAAGAGGCAAGGACATAGATTCTACCCTAGAGTCTCTGCAGGGAATTCAGCCCTCCCAATACCTTGATTTTGGGCTAATGACCTATAGGACTGTAAGATTGACACTCTGACTTACAGAACTGTAAGATTTTATGTTTGTGATGTTTAAACCACTAAATTTGTGGTTATCTGTTACAGTGACAAGAGGAAACTAATGCAGGGGATAGTGAGTTTCCATCATCACAGATATATTAGTAGAGCTGCATGATTTTGTTCAGGGAGCTGAGATTCTGGAAAGGATTGGACTAGAACAATCTATAAAGTCTAGTCTTTTCTGCCTAGACTGAGTGCTGTTTTCATTTTTTTTTAATTTTTTTCCTTGGAAATCTTAGGTATTTCCCATAATTTCAATTATAACCTGTTTATGAATAATACCCAAATTTATATATCTAGCCTGCTTTTAACCCCACATATTTCATTAGCTGACACTTTCATTTGGACATCTTGAAATCTCTTTACATCCCATATGACTCCAGTGAGAAAAGAGCAGAGATCGAGAGTTAAGAATGCAGAGAGGTAAATGTGTTTTTTCCCTGAACAAGGAAAAATAAAGCAAACTTTTCTTCTATACATAAACTGATCCAAAATTGAGCAAAATCAGCCATGAAGAATTCTGGTGACAACATTTCAAGTGCTTTTGTGCAGCCAACTACATTGAGGCTTTTTAACCTCAAAGAGGACAGAGTTATGGGGCAGGCTGGGTAGCTCAGTTGGGCTGGATAGCTCAGTTGCTCAGAATGTCGTCCCAATACACCAAGGTTGCTGTCAGGACACATGCAAGAATCAGCCAATGAATGTATAAATAGGTGGAACAACAAATCAGGAGTTCCAGCCAAGATGGAGGCATAGGTAGAGACCCTTTGCTTCCTTACACAACCAGAAGGAGGACAACAACCAATCTGAAATCAATAAACAACCAAAAGTGCCAGAAAATCAAACTGCATGGATCTCCAACAACCAAGGAATTAAAGAAAAAATCAACCAAAACAACCAGACCAGCCGTGCTGCTGCACAGCAAAGAGTGTTGCCCTGCCCCCTTACAACCTATCAGCTGCGCCAAGACAAAGAAGTATGGCCCAAATGAAAGAACAGAGTCGAGTCTCAGAAAGAGAGCTAAGCAAGGAGGAAATTGCCAACCTATCTGATGGATAATTTAAAGCTCTGGTAATCAAAATGCTCACAGAATCTGAGCTTGGTTGAAAAATGAAAAAACAAATGAAGAATACCAAAAGTGAAATAAAGCAGAATGTTCAGGGAACCAACAGTGATGGGAAGGAAACCAGTACTCAAAGCAACGATTTGGAACAAAAAAAAACCAAAACATCCATCCAGATCAAAATGAAGAAACAAGAATTTGAAAAAGTGAAGAGACTCTTACATACCTCTGGGACAACCTGAAACATTCCAATATCCGAATTATAGGGGTGCCAGAAGAAGAACAGCAAGAAATTGAAAAATTAGTTGAACAAATAATGTGGGAAAACTTCCCCACACTAGCAAAGGAAATAGACATGCAAGTCCAGGAAGCTCATAGAGTCCCAAAGAATTTGGACCCAAGGAGAAACACACCAAGGCACATCATAATTCAGTTGCCAAAAATCAAAATAAGGAAAGAATCTTAAAAGCAGCAAGAGGAATGGAGATAGTAACCTACAAAGGAATTCACATAAAACTATCAGCTGATTTATCAAAAGAAACCTTGCTGGGAAGAAGGGGATGGAAAGAAGTATTCCAAGTCATGAAAGGCAAGGACCTATGACCTAGATTACTGTGTCCAGCAAAGCTATAATTTAGAATGGAAGGGAAGATAAAGTGCTTCCCAGATAAGATCAAGTTAAAAGAGTTCATCATCACCAAGCCCTTATTATATGAAATGTTTTTCTTTTTCTAAGAAAAAGAAGATGTTCAAAAATATGAATAGCAAAATGACAATAAACTCACAACTATCAACAACTGAACCTAAAAAAGCAAAAACAAAAACTAAGCAAACTAGAACAGGAACAGAACCACAGAAATGGAGGTCTCATGGAGGGTTATCAGTGGGGTAGGGGAGGGATAATGGTGGAAAGGTACAGGGAATAAGAAGCAAAATAGACAGGGGGAGGTTAAGAATAGTATGGGAAATGGAGAAGTCAAAGAACTTATATGTATGATCCATGGACATGACTAAGGGTGGGGAATGCTGATGGGAGGGGGATGCAGGGAGGAGGGAGATAAGGGGGAGGAAAAAAATGGGATCACTGTAATAGCATAATCAATCAAATATACTTTAAAAAGAGTATAGAGTTAAAATTTTTATTAAGTTGTACTTTAAAATTTTCTCAAATATTATGTTCTCAACAAGAAAAATTAGACTAAATAATATCTGGACTTGTTATGCAGCTCTCCAGCCATCTCTCTCCAGACTAGGCAGAAGTTAATGAAATGATAGATGATAAAAGTGAGTTAAAACTGCAGGGAGCCATGTACTACAGTGGTTTAAAGTGCAGGCTCCAGAGTCAAGCTGCCTGGATTAGAGTCAAAGCTGTAATATTTATTGAATGAGTAACCTTGGACATGATGGTTAACCTCCTTTGCCTCAGTTTCTTCTGTAAAATGCAGATAAATAGATTACCTACTTCATAGGTCTGCTGTAAAAATTTAAAAAGATAATACAAGTAATGTGCTTAGAATGGTGATGGTATATATATATATATAGCAAGTGCTCAATAAATATCATATTTGAAAAAAAAGAACTTAACTATGAAAAGTTCTTGACCATCAACCAAAAGGAGGTTCTAGTTTCCAGATGGCATTTGTTTGCTCACAAGATTTAATCCAAGGGTACAGTGTTTTTTTTTTCTTTTTTCCCATAGAAGCCTGACTCATCTGGGTCCCTAATTCCTGCCCTGGTAAGGTATCTATTTTGGTCTCCTAATTCCTGGCTCATTTTAGTCCTGACTTGATGTCAACAACCTCTCTGACATCCCAGTGACTAATTCTGATCATACCACAACGCCTTTCTCATTCCTCCTACCTGCTCTGCATTGACAACCTGACCCACCTGTTTTTCAGGGCTTCAAGAATGCACCTCTCCAGTAGTCCTCCATTGCCTTCACCTTTCACCCGTTCTGGTAGGTGCCAGATTCCAGCTCTGCCTCAGCTCCAAAAAACCTCTGGTGGTTTAGGCAAGTTGTTACTTAAAAAGAGTTGAAATTGAATGAGGGAGGGGCTTTGTACACAAATGTTTGTACTTCTCTAAATCTAATTGAATATGATGTCCAACATATGCCATTAGTAATTAGATAGGTCACACTGTGAGACTATTTTTTAAGAACAATTTTGTTTGCCTGAAATATTAATTTTATTTTGTAGGTGAGGAAACTGGAATTCAGAGATGGTAACTGGTAGAGCTCATCTCATTATTAAGTGGGAGATACAGAATTGAATTTTCTTTTGACTCTTAGCCCTGTGATCTTTTGAAGGCAAGAAGAGTTTCATGAAAAAATTATAATGTTTTCAAGATTTTCTTTGACTTTCAGCATATTTCCTATGACATATCTTTTAGCAGATCCTTTATAGTTCTCCTGTGTGGAATTTGTTGAGCTTCCTAGATGTGTAGGTTATCATTTTTCACTAAATCTGGGAATTTTTCAGTATGATTTCTCCGAGTTTTTTTTTTTTCTCCTGCTGCTCTGTCCCTTCCTTCTGGTGGTCCAATTATGCGTATGTTAGTGTTCTTAATGGTGTCCCATGTTTTTCTGAGGCTCCCTTCTCTTCCTTGCCTTGCAAAATCTCTAATAATCGTTTTTAAAGATCACTTGTTCTTTCTTCAACCAGTTACATTTTCCTATTTTTAAAGTTCACTTGTTCTCAGGGGAGAGCAATGGGGGGAAATGGGGACAACTGTAATTCAACAATTAAAAAAAATTTAAAAAAATAAAAGTTCACTTGTTCTTTCTTCAACCAGTTAAATTTTACTAGTAACCTCTTCAGTGAAATTTTTACTTTAGTTATTATAAACTGCAATTCCATAATTTTTATTTGTTTTTTTAAAACATTTCTTCTCTATTGCTGTTTTCTATTCGATGCAACATTGTCAGCATACCTTCCTTTATTTCATTAATTATAGTTTCCTATAGTTCTGGGAACATATGTACAACGAATGTTTTCAAGTCTTTTTCTGATAAATCTGTCACATCTGATCTCGCAGGTAGTTTCTGTTTGCTGGTGGCTGGCTAAATTATTTTGGTGGACTCTATCCCAGCCCCCACCACACACAGTGTTTAGCCTCTGATGTAGCTGTTCAAGGATGGGTATGCCAACAGCTACCCTGGAAAGAAAGTGGCATTGGGAGGAATCTAAGACTATTTTTGAAAAATAAAAAGACATAATAGAAAAAATGGCTAGGTTATGTTGTCTTATCCAGACCAGAGTGTAGACAGTAAGCACATGCAATCATAAACCAAGCACCACCATCCATTTGGTGACACCTGAATAATAAACATAATGGCTCACAGAAAATAATACACTTTCATAAGTGTATCATAACAAAAAATCCATAACATGATAACAAATAGCCATTTTAAAGTGGTGTCCAGTGACCAATACAATGATGTAGAAAAAGAGAAAAGTGTCACTGTTGATTACAAAGATTAAAAAATAGAAATAAATGGTTATGGGACTAAATGGTTAGAAAATGATCTTTCATACAAATTGTGTATGAAATACAAATTTGTTGAGAAATTAACATTTATATAGCACTTTACAACATACTTTTTATATACTCCATTTATTCCTTGTAATAGTATTGTAACATTGATGCTGTTGTTATTCCTATTTTAAAGGTGAGAAAATTAAGGGTGAGAGGTTAGGTAACTTGCCCAAGTTCACAGTTTAAACAGAGGCAGAACCGGGACTTGATTCCACCTGCCCTGATTCCCGGATCACCAGCCTCGCTAGTGCATGGGCTTAATTTAAATGCGTTGAAGAACTTACCTATCTACATAGGCTTTTAGAATCTCTATTCTTAGGAATCTTCAAGAAGAGAATATATCATTTTAGCCAGTCTGTAAGCAAACTTTTAGGCATTAACTTCTTGAAGTTCTTTTCTGCTTTTTGATTTTCGATTACTATCAGCCTACATCTCAATAAACTTTATGACTTATTTCTACCCTATATGAACATATTAACTGAGGTAGCCTGAGCATCTGCTTTGAAAAGGTACCATTCAATCAAAGGCAGTATTGTGCGGGTTACCACACAGGTAATTGTCTCAC
The DNA here is from genome assembly GCA_028533065.1 of Trachops cirrhosus. Classification (NCBI taxonomy): domain Eukaryota; kingdom Metazoa; phylum Chordata; class Mammalia; order Chiroptera; family Phyllostomidae; genus Trachops; species Trachops cirrhosus. The sequence goes on from CM052538.1 coordinate 117,786,745, forward strand.
TAGGGTCATAATTGTCTGACCAGGCAACGATTCATAAGCTCACAAGTGGTTGGTTTCGTCAGTGTTTTCAGGTCCCTTCTGCTGCACCCAGCCCCGTCCTCCACCCGCCATGACCCAACCTCCATGGTTCACTCCACATGACTTGCTCCTTTGTGAAGCTCTGCTGGTGTGAAAGGCAGAGTTAGGCCTCTGTCTTCCCCAAACTGTTTTGTTTGGCTTTTCCCTAGAGCTGCTCAAAATGTTTTCCGCAGAAATTCTGTCCTGAAACATACACAGTGATCTGAAGCAATCTGTAGCTCTCTTCGGGCCCACAGCCACCCTCCAGCCCAGGCCCCATTCTGGCAAATTGCCCTTAGGTTAATCTGGGTGGAGCCGTGGCTGCAGGGAGTGTGGTGAGGTCTGCGAGTTCCTCAAATCCCCAGGAGCAGCTGACCAGATGGCAGGGAGGATGGCAAGGCCCACTGTCAAAGGGGAGGATGCGAGGACTGCAGCCCCCTGCAGGGGCAAGCTCTGCCCAGTGGGAGGGCAGCTTTGCCAGCTACCCTGGATGAGTAGCTAGAGCCCTAAGGTTTACAATGGGCACAACAAAAAAAATGATATGCTGTAAAATACCAAAAAAATGCCTTTATTCCACAAGAATATTACAGGACACTTCTACACTTGTTTTCTAATTATAAAAGTCCTTACTGTTATAACCTAAGGCAGGGGTCTTGACACGAACTTGTCCCAAATCCATTGCTGAAGCACAGCATTCATCTCTAGAGCTGGCTCCTTTTCCTAACAACATTTTTGTTGTTGTTTTGTGTTTGTTGTCTTTTGTTTTTTCAATTCAGCCCATGGTCCAATTCTCTTTTCACAAACCTGAGATCCTTCTTCATAGGCTCCCACGATGCTATGGTGTAGAGTATACTTAGATGTGAAGTACAATCAACAAAAAAAAATGTCTTATTGAATTAAATCTACCCATAATGTTTTAAATTGCCCACCGTGCAATCATTAATGATATAGTAATCTAATAGTTTTTTAAAGAAAACATAGGATGTAGCTAGCTATTACGATCTTAAGTTTATAAATGAGAAAAATAAATATAACCAAAGGCATAGGAATATCCACATGCAAAAGACTGAAATTGGGCCTTTAATTTACACCATAAAAAAACTAACTCAAAATGGATCAAATCCCTAATATAAGAGCTAAAACTATAAAACTGAAAAGAAAACGTAGGGGAAAATCTTTGACATTGGATTTGGCAAGGTTGTCTTGGATATGACACCAAAAGCACAAGTAACAAAAGTAAAATACAGATAAATTGGATTTTATCAAAATGGAAACCTATTGCATAATGAAGGACACTATCAAAAAGTAAAAAAAAAAAACGCTACAGAAAAAATTTTTAAGGATTTCATTTTTAGAGAGAGGAGAAGGGAAGGAGAAAGAGAGGGAGAGAAACATCAATGTGCATGTGAGAGATACATCAGACAGTTGCCCCTTGCTCATCCCCAACTGGGACCTGGCCCACAGCCCAGGCATGTGCCCTGACTGGTAATAAAACCTGTGACCCTTCAATTTGCAGGCTGGCACTGAATCCACTGAGCCACAACAGCCAAGGCAACAAAATATTTTTTTAAGATTTTTATTAGAGACATATAGGAAGGAACTGAATTGTCCAGCATTAGGGTGAGAACTGGGAGTTAGCTTACAACCAGACAGAATTACTGGCAAAGACTATTGTTCCTTGTCTGAGCCCTCCCCCAAAAAAGCCACAGAGCCTGCAGGTGCCATATCCATCAACCTGGCTAATACTGTTTGCCCACTCCTGAGATCCCCCGAGGCTCTGTACCATCCAACTTACAGCTGTAAACAGTAGCTTTTCCCTATGAATGGCTGGTCTTGGCTCAAGCTTCATAAATTCCTAAATCCTTTCAAACAAGCAATAGTTGGCCTCCATGAATCCCCAGCCTCCCTACCTTTTCTAAGTGGCCCTAAGTACAGCACTAGCAGCAGCCAGCCTAGATTCACAGCTTGGCTTTACCTGGGAATCTCCAAGTCCAGCACAAGTAGCAGCCATCTCAGATTGATTGCTCTGTAGCTCAGGCAGGATGGCCCTGGGTAGAACACAGGTCGGAGCTGACCTTGGCATGTACCCCCTGGAAAACCCCAGGACCTGTGTACCCACAGGTCTGTAGCTGTGGATAGCTACAGACAATGTCAGAACACCACCACCCTGCCCCAGCTCAGCTGATCATCCACAGAGGGCAGAGGGTGGTGGTCAGTGGTCACAGCCAGTCCTTGCAGCTGACTGGCGTGGGTAAATCCCTCCTATTGACCTGCCTACAGCAACCAAGGCTCAACTACAAGAGGAGGGTATACTCAGCCCACACAAATGGCACACCTTAAGTACCCAGCTTGGGTGATAGGGGAGTCTGTGCCACTGGACACTATAGGACACCTACTATATTAGACCACAGTACCAAGACACAGAGTCAAACACAGGAAGGCTTCCAAAATGAAGAGACAAAGAAATATGGCTGAAATGAAAGAAGAGATCAAAACTCCAGAAAAAGAACTAAGCAAAATGGAGATAAGAAATCTGTCAGATGCAGAATTCAAAACACTGATTACAAGGATGCTCAAGAAACTTAGTGAGGACCTCAACAGCATAAAAAAGATCCAGTCGGAAATGAAGCATACACTAATTGAAATAAAGAACAATTTACAGGGAAACAGCAGTGGAGTGAAAGATGCTGAGAATCACATCAATGATTCAGAATATAAGGAAGCAAAAAACAACCAACTAGAACAACGAGAAGAAAAAAGAATCCAAAAAAGCAAGAATAGTGTAAGCAGCCTCTGGGACAACTTCAAGGGGTTCAACATTTGTATCATAGGGGTCCCAAAAGGAGAAGAGAATGAGCAAGAAATCGTATATCTATTTGAAAATAATGAAACACCATGGCTGGAGTGGCTCAGTAGATTGAGTGCCAGTCTGCCAACCAAAGAGTCACTGGTTTGATTCCCAGTGTAGGGCACATGCCTGGGTTGTGGGCTTGGTCCCCTGTAGGGAGTGCTCAAGATGCAACCACATATTGATGTTTCTCTCCTTATCTTTCTCCCTCCCTTGCCCTCTCTGAAAAAACAAATAAATAAATAAAATCCTAAAGAAAAAGAGAGAGAGAGAGAAAAGATAAGACAGTGAAAGAAAACTTCCCTAATTTGGTGAAGGGAATAAACATGCAAGTCCAAGAAGCATAGACAGTCCCAAACAAGGTGGATGCAATGAGGCCCACTCCAAGACACATCATAATTAAAATGCCAAAGGTTAAAGATAAAGGGAGAATCTTAAAAGCAGCAAGAGAAAAGCAGTGAGTTACCTACAGGGGAGTTCCCATAAGACTATAAGGTGATTTCTCAGAAGAAACTTTGCAGGCTAGAAGGGGCTGGCAAGAATAATTCAAGTCATGAAAAGCAGAGACCTACAACCAAGACTGCTCCACCCAGCAAAGATACCACTTAGAATCAAAGTGCAGATGAAGAGCTTTCCAGACAAGAAAAAAATAAAAGTGTTCATCATCACAAAACCATTATTACATGAAGTGTTAAAGGGACTTATTTAATAAAGAGAAGAAGATCAAAACTATGAACAATAAAATGGCAATAAATACATACCTGTCAATAATTGAATCTAAAAAACAAACTAAGCAAACAAGAACAGAGACAGAATCATAGCTATGGAGAATGTTTTGATGGTTGCAGATGGGAGGGGAGTGTGAGGGTATGGGCGAAGAGATGAGGGAATTAAGAAGTACAATATTTAGTTACAGAGTAGCCATGGAGATGTAAAATATAATATAGGAAATGGAGTAGCCAAAGAATTTATATGCATGGCCCATGGACATGAACAATGGTGTGAGGATTACCTCAGGGTTTGGGGGTGCTGGGTGGAAGGGAGCAAGGGTGGAAAAATCAAGACAACTATAATAGCATAATCAATAAAATATAATAAGAAAATTATAAATGTATTTATCTACTTAGTGTTCAATTTAATTAATTTATTCATGTCATTACCACAATATGAAATTATTATTGCTTTATAATATATTTTAGTATCTTCTTTTTTCCAGAGTTAGCTTAGATGACTTTAAATAGTCCCTGTTATGAATAAATTTCAACTTGTTTATTTCAACCTGTGAAAATATTTTGGAATCTTAATTCTGAAATGAACTGTTTGCTACTCTATCTTTTTATATAATCATTTTAATTACCATGCCTATAGATATTAATGTAAGATAAAATTTTCAACAAAAAAGTCTAGAAATAGAGTCCTGAAGCATTGTGATAGAGCCTTACTATTTTAAATATGGTCTGTGAATTAACTATATGTGGAGCTTGTTAAAAATTCTGACTGAATCTCAGGCCCCAAGCCGGACTTATTAACTCAAAATCTTCCTTTTAACAAGATCCCCCAAGTGATACACATCAAGAGTTTGAGAGCAGCGTATAACAGAGATTTCCCTCTAGGATAGTCATCCTCAATCCTCACTGCATATTACATTCACCTGGGGGAGCTTTTAAAAAGTGCTGAGGCTTGTACTGCACCCCTTGAGGTTGATTTAATTGGTCTAGGGTTGGGACCCTTTCCACTGATATTTTTAAAAACACTTAATTGCAGCCAGAATTGAGTAACAGTGCTCTAGAATTACAGCTTACCATTGTTAGGGTCCTGTTCCTTAAAAACAGGAAAGATGCCTTTATCATCTATTTGATGGAGTGTGACTAGAAAACAACCATAACCCAAAAGTGTTACCTATTGCAAAATGCATTGCTAGAACTTCTTAGCGGTTCAAACTTGCCTGGCTTGGCTTTTTCTCTCACCATCTCTTTGGTTTTCTAGATAAGTGACTCTTATTTCTGATAACTCAACCACCTGTTCATTTTTCTGTTCTAACACACAATAAAAGTTTCTGGTTTGTCTGCTTACTCTATTGAGGAGCCACAGATTGGTTCCTGGCTGTGTTTCTGTCCTATTCCTATTCATGAACCTAATACAGTTTGATTCCTACCTACTAGTTCCAGTTTCGGTTTAAGAGATTTTAATTCCTTGTAAATTAAAATTCCATACTCATAAATAGCTATCACAGTGCTCAGCTCATCTGCCTGTTTAGCCACAGTGATTAGTGAAGGCAGGCTGTAGAATTCTCCACATATACCAACCCAGTAACCTTAGCAAAAGAGGAAAGGGAATTTATTTTTAATGACATTCTGAATGAACACATGTTAGCTTCTAACGATCACTGTGTACTTCCATAAATGCTAGGAAGCCATTATTTAACGAACTTATATATAGCATGCTGCTGAATATCAGAGTCAAACTTTCTACCATGTAATTACTGGGATATAAATTATTAAAATTTCAGTAATCATCAATTTATAGTTTTCCAGAAACCTGCCCCTTATTTCTCAGAATCTCTCGTATGTTAATTCTCAGCAATCACTAACACTGACTCTGCTTCGATGGGCAAATTCTTTCAGCATCTAAAAGTATAATTCTCAGAAGTCCTGGAGTGTTGAACTCTGCTGAAGTGAGTGAATAGTCCTTATTTCTTCACATATTGTGGGCCTGTGGTCCACTTTTAGGTTTGTTCATTTAAGATACGTGAATGAAGCACCATGATGTACTGAACTTGACTTGGACACAGTTGAACAATCAAGGAGTTTACTCTCCACTGGAGGTGGTGGCTATATGTCTGTGCCCAACTAATTCACAGCCTTGCATGAACGAAACGGACTGGATGGGTAGATAAAATTCTGTGTGTGAAAATACGTAGCCTTAAAGTTCTAAATTTCTAATATGATATTAATGGATTTTCAGATTTTAAAGCTTGTCCCGGGGGTGTGGATAATATTCAGTTTTATCTTGGAGGGGCTAAAGACTAGTTTCCAAGTAGTATTTTGATTTTTTCCAGATTGAAACTATTTCTTTTTGCTTGGAAGATGGAAGCAATATAGTAGCCCCACCCTCTTTTTTTTTCAGCTACTAAAATCATACCATTTCCTCAAGCAGTAGGCCTATTTCTTTTTTGAAGTATGTCTTCCAACAAACTCCTAAAGAGAGTCTGTAGAGAAAAGATAAAGAAAAATTTATATCAAAATACAGATTTAAGATTGTAAGCAACAGAGTACTAAAGACGGATGGCTCAACAAATATTTGTTGTAAGTGACTTATATTTTATTATGTGCCTCAAAATTCATCTTTTCCAACTTCAAAACAGTGGTGGGGAGACAATTAATAATGATGACTGCATAGCAATGTTTACTTTGTGCCCAGTGCTTGTTTTATTTGATCCTCACAACAACCCTCTGAGGTAGGCACTCTCATTAACTCCCTTACAGACCAGGAAATAGGCCCAGGTTCTGGAAGTGGACATGCACATTGTTTATCTGTAGCTAGTAAGTGCCAGTCAGGATCAAACTCGAGCGTGCCTGACTTCAGAACGTAAGTGAGGAGCCGCCACACAGACTGCTCTCTTTTCCTCTTTTGTCCACTCTGCTACAAACTGGGTGAAGCTTGCCTCCCTGCCTTCCTTCAAATTGTCAGTGGGATAGTGAAGGCTCAGGCCGGAAATGATGCCTACTAAAACAAAACACTCTGCTCTCCTTCTGGGACATCATATAAAAACAAAACAAACAAAAAAGTGGGGGATGGCCCTTCTGTAGCCCTTCTGCTCTATTCTTTGTGAAGGTTCCTGGACTCAGTGGTGCCCCTACGGCCTATGTGAATATATGCTTTCTTTTCTGCCTTTGGCACTCCTGCACAAACCTGAAACAGGCAGAGATATGGACATATATTCTCCCCCAAATACTTTATCTTATATTACATTTTCAGATTTTGAACTCAACACCTGATCATAGCCCATGTATCAGAATTGCAAACAGAGAATAACAGAGAAGGGAGAATAAGGATATGCTTTTCTCCAATAACTTAAACATTCAGTATCTCATTTTTCTAATAAAAAGTTAAAGAAAACACACATATCTTTACTTCACTATAAAGTACAATAAATGACCTTACCATTTTGGTATTGGCTCAGCTACTGATTATGATCAACTTTAATAGAATGTTGAGATTACATTACTGTTTTCCTGTAGGTTACTGGTTTTTAACTGCTAGAAGGACAAAAACAGTAAAATAAATAGAATACACTCACAGCAATATGAAATTCAGACTATAATTTCTTTCAACACCAAAAAAGGTAACTAAGTACTTCTTAGCTATTTAGAAGTTTTGTTGTCTATAACTGCATTTAGTATTTGAGGTCTATTTTATTTGAACACTGTTTGGAATCAACTGCATAAATTAAATACTCCAGATTATTTGAAAAACTGAAATAGGATAAATTTTTAAAATTAATACTTCATCTCTGTTTCTGTGGTGTCTTTCTACATTTTCTATTTTTCAAAGGAAGCGATTTTCAATCATTTTCATCTCATGGCACACATAAACTGATTACTAAACTTCTGCAGTACACCAAAAAATATACTTTTTGCCGATCTGACAAAAAATAGGTGTAATTTTTTATTCACTGGTCAGCTATTGTCCTGTTAGCTGTAGTCATTTTTTTGTTTGGCAATCTAAAGGAAAAGAGATCAGTGCTCCTGACTAAATAATCAGGTTTAGCATGTTTTAAAAATTCTTGCAGCACACAGGTTGAAAATCGCTGTTCTAGGCTGTCTATCCTTCTGCTGCTCACCAAACTGCCTACTATCTCCACCACAGATTCACTAGCCTGGCTATTGTCCTTTCTCTCCCTTTCTGCAGTGAGCTTCTATTTCCTACAAGTCTTAAACAGGTTGGTAATGATAAGTAATCCAAACTAACATATTAATGGCTAACAGCTGCAATGGCAATTTGGGGAGGAGGTTGAGGATAGGCCTCTCTCTGTGGCCTTCAAATCACCTAGGCAACAGATTAGCTTATTTCCAAGAGTCTTTTTCCTTATCAAATTAATCGACAAGTACTAACAAGTACTAACATTTGAAAAGACTCTCTTGTTTAAATATAACATAGTTATTTATTAAGGGGGCTATTGCTTAGATTTAATTGTGTCTCCAAGGTGGAAATTTTTTTAAATATATTTTATTGATTGTGTTATTACAGTTGTCCCATTTTTTGTCTCCCCTTTATTCCCCTCCACCTTCCACCCTGAAAATTTCTTTTTTTAATATCCAGAGTTAAAGTGAGAATTAGGAGACTAACCCCAAAATCATGTATCAGAAACTCATTTTTGGACTTCTGGTCAAGACAGTGTGTAACCAGACATGGCTCACCTCTTAGCAACCACATCAAAATTACAACTAAAATATAGAATGACCATCACTCAGAACCACCAGAAATTGAGTTGAGTGGAAGTCTGACAACTATGGAATTAAAGAAACCACATCCATCCAGACCATTAGGAAGGGTGCACATGCAGAATGGGCCGGTCCCTCACCAAATCCAGGAGGGATATCTCAGGAGTGAGGAGTCCTAGCCCCACACCAGTCCCCCCAGCCCAGGGTTCCAGTGCCAGGAAGATAAGTCCCCACACCTACTGGCTGCAAAAACCAGTGGGAACTGAGTTGGTGGAACACACTGCTGGAGCCCCAAGCAGTGCCTCCTAAATAACTCACACAGACTTACTCAGACTTTCCCTATGAGCTCCAGCACAAGGATAGCAACTTGAAAGGCACCAGTGGCATAAATAGAGGAAGTGAAGTCTCTGACATCAAAGCAAGCAGAAGCCATTGTCCCTTTTCTAAACCCTTCCCCAAAAGAGCCAGCAAGCTAGTGCCACATCTGAGCCTCTGTCAACCTACCTAACCCTGTTTGACCCACCTTGGAGATCCCCAGAGACTCTGCCCCACCCAATTTATGCACCCACCCAAACTGTTTTTCTATCTGAGTGGCTGGACTTGACTCATGCTTCACAACTTCCTAAATCCTCTCAAACAAGCAAGAGCTGGCCTCAGTGAGCCCCAGGCCTGGCACTAGCAGCAGCCAGCCCAGATTCACAGCTCGGCTTCACCTGAGAATCTGCAAGCCAAACACAGGTAGCAGCCATCTCAGATTGCTTTATAGTCCAAGCAGGGTGGCCCCAGGGAAAACACAGGAGGGGGCTGATCTTGGCCCACACCACTCAGGAAACCCAAGGGCCAGTGCACCCCATGGACAGATACAGACCACAATGGAGCACCACCACCCAGCCCCTGCTCAGCTGATCATCCACAGAGGGCAAAGGGTGGTGGTCAGTGGCCACAGCCAGTTCTTGCAGCTGACTGGCTGGGATAAATCCCTCCCATTGATCTGCCTACAGCAACCAAGGCACAAGGACAAGAGGAGGGTGAACTCGGCCCTCACGAAGGGTGCACCTCAAGTACCCAGCTTGGGTAACAGGGGAGTCTGTACCACTGGACCCTACAGGACACCTACTATATAAGGCCACACTACCAAGACACAGAGTTAAAGCAGCCCTACCTAATACATAGAAACAAACACAGGGAGGCTGCCAAAACGAGGAGACAAAAACATGGCTCAAATGACAGAGCACGTCAAAGCCCCTGAAAAAGAGCTAAATGAAATAGAGACAAGCAATCTATCAGATGCAGAGCTCAAATAACCTTGTGAGGACCTCAATAGCATAAAAAAAAATCCAGTTAGGCCCTGGGTGGTGTAGCTCAGTGGATTAAACACAGGCTGTGAACCAGAGGGTCACCAGTTTGATTCCCAGTCAGGGCACATGCCTGGGCTTCAGGCCAGGTCCCCAGTGGGGCCACATGAAAAGCAACCACACATTGATGTTTTTCTCCCTCTCTTTCTCCCTCCCTCCCCCTCTCTCTCAAAGTAAATAAATAAAATCTTTTTAAAAATTCCAGTCAGAAATGAAGCATACACTAATTGAAATAAAGAACAACAGGGAAACAACAGTAAAGTAGACGAAGCTGAGATTCAAATCAGTGATTTGGGACATAAAGAAGCAAAAAACAACCAACAGAACACAAGAAGAAAAAGAATGCAAAAAAGAGAGGATAGTGTAAACAGCCTCTGAAACAACTTCACACATTCCAACATTCACATCATAGGGGCGCCAGAAGGGTAAGGGAAAGAATAAGAAATTGGAAATCTATTTGAAAACATAATGAAAGAAAACTCTCCTAATTCGGTGAAGGAAATACACATACAAGTCCAGGAAGCACAGAGAGTCCCAACAAGATGGATGCAAAGAGGCCCACTCCAAGACACATTGTAATTAAAATGCCAAAGGTTAAAGATAAAGGGAGAATCTTAAAAGCAGCAAGAGAAAAGCAGTTACTTACCTACAGGGGAATTCCTATAAGATTTCTCAAAAGAATCTTTGCAGGCTAGAAGGGATTGGCAAGAATAATTCAAAGTCATGAAAAGCAGGGACCTACAGCCAAAATTCTCTACCCAGCAAAGCTATCATTTAGAATCAAAGGGCAGATAAAGAGCTTCCCAGACAAGAAAAAACTAAAGGAGTTCATCATCACAAAACCATTATTATATGAAGTGTTAAAGGGACTTATTTAAGAAAAAGAGGATCAAAACTATGAACAATAAAATGGCAATAAATATATACCTGTCAACAATTGAATCTAAAAAACAAACTAAGCAAACAAGAACAGAGACAGAATCACAATATGGAGAGTGTTTTGATGGTTGCAGATGGGATGGTGGTACAAGGGGATGGATGAAGCAGTGTGAGAATTAAGAAGTACAAAAAGGTAGTCACAGAATAGCCATGCAGATGTGAAGTACAGTAGAGGACATGGAGAAGCCAAAGGACTTATATGCCTTACCTATAGACACGAATAATGGTGGGGTATTGCCTAAGGGAGTAGGGTAATGCTGGGTGGAGGAGGGTAAAGAGGGAATAATTAGGAAAACTGTAATAGTGTAATCAATAAAATATAATTTAAAAAAAGAACCATCTTTTTCCTAGCTTTTTTCGCTATGCATTCTTAAGTTGTTTATAAAATAGGAATAAAATGTGGTAATATTTCACGGGAACATCATGGAAATTAATGATTATTCATTACATTATAAATGTAAATATAGACTAAATAATAGTTATGATATTTAAAATCATAATCTGGTTTTCTATCATTTATAACACTATCATTTATAAAATTACACAAGAATAAATATAGCATTACAAATTTATAATTTAAAAAGTGTGTGAAATATTCATTCATATAAATATTCAATCAGAGTGGATAAAACTCTAAAAGTGTTAACAACTCAAAGTGAATTTGCTGTAAATTTAATTTATATGTGTGTGAACATTTTTCCTAATTAGCAAGTCAGAATAAGATAAGAAAACTACTGGCACTTTACATCAGTGCTAATTATAAGTTCTAAAGCAATACTGCTGATTGATATAAACTGAGTTATAATTTTCAGTTTCTTGCACAATATATAACCAAGTAATGTTTCATTTGCAGATCTCATGGGTTCTATTTTTAAACTACAGTACCTAATTTGAGTTTCCTCCTAAGTGCTTAGAATTGGGGAAAAATTGGCATAGCTATGAAAACAAAATCATTTTTCAGCAATTACATTGAAAAGTCCTTGTATATGTTTACCATCATCCAGATAGTTTAATTTTAACTACTTTTGTGGGCAGTTTGCATCATATGTATTTCTTTCAGTTAGACAAGAAATTTTGGATTTTCACATAAGCATGATCAAATATTGTACATCATTTTAATAAACATGATATTTACTCATATCCTGCTTGTTTGAATGGTGGATCATAAGTTTTTGATTAATCAGTATCCATAGATTTAAATATGCAGGCAGTGGTGCTGTTTTTTCATCATTGCATAAATTGTAAAAATTAAGTTGAACCTATGTTTTCAGAATTTAATAAATCAGAGATAAAATTCAAAGGTAATTTGTGAACTCTGCTTATTCTTTGTGATCCATTTTAAGTAGATTTTTCTGTTTACCTGTGAATTCTTCAGACTTTTGCTGTATAATAAGCATTCAGTTATTTGACTTGGATTTATGGGTGATCTTTTACAGACTTAGCACCTGGCTAAATGATATTTGAGTATAATGACCCTATTTCCTAAACCAAAGAAGCAGGACACATGCTCTGACAGATGTATCTTTGGTGACAGTGTTTCTGAATCATAGAAATGAGGACTATCCTGGACAATCTAAACACAGTGTTTCCAAATATGAGTCACTTGAAAAATAAAGACATCATATAAAACAATAATAAAAAGTGAGTTATTGAATATCTGCTATGTCTGAGGCAATTTATATATAAAATACCTAATTTTTACAGCAACCCCACAAGACAGGCGCTATTGTTTCCATTTTATACAATAGAGGCTGAGGTTTAGAGATGGGAGTGAGGTGGTGGTTATATAATTTGTCAAAGACCAAATCTCTGGTCTATGCCAGTGCTGGGTCTCAAACTCAGAGCTGATCTAACATCAAAGCCTGTGATGTCCTGGTATCTCTTAGCACACAGGTGTTTGTGGTTACAAAAGGGTAGGAAGGGATTCAGGAGTCAGGTCAGGGTTGACTATTGGCTATATTGTCTCTACCACATAGTAGTTGTATGGCTTTGAGCAAGTCAACTTAATTTTAATTTTTTCAAGAGTAAAATGGGTTTAATAATACCTACCTCAGGGTATGACAAGGGTTGAATTTATGATAATGAATATCTAACTCTTAACACAGTGCCTATATATAGTAAGCATTCGATAAATCCCATCTGTAATTTTTAGGGAATTTTTTTTTAATTTAATTTATTTTTTAGAGAGAGGGGAAGGGAAGGAGAAAGAGGGGAAGAGAAACATCATGTGTGGTTGCCTCTCATGTGGCCCTCACTAGGGACCTGGCCTACAACCCAGGCATGTGCCCTGACTGGGAATTGAACCGGCGACCCTTTGGTTCGCAGCCCATGCTCAATCCACTGAGCTATACTAGCCAGGGCTGTAATTTTTATATTTTATAGTAACAGTTCAAAAATGACATTAATATGTACTAGTAAAAATGTTGTTGCTGGTGAAAGTATTTACTACACAAATCCTCCAATCTTATGTAATTCTCTATTATCAGATTTAGTAATTTATTAATTTCTGAACAGTATTCCATTTTTTATGATCCCGCTCTTTAAATACCCTCTTTTAAATATTTATTTATTATTTTAGTGTCTGTGGTAAATCTAGATGCAGCATGAATAGAACAGAATTAACAAATATTCATCAAACATCTATATGCCAGGAACTGTTTTAAAACCTGCGAACTAACGGTGGGCAAAAACAGTCTGTGCCCTCGTGGAATATATAAACTAGTGGGAAAAGCAAAAATAAGAGTAACTTGCCAAAAACAGTGGGAAGAATATTCCTGACATAGAAAACACCAGGAAAGATCGGGAGTACTAAGGATTGAGAGAAGGTGAAAGTGGCTGGAGCAGAAAGCCAGAGCAGTGTGTTGTAATAGGAACCTGAAGAAATAGATGAGGAACCATAATGTCCTGGGTTCTGAAGGTGGTGCTAAGGACATTAGACTTTAAAAACAATGGTTTTAAAGGTTTTAAAGTTGAAAGTGACATAATTATGTTTTATTAAAAAGAAAAAAGAAAAACCACTGGTTCTCACTGGTGTGGCTCAGTGGTTCGAGAGTCATCCCACAGACCAAAAGGTCGCCAGTTCAATTCTGGGTCAGGGTGCATACCTGCATTGCAGCCAGGTCCCCTGCTGAGGGCTGCAAGAGGCAACTGATGTCTCTATGATCAATTAACATTTGACAAAGGGGGCATGAGCATACAGTGGAGTAAAAATAGTCTCTTCAATAAATGGTGTTAGGAGACCTAGAATGGTACATACAAAAAAATTAAACTAGACCACCAACTTATACCATACACCAGAATAAACTCAAAATGGATGAAAGACTTAAATATAAGTGATACCATAAAAGGCCTAGTGTAAAACATAGGCAGTACAATTTCAGACATCCCACATAGCAATATTTTTTGCCAATATATCTTCCAGGGTAACAGAAATAAAGGAAAAAAAATGAAATTGGGATTACATTAAATGAAAAAGCTTCTGCATGGCTAAAGAAACTATCATCACAGTGAAAATGGGACTTACTGTATGGGAGAACATATCTGCCAATGATACATCAGACAAGGGTTTGATCTCCAAAATATATAAATAACTTATATGACTCAACACCAGAAAGAAAAGCAATCCCATTAAAAAGTGGGCAAAGGACCTGAACAGACACTTCTCCAAGGAGGACATACACACAGACATATGAAAAGATAGATGCTCAACATCACTAGCCATCAGAGAGATGCAAACTAAAATCACAATGAAATATCACCTCATACCTGTCAGCATGGCGATCTTTAATAAATCAATAAACAACAAATGCTGATGAGGTTGTGGAGAAAAGGGAACCCTAGTGCACTGTTGGTGGGAATGCAGACTGGTGCAGCCACTGTGGAAAACAGTATGGAGTTTCCTCAAAAAATTAAAAATGGAACTGCCTTTTGACCCAGCAATTCCACTGCTGGGATTAAACCCCAAGAATCCCAGATCACCAAAGAACCTATTCAAAGAACCTATGCACCCCAATATTCATAGCAGCACTATTTATAATAGCCAACTGCTGGAAATGGCTTAAATGCCCATCCTTAGATGTGTGAATCAAAAAACTGTGACACATTTACACAATGGACTACTACGCAGCAGAAAGAAAGAAGAAACTCCTATTTTTTGCAACAGCATGGATGGAACTGGAGACTATTATGCTAAGTAAAATAAGTCAGTCGGTGAAAGACAAAAACCATATGATCCCACCTATAAGGTGAATCTAGTGAGCAAAATAAACTAACAAGCAAAACATAATAGGAGATGTGGAAACATGGAACAGACTGACAGCAGCCAGAGGGGAGAGGAGAGGGGAATAATTGTGGACAGAAGGAGAAGCGACTAGTCAAAGATCATGTATGAATGACCCATGGACATGGACAGAGGTGTGGGGTTCGACTGTGGGAGCAGCGGGGAGAGCCGGGTGGGCTGGGCAGAGTAGGGCAAAAGGGGAAAAATTGGGACAACTGTAATAGAATCACAATTTAAAAAATTAAAGGTAGAAACAATTTTAAAGGGGAAAAAGAGGCAACTGACATATTTTTAGTGATGTTTCTCTCCCTCTTTCTCCCTCCCTTACCCTCTCTGTAAAAATTAATAAATAAAATATTTGATTAAAGAAATCAGTGTAGCATGGAGAGCTGCTGGAGAAAAGAGTAAATACAGACAAATTAAGAAGCTATGGTACCATTTAATGTAAGAGATGATTGGTTTGGATTTGAATGGCAATAGTGATGGTAGAAAAGTTAAACTGATTTATGTGGTGTCTAAAAGAAAAAAAGGACTTTTATGGAGTGGATAATGGGTATTAAGAGAGAATGGAGTGGTTCACCATGAAATACAGCCATGTTTTAGAGATGAAGTGATTTGCAGGCTCATTATATTAACAACCACCACCACAACAAAACAAAACAAAACCCTCTTAAAATATAGCTGAAGATTAAGTTCTGTTAAGAAAGATGACATAGCTGAGCTAAAAACAATTGACTATAAAAAGCATCAGTAAAAATTTGAATTATTTCTAATGTTGGTAATAGCCATGATATGACACATTTGCATGACTTCTTACAAAATTCGAAATGGTATTTTAGATGCATTTTTAAATGTGTGTGTGCAGATTGTGGTTGCACTGCTGATAACGATGCATTACTTCTGAATGTCTTTCATCCCAGCATGGCATAAGCTTTTATAGATAATAAAATTTACACCTCTGACAGTCAATAAGTAATTAACCTCTGTGATCTACCCACTTGATATATGGATCAGTTCCTAGTTAATATGCTGTCTTACACATTTAAAATGAAATTAAAAAATTAAATAATAATGGCACAAGCCATAGGAAAATTTTAAATAATCATGAAAACTCCTAAATTTAAAATAGAGCTCCTTTAGAAATACGGGAAACTTTATGCTTGAATTAGTCTAAAGTGGAACTAAAATATTAAAAATTAATTCATTTTTCACCCCCAAAATATTTTTGAAGCCCAATGTACATCAGATATATGCTAGAGGTGGTTATACAAATGATATATAAGATATGGCAGGGTGGACACTTGTCCCTGAGGAACTAGCTGTCTAATGAGAGAAACCATCAAGGAAGCAAATAGTTGTAATACAAAGTAACAAGTGCTATAAGGCACGTTTCTATAAAAAGTGCTATTTTACTAATAGGCTGTTTACAATAACCAAGGCTGTTTCCAGCACTTGGTTATTATAAATAGTGCTGCTATGAATATTGGGATGCATAGGTTCTTTTGAATTGGTGTTTCAGGATTCTTAGGGGATAGTCCCAGCATTGGAATTTCTGGGTCAAAGGGCAGGTCCATTTTTAGTTTTCTGAGGAAACTCCATACTGTTTTCCACAGTGGCTGCACCAGTCTGCAATCCCACCAACAGTGCTCTAGGGTTCCCTTTTCTCCACAACCTTGCCAGCATTTGTTGTTTGTTGATTTGTTTATGATGGTCATTCCGACCAGTGTGAAGTGGTATCTCATTGTGATTTTAATTTGCATCTCTCTGATAGCTAGTGATGCCAAGCATCCTTTCATATGTCTCTGGTCCCTGTGTATGTCCTCCTTGGAGAAGTTTCTGTTCAGGTCCTTTGCCTACTTTTTAATTGGATTGTTTTTCTTCCTGGTATGGATTCATGTGAGTTCTTTATATATTTTGGAGATCAAACCTTCATCCAAGGTATCATTGGCAAATATATTTTCCCATCAGTAGATTCCCTTCTCATTTTGCTGATACTTTCTTTACCTGTGCAGAAGCTTTTCAATTTGATGTACTCCCATTTGTTTATTCTTTCCTTTATATTCCTTGCTCTAAGGGACATATTGGTGAAATATATTGCTGTGTGGAGTATCTGAAATTTTCCTGCCTATGCACTTCTCTTGGGCTTTTATGGTGTCACAACTTATATTTCAGACTTTTATCCATTTTGAGTTTATTTTTGTTTATGGTGTAAGTTGGTGGTCGAGTTTCATTTTTTTGCATGTAGCTCTCCAAATCTCCTACCACCATTTGTTGAAGAGGCTATTTTTACTTCATTTGATGCTCCTGTCCCCTTTGTCAAATATTAATTGACTGTACAAACATGGGCTCTCTATTCTGTTCCATTGATCTATGTGTCTGTTCTTATGTCAGTACCAGACTGTTTTGTTCATGGTGGTCTTGTAATATAGTTTAATATCAAGTATTGTGATGTCTCCTACTTTGTTCTTCTTTCTCAAAATTGCTCAGGCTATTCAGGGTCATTTATGGTTCTATATAAAGTTTTGAAATGTTTATTCTTTATCTGTGAAATATGTCATTGGTGTTTTAATAGGGATTGCATTGAATCTATAAATTGCTTTGGGTAGTATGGACATTTTGATGACATTAATTCTTCCAATCCATGAACATGGTATGTGTTTCCATTTATTTGTGTCCTCCTTGATTTCTTTCTTCAGTGTTAGGTAGTTTTCTGAATACAAGTCTTTTACCTCCTTGGTTAGGTTTATTCCTAGGTATTTTATTTTTCTTTTTGCTATATCAAATGGGATGTTTTTCTTGATTTCGTCTTCTGTTGTTTCATTGTT
>CM052538.1:117804991-117817574 GCA_028533065.1 Trachops cirrhosus
TAATTCTTCCAATCCATGAACATGGTATGTGTTTCCATTTATTTGTGTCCTCCTTGATTTCTTTCTTCAGTGTTAGGTAGTTTTCTGAATACAAGTCTTTTACCTCCTTGGTTAGGTTTATTCCTAGGTATTTTATTTTTCTTTTTGCTATATCAAATGGGATGTTTTTCTTGATTTCGTCTTCTGTTGTTTCATTGTTGGTGTACAAAAATGCATTTGATCTCTGAATATTGACTTTGTATGCCTCTGTTTTGCCATACACTTATTAGGTTAAGTAGTTTTTTTGGTAGAATCTATAGGGTTTTCTATGTACACTATCATGTCATCTGCAATGACAGTTGTATTTCCTCCTTTCCAGTACGGCTACCTTCTATTTTTTTTTTCTTGTCTGATCACAGTGTCTAGGACTTCCAATACTGTGTTGAATAGAAGTGGTGAAATCAAACACCCTTGTTTTGTTCCTGATCTTAGTGGGAAGCTTTTAGTTTTTGCCCATTGAGTATGATGTTGGCCATAGGTTTCTTGTATATGGCCTTTATTATATTGAGGTATGCTCCCTTTACTCCCACTTTGCCAAGTGTTTTTATTATAAATGGGTGCTGTACCTTATCAAATGTTTTTCCCACATCTATTGATATGATCATGTGATTTTTGTCTTTCCTTTTGTTTATTAGATGTATTATGTTTATTGATTTGTGAATATTGTACCATCCTTGCATCCCTGAGATGGATCCCACTTGACATGGTGTATAATTTTTTTATACATTTAAGGTTATTATTGATAGGTACTTATTCATTGCCATTTCCCCCTTTTTACCCCTGTTCCTCTCTCTCACTCTTTTTCTTCCTCTTCTTAAAGCAGTTCCTATAGCATATCTTGCAATGCTGGTTTGGTAGAGGTGTATTCTTTTAGCTTTCTTTTGTCTGGGCAACCCCTTATTTCACCTTCAATTTGAAATGAGAGCCTTGCTGGGTAGAGTAGTCTTGGTTGCAGGCCTTTGCTCTTCATTACTTGGAATATTTCTTGCCACTCCCTTCTAGCTTACAGTGTTTCTGTTGAGAAGTCAGCTGCTAGATTTATTGGAGTTTCCTTGTATATTATTTCCTGTTTCTCCCTTGCTGCCTTTAAGATTCTCTCTTTGTCTTTGCATTTTGCCATTTTAATTATAATGTGTCATGGAGAGGGCCTTATTGGGTTCATCTTGATTGGAACCCTCTCTGCTTCCTAGACTTGTGTGACTTTTTCTCTCATCAAATTAGGTTAGTTTTCCATCATTACTTTTTCAAACAAGTTTTCTATTCCTTTCTCCTCTTCTTCTCCTTCTGGTATCCCTATTATATGGATATTATTATGTTTCATGTTGTCCTGCAATCCCCTTAATTATTCTTTGTTCTTTCTGAGCCATTTTTCCTTTTCTTTTTCTTTCTGGAATTTTTTTCTACCTTGTCCTCCAGCTCACCAATTCAATCCTCTGCTTCATCTAGCCTGCTTTTGATTTCTTCTACTTTGTTCTTCAATTCAGAAATTGTATTCTTCATTTCCTCCTGGCTCTTGTTGATAGTTTCTATGTCCTTTTTCACGCTGATATAGTTTGCAGTAAGTTCCTTGTAGCTTCCATGTAGTTTTTTGTAATTCCCTCTGAGTTCATTGAGCTTTCTTATAACCATTGTTTTGAACTCAATATCTGATAGTTTACTTGCTAAATTTCATTTAGCACTCTTTCTGGGGATTGCTCTTTTCCTTTTGATTGGGGGTTGTTTCTTTGTCTTCCCATTTTGGGGGAGACTCTTCTTGTTTGCTTCTGCTTCTTAAATTGATCTGTTTTGACTCCTTGTCTTTATGGCATAGACTTCTATGGTAGGAGACCTGTGGGATTCCATGGTGCAGTCTCCTTGATCTCCTGAACTTGATGCTCTTGGGGTGCCCTTCATGCCATTTATGCTGGCTCTCTGGATGTAACGGGGTTTTGATTGTTGTTGGGTTGTTCTTTGGTGGGTCTTTCCCTCTAGTTGCTTGACTGAGTCACTCCACCCACCATGTCTTGTGTGCTGTTGTGCAGGTGCTGCCAGAACAAAACCACTAAGCCCAGGAAACAAATCCACACAGACAAAAATAACTCACAATCCCACAATCCCACAATCCCACTGTCAACATCAAATGAACCAGTATTAATAAGGGTGTAAAGAGATTAAAAGATTATCATAAGAAAGGAGAGTGAATATGAGATGATGTACTGAAAGAAAAATGATTTTTAGACAGTAGAGGGAGGAGCAACAATAAGAGCAGGAATTTGAACAATGCAAAGACAGAAAGTAAAATTTACTTCATAAATAAAAAAGGGAATGAAGAAGGTGGAATGGAGTAAGAGAAGGGAAGCATATAGTATAAGGTTTAAACAGAAATTAAAAGAAAAGAAAATATAAGAGAGATATAAAAAGGACAAAAGTATGTAAATAAAAAATAGGAACCCAATTGGAGAGAAAGATTCACTATAGCACTATCAACAACAAATGAACTAAAATTAATATAGGTAGGATGGGACTAAGAGGGGGAAAAAGAAGAAAGAAAGAAAAGCTTAAGAGATGTCTAGAGGAAAGGGAAGTGACTTTGAGATGATGGAGAAAGAATACTAAGAGTGAGGAATGAAAACTACACTAAGATGGGGAAAAATTAAAATTTGAGATGAAAAGAAAAAAGAAAGGCAGGATGAAAGAGAAAAAAACAGACAAACAGACAAAATTAAACTTTGAGCCAAAAAAAAAAGAGAGAGAGAGAGAATAGAAGAGGGGAACAGTAAAATTTGTGATTTGAAATACAAATTTAGTGAAAATCTAGAAATAAAACTGAAAAAAATGCAACAACAACCCTATCCACAACCAATGAACAAAGATTGCTATTGGAGAGAGAGTGCAGGTATTTTAAGAGCAGGAAAAAGAATATGAGATGACCATTGACAAGAAAATTGGTTTTGAGAGGCTGGATGAGGGAGAAATAAGAGTGTAGAATAGAAACAAGTTGTAGCAAGAGAGAAAAGAAAATTTAAAATGAAAATAAGAGGAAAGAAGAAGGTAAAATGGGGTAAGAGAAGGTCAGGGCAAAAATATGTGAATTGAAATAAACTATAGTATAAAATCTAGTGACTTAATATGCACAAACTTGAAGGACAGGAAATGAATGTTAAAAAGCTATGCAGGAAAGAAAATATTGCAAATCATGGAGAAGATTACAGAGGATTTTGTCTTGGTAGCATCTAGTATTTACTACTGTTTTTTTCTTTCTGGATTCGCCTCTGGTAATGTCAGATGGTGACACCGCCTGACTTTTGACAGCCTGTTCCAAGACTACCAGGAATCTACTGTCTGTGGCTGACTCCTTCAATTGTTAATCTAGTCACGTTGCACTCAGCAGTCAGGTTTAAGCACCACAGGGTGGGGCAGAATCCCTCCTGGGGTCAGGGTTATTGTTCCCCTCATGCTGCTGCTTGGAGGGGAGTGGTCTGCCTGAGCAAGATGGCTGCTGCAGTATAGGAGACGACTCAGCACTGGGATCCCAGCAGCTACTCTCTCATTCCTCTCCTCAAAGCCTCTGTCCTTAGTCTCCTCAGGTGTCTCTAGCCCACTCTGCCACCACCTTTGCTGGAGCCCAGGGTAAGTGGCTGAAAATGAAAATTTATGCACTAGCCCTTTAAAGGTCTCTGTGTCTCTAGGCATTCATCTCTGGCAGAGAGAAACGCTGCCGCTTTTCAATCCTAGATGTTATCAGTGTATTTTCTGGACTCCAGTGCTCTAGGCTGGGGATTCCAGCTTAGGGTTTAGATGCCACACTTCTCAAGGGGATCCAACTGGCTGCTTAATTATCCCTCCAGTGCTTCAGCTGCCTCCTGTGGATGCCCAGCCAGCCCTCTTGTGTCTCCACGGCACTCCCTACCAGTCATGTTGTGCTGAAGCTGATTCTTCTGTCTGTCCATGGTTATAAGGCTTCTCTCTTGCTATTGTTGAGTTGTTTCTTCTACATGATTTCTCCACAATTTAGTTGTAATTTCAGATTGGTCCTGGGAAGAGGTTAGTGTAATTTCCATTCATTCCTCTGCCATCTTTAATTTAATTATATATTAAATTTACATAATTCCTTTGGTGGTGGATATTAGTTTGCAAATATTTTCTCCAAATCCATAGTTTGTCTTTTCATCCCCTTAACAGGGTCTTGGGTGTTATGGATCATGATTTTTGGTGACCAGACAAGAACTCTCTGCCTAGCCCTAGTTCCCAAAGATTTTTCTTCTTCTAAAAATTTACAGTTTTCAATGTTTTATAGTTAAGGCTGTGATCCATTTGGAGTTAATTTTGTATTAGGTTTGAGGTTTATTTATTATTTTGCTTATAACTATCTAATTACTCTAGCACCATTTATTGAAAAGGCTACCCTTTCTCCATTATTTGCTTCTTCATCCTTGTCAATGATCATTTGTACCTATTGTTTGGAATTATATGTGGCTCTCTTCCATTGATCTATGTGTCTACCTCTCTTTAATCTTTTTTATTTTTATAAATTTACACTGTGTTTTTGTTTCTGGTAATCTAAGGTTCACTTCATTACTTTTTTTAAAAAATGTTCTTGCTGCCCTGGCTCAGTTGCTCAGTTCAATCCTTGTCAGGGCACATATGGAATGCTGCCAATCGATATTTCTCTCACATCAATTTCTCTCTATTTCTCTCTCTCCCTCGAACTTCTTCTCTCCCTAAAATAAATAAACATATTCTCAGGTGAGGATTAAAAAAAATGTTCTTGCTCTGGTGAGCCGGTATAGCCTAGCAGTAAAGACAAGTGGCTTCACCACTCCAGTACTTATGTGACCTCGGGCAAACAAAGTCATTAAGTTTGTATTTTCTCATGTGAAACTGAAGTTGTGAGGACTAAATTATTTAAAGTGCCATAATATTTGACACATAGTAAATGTATTTATCCAGTTGTCTAATGTTGTAATAAACAACCCCCAAATTTCTTACTTGTAAGAAATAAACTACTTCCTGCTCATGCAACAGGCCCGTGTGGGTGCTCCTGAATGGGCAGCTCCCTGGAGCATTTCTCTTCTAAACCGTGGTTCAGGGACCTAAGGTCCTTCCATCTTGTTGTTCTGCCATCTCTAGGTCTTTGGAATATTTCCATTTAGTTGATGGGAAAAGACAACGGGATGTAGAAAAATGCCTAAGAGCTTTTTCCACCCCACTGCTTTACAAGTGGCACTTTCTCCCTTATTACATTGGCCAGAATTCAGTCACATGGGCCCATCTAACTACAAGAAAGGCTGGGAAATGTGTTCTGTGTACCCAGAAGGAAAAGAAAGTACGTGCAAACATACAATGCAAGCAGTTTTTGCCTGGGCAAATGCTTAATAGTGTTAGGGCCTAGGAAGGGGAGAAGTATTTCTAAAGAACAGGCAAGTGAAATGAGAAAGGAATGATGAGAACAGCATACATACAAAGATGTAGGGGAAGTGTTTGAAGCAGGAGAGATGTCAAGTGCAAAGGCCTTAGTCCGGGCTCTTTTTGAACAGGATCTTCCTTCCCCTGTATTTTCCAGACTTACTACTACTGTAACAGGAAAGTTATCTTGTAACTGAACATCTTTCTGAGCCTATCTTGTTAGTAGTAATAGTTTTTTTTAGTTGACTCTTACTTTTCCAGTTAGATCATCTACACATCTACATATAATCAGAGAATTATAAATTTCTCTAATATTTTAATACCATGCTTATTTCTTTTTCCTGTTTTACTAGCTAGCTTCCTGAACAGATATGAATAATGGTAATAATTCTCCATTGCCATTTTAAAAAATTCGTGAGGATTTAAAAAAATTCATTGATTGATTTTTGAGAGAGAAACATCTATTTGTTTTTCTGCTTATTTATGCTTCTTGTATGTGCCCTGACCTGAGATGGAACCTGCAACCTTAGCGTAATGGCACAATGTTCAAACCAACTGAACTACCTGGCCAGGGCAGGATTTTTTTACTGTTTCCAGTTTCAGTGGAAATGTAATTCAAGTTTTAAAAAAATATTTTTAATCTTCACATGAGGAGATGTTTATTTATTTTATTTTTTATTTTTTTTAAAGATTTTATTTACTAGAGAGAGGGGAAGGGAGGAGAAAGAGGGAGAGAAACATCAATGTGTGGTTGCCTCTCATGTGCCCCCTACTGGGGACCTGACCCGCAACCCAGACATGTGCCCTGACTGGGAATCGAACTGGTGACCCTTTGGTTCACAGGCCTGTGTTCAATCCACTGAGCTATACCAGTTAGAGTAGGAGATGTTTATTGATCTTAGAGAGAGAGGAAGGGAGAAAAAGAGAGAGACAGAAAGAGAGAGAGAGAGAGAGAGAGAAACCTCAACATGACAGAAAAACATCTATTAGTTGTCTTCCGTATGCACCCCAACTGGAGATGGAACCCACAACCCAGGTATGTGCTTTGACTGAGAATCGAACCCACAACCTTTTGGTGTACACAACGATGCTCCAACCAACTGAGCCACCCCACCAGGGCTATAATTAAAGTTTTAATGTCTGTTAGAAATTTGCTGTTTATACTTTATGTGTCTTTATTTTCACTTTATTTTTTTTTTACAAACCAAGATTAGAGTGAATTTTATCAAATTCTCTTTTGTTCCCTGTTGAAGTAATGTTGGATTTTTACTCTTTTGATTCATTAATGTATTGAAATTTATTTGTTGATCTAATGTTGAACCATCTCTACAGTCTCAAAATAAGCTCTTGTTGTGAGGGTGTGTTATTCTATAAATATATTACTGGATTTGACACTAACACTATATTTGGGATTTTTTTTTTGCATCGGTTTTCACAAATGATATTACTCTGTGGTTTTCTTTTTCTGTGTGTGCCACGTGCCATAGATTTTGTTCTCAGGTTATGCTAACTTTGTAAAATGAATAATAAAACTTCCATAGCTTCCTGTTTTCTAGACTAGACTAGATATTATTGATTATAATTCATGAATGCCTTAAAGTTTTGATAGAATGTACATAGAAACATTTTTAAGCATAGAATCTACCTAGGCTCTGTATAGGTAGTACACTCTTTATAGATGAAGAAACTTTGTTTCCCAAGGTTTTATGTGCCAGAGGGAAATTTAAAAACCCAATCTTAACAAAGGCATTTGCCTTGGGCAACAGCATATTGTTTCTCTAGCATGATTAATTACCCTTAACTATTGTAGGGATGTCTGGCAAGTAAGGGATTGATTCTTCTCTTATTTGAAGGAACAGAATTTACCAAAACCTTCAATAGTCTGACAGGAGGGGAAATGAAACTCTTCTATATTTGTGAATTTCCCATACATGATCACCCAGTGGTTAGCTGTCCCTCCTTTCCCAGCCCCCACGGCAGCTTTACTTTTAGCCTATGGGACCAGTCAGGCTTACAGTCTCTCTCAAAAATATTTTCTGGTTATGAGACCAATGGTCTTCTGCTACCAAAGCCACTAGAACCTGATTGGAGTCCAGGCTTTGAGCTATTGTCTTCTCTCTCCTGAGGCCTTGGAGGGAATGTGATAGAACAGGGTTCATCTGGCCTCCCTGTTCTTGTAAACACCACAGAATTTACACATTAAACTTTGAAGCATAGATACATTTCTCTAAAGCCTATTGATAAAATAACATTTTCCCCATATTTGCTGGTCTCAAGCTCAGTGCATAGAAACAATGACTCCATGTTGTTAGGCAGAGCAACTGTTGATCTTTTCTTGTTTTGTTCACGAAGCCCAATGGCAAATTGAAGAGCCATGATGGCTGCCCTTTGTCCTTGTTCTACGTAACAAAATTTATTCCACTTATTTGAAATCATTTAATATGAAAATCTTTTAAAATGTAAAAAGGATATCACCAATGAAAATTGTAAATGGCAAATAACATATAAAAAGATATGCGAATTTAAGCTACAGCGAGCTATTACTATGTAACTACCAGAATGGCTAAAAAAAAAGACATTATCAAGTATTAGTGAGAATATGCAGGTCACTGGAATTTATATAATGCTGCCGGTTGGAGTGCCAATTTATATAACCACTTTGGAAAACCATTCATATCTCTTAATGCTAAAAATATACATATTCTATGACCCAACAATTCTATTCCTACTTACACACTCACATGTCCAACAGATATGGACAATGTTATTCATAGATAAAACTGTAAACAACCTGACATTCATCAACAGAAGAATGGATAAATTATAGTGAATGCATACAATAGAATACCACATAGCAACAAAAATGAATCAACTACAGCTATATGTAACAACATGGATGAATCTCATTCATGAATAAATACTGGAGTTCAGGCTATCTTCTCTTTCTTTACCTGGGTAGTGTTTTAATTTTAAAGATTTTATTTATTTATTCTTAGACAGAGGGGAAAGGGGAGAGAGAGAGTGGGAGAGAAACATCGATGTGTGGTTGCCTCTCACGCACCCCCTACTGGGGACCTGGCCCGCAACCCAGGCATGTGTCCTGACTGGGAATCAAACTGGCAACCCCTTGGTTTGCAGGTCGGCACTCAATCCACTGAGCCACACCTGCCAGGGCTGGGTAGTGGTTTTTTATGGTAATTCATTGGGCTGTATATTTATTTTGTGCACTGTTCTATGTATTTTGCAATAGGAAGGGTTGAAATATATATGTGTGTATGCATAGTATACACATACTCATATTCCTAAATAGTATATTGAACATAATTTTATCTTTTCTCAGTGATTTAGAAGCACTATAATAAACACGAATACACTTGATTTATGTGGGACATTTTGTCCTCATGTTAAATAACTCCAAATCTCTGTTTTAAAAATCCTTGTATCTGCTTCTGAGTGTGTATCTTGAGTCAGAAGCAGTTCTGAGTCACCTTCTGAGTGGTAGAAATTATATCTGACTTTTATATAGCTTGTAGTTATATTCATTTTCCAGTAAAATGCATGATCCAATGAACATGAATGT
This sequence comes from Trachops cirrhosus, assembly GCA_028533065.1. NCBI lineage: Eukaryota > Metazoa > Chordata > Mammalia > Chiroptera > Phyllostomidae > Trachops > Trachops cirrhosus. The sequence continues at coordinate 117,813,996 of CM052538.1, forward strand.
GTCATCTTATTTGTATTAGAAAAGTCTTAAGACATGAAAAGAAATCCTCTAGATGATTTCAAGAAAATATTACCCAAACTTCTGACTTACTCAACATCTCATTATGAAGACAGTATTCATGGGAGAAGGTCCCTATTCCTTCTTCTTAAAGATACTCATGGATGTAGACACGCCATTCTTTTAAAGCCAGGATAAGGTGACTTCTCCTCAGTCAAGGCAGGAGTTTTCAGGAGTGTCCAGCACGGCAAATGTTGTGCAGCAATTGAGAGGCATGAGGACTGCAAACAAGCTTGGGAAGGAAAACAAGGTAGCAAAAGGTTAGAAAGAATGAATGCTGTGGAATTCAGAGAATGGAATGGAGCAAGAAAAAGGAATGGAAATAGGACAAGTAGAGGCATTTTTCAGGATGAGACTGGTGTGCATTTAATGTAGTTGAATGGAAGTGAAAGAGGCAATCATTGATTAAGCCACATTTCAAAGGAGATCTCTGATAAAGACAACCTAAGTAGAAGGGTTAATCTTAGGAAAGCACATTTTACTTTATTTGTGTAGTTAGGTGGCAAGGGAGAAGACAGAGGGGTTGTCAGTTACTAAATATAAGCACCAAGAGTGCAAGGATCTCCCGTTTTCTTCCCTGATGTAGCCCAACTCCAGAACAATGAGTGTCTGGCATAAAGAAGGCACTCAGAACCATTTGTTGAGTGAATAGACTTTCATAGCTAATCAATCTAAGTTTGGATCCCAGCTCTTCCATTTGCATACTGTGGGAACTAGGACAATTTCTTTATCCTGCTAAAGCTCAGCTTTATTATCTATAAAACAGGAATAATAATATAGAATGTATTTCTATACATGTCCATTATTACTTTTTAAAAAGTTTTTATTTATTGATTTGAGAGAGAGAGAAAGATCAACTTACTGTTCTACTTATTTATGTATTCATTGGCTGATTCTTGCATGTGCTCTGACTGGGGATCAAACTTGAAACCTTGGCGTATCAGGATGACACTCTAACCAATGGAGCTACCCAGCCAGAGCCATTATAGCTTTCTCATACTTCAATATTAAGCTCAGTACTTGACAAAATGCTATATACCTAGCAGTTGCTCTCTAAATGATTTTAATTGATATTTTTATAGTTAACTGTAAAAAATAAACTTGCACTACTGTAAGTCACAATATTCTTAAATACTTTTCAGAAGATTTCTAGTTGTGGGTACTTAATTTTATAAGAATAGTATAAAACATTTTATTTTATTTTTTTTAAAGATTTTATTTATTTATCTTCAGAGGGGAAGGGAAGGAGAGAGGGAGAGAAATATCAATGTATGGTTGCTTCCCGTGCATTCCCTGCTGGGAACTGGCCTGCAACCCAGGCATGTGCCCCGACTGGGAATCGAACCGTGATCTCTTGGTTCACAGGCCCACGCTCAATCCACTAAGCTACACCAGCCAGGGCTAAAACATTTTATTTTTATAAAATTACAAAAATAACTCTTTCTAAAAGTTGGTTATAAAAATTAATTTGTTTTTAAGTATTTCATTCCTGACCCTTAGATCCAAATACTTTGCCTCACATTCTGGCATTTTCTCTAACTTCATCAATAATAAAAAATGTAGCTATAGTAGAATAGGTCTAAAAAGTAGTTTTTTAGGACAGAAGGAGAAATGTAGGTGTATATGTAGAATACAGAGGGGAAGGTACTGTTAACCTTCCTGCTAGAAAGCTCTAAAATATAAAGTAAATAACTTTTATAAAGTAAAATTGATGGTATCTAAACCAAAAATGAACATAATTAATATTTTTATAATGCTTTCTAAGTTTAAAATTTGACTGCTCATTTCTCTTGCTAACATCTACATTCATTGCTTAGAGATTGTCCAAAACTCTTTTTTACTGCCTTAAATGAGTATAATTGCTATTATAGACACCAGAGAAATCCTGTCTTATGATTAAGAGATAACCATCACCTGACAACTCTGAGTGCATTTACACCCTTAACTCATTGGAAACAGATAAAGGCAAAGTAGTATTACATTATTTATTATTTCTCAGAAGTCAGCATCCAAAATCTCACAACTATTTCTTGATTAGTCATAGTTGAAAACATTTTATAATATGAGTTGTCACATGATTTCTGTGCTACAGTAACTTACATTTTGGTAAGTGACACACACACAAAAGGCACATAACAAAACCGTTCTACTGAAAATTCAAACCGCTTTCAAGATTACGTACAATTGTAAAGTTTATACTAGTCAGTAGCACAGAAAATGAGTGATAAGATGGTAGCTCTAGGGGAATCAAAGTGAAGGAAAAAGGTTTTTTAAAGGACAAGGCAGGCTTGCACACACTCGTAGGTAGGCCAAAAGAAAAGAACTGCAGTCTTCCGGCCAAGATGGAGGCGTAGGTAGACACGCTGTGCCTCCTTGCACAACCAAAAGGACAACAACAATTTAAAAACAAAAAAACAACCAGAACTGACAGAAAATCGAACTATATGGAAGTCTGACAACCAAGGAGTTAAAGAAGACATATTCATCCAGCCGGTAGGAGGGGCGGAGATGGGCAGCCAGGCAGAGAGGACTTGCAGCTAGGCGGAGGCTGGTGGAGCGGGCAGTCCCACATTCTCACGCAGATAAACCAGGAGGAACAGCTAGGGAGCAAAACAGACTGAGCAACCCAGGGTCCCAGGGCGGGGAAATAAAACCTCAAACTACCAATTGAAAACACCTGTGGGGGTTGAGGCAGCAGCAAGAGAAACTTCCAGCCTCACAGAGAGTTCGCTGGAGAGACCCACAGGGTGTTAGAATGTATACAAGCCCTCCCACTGAGGAATCTGCTCCAGAAGGGCCCACTTTGCTTATGGGTAGTGGGGCAAGTGACTGAAATCCAGCAGAGAGTGGAGTGAGTGCCATTTTTCCCTCTCAGACCCCTTCCCCACATACAGTGTCATAACACAGTGACAAGGGTTGCCCCACCTGGGTGAATACCTGAGGCTCTGCCCCTCACTATGTAACTGGCACATCAAGACAAAAAAAAATGGCTCAAACGAAAGAAGAGATCAAAGCTTCAGAAAAAAATACAACTAAGCAACAAAGAGATAGCCAACCTATCAGATGCACAGTTCAAAGCACTGGTGATCAGGATGCTCACAGAATTGGTTGAATTTGGTTGCAAATTAGATGAAAAAAATGAAGGCTACACTAAGTGAAATAAAGAAAAATGTACAGGGAACCAATAGTGATGGGAAGGAAACTGGAACTCAAATCAACGGTGTGGACCAGAAGGAAGAAAGAAACATGTAACGAGAAAAGATTGAAGAAATAAGAATTCAAAAAAATTGGAAGAGGCTTAGGAACCTTCGGGACATCTTTAGACATTCCAACATCCAAATTATAGGGGTACCAGAAGGAAAAGAGGAAGAGCAACAAGTGGAAAAGATATATGAACAAATAATAAAGGAGAACTTCCCAATCTGGTAAAGGAAATAGACTTCCAGAAAATCCAGGAAGCTCAGAGAGTCCCAAAGAAGTTGGAACCAAGGAGGAACACACCAAGGCACATCAGAATTACAT
>CM052538.1:117817674-117863694 GCA_028533065.1 Trachops cirrhosus
CTACAAAGGAGTTCCTATCAGACTGTCAGCTGATTTCTCAAAAGAGACCTTACAGGCAAGAAGGGGATGGAAAGAAGTCTTCCAAGTCATGAAAGGCAAAGACCTACATCCAAGATTGCTCTATCCAGCAAAGCTTTCACTTAGAATGGAAGGGCAGATAAAGTGCTTCCCAGATAAGGTCAAGTTAAAGGAGTTCATCATCACCAAGCCCTTATTACATGAAATGTTAAAGGGACTTATCTAAGAAAAAGAAGATAAAAAATATGAACAGTAAGATGACTGCAAACTCACAGTTAACAAGCACACCTAAAACAAAAACAAAAACAAACTAAGTAAACAACGAGAACAGGAACAGAACCACAGAAATGGAGATCACATGGAGGGTTATCAACAGGGAAGTGGGTGGGGAGAGAGGGGAAAAAGGTACAGAGAATAAGTAGCATAGATGGTAGGTAGAAAATAGACAGGGGGAGGTTAAGAATAATATAGGAAATTCAGAAGCCAAAGAACTTATACATATGATCCATGGACATGAACTAAAGGGGGGAATGTGGGTGGGAGGGGCTGTGCAGGGCAGAGCGGAATAAAGCAGGGGGATGGGACAACTGTAATAGCATAATCAATACAATACATTAAAAAAAAGGAAGGAACTGTAGTGGGGGAGGTATTGAGAAGGAGGTCTTGGGATAAGGTCCTGGAGGGTGAAAGAAAGGTGATCAAAGGCACAGATACAGCCTTGGAAAGAAGACAATGGGGAAGGAAAAAAGGGTGGGGTGAGAATAAAAGACAACTGGATTCAGAACAGAAGCCATATTGAATGGCCCAGATATTGTAAATATATTTGGAGGCAAAATGAATATTGAGAGCAAGAATAGGCTAAGAATGGAATATCAGGTTGGAGGCTTGAGAAAAATGAAAAGATGCTTAGAAAACTTGTGTAGGGATGTTCAATAGAATGTCAATTTAAGATGACCTAAAATAGAGTTTAACATGTCTGTGAAGGCCCTATGGCTCGAGAGCATGTTTTTGTAGTACCTTGCAGTGATCGACTAGGAAGAAGCAATAGAAAAAGCAAATGGTGGGCCTTACTTATGGTGGGACAGAGAATTCTTCTAGAGTGCTGTTGAATACTGGTGAATATCTTGAGCATCCTGGTGCTTCCACTGGGTGCTTGAATAACTGAAAGAACATCAAGGGATTTATTTATTTAGCAAATGTTAATTACTGTATACCCATCAACTTCAGTCACTTTTGTTATCTTATTTATGGAAACAGTTTCCTAATTTATAGCCTCAATTCTGATTTCTCTTTTGGTTTCAGAGCCCAGTCTTTCAATTGCCTGTAGGACATCTTGGCTTTGGTGGTCCATATCTAAAACTGAATGCTTCATCTTTCTCCCAAACCTATCTCTGTACCTGATTACCCCATTTCTGTTAATGATGTTATTAGCTTTCTAGTCTCCCAGGTTTGACACTTTTGAGTCATCTGTGACATTTCCTCTTCTTAATGTGTCATCAAGTTCTGTCACTAAATACAGGTGTACCTTGGAGATACTGTGCGTTCAATTCCAGACCATAGTGATAAAGCAAGTATCACAATAAAATGAGCTATAATCTTTTTGCTAGTGGAACATCTTGCCTTCAGTTTGTAAAAAAATGCAACACCTGTGAATCGCAATAAAGTGAGGTATGGTACAATGTGGTATGCCTCTATTTCCACTGAAATATTTCCCCGGCTTTTCTTCTTTGCCATTGCTAAGGTGATACATGCTGTTGTTATTCTGTGTATTTCTCTGCCTTCTCAACTGGTTTCCCTGCCTTCAGGCTCTACCCAATCCAGTCAGTCTTACATACCACACCCAGATTAATCTTTACAGAATGTCAGTTTGATGAGTCATTCCTCATCTCAAAAATCTTGAAGGAGCTGTGGTAGAGTCTCTAAGGAAACAGAAAGACCCTAGAGGAGCTCACATTCCAGTGAGAATGGGTGCAGTTAAATAGAGAGAAGGCGAAGCTGATTTAGAGAAGGCTTCCCTAAGGAGTGACCACAGAAAAGAATGGATGGGGAAGAAAGCTGGGAAACCCCAAGGTTTAGGGAATAGGTTGTGGAGAAAGAGGTGATGCCAAGGAGACTCTGGACAGTTCAGAGGGGTAGGAGAACCAGGGAAGGGTCTACCACAGAGGTTAAGGCAAGAGAGGGAGTCAAGGAGCAGAATGAATAAGATGGACTCTTCCCTGGTGAGTCTTGGATTTGGCAATAGGGGGACAGAGTCAAGAGCAGTTTTAGGGGAGCATTAGGTAGCCGAGGTGGCTAAGAAAGGACTGGGAGCCAAAAAGGTCCAATTAAGAGCTTTTATTCGAGGTGGGACACTTCGATCAGGTGGGCTGAGTAGGGGCAGACTAAAGCAGTGAGGGAAAAGGTAAGAGCATTTTTAAGGGTGTGTGGCAGACCCCCAGGGAGGGTGGGTCACCCTGCTGATCAGCCCCAGGTATCCTGGATATAGGTGTTTGCAATGTCCTCTCTCACCAGGGATGGCTGATTCAGGGACAGAAAGTCCAGGAGATTTATGAGCCTTGCCTCTGGGAAAAGTTGGAGGGACAGAGGAGGGGCAGAGGATTCCACTAGTTTCCAGCAAGATGCTGGCGGCTATGCCTCAGTTGCTTCTGGTAATAGGGCACCTCAAGGTCAGGTATTTAGCCGGTGACGCAAACCTTCTTTGTTCCAGCATACTTGGTGACTTAGATCCTCCAGGTGCTACTACATTCTAACAGGGAGTATAGGAAGGCTATAGAGGGATGGAAAATAAAGCAGAGACAAAGGACATAGGTTTCTTTTGTTAATCTTGGTTGAGAAAAAAGAACCTGCTGAAGATAGAGATGTACTTAATTTTTACCCCCACAGTGAAAGAGACTTGCACTAGAAGATTACAGCCCAAGGGCAGAGATCTCAGTAGTGAAGGAGAGCTTGATACTAGAGGGACATTGACTGATGGAGCAAGATCCCTAAGTAGGTCTGAGGAGACAGACTCTAATGAGGGAAAAAAGTCTTTGTCCATTTATAATCATTTCTTAATACATATATGCTGATATTGACTGTATATATATTTTGGTTGTGTGTGGTTAAGGTAATGATGCATTATGAAATGATTAGATGAGTTTTTGCAACTTGAAGGGTAGCAGCAGGATAAATCATTACAAAAAATTCTAGAAGTAGGAATTCCTAATAACCTCAGGTTGAAAGAGCAAAATCATTCCCTAAGGTTCAGAGGTATCTTTTACTATTGCCATGAAAATCAGCTGAGGATTAAGAATATTTTCTGACTGACAACTGGACGTAGTATTAGGTTTCTATTGCTGTTCTAACAAATACCAGAAATGTAGTGGAGGTCAGAAGCCCAACACACGTCTCACTGAGCAAAAATAAAGGTGTACGCAGGACTATGTTCTTTTCTGGAGTCCTCTAGGAGAGAGAATTCTTTCCTTTGCCTCTCTCAGCTTGTTTCTAGAGACCAATACATTCCTTGGTTTCTTCGTTCCAACTCAGCAACCCCTCATATTTCTCTAACTTTTCTTCAGTTATCCCATCTATATCTAACCATGGCCAGGCAAGGTTCTCCACTTTTAAGGATTTGACTGATTAGACTGGGCCCACTGGGGATAATCCAGGCAAATTTCCCCATCTCAAGGTCCTTATCCTTAGTCACATCTGCAAGTTTCTTTTGCCATATAAGGTAACATACTCACAGGTTCTGAGAATTAGACCGTAGACATCTATTACTCTGCCTACCACACTGGAACTCGGGGTGAGGTCTTTATTTTAAGAGGGAAGTTTGAAATGGGAAAAAGAAGGATGTCTACTAATGGGGAATTTGGTTTTTGCACTTGAAATGGGCAAGATGCTTGTTATGGTAGGTGAACTGATTCCTAGGTGTCAGGTGTGTGGTGTCTAGATGCTATGAAGTTATTGAGAAACAGTTTACTGGTAGCTTAGAGAGAAATTAATCTCTTTTTCGATTAAAAAGATAATATTTTAGTTGTGCTAAGAAAGTAAGAGATGGGTATTTTGACCTAAGCATTTAGACTAGAGAAATTAGGGTATGAGCGTGACTCCTGGTTTCTAAGTGTGATGATAGCAACAGAAATAAAAGAGAGAAATCTGTAACTGTTTTATTTTATAGGCTCCTGTAGCATTAGAATATGTTTCACTAAGAAGTCTTACATTAGAATTTAGCAACAATATGTTCAGTACTGGGTTCCGAATCTCAACTATCTTAATTCTATCTCTTTATCCATAATTGCCTAGTAGTCTATGGAAACATGCATTGCAATATGATGCTAGTTATTGGTATCAAAATTGATAATACCACAAGAGCTAACTGGTAAAAAAAGATATGGTCTTAATTATAATACTGTAAATTGGATATTATAAATATTAATTATTTAAATATTACAAAAATATAAGAAAAATGAAATTAAATAGTCTTTTTTAATAACAAGATTTGAAAGCCTACTATGTTCCAGGCATTGTAGTAAATATTTTTTAAAGATTAAAAAAATTGTGTAGTAATATTTAAAATGGTATCTGATAGTAGGTTATAGCCTGAACCATAAAGGAAAAGTAAAAGAGGAACAAAATATATTCCATTTTTTACTCCTGTGTAAATAAAATGGAGTCAATAAATGAGACAGCAAATACTAGTGCAACTTTTCTCTGATAGCTATTTTACTATGCATAAACTAACCTTAAAAATTAGTTTTGTAGTTGATAAAAATAAAAAAAAGAATCCTGTAATTCATATTTTAAAACCTACTTGTTCTTTATATGACTTATTTTTTAAAACAGTAATAAATCTATTTGGCTGAACATTAGTAGGATTTGTTCTGTAAATTGGTATATAACTAGTCATTAGCAGAAGCAATCTAGAGAGTTTTTTGGAAATGTTTAATCTAAATTGTTTCCATGTTAAAATGACAGTAACCATCTGACTCTATTTATTTCACTGTAATCAAATTAAATTTGTACTTTATATATCTATCTAACTACTTGTCTATCCAACAAGTGTGTATTGAATTCTTGTCATTGGAAAGGCACTATGCTAGGTCCCTTAAAATATTTAACACAGACATATTCTACTTTGTATTTGCAGTTCTAAACCCAGTTGTAACAGACTTCATTACATCAGCTATCTGTCCTGACCTGCCTCTCTACCATCTAATCTCTGTATCTGAAAAATTTTCACTCATCTTTCCACAATGGAAAACCTCCATTTCATCCCTGTCTCCAGGCAACTGTGTTCCCAGAGACAACCAGTGTGTTATTTTCCTGTATTAGCCTTTCAGATGCATTTTATGTATTAAGCAAATATGTATATATTAGACCCCATACATATTTTTCTGCATTTTGCTTATTTTTAACTTCCTCATTCTTTCTTATGTCTTCATACTATTCCATTGTAGGGACATATCATAATTTACTTAATTATGGACATTACCACTAATTTTAATATGCTATTCCAAAGTAAACAGTCTTCTATTCAGAAATTTGCAGGATATCTTTCTAGAGATTGAACTTCTGTGTGCACTTATAATTTGGGATAAATATTGCCAATTTGCCCCTTAGAGAGGTTGTGCCTGTTTCCCCGGACTTAGGCAACATATGATGATGATGTTTGCAAATCTGAAGGATGAAAAATGTCATCTCAATGTAGTTTTAATTTGTATTTCTTTTATTATGAGTGAGGTTAAGAATATTTTTTAGGTATTTTTAAAGCCATTTGTATTTCGTTTTCTTTTTCTCTTGGGTTACCATGATTTATGATTACTTATATAATAGGAAAATAGGAAATTATTTGTACATTAGGGAAATTAGTCCTTTGTTAGTGAGTTGCAAATAATTTTTTTCCAGTTTGATATTTGTCTTTCAAGTTTGTGGTAGCTTTTGTTGTGTAGAAATTTTTACTTTTATTTTATAGAGTTATCTTTATGAATTCTGGACTTTGTTATATTTAGGCTTTCCCCACTCCGAGATAATTCTTCATAGTTTCCTGTAGTACTTTTATGATTAACAGACATTCTTAATCATCACAAGTTCTAAATCATTTGGTGCATAGGATCAAGTTCCCTGTTTCAATTTATATCTGAGCTATATTAGCAAATCATTCCACGGAAATATAGAATAGCAATAAGGAGCTTGGACTCTGGAGTTGATAATTTGAGCTTTTCTGTTTCTGGCTGTATGACCTGGGCTGAATGCTACTTAACTTCTCTGAGCCTTAATGGCTTCATCTGTAAAGTGGAAATGATAAATAGTACTTAGTTTATTGTGAGAATTGCATGAGGTGTTTCATTTAAAGCCCTTAGCATAGTGCTTGATAAGCTGGAAGCATTCATTAAATGTAAACTATTACTGTGATCATGATGATAGCCATACACTGTTCTTTCAACTCCTACTACCATGCCATAATTCATTATTTTAGTCACAAGGGGCTGAATTAAAAAATGCATTCCAAATTTGCTAATATTACCACTTCAGCATTAACAATCCAATCTCCTCTAGAGTACATAGTAGTTCTCTACCATGGCAGTACATTAGAATCACCTGAGTAGAATTTTAAACTCCAAATGCGTAGGGCCCTACCCCAGAAAGTGTTTTAATTGCTCTAGTGTGCAGCCCAGACATTAGCATTGTTCAGAAACCCCTTTGGTGATTTCAATGGGCAGCTGAGATCTAGAATCTCTATCCTAATACTAGACCAGTGATTTCAGATATGAAGGGAAACATACTAATTGCTTCTAAGAAACAATATATGTAAATCTTTTATAGTAAAATGCCATGAACTATTATTTTGGAAAATATTAAAGAGAACACAGAAGGGTTGAAACAGGTATCAGAGATATTGAGGAAGAGAGTTACAAAGTTAAAGATATTCCTCCTATGTATTTATAAGACATCTTTCTCAGGAGACCTTAGGGTAGCTTTGAATACTTTTATAACTGCTACTTCGAAGTAAGGGACAGTAAGTGTTTATATTTGTTACATGAGTTAACTGAAGAATTTAATATTCTTACTACCCCCATTGCTTTCCTGGATAATTCTCAAAAATAAATTATTTCTAAGCATGAATAATATATCTTATTCCCTTACACATTTAGCAGTTTAGGAAGGATTTGGATTGGTATTTTAGCTCATTTATAGATACAATGTGAGTAGGTATATGAAAAAAATAGATATTACTGAATCCAAAGAAAAAGCAGCATGGTCTAGCAGGGGCCTCTAACCTTTTGGTGTCTCTGGGCCACACCGGAAGAAGAGTTGTCTTGGGCCACACGTTAAATATACAAACAGTAACATACACCGATGAGCAAAAAAATAGGTTTCAAGTAAGTTTACCATTTTGTGTTGGGTCGCATTCATAGCCATCCTAGGCCACATGCGGGTGGCAGACCACAGGTTCGACACCCCTGAGAGAAACTGGACAAGGAGTCAGGAGGCCAGGAGTCAAGTTCCTGAGCTTCAGTTTCTTCAGCTGCAAAATGAGAGAAATGAGTTCCTAAAGGTTTCTTTCAGCTGTCTCACCAAGTGACCTAAATAAAGCCTTTCTTAGTAGAATATAGGAAAAGATTCTAGTTCAATTTTTTAAAATATATGTAGCTCATAGTCTTGTTTTGTCATTAGCCATGTAAGGCAATATACCTTCTTAAGTATTAAACTGTCTTGATGATACTAGATTAATACATGTGCTGCCTAACTAGCGTATTTACATTTTACATTTGATTATGGGTCATTGGTATCTTCATCCAGAGGGGTCACTAATGTAAAAGTACACCCAGAGCAGTGTACTTTTCTGAGGCCAGGATACATTTGTACTATATTCCTCACATGAGCTAGTACAGTGTCTTGGCACATAAAGGAGCCTGACAAATGTTTAATTGAATTAAGGTGCTAAAATTTATTTTTTCTGTGATACTGTACCCTTCAGTTTGCATTATAGTATTTCAAATTTTTTTACACCATCCTATTACACAGTCACATTTCACAAGTGTCCTTTACTTTCTGAACACAGCAATGAGCTTTTCACTCTCCAAAGCCTAGTAGTAGTAATTAATAAAGCAAGAAAGTAATCATGATACCAAAATAAAAAATAATGTATTCAGTAAGATTTTAGTAGTAAATGTGTAGGATAACTGAAAGAGAAGTGGTATTTTGAGGTAGCATAGATATACTATCAATTTAGTCAAGTATTGAAGACACATCAAAACTAAACTTTTTAACATGTTCATTATAATTTTTTTCAGGATTCTTAAAGATAATTTATTGGCTGTTAGCTTTAGAGTATACAACACTTTAGTTTAAAATAACTTATTACACAACACTTAAATGTATATCCAAGTAGTTTATGTATTATTGCAGAAGCATTAGGAAAATAGTATTGTTTTACTGTACACATGAGAATTTTTAAAGTGAATTTTTTTGTTGTTCAAGTAGTTTTCTGTCTTTTACTCCCATCCCAGCCAACCACCCCAGCCCTCCCCACCTCCCTCCCATTTCCACCCACATGTTAATTATAATTTACTAAACTTATTCTGAGTTAACAAAGAACAACTATGTATATAACATTTATCAAATGTCATAAATCATTAAAATGCATGTAACTCAGACTTGTGATATGATAGTATTCAAATGTGAGTACAGTAGAAGGGAAATTGAGTATGATAGTAGTTTGATGAAGTAAAATAAAATTTCAATTTTTAAGTTAGTATAAAAATACAATTGTTTAAAAATTTGTACTTAATAAAATCAACATCATTATTTTTAATCATGACTTTAACAAAATTACTTTAAGTTTATCAAATAGTGAGATCTAAGAAATATAAATACTATCTATTCAGAGAAAATGTCATGTTTTTAGCTTAATGTTAAGCTGGGATTTTGAATTGTGAGAATGTTTTAATAGTGGTTGAAAATTGTTAATTCTCCTTCTCCCCTTTTTGAGTCTACCTTCTGGTAACTCTTGAGATTTGGATAGATTCCTTACATTTTCAGCTCCAATGTTCACATGTACTTAATTAGAAGATGCAAAGATGATCCCATATTGTTTCTATAACTATGATCATTTCACAGTATTGGTAATTAGTTACATTCTTTGTTGGATGACTGTTCTTCAAACTTACTGTCTTCTAGACTTATTCTTTCATGTTAGTCTGCAAATAAGCAGCTGTCGAGGGCAATAGCAAAAAAGACCATTTAAAACAAAGCTGGCAAACATTTGGAGTTATTTGTAGTTTTGAAAATTCTTTTTAATTCAAATCATGTGTTATATGCATTAAAATTCACTTCACAGATGAAAATTACAAATATGGAAAACTTGCTTTCAGGGAAATTTCACTTAGTAAATTCATAATCTTTAAAATTCTGACTGAATTAAATATTGATCATTTGCAAAACGTTTTCACGTGTATTCTAGACATTACTCTTTAAAGGTGTGTTTTTTAGTTTTAAATATTTGGGAGGAAGGTGACAATAAGCATGACATTTTCTAACGTATACTTTTTTGGTCTTTTTCTCTGCTAAATCTTTGAACTGCCCTAAGTATTAAAAAGAACTGCTGTCAACAAAGTTATTTTCTTTTCAAGATGGACGTTTACACAAGCAAAATATTGTTTTAGACACGAGAATTCTAATTTTGAAGATCAAAATACTTTTTATTCCGTATTCTTCATTCCATGTTTAAAATACAAGTTAAATCTTAATTGTAATGGTTTTCCCATCATGTAATAAGCGATGGTGCCAGACTTGATGATGAAGGCTGTACTTTGTTAGCCCTGTGTTTATGAAACCCCAGTGCTTTCTCTAGATCTTTTGGCTGATAATCTCAAACATGGAGGATGCTTCTGATTCTTCACAAGGGGTTGCTCCATTAATTAATAATGTAGCTCTCCCAGGCTTTCCGCCGTCTCTTCCTGTATCTGTGACAAGCTGTAAAAGTCATCGAGTAGCCAATAAAAAGGTAGAAGCGAGAAGTGAAAAGCTCCTCCCAACAGCTCTTCCTCCTTCTGAGCCGAAAGTAGATCAGAAACTTCCCAGGAGCTCGGAGAGGCGGGGAAGTGGCGGTGGGACGCGATCCCCCGCGCAGAGCCAGGCCGTGGCAGCTGGAGAAGCGGTGGCTGGAGGCGAGGCGGGGCCCGCAAGAGGCGACCCCCTGGGAGGACAGAGCCTCCCCTCGCTGCCCTTGTAGCTGAGAAGGTGGAGAAGTGGCAGTCGGCGTGCTCGCAGGTGAGGGGCTCTGTGTGGTCGCTCGGGAGCTGGCCAGTGCCGGCAAGGAAGTGTAGGCGAGCCGGGGAACAAAGCGGAGGGGCGCCGGGGTCCTCCCGCGGAGAGCTGCTTTGCGGCATCGGGTCTGCCGGCTGCTCTGCGAGCACGTTGTGAGCTGGCGGCGGCTGCGGGCTAGGAGCCGGCGCTGGGGGGAGGGGGCCGCTGGGGGAGGGGGCCTCGGCTGCTCCCGCACCGCCTTCGCCAGTCCTCCGCCGGGTGTCCCGCCCCATTGTGAGCCCGCAAACCGGCGTGCGGAGGTGGGGCGCGCGGGGGGGACAGAGACTGCGGTGGTTCAGCTTGCTCAACACCCGGGCAGCGACAGGAGCGACCTCGGCTCAGGTGGCAGCCGTGGAGTGTCGGTCACACAAAAGACAGTCGATCTTCCTCGGCGCTTGGACCGGCCCATGACACCACCGATCGCTCTCCACCTTACCGGCTTTCCTTTCCCTCCAATTTTGATAGGGAAGCGGGGCGGACGCGGGCGGCCGAACGTCAGAGTGAGTCCGTGGTCGGACAGGAGATGCCGCTGCTACACCGAAAGCCGTTTGTGAGACAGAAGCCGCCCGCGGACCTGCGGCCCGACGAGGAAGTTTTCTACTGTAAAGTCACCAACGAGATCTTCCGCCACTACGAGTAAGGACCGAGCCGGCGCGCGGGGGAGGGGGAAGGGGGGGCGAGTTGCGAGGGAGTGTGGGGCAGACTCCCTCCCCAGCGTCCTTTTGTCTCTCTCCCTTTCCTCCAGCCCAGGCTTCTGGCGGGGAGACTTGAAAGTGCCGGGTAGCCGTGGGCCCTCGCTTCTCTGTCCCTGACCCCGACCCGGTGACTTCGAGGGCCCCCCGGGCGGCCAGACAGGCAATGGAGCACGTGGGGTTGAGCGGGCGTGGGCGAAGAGGCTGGGGTCCCGGTGTGGACCGCCTCTAGCCGCGGCTGCCACCCGGCTTGCCCGGCGGGGGAAACTCCCCGCCTCGCCCCTCCCCGCTGCGGCCACACGCGTACTCCCGGGCCAGTTCCGGGATCCCCGCCCGGCAGCGGAGGGGATCCCCGCTCGGGTCAGTGGCAATGGGCCGCCGTCCCCCGACCCGGAGAGGGAATCCCCGCCCCCGGGGCCAGGAAACCGCCGGGCTGGGCGTTGTTTTCTTGGACTGTTGTGGAGCCTGACACTGGAGCTGCTTAGGGTAGAGGCGGGAGGGAGCGGAGTTGAGAGTCCGGGAAGGAGGGGGCTGGCCACGGGCCCTGGAGCCCGGGACAAGACTGTCCCCCAGCGGCCTCCGGTCCGGTGCGGCTAGGCCTCGGAGTGTGGGACGCGAGCCGTGTGCTCTGTCACCGCCTCTTCTGGGTGACTAACTCCCGGTCTCGGGGAGCCCAGCGTCTCCGCCCCGGGAGACCGGGTGAGGAAGGAGTCGGGGCTGGGCGGGGGAAGGGGAGGGGTAGAGAGCAGGGCCCTAGGCGCACCAGGTTTTCACTTTCGCGCTGCGCTGAGGGGCAAGATGGGAGTTGGGGGGAGGAGGTTAAGACAAGTTCAACGCCAGCCTCAGCCAGACTCTTTTTTATCCCCTTGCGCATGTGGGCTGCCTGACATGTGCCACTCGCTATTGTTTTGATAAGAATCCGGAGCTGCTGCGTGTGTAGTTTCAACCCCTAAATTTTCAGTCCTTCGCCTGGCTTATCCCAAGAGATCCTGTTGTCCTGCTATTTGAAGCACCAAACAGGGAGGTGCTTCAGAGACCCTGTGTTTTAAACACAGTATCTCCAAGAGAGAACCTGAATTGATAATCACTAAAACAGCCTGATTCTCTCTTTTTTTTAATGTTTTATCCTCTCCATTCAGAAGGAATCCTTTGTGACTGAGAAACCAAGTGTTACAACAACCAAATAAATTGTATGTGGGACGCATCTTTTCTGAGTGGGTGCTTGATCCAGGGAGTGCTTTTAGCCAAACTGCACCTGTCTGAGAAATGAATACATAAGAAAGTTAGAAAAGTCAGTTCCTTTGAGCTGTTAAGTAAACCTTTTTCTTCAGCTCCACGGAAGGAGTTACTTCTAGAGAAGTTTTTCAGCAGACACTACTACTTTAAAATAGGAGGTCACATCTTACTCTGCTCCTGTACAGACTTGTTTTATTACTTGTAACTACTTAAGTGAATTTGGATTAGGTAACTTGACAAGGATGGTGCCTTATTTCTTTTTAAAATTTAAGTTAAAATCCTTGGTAATAATTCCAAAAATTTTTAAAAAGTGAACTTAAGAGTACCAACAAAATATGAAACAGGCTTAGATTTCAAACTGCTCTGTCCTTTGATATAAGCAATCTTTTAAGAGAATCTTCTCAACTTTATCGGGGAGACTGAACTTGGATGTTATCTTTTTTAATTAAATACCTTTAATATAATTTGGTTCTTAATGTTTTACTTAATCATGGAGAAATCTGAAATGCTGAAATAAAGGAAGAGATTTTTGGTATTCCCAATCTACTATCTTTCATTAAGATTAAGGAACTGTGTCTTTTGTAGCCTTGTAACTTTTTTTTTTAAAAAACCTATTTTTTAATTTCATCTGTGCTGATGTGCTTGGGTTTGGGGAAACTACAAGCATTTCAGGAGATCTGATTTGCTTGGAAACAAAGATATTTAATCATTTACCTTAAACAAAGCAGAACCACTGTTCTTGGGTATTAATTCTTGGGCATTAATTTAGGACTTTGAATTGGCAAAATTGGAAAAATGTAATTGTGTTAAATTTTGTATTACTTTATCTTTCTCTTAGATAATTACAAAGAGATCGTTACAAAAAAATGTTTTCTCAGTGGATGGTATTGTATATGGTTGTTTGCAGTGTTGTGGTAATCTGACCCTTGCCACAAGTCTGGAGAAACTATGAAGGAAACCTCTGTTTTCACTCTTTCATTAAATCACCATTTGGTTTATGTGAATTTGTTTGAGGACTAGCCTTTAAGTGTATTATCTTGAATTTCTTTTATATTTGTCTGCAGACCCCTCTGCTCACCTATTTGCTCGTTTTTGGTTTTTGTACTTTTTTTTTTTTATTTCTTGACTGTAACTCTCTGCAATCAATCTCAAAGAGATTTTCTGTACCGCCCAACCTTGTTCACTTCTCAACACAATGCAAAGTACCTTTTATCCTTAATTCTGGTTAGTAGAGGTTGCTAGTGACAGTTTAATAGCCACGTACTTTTCTGTCTTTATCTTACTTAATATTATAGTCTCACACTTCCTCCTTTGAGTGTCTAGGCAGCAGTGATCACCCCCTCCATTTTATCTAGTCTAACATCTGCTGTTACTGCACTGTAGTGCAATGTATTTGTTGCCTCACATTTTCTCTTTTCCTAGACCCTGAATTCTTCGAGGCAGGAACTATGACCAGGATAGATCTTTAGTGATTTTGTAGCACAGACTCCTTCATTTTGTTTGTTTGAACTACATGCTCTTTAACTAATTGCTAACTCTTGTTTCACCTGCTTTTCATAAATAAAGAAGACTTGTTAAAAGTAGCACCTTAACTGTAGGCAAATGCATAAACTAAAATGCAAAAAAATGAAATTGGCCAACTATTTTACAATATACAGAAGAATTAACTTAAAATGGATTAAAGACTTGAATGTAAGGACTGAAGCCATAAGACTCCCAAAAGAAAATATAGGTGATACACTCCTTGATATCAGTTTTGGTGATGATTTTTAAAATTTGACATCAGTAGCAAAAATAAACAGTGTGATTACATCAAACTAAAAAGCTTCCACATAGCAAAGGAAATCATCAACAAAAATGAAAAGGCAACCTGACTGAATAGGAGAAAGTATTTGCAAATCATATGATATGTGCTTAATATCCAAAATATAGAAAGAACTCATACTACTCAATAGCAAAAAACCATATAATTCAATTAAAAAATGGTCAGAAGATCTGAATAGATACTTTTCCAAAGAAGACATACCAAGGAACATGAAGAGATGCTTTAAATCATCATTAGGCAAATGCAAATCAGGACTGTAATGATTATCGCCTAACACCTATTAGAATAGCTGTTATCAAAAAGAATAGAAATAACAAGTATTGGTAAGGATGTAGAGAAAAGGGAACCCTTCTGGTAGGAATGTCAATTGGTGTGACTACTATGGAAAACAGTATGGAGGTTCCTTGAAAAAAATTGAAAATAGAATTAACCATAGGATCTACCAATTCTACTTCCAATTCTGGCTATCTATGTGAGGAAAACAAAAACATTAATTCGAAAAGATATATACATCCCTTGCCCTGACCAGTGTGGCTCAGTTGGTTGGGCATCATCCCATGAAGCAAAAGGTTACAGGTTCAATTCCTGGTCAGGGCACGTGCCTGGGTTGCGGGTTCGGTCCCTGGTCAGTCTGGGTGTGTATAAGTGGCAACCGATTGATGTCTTTCTCATCAATGTTTCCCTCCTTCTCTTTCTTCCTCCCTTCCCCTCTAAAAATAATTTAAATCTTTAAAAAAAGATATAGGTATCCCCCTGTTCATTACAGTATTATTTACAATAACCAAGATATGAAAACAACCTAATTGTCCATTAGTGGTGATAATACACTGGGATAGCTTTTTTCACCAGGTGGTCTTTCATCCTCAAAAGGCTAAGCTGAGCTGCTTCACCTACTGGTCTCAGGGTTCTAACAGGGTGAGAGCAAGTCTCTCAGTGTCATTTCTGTATTTTGTTGGTCAAAGCTAATATCAAGGCCAGCCCAGATTCAAGGAGTGAATAGACTCTACTTCTTGTAAGAGGAGTATCCAAGTCATATTTCTAAGGAGCCTGTATACCTTCAACCCTTTTTGCAAACAATCTACCACAACAGCACTTGGTAAGATTTCATACTTAGGTCATCAATCATAATGGGATTTTTGGATGTTCCCTGATGAGTTCTTCAGTTAATCCCTCTTCCTATCCCCCTTTCCAGTGACGAACTTTCTCTTCAAAGATTCTCAAGTCTTTTATGTGTTCTTCTGATGTTGTTCCTCTACGATACTGATGATTCTCCTGTGTATTCTATCTTACCTTACTTAATTTTCATATTGACTGCTCATGAAAGATATTACTTTCATTTTACAGAAGGGGAGCTGGGTTCAATAAGCTTGTGTAACTTAACCCAAATTCACATTCTACGGGTAGTAAAGCTGAGATGCAGACACTTTCCTCCCCTTTCCATTCACATATGCACTTTTTCTGTCTAAATACAAAAAAAAATTAATGACTGCCAATGAGAATACATTTGTTTATTCTTTTTTAAAAAATATTTATTTATGTATTCATTCTCAGACAGAGGGGAATGGAGGGAGAGAAACATCAATGTGTGGTTGCCTCTCACACACCCCTACTGGGGACCTGGCCCACAAGCCAGGCATGTGCCCTGACTGGGAATCAAACCAGCAACCCTTTGGTTCGCGGGCTGGCACTCAATCCACTGGGCCACACCAACCAGGGCCATTTGTTTATTCTTGACATCATACTTTGGAGAGTTTTTGGAGATGCTGAGATAATTTGTCCCTATAATGAGAAATGAATATGTATATATAACACAATCACATATGTGCTATGAGAATCAGTATAATGGGAGCATAGAAAATTGAGCTGGTAACTACTGTGGAGTTGAGAAAACCCCAAATTAGGAGAATTGGAGCTGTCAAGACACAGAATGAGGAAAAGGGGCATTCTAGGCAGAGAATGCTCTGAAGAATACTTTTTAAGCAGAGAAAACTATAAAAAGGCACAAAAATGTGAATTTGCAGTTCTTTTGAAATTCACCTTTTTCATATTCACTATTGTTAAGCTAGGGCATTTGTTAATCTAGTATAAGGTTTCACTTGTTGATTTCTAGTTAGGGTTTTATTCTCCATATTTAAAAACTCTTTATTGCCATTCCTCACCTTAGAGTCATCTGCAGCTTTTAGGAGCCTGCCTTGTATGCCGTCATTATTTAAGTCTGTCTAAGTAAAATGCAAAAGTAATATTTGATTAGTTTTTTAAAAACTAAACTTCACATTTTTAAGTAGTCAAATTTTTTTTCTGATTATTTATTGGGTTAGCCAAAATGTCCATTTAGTTTTTTCTGTAAAATAAAAGACACATTTTTCATTTTCACCAATAACTTTATTGATTTGGATATTTTGGCTGTCTTCCACGTGGTATATATAACATTGATTGTTCTCAATTAATATCTCAATTTGATCTCCATCAACTTCAGCTGGTCTACCTGACCGTGGCACATCATCCATGAGAAATCTCCAGCACAAAACTTTGCAAACCTCTTTTGACATGTTCGATCAGTCACAGCACCTTCTCCATATACTGCACAAATCTTTTTATGTGTGTTTCACTTGTGTTTTTAACTTTCTTAAAATAATAAAGCATAATATGCCGAAAATGTTACATATTTTCTTTCATCCTCAATATTAAAATGGCTACACAAAAATTCACCAATTTTGATAACTATTTAAAAAATGCTTCTGATGTGACAGCTGTCACAATACAATAACAAAATTGTTTTGAATGAAGTTAAAGACAACTAAGTGCTACTAGAGCCATCTTATGGGGGGAAAAATCAAACCTTTTGGCCAGCCCAATAATAATCTATACTAGTTTAAATGTATATTCATTAAAAACAGTACTTTGTATTTTATCAGTTTTTACAATAGTAAAATGTACTTTTAAAAGTTTCATTTTATAACATAGAAATTGGGACTTCCGACCAAGATGGAGGCATAGGTAGACGCACTGCGCCTCCTCACACAACCAAGATAGGGACAACAATAATTTAGAAACAGAATAACAACCAGAACTGACAGAA
This sequence comes from Trachops cirrhosus, assembly GCA_028533065.1. NCBI lineage: Eukaryota > Metazoa > Chordata > Mammalia > Chiroptera > Phyllostomidae > Trachops > Trachops cirrhosus. The sequence continues at coordinate 117,834,815 of CM052538.1, forward strand.
AATTGAACCGTATGGAAGTCGGACACCCAAGGAGTTAAAATTAGACACGTTCATCCAGACCGGTAGGAGGGGGCGGAGTCGGGCTGCTGGGCAGGGGTGGCAGAGCAGAGAGCGTTGGTACCAGACGCATAAGGCAACCGGGGCACACAACACCGCAGCGGACAGACCCTGGGCGAGCAAGCGGAGGCTGGCTACAAAGGAGTTCCCATCAGACTGTCAGCTGATTTCTCAAAAGAGACCTTACAGGCAAGAAGGGGCTGGAAAGAAGTATTCCAAGTCATGAAAGGCAAAGACCTACATCCAAGATTGCTCTATCCAGCAAAGCTTTCATTTAGAATGGAAGGGCAGATCAAGTGCTTCCCAGATAAGGTCAAGTTAAAGGAGTTCATCATCACCAAGCCCTTATTACATGAAATGTTAAAGGGACTTATCTAAGAAAAAGAAGATAAAAAACATGTGTAGTAAAATGACAGCAAACTCACAATTATTAACAACCACACCTAAAACAAAAATGAAAAGAAACTAAGCAACCAACTAGAACAGGAACAGGACCACAGAAATGGAGATCACATGGAGGATTAGCAACAGGGGAGTGGGAGGAGGAGAGAGGGGGAAAAGGAACAGAGAATAAGTAGCATGGATGGAAGGTAGAAAATAGACAGGGGGAGGGCAAGAATAGTACGAGAAAGGTACAAGCTAAAGAACTTATGACACATGGACATGAACTAAAGGCGGGGGAATGTGGGTGGGAGAGGGTGTGCAGGGTGGAGGGGAATGTAGGGGGATAATGGGACAACTGTAATAGCATAATCAGTAAAATATATTTTTAAAAAAGTAAAAAAAAAAAGATTGAATAAGCATGGTAACCTACCCTCTAGATCACAGGTGGCAAACACAAGGCCTGAGGGCTGCATCCAGCCCTCCACCTTGTTTTATCAGTTGTTTCTACTTGGCAGCACCAAGCTCTTGCTTAACTATTAAGGAGTAGTTACATTTATACAGTCCTAAAATTACATTTGGCCCTTTGAAGTCAACCACCAGGCTGATGTAGCCCCCAGTGAAAATGAGTTTGACACCCCTGCCCTAGAGTTTAGTATTATTAACAAAACCCTACACATTTGAATGGGTGTGATGAATGAGTAAAGAGCAGAATTAAAAAGTGGGAGAAAGTGAAGGTAATGTTAGAGATTGGGCCATGCTGGTAGGGGGTGATGAATAGGAAAAATAGCCCTTTTTCCCCTTGCATTAAAATTGTCATTGTGGTAGTATGCCCCGCCACTCACCTCCTGTGGGTAGATCTTTGTGTACAGCAGGGCTATAATATAACAACAGCTTTGTAGAGTAGGTAGACACAAAGGAAACAAACAGTACAAACACTTTGCAGGAGGTGGTGGCAACTTGCTGTAGAAGGGCAGCTGTAAGTCACTGGTTACTGACTATCCAATTTTTCTGACTGGCAACATAGTTTGGTAGAGATTTCTGGCACTTGTGCCATTGCGCACCTTATTATTTTGAATAGTGTTAACAAGCATAGTGTTTATTGCAGCTCAGTATATAAAGTCTGTTCCCCTGCATTGGGACCTAATACCTATATACCAAATACCTCAGGCTACCAAATACTGACCTGCTATGGCTAGAGCTATGCTATCCAATACAGGAGCAATTACTTGGCATGAAGGTTTGTAAGAACTTGAAATGTATCAGAATAAAAATGTGCAATAATGCCCTGCCTGATGTGGCTTAGTGGGTTAAGTGTCAGCCTGTGAACCAAAGGGTCAACAATTCAATTCCCAGTCAGGGCACATGCCTGCCTTATGGGCCAGGTCCCCAGTAGGGGCCACATGAAAGGCAACCACACATTGATGGGTCTGTCCTCTTTCTCCCTTCCTTTCCCTCTCTCTAAAAATAAATAAATAAAATGAAAAAGAGATGTGCAGTAAGTTTAAGGTATATACTAGGCTTTGAAGACATGGTACCCCCCAAATGTAAAATGATTCAATATTGATTACATACTGAAATGAAATTATTTTGGAATATATTGGGTTAAATAAAATATAAAATTAATTTTTAAAATGTTGCCACTAGAACATTTTAAATTATATGTGTGGCTAGCATTCTATTTCTATTACCACTGTTTTAGAGACTATTTAAGGTGGAAGATGTCTAGATTTGGGGTTTGTTTTTCTTAAATAGTACTATAGTTTAAATCATTAGAAGTATACATATTATATTGTGCTGTGTGTTGACTTGGGAAGCTAAGTCTTAGAGATGTGTTTGTTTCTATAGAAAAAAGTTTTAAAATCTATAAAGTTATCTAAGTGAACTGCAGTTTTAGGCAGTAAAAAAATTAAATCAAACTTTTTTCAAGATCTATCCATTCATTTTATTCTGTACCATTGATAACCACCTATTGGATATGTCTGTTGCCTCCCTTTTAGCTAATAAGTTTTTGATCTGACATAGATTTTCTTACTTATAAGAACCAGATTATATTCCTTTTTCCTCTCTGGCATTTCTTGCTTTGACTCTATGTTTTCTTTACAGCCCTAACTCTTCAGTGTCACTGCCTTTAAAACATATTCTAGTATTTCTTGATCTTTTTTGCTTGCTTCTCCTCCTCCTTTTCTCTGAATTCCTGAAGGATATCTGCCTTTGTCTTATAAAGATAATCACTTTTTACCTTGTATTTTAATACTGCATATCCATTATCTGCTCTACTAAAGGGTACATACTTCAAAAGGATCTTTGTACTGAATTAGAGTCCTGTAACTTGGCTTGTATGCTATCTCTTTAGATCTCATTTGTGTTAAAGTATGGTTAGTTACCTTCCCGCCTTCCTTCCTTCCTTCTTTCCTTCCTTCCTTCCTTGTTATGCAAACAGATATACAAATGAGACTATCCTAATGGGATTACCCAAATCTTTGGAGATCAGAGTACTACAGGGATAGCCTAAACAGATAATAGTAACCAGGAAGTAAGCATCTAGCAGTTTTAATACTTTTTAGAATGATGGGAGAAGGAAAGAGGGATTTCCGGAAGAAGAAAAAGTTAGAGAATGGTAAAATGTATGGGTTACATATAATTATTGCAAAGTAGACCGCAGTATAGATAGGGAAATACACATATCTTGCTTTTTACAGGCAACTATTATTAACCTTTTTACATATATCTAACCTCTTGTATTTGAAAAATATGTTTATTATAAAAATAATACAAGTACATGATTATTATAAAAATTCACGTTTTTTTCTATAGAAAAAAGGTTTTCTATAAAAACCTTTTATAGAGGTTTTCCTGCCAAGATGGAGGCATAGGTAGATATGCTTTGCTTCCTGACACAACCAAAAGAAGGATAACAACAAATTTAAAAACAAAAGCAACCAGAAGGTTGAACTGGATTTTCTGTATGAAATCCAACAACCAAGGACTTAAAGAAACATCTATCCACACTTGTAGGAGGGGCAGAGATGGCAGCCAGGGCAGAGAGGACACACAACAAGGCAGAGGTTGGCAGACCAGGTGGGCAAGGTGGCTGCTGGAAGACCAGCTGGTCCCACATTCGTGAGCAGATACACCGAGAGGAACAACTGGGGAGTGAGACAGACTGAGCAGCCCAGGGTTCCAGCATGGGAAACTAAAGCCTTAAAACCCCTGACTGTAAAAACCTGTGGGGCGTTCGGGGAAGGGAGAAACTCCCAGTCTCACAGGAGAGTCCACTGGAGGGGCCCACAATATTCTAGAATGTACACAAGCCCACCTACCTGGGAATCAATACCTGAAAGGGCACAATCTACTTGTGGGGAGAGAGCCAAGCAAATGGCATTCCCTGTCTGACACCTCCCCCACATACAGGACCACAACACAGAGGCAATGTGGGTTGCCTCCCCTGGAGAATACCTAAGGCTCTGCCCCTTACAACGTAGCAGGTGTGCTGAGACAAAGAAGTATAGCCCAAATGAAAGAACAGATCAAAACTCCAGAAAAAGAACTAAGCAATGAGGAGATAGCCAACCTATCAAATGCAGAGTTCAAAACACTGGTAATCAAGATGCTCACAAAAATGATTGAATATGGTTGCAATATAGAGGAAGAAGTGAAGGCTATGCAAAGTGAAATAAAGAAAAAATATACAGGGATCCAACAGTGAAGGGAAGGAAACCAGGACTCAAATGAAAGATTTGGACAAAAGGAAGAAATAAACATTCAACCAGAACAGACTGAAGAAACAATTCAAAAAAGGATAAGGTTAGGAACCTCCAGGACAACTTTATCTAAGAAAAAGAAAATCAAAACTTTGAATAGTGAAATGACAACAAACTCACAACTATCAACAACTAAACCTAAAAAACAAAAACAAACTAAGCAGACAACTAGAACAGGAACAGAATCACGGAAATGGAGATCACATGGAGGGTTATCCATGGGGAGGCATTGGGGAAAGAATGCGGGGGGGAGGTACAGGGAATAAGAAGCATAGTTGGTAGGCACAATATAGACAGGGGGAGGTTAAGAGTAGTACTGAAAATGGAGAAGCAACTTATATGTTGCTTCAAAGAACTTGCATACAAAGAACTTATATGTGTGACCCATGGACATAAACTAAGGGAGAGGAAATACTGGAGGGAAGGTTGGAGGGGGATAAAAGGGAAAAAATGGGACAATTGTAATAGCATAATCAATAAAATATATTTTAAAAATTCAAACATAGAGATATTTAGTATAACAAATTTTCCTTTTCCTTCCTTCCCAGTTCTTCTCTTTCTCCATAGGGAACATCTCTTTATATAGTATTTGTATAAATACATACATTTTTGTTTTTATAATCAGTGTATATGAAATTGTGTTATTCAGTGGTTTGAGTTTTTTCTACTCAGTACACCTGAGAAATGTTTCCAAAGTATAGATCTCTTGCATTTAAAAAGTGACAAAATAGAATTTTTTTTAAAGAAATGCCCTTATTTAAAAGTTCCAGTAATACAGTAAAGGATTGAGTAGAATGGTTGTCTATTGCAATCCCTACTCTGTAGCTGTTACCTTGATTTTTGTATAATATTCCAGAAATTTTTTATGTTTCTCTAGATTCTCTTTTTCTTCCTTCCTTTCTTTTTTCTTTTATTCTAACACAAATTAAACCATATTATTTTATATATATAAACTTGAAAGTTTTTTGCTATTAACATTATTTAAGAACTCTCCTTACTGTGTTTAATGACTAATTTTTCATCATATGAAGTACTATACTGTACCTAACCTTTCTCTTATTGTTAGATGCTTAGATTTTCCAGTTTTTCACTATTATGTTAAAGTCTTTTAAAAGTCATATTAAAAAATAAATAAAAATAAAATTCACAGTTAAGCTCTTAAATTAATTCTAGTGTTCTGATGGCTTTGGAACAATAAGCTTAAAAATTAGAATGTGTCCTGGCTGGTGTGGATTGAGCACCAGCCTGTGAATCACAGAGTCACCAGTTTGATTCCCAGTCAGGAGACATGCCTAGGTTGCCGGCCAGGTCCCCAGTAGGGGGCATGCGAGGCAACCAGACATTGATGTTTCTCTCCCTTTTTCTCCCTCCCTTTCCCTCTCTAAAAATAAATAAGTAAAATCTTTTTTTAAAAAAATTTGAATGAAAAGGAAATGTTGAGTTTATTTTTAGTTGCACTTCCAGTTTCAAAACTGATAGAAGTCAAAGTTTAATTTTGGCCGAATATACTTTTAAATTGCAAAATATCAATGTTTGGTTTAAATATACTCTTTCTTAGGTTTGTATTAATGTGTAAGTTCATCAGTTACTAAATCCTTGTTTGAGTTCTATGATTCTATATAAATTTTTGCAATAGAGGCACAGTTATTTATCAGCTTTCAATGTAAAATTTGTGAAATGATAGGTAATGGATTTTTATTTTTATTTTCTAATCAGTGACTTTTTTGAACGAACCATTCTGTGCAACAGTCTTGTATGGAGTTGTGCTGTGACGGGTAGACCTGGACTGACCTATCAGGAAGCACTTGAGTCAGAAAAAAGAGCAAGACAGAATCTTCAGAGTTTTCCAGAACCACTAATTATTCCAGTTTTATACTTGACCAACCTTACCCATCGTTCACGCTTACATGAAATTTGCGATGATATTTTTGCATATGTCAAGGATCGATATTTTGTTGAAGAAACTGTGGAAGTCATTAGGAACAATGGTGCAAGGTAAAGTACTTTTAATTTTTTTCTTTTGATAATGTATAGTCCACATAGCTTAAAATTCAAAATACATAAAAGGCTGAAATGAAGAAAGCTTCCCTTTTACTACCCTCCAGCTTTCCCTGTTAGCCCTCCCCACAGAGCCTTGGTGTTAGCAGTTTCTTGTGTATTTTTCTGAAGCTAATTTTTATATAAACAACCAAAAACATATACATGCACAGTCTCCTGCCCCCTTTAAATGCAAAAGGTAACATGCTGTAGACTAGACCTTTTCACTTAAAATATCTGGAGGGCCAGTCCAATGCTTTATAAATCACCTTCCTTCTCTTTTATATTTACTGTATAATAAGTTCCATTATATGTAAATTTCATCTTTATTTAAAAGTAAAAAAACACTAGATGAAAATATCTACTGTGTTCTCATTATATTACATGATAGTTTAAATATACCTGTTTTTCTTGATGGTTTCAGTGGCTCCTTTGATGAGGACTGAGTTTTATGTACTTCACTAAGATCTTTTTTTAACTCAGGTCTTCAAGAAAAAAAGATCTTTTTATGTATGAAAATTTAAAATGATATTATAGCCTTCTTTAGTGCAGTGACTATAAAATGTTTTTTGACTGTTTCTTCCCTCTCTTTATTGACCTGAATGCAGTTTTTCTTCTATATTTTAAACTCTAGCAGTCAGAAGTTATTTAATTATGTTGTTTATTTTATTTTGGAGAATCACTGTGAGTTTGTATGTAATTTCAGAATATCTTAAAATATTATGATCCATTTTAGTTGTCAAATGCTACTATACATGGATCTTAAAAAGCCAAGAGATGTTGTCTTGGCCGGGTCACTCAGTTGTTTAGGGCATCATCCCGACACACCAAGGTTGTGGGTTCAATCCCTGGGCAGGGCACATACAAGAAATCAACCAATGAATGCATAAATAAGTAGAACAACAAATCTATGTTTCTCTCTCTCAAAACCAAAGAATGTTTTTGAAGCCAAGAGATGTTTACATTTTGAAGCCATGGATGTTTACATTAAGATCTAAATTGGTTTCGATTTGACTTTGATAAATAATCGGATAATTTTTTTATTAATTATACAAGCAATGAATGGTAAAAATTGAAGAATTTTTCATGTCTAGTGACTTTTAGAAAAAATTATATCTTTATTTTCGGGGGAGAGATTAACATGTCACCAGTAATCCCACCAAAAACATATCCTTTTAAAAAGAGATCAAATTATAATACTGTTTTGGAGTATGTTTTATGGTTTTTGGTGATATATTTATAAAACAAACTTTTGTGTTTCAATCTACAGTATATCACCAAAAGGAATAATAGGGTCGTGTTAGGGTACCAAGACAGCTTTTTTCTCCCTATAGTTATTGTTTTTATGGGACTTGTGCTAAAAGAATTTTCTTATTTACAAATCACTGGGGTGCATTAAACTTTAACATTAGGAATATAGCTTACATCTGGAAATGTAGTGGTGCATTGTGTTTTGCACAGTTTTTTTGTTATTGTACTTTAAAAGTGGACTTTAGGTAGTTGTAGCTGTTAACAGTAGTAGACCAGGGTGCATTGTAGAAATAGGAAATCTGGGAATCATAATTTTATTGATTATTATTCATCAGGAAGCATACCTCTTCTTGCTTAAGAAGTATTTAAATTATAAAGTATAAGAAATTGGTATTTCTCTGAAAACTTTAAGACTTAATTTTTATAATATACATTGGCCATTCTTAATCTTTGTGTGGGAAAGGAGAAATTATAAGAGACTCCTTGACTTTCTGCCTTTGGCAACTGGATGGATGGTAAGATGCAGAAGCCCCAGGAAGTAGTATTATGAGTCTAGCCAGCTCTGCTTTCAACTCAGATCCAGATACTTCTGATTGCTCTGATACTGTGTTTCACATGTTGCTTAGTGATTCATAAGTGTCACTTACAGGATAGAGACTGGGTTGGGTACTGGGGATACAAAAGGGGTTAAGATGCCCTTCAAGATTCAGTTAAGAAAGAGGCAAACATTTTGACTTGCCAATTTTAATTTTACTATTAAAATAAGTAAATGTATGAGTATAATAATTCAGGAGCATCCAGGTCCAGAGTGCCATAAAAGCTAGGCCTGGGTTCCCTACATTTATGCTAACACTAGATATTTTAGTTTATAATCTCCGCCAAATCTGATGATATCTCAAGTGTTTATTTGCTTGTTCAGGTCCTTTGCCCATTTTTCTTTTGGCTTGTTTGTCTTCAGTAGATATATAAGAGCTATTTATTAAATACTACGCATAGCCCTGACTGGTTTGGCTCAGTGGATTGAGTGCTGGCCTGTGAACCAAAGGTTGCTGGTTGAATACCCAGTCAAGGCACATACCTGGGTTGCGGGTCAGGTCCCCAGTTGGGGGTGCAAGAGAGGCAACCACACACTGATGTTTCTCTCCCCCTCTTTCTCCCTCCCTTCCCCTCTCTAAAAATAAATAAATGAAATCTTTAAAGATAGATAAATAAATATTAGGCATATTATACTCTGTCTTACTGTTGCAAATATTTTTCCTTTTCATTTTTTGTTTTTCCTAAATATGCAGTTAATATAAATTTTTTAAAAATATATATAAAAAACAATAATGATAGCATTAAGGACTAAAGAATAAAAGTACAATCAATATTCAATGCCTTTACCACTTGATTTTATTTGATTTTATTTTTGTTTGGATTGTAGAAACTTTACTTTTTTTTTTTTTACTGTTGTGCAATTACAGTTGTCCCCATTTTTATTGCATTACACTCTCCTCTGCCCTACCCACCCCCACCTCCATGTTCAATCCTCCCCCTACCCCATTGTCTTTGTCCATGGGTCCCTTATACATATTCCTTAATGACCCTTCCCACTTGATTTTAATAGAATACTTTTATCTTTGATTTTTGTTTATAGTTTGAGAAAAGTTATATGTTTCTAATTTTATAGGAGTCAGAATAGTGTGATAGTGAAGGATCTGGGCTTTGGAGTCAGACTGACTTTTTGGACAATGACATTCTTTTAGACTGTTATGAGACTGAAATGAGAATGCGTTGGGGGTATGCATTTTGAATTGCTACGTAAATGGAATACAGTAGTAGCATTTTGTGGGGGGAATAAGGGTGCTATTCGCTCAAGAGATTTATATGTAAGTTAATATTTTTTCTATTGTTGACTAGCTTTTCTAATAAAAATTACATTTTATAATTAAGCTTCAAGCCTGACTTAAGATTTCTGCTACTTCAGATGCTAAGTTCCTTTTACCCTTTTCACTTAAATTTCAGTTAAAGTAACTTTATTATGTACACTTGCCTAATGACTAGATTTCCTTTGGTTGGAACTGTGACTCTACCACCTATTTAACACTTGCATAACTTTTGGGCAAATATTTAACATCACTTATCTCTCCTTTGCATACTTAGTAGAATTATTGTGAAGATTAACTGAGATGCTGCATGTGAAGTTCTGGGTACATAGCAAGTACTCAAAAAACAAGTAAAAAAAGTCGACCTTTTTCCATTTTGATCTTTGAGTTCTCTGTCATGCTTCTAAACTTTTATTCTAACTGTAGTTTCTGGGTTTTCTGTTTGGGTTTTTGTTTTTATAATTTGGATTATAGGGGGTGGTGGAAACTTTAGGTGGCCGAGAGAGCCTGGTTCTTACCAAGTCAGTGACCATTCCTGTGTGTTCCTGGCACCTTCAAATACTGTATAGTGCTGTTCTGTCCTGAGGACAGCGTTTAAGATGACCCCTTTAATTTGTTCTCTTGCTTCCACATGTGGTGGTGAAGGTATCTGTCCCCTTTCATAAATCACAGTCAATAGTCTTGATTTTATTATTATGTGAGTAGCTTCCCCTGCTTTTTTTCCATTGAGATGTTTTAAAGGATAATATGTAGGTACTGGCCATCTTAATCTCCAGGCTGCTACAAACCAGTCACATAAAGATCTTTTAAAATTAATATTAGAAAATGAAACAAAACAAAAAAAACCCTTTCATTCTACTATATTGGTATGGGGAAATGACTTGGCATGATGTTTTTCATTTGGAATGTGTTCTGGACCCCCAAGGATATATATATATCACTCTGGCTTCACATCTACTTGTGTAACTTTGGGGATTGAGTTCAATATTGAGACAATGGTCGTGGTAAGCCCTGGCATCCTCAAGGGATGGGGTAGGGCACGCCCAGCTTCCATGATGAGAGAAACTCCAGGTTGAATTTCCTAAGTATTCCCATTGATTTTTATTTGTAGGTTCTTTTGACCTTTCTACCTGACAGTGGCATGAGGTTTATCATCAGGGGGCTTATTTAGAGAAATAAATGGATTTTCCTCAGTGACTGAGAAATAGCAAGCACTTACATGGGGCCCACTAGCATGAGATATCTGTGTTTCCCTTCCCACCTTTCACTCTTTATCCTTTCTCCACAGAATATGAAGTTACAAGAACTTGCTTAAACTGCATACATTTTCATCTCCCTCTGCCTTTTTTTGGTTGTTGTTAAATGAGCTTTATTGAGATATAATTCATACACCATAAAATTTGTCAATTAAAAAGGTGCAATTCAATGGGTTTTAGTATATTCCCAAGGTTATTGGGCTATCACCACTATCTAATTACAGAATATTTTCATCACCCCAAGAAGTCCTGGACTCTTTAGCAGGCACTCCTGATTACCCTCTCCCCTCAGACTCTGGTAACCACTAATCTATAATTTACCTCTATGGATTTGTCTATTCTGGATATCTCATATAAATGGAATCATAATATGTATCCTTCTGTGTGTGACTTCTTTCACTTACTACATATAATGTTTTCAGGTTCATCCATATTGTACAATAGCATCTATCAAAATTTTATTTCTTTTTATTGATAGATTCTGCTGTATGGATCTTACATTTTATTTATCTGTTTATCAGTTGATGGACATCTGGGTTGTTTTCACTTTTGGGCTATTATAAATAATGTTATTAAGAACATTCATATACAGGATTTTGTGTGAACATATGTTTTCAGATGTCTTGGGTATATATCTAGTATTCTAGTAATTGCTAAGTCATATGGTGACTATGTTTAGCATTTGAGGAACCTCCAAACTGTTTTCCAAAGCTGCTGCATCATTTTATTTTCCCATGTGCAAGGGATGAGAGTTCCAGCTTCTCCGTATCCTCACCAAGTCATAGGTATGGACAATTTGTTATTATTGTCCATCTTTTTTATTTTGCCATCCTACCGTGTGTGAAGTGGTATCTCACTGTAGTTTTGATTTGCATTTCCCTAATGACTAATTATGTTGAGCATCATTTCATGTGCTTATAGATCATTTGTATATCTTCTTTGGAGAAGTGTCTATTTTGGTCCTTTGTCCATTTTTAAATGGGATTATTTATCTTTTTATTATATAGTTGTAAGTAAGCATTCTTTGTTTTTGGAATCAAGTCCCTTAGCAGATACATGATTTACAAATATTTGTTCCATTCTTTGAATTGCCTTTTCACTTTCTTGGTAGTTCCATTTGCAGCATGTTCTCCCTTTGTTTTTAACTTTTGTTTCTACTTGTCCATAGCATCTATCTTTTGTTTCTGTCTCTGTTACTAATCAGTGTTCCTAAAGACTGCTTCATCCATTAGACTTAAATTTACTGGAAAGAGTATGCTAAATCACAGAGAAGTGGCATAAATAGGGGTTGAATTAGTATAGGCACTCTGGATCTTCTCACCTCAGTATTCTTTTCTTATTGTCTCATTACCTTTAGATATCCCTCCTCACTTTCTTCTTGCATCTTACAAGTATAGATTAGGTGCTTCCCTCCCCACCAAGACTTTCTGTTTTGAAATAAGCAAACAGATTCTTCTAGGAGATCCTTTGTCATTGCTATGACAGAGGAAGTAAAGACAACAACTAACTGATTGACTGAGCCAACAGTTTAGTTATCTACCCTCCCCATCGTGAGTACCACCCAATATGCCTGCATGCCATGCTGACATTAGTTCTCTGCTCCTTCCTTAGAGCCTAAAGGAGTGAGAAGATGTGTGGTCATGTGAAAAAACATTAAACTAGGTGGGAGTCAGGTCTAGTAATTCTGAAATACCTACCAGATGTTTTGTGTACACATTGTATCAGCAGATATAAGGCAAAAACTTATGTTTAATTTACAGATGAGGAAACAAAGATCCAACGAAATTAAATAACTTTTTGTAATCATTCAGCCTGTATGTACTGATCTCCTGCTATTAACTTGTACTGTTCTAGACCCTAGAGATATAGCAGTGAACAGAACAAAGTCATGGAGCTTCTATTCCAGCTTTACAAATAGTGGTAGGATTTAAATTCAGGTATGGCTGACTTATAAAGCCATATCTTTCTCTTTTTTTTCTTTATTATTGTTCAATTACAGTTGTCCCAATTCCCCCTGCCTCTTGCTCTCTCCTGTACCGCCCACTCCCCCTCAGTTAATCCCCACCCTGTTGTCCATTACCATGGGTTCTTTGTACATGTTCCTTGACTAGACCCTTACTCTTCTTCCCCCCATTATTCCCCTCCCCTCTGGTCACTGTCAGTTTGTTCCTTATTTCCATGTCTCTGGTTCTATTTTGCTTATTTGTTTTGTTCATTAGGTGAGATCATGTGGTATTTGTCTTTTGCTGCCTAGCTTATTTCACTTAGCATAATGCTCTCCAGTTCCATCCATGCTGTCACGAAGGAGTGGAGCTCCTTCTTTCTTTCTGCTGCATAGTATTCCATTGTGTAAATATACCATAGTTTTTTGATCCACTCATTTAGTGGTGAGCACTTAGGCTGTTTCCAGCACTTGGCTATTGTACATTGTCCTGCTGTGAACACTGGGGTGCATGGGTTCTACTGAATTGGTGTTTCAGGATTTTTAGGGTATAATTCCAGCAGTGGGATCACTAAGTCAAAAGGCAGTTCCATCTACAAAGCCATTTCTTTCAATGTATAACTGTCTCCTTGGTTTTAGATTCTGCCCTTTATGATTAGCTGTATGGCTTTGAGCAAGTAATTTGAACTCTTTAAGCTTTAGTCTTTTTCATCTATTGAATTGCCTCACAGGATGAAATGACATAATGTATGTGAATTTAAAAGCTATATTATGTAATATTGTCATTTGATTTAAGTATCTTGTAGGGGGCAGGGGGTACATGGGAAATCTTGGTATCTTCATTTCATTTTTGCTGTTAATGTAAAACTGCTCTATAAAACTGAAGTCTTTACATTTAAAGTTATATGCTCTGCTTATTAAGATTGAACTGTATAGTTTTTTAAAAATCTGCTTTTTACCTATGAAAATTCATATATATCAGTACAAAAGGTGAAAGCCTACAGTGCATTTCCCAAATCCTCCCTTCAGAGATAATTTACTGTCAAAAAATTAGTGCATAGTTTTCTTCTATACTACATTAAAGTTTAAAAAAACGGCAAGCAGCTTTCTCACTTAGTGATGGTTTGGATGTCTTCCTATGTCAGAAGATGTAGATGCGCACCATTTCTTTCTTTTTTTTTAATAATACATTTTATTGATTATGCTATTACAATTGTCCCATTTTGCCCCCTTTATTCCCCTCTGTCCTGCAAAGCCCCTCCCACCCCCCACTTTAGTTCATGTCCATGGGTCATACATATAAGTTCTTTGGCTTCTACATTTCCTGTACTATTCTTAACCTCCTCCTGTCTATTTTGTACCTACCTTCATTGCTACTTAGTCCCTGTACCTTTTCTCCCTCTCTCCCCTTCCCACTCCCCTGCTGATAACTCTCCATGTGTTCTCCATTTGTGTGGTCCTGTTTCTGTTCTACTTGTTTGCTTAGTTTGTTTTTGTTTTAGGTGTGGTTGTTAATAACTGTGAGTTTGTTGTCATTTTATTGTTCATATTTTGTATCTTTTTTTTTTTAGATAAATCCCTTTAACATTTCATATAATAAGGGCTTGGTGATAATGAACTCCTTTAACTTGACCTTATCTGAGAAGCACTTTATCTGCCCTTCCATTTTAAATGAAAACTTTGCTGGGTAGAGCAATCTGGGATGTAGGTCCTTGCCTTTCATAACTTGGAAGACTTCTTTCCAACCCCTTCTTGCCTGCAAAGTTTCTTTTGAGAAATCAGCTGACAGTCTGATGAGAAATTCTTTGTAGGTTACTGTCTCCTTTTCTCTTGCTGCTTTTAAGATTCTCTCCCTATCTTTCATCTTGGGTAACGTAATTCTGATGTGCCTTGGTGTGTTCCTCCTTGGGTCCACCTTCTTTGGGACTCTCTGAGCTTTCTGGACTTCCTGAAAGTCTGTTTCCTTTGCCAGATTAGGGAGGTTCTCCATTATGTTTTCAAATAAATTTTCCATTTCCTGCTCTTCCTCTTCTCCTTTTGACACCCCTATGACTCAGATGTTGGAACACTTAAAGTTGTCCCGGAGGTTCCTAAGTCTCTCCTCATTTTTTTGAATTCTTATTTTTTCATTCTGTTCTGGTTGAATGTTCATTTCTTCCTTCTGCTTCAAACTGTTGATTTGAGTCCCAGTTTCCTTCCCTTTACTGTTGGTTCCCTGTATATTTTCCCTATTTCACTTTGCATAGCCTTCACTTTTTCCTCTATTTGTGACCGTACTCAACCTTTTCTGTGAGAATCCTGATTACCAGTGTTTTGAACTCTGCACCTGATAGGCTATTTCTTTATCATTTAGTTGTAATTTTTTTTGGAGCTTTGATCTGTTTTTTCATTTGGGCCCTATTGTTTTTTTGTCTTGGTGTATCTGTTATGTAGAAAGGGCGGAGCCTTAGGTATTCGCCAAGGCAGAGCAACCCACTTCGCTGCATTGTGATGCTGTATGTGGGGGAGAGGTCTGAGGTGAACAGTGGTGCTTGTTCAGCTCTTGCTGGGCTTTCAGTCACTTCCCCTGTCACCCACAAGCAAATTGAGACCTTCTGATGCTGATTCCTAGGTAGATGGGTCTGTGTACGTTCTCAGACTCTGTGGGTCTCTTCAGCGAACTCTCCTGTGAGGCTGGGAGTTTCTTCTGGTGCTCTAACCCCTATAGGTTTTTTCAGTCAGAGATTTTGAGGCTTTATTTCCCTACACTGGAACCCTGGGTTGCAAGGTCTGTCTCGCTCCACAGTTGTTCCTCCTGGCTTACCTGCCCACAAATGTGGGACCACCCACTCGGCCAGCCGTCACCTTGCCAGGAATCCTCTCCACTCTGGCTGCCCATCTCCACTCCTCCTATCAGTGAGGGTGAATGTTTTTTCTTTAACTCCTTGGTTGTTGGACTTCTGTACAATTTAATTTTCTGGCAGTTCTGGTTATTTTTTGTTTTTAAATTGGTTGTTGTCTTTCTTTTGGTTGTGCAAGAAGGCAGAGTATCTACCTACACCTCCATCTTGGTTGGAAGTCCCCAGAATGAACTGATTCTAAATATACTGCTCATCTTTCTGGAATTGTATGCTTCTGTTTATTTTGGCTGTGTCAAACCCTCATTTTGAAAAAACATATGAAAGGGTAAATTGTCAGTTTATTGAATCAAAGGAAAGATTAACCACCTAAATCTGAGATGGCGAGGTGCATCTAACTCTGAGGAAGAATAGAAAAAAGAGAACTGATTACCTCTAGTAGTACCCTTGCCATCTCTCTTCTCTCTTCTCTTCTTTCTTGTAAGCTTTTTAAAATCTGCTCTCACTGCATACTGACCCACTCCATGTGATAGGAAATATGTGTGCCAGCAGCACCAAAATTTTATATTTTGTAGATTCTGTGATGGCGTAGGAACTGATTTTAATTTTCTAGATTCCAGATTTTTAAATCTTAGAAAATGATGTGTTGTCTCAGCAAAAGGTGCTCACCCAGGATCCACTAACTCTAACCAGGGTGTTGTGGGAGTTTGACAGCTATACCAGTAGTTATACAGAAGAAGGGGTGTGTGTGGAAAGAATGAAGTTCTGAGGAGAATTGGGCTGGTGAATGGACAGGCAGGCAGTCTTATGAATGCCCACAATATCTCAAAACTTGTTTATGGCATGGGATGACCAAATGAATGCCAGAGCGAGCAAGTTTTCTAATCTTGAGCTGCTTTAGAGAATAGAGATTTACATATTGGTAGTATATATGTACTTTTAGACATTCTTAGTTAATAAAACCTCCCCCTGGATTGTCTGAGACTTGCAGAAGTGCCATAGATATAATTCCAACAATGCACGCATTTTCTTTCCCTCCCTTCCTCCTGTACCCTGCTTTTACTCGTGACTGCATTTATTTAACAACTTGAGATATATTTCACATACCATAAAATTTACCCATTTAAAATGTACAGTTCAATGGTTTTTAATGTATTCATGGAGTTGCACAACCATCACTACAAATTAGTTTTAGAACATTTTCTATATCCCAAAAAGAAAGCCCATTCTTATTAGCAGCCACTGCCCTTTGTGCTCATCTCTTACTCTCCCCCCACCCCACCCCCAAGTTCCTGAAGTTCCTGGCAGCCCCTCATCTACTTTATGTCTCTATAGATTTGCTTATTCTGGTTTTTCATACAAATGGAATCATATAATTAATATGTGGCTTTTTACATCTGGTTTCTCTCACTTAATGCTTTCAAGGTTTATACATATGGTAGCATGTTATCAGTACTTCATTTCTTCTTTTTTTTTGCTGAATAATATTACATTGTAAAAATATACCACATTTTATTTTATTTATTTTTTAATCCTCACCCAAGGATATGTTTGTTGATTTTAGAGATAGAAAAAGGAAGAGAGAGAGAAAGATCAATGTGAGAGATAAACATCTATCAGTTGCCTCCCTTATGCTCTCCGACAGGGGATCTAGCTTGCAGCCTAGTTATGTGCCCTGACTGGTATGCAGACCTACAGCCTTTTGGTGTACAGAACGATGCTCCAACCAACTGAGCCACCTGGCCAGGGCTGGCTATATAATATTTTATTCCAGTTGAAAATTGGCACAGTAAAATGGGGTTGAGGAGTATTTCAGTTATGGTGAATGAATCTGAAACTGTAGCGCATAAAACCCAGATAGAGTGGGCAGAGGTAAGGGAAGTCAAAATAGGGGTAATAGAATTAGTGAATGGGAAGCTTTCCAGAGATCAGAAATCACAACAAAAGTTACAGTGAGAATGAAAAAGACTGTGATCAGGAAAATTTCAGAATTTAAAATATTGGAGGCTTTGAAAAACTATAAGGCCTAATCTGTATAATGAAGTATTATGCCAGAATTTGATTTTCTAAGTAGTAACTTTAGTTAAGGATTTAATTGCCAAGAGTCTTGATAAATTGACCTTTAAAATAGTTTTGTATTATTTTAAATTATAGCCAACCTTTGCTTAAATTAGCTTTTATAGATTCTCTTTTTTACAAAGTTGGTTACATTAATCAGCCATAGTTTCTATAAAACAAAAATCTTTTCAGTACACAATAATAGATTGTTTTGAAGTGTTTGATTGTAAAATAACAAGTGATCTGCATTTTTAATATATCATTTTCTTTCAGATTACAGTGTAGGATTTTGGAAGTCCTCCCTCCATCACATCAGAATGGTTTTGCTAATGGACATGTCAGCAGTGTAGATGGAGAAACTATTATTATCAGTGATAGTGATGATTCAGAAACACAAAACAGTTCTTTTCAAAATGGGTAAGTGATTTTTATTAGTTTTTAAAATATGTATCAAATTGGCTAATCGTATTCCGTTGAAGTAATTTTTTCTTTAGTCCCTTCCTAAAGAAAGGGACTTTCTTCTAGTCATACTGTGGTATATTATTTAGCTGAACGATGTGGTTCCACAACACATGTTAGAGTTTGTAAAACTGAAACTTAATCTAGTTAATTCTAGTTAGCAGTTTAAGAGCAGTTGAAGCTCATCTCATTCAATAACACATGTTCCACTTTTGTTTACTTGGGAAAATTAATTCTGTACTTTATCACTTACTTACTTTATGGTACATATGGTAAAGAAACTCTGTACCCTTCTGAAATTCAGTCAGTTGACAACTTGCATCAGCTAAGTGCTCTCTTGGAGAAAAAGCACATGAACATCTAGAATTGGCACTCCCTGCAGGTAAATTTAAAATCTCAGCTGAGTCTTCAACTGATGAGCCTGTTTACATGTTTTAACTCAGCTCCCTCCTTTGTTCTCCACAGCCACCATCTAATTCTTCACTGCTGCATCTGTTCCCTCTCTGCCTTTGAAGAATCTCAGACTTAAAAATGCTTTCTCCATCCTGTCTTGTGTCTTTCTTTTACCTCCCTGTTTTCAGTAAATAGCACCATAATCAAATAAGAGCCTGAGACTACTCTTTCTTTTTTTAATTTATTGATTTGAGAGAGAGAGAGGAAGGAAGAGAGAGAAGAACATCAATTTGTTGTTCCACTTATTTATGCATTCATTGACTGATTCGTGCATGTGCCCAGACCAGGGATCAAACCCACAACGTTGGTGTATCAGGTCAATGCAATAACCAGCTGAGCTACCCAACGGAGTTTTGGGACCACTCTTAAAAACTTCCTTTAACTCCTTTGCTCCTAAAATACTGGTTAGTAACGATCAAGTTCTGTCTCTCAGAACCTTGTAATTCAAGCTCCCTTTTTTCTGACTTGAACTATTGTATCTGTAGCCAGCTTTTCAGCATTTACTGTGTCCTGGCACTGTGCTAAGTGCTTGCTTTGCCTGTTGGTCAGTTCTGGAAGAATATTGTTATTTTTACTTAACAAGAATTTGAGCCTTAGAAAGGTTAATTGGCTTTGCATGAGGTTATCTAGCCAGTACATTGGCTGACAAAAAAATGACTTTTGGGTGAATGAATGAAGCATGATATGGTCCCATATACTAAGTCTCTTGATATACCTCACTATTTTTTTCTTGTGTTACCACTATTCAGAAAAAGAAATTAATAGGTCACTTGTCTGTATCTCTTATTGAATATATAGTTTAGCATGCAGAATTGTTGGGTATTGTGGTAGTTATGCACATCCTTTAGCAGCTCTGAGAGTAGTTTTACTTGGGAAGTCGTTTATCTGGGGTTTTTTGGACTTTGGCAAAGATTGTAACCCTTCGAGTTATATATTAGATGTGTCTTGAACAGTTAAATACAGATTTTGTATATAAAATTTTTTTAAAGTTGGTGTTTAAATATGGTAAGCATTTGTTTATAAAGTGTTTCATAAGATAACTTCCCATTTGTGGTTATTTTGTAGTGACTTTTAATATACTGTTCTTATTGTTTTTGGTGTTAATTTGGGTACAAAGCAAATTAATTCAGAATCTCAATTAGTACGTGAACGTTTTGCCTGTTATATGTAGCATTTAGAAGAATATTTCTATTCGTAAATCCCACTTCTGCCACTTATAAGAAGCTCATCACAAAGTGTAATTGAATTTGGCCAGAGGAGTAATTAGTAATACTTTCCTGCCTATGTAGTCTGTGCCTTCTCCTTTGAATATGGGTACTTGGAGTAGACCCTTGATGTAAGAAAATTGAATACTTTATTCATAGATATATTTAACCTGTTTATGGTTCTCAGTGAATCTGAGCTTTAACTATACATCAAAATTATAATATGCCTGGTTGTTTATATTGCTACTGTGGTATCCAGAGATACCAGGAAGAGTGAAACATAGTCATCTTTGGACCTTTGATCTGTTATTTCTATTAATTCCCTAACTTAAGTGATTTACTTCTAGGTTGCTCCCAGAACAAAACAGTCTGGATTTTCTTATGTTTGAGTAGGAGGGTTTAAGGGAAAGGAACAATTCTTGATCAGGTGTTTTCCATGAGTTAAACTGTGTAACAGCCTCCACATGTTGTTTGTTTATTCCTCACACCCATTCTATAAGGGTAGATGGTCATATTCTTACATTGTTGAGGAGAAACAGAAGTTCCAAGTTAGAAAATCTGCCCAGTATCACATAGTTCATAATATCTGCAAGATATACTAAAGTAGCATATTTGGAATTATAGGTCCTCAAAATGATTACCAGCATTTTGTGGGAGAGAGGGTGCGGCAGAGGCAGACAGACAGAGAGAGAGAGAGAGAGAGAGAGAGAGAGAGAGAGAGAGAGAGAGAACGTGTATAACATAATCATTTGCCATTTTAAGTGTACAGTTTAGTGGCATTAATTACATTCAGTGTTGTACAACTATCACTGCTATTTTCAAAACTTTTTCATCTCTCTAAACAGAAACTGTACCCATTAAGCAATAATTTCTCATTTCCTTGTTCCCCAACCTCCTAGTAACCTCTAATCTGGTTTCTGTCTCTTTGAATTTACCTATTCTAAATATTTCATATAAATGGAGTCATAATATTTGTCTTTTTGTGTCTGGCTTATTCCACTTAGTATAAGTTTTCAAGGCACATCCATATTGTAGCATGTTGAAATTTATAACAGAATGAAAGAATGAATGAAAGAATGAATGAATGAATGAATGAATGAAGTGAATGCACCCTCAAAGAGATGAAAAGGTAAGAAATTGGTGGGGGTTTTAAATGTGTAGCTTCTTTGCCAATTCTTTTTTTTTAGATTCTATTTATTTATCTTTAGAGAGAGGGGAAGGGAAAGATAAAAGAGAGGGAAAGAAACATCTATCTGCTGCCTCTCGCTCTCCCCAAATAGGGGACCTGCAACCCAGGCATGTGCTGTGACCAGGAATCAATACAACAACTTTTCTGCCCTGGCTGGTGTAGCATAGTGGATTGAGCACGGGCCTATGAACCAAAGGGTCACTGGTTAGATTTCCAGTCAGGGCACATGCCTGGGTTGTGGGCCTGATCCCCAGTCGTGGGCACAGGTGGGGCAGCCACACATTGATGTTTCTCTCCCTCTATTTCTCGTTCCCTTTCCCTCTCTCTAAATAAATAAATAAAATCTTTAAAAGAAAACGGCAACTTTTTGGTTTACAGGCCTACAGTCAGTCCACTGAGCCACACCAGCCAGGGCAGCCAATTCTTAAAACAGGGTAAATTATGTAATTTCTCCACTTTTCTCCACTTTTGTTCTCAGATTATAAAGCTATGAAGAAGAAAATTTGAAAGCAAATATAAGAACTCTTTGTTTTACCTAATTTTACAAATTCTACCTAAACTGGGTACTCTGCTTATTATTCTCTAGTTATTTATTTTCTTGGCTAACAGAATGGTGAGGAATATCAGTAACATATAAAATCCTAGTTAAAATAAATACACATTAGATTGTATTATAGTACTCATATGTTCTTAGAAACTAGATTTCCATTTAAAATCTCACATTTCCACAAAAGTAATTAACTAATTTGTGTCTTTCCTCTGCTCTTTTTAGGAAGAAAAGAGATGCAATTGATCCCTTATTGTTTAAGTACAAGGTGCAACCCACTGAAAAAGAATTGTATGAGTGTGCCATTGTTAAAGCCACACACATCAGGTAAAATTCAGTGTCTTCTCTGCTGGTTTAAAGTTGTATAATTATGTTAGGTTAAGAAGATTTGGTGTAGAACAAATGGGTAGCGTTGCAAGTGGTCATTTCTTTTTTTAAAAATGAATGGGCATTAATATGCTCATAGACTGATAAAGTGAACCCTGATAGACTCTATGAGCCCATTATTTATTAGCAACTATCCCCAAATAGTCTTCACATCTAAGAAGTTACGAAGGATCCTATTTATGTTAGAAGTGCTGCTTATGAGGGAACCCAATTTTCAAAGCTGAGAAATCTGATGGTGCTTAGAAATGTGTCAGTCATATATATAATATTTTATTCATTAGACACAAACATCTGATCAGTCTCTTCTCATTCCTTAAGAAAGTTAAATAATAAAAGTTGAGTATCTTTTAAAATTCCTCTTAGAGACATAATCAAAAGAGAAAAGTAGTGAGCGGTTTACATTTTTGAAAATCAGCACTATGCATAGATTTATTGTGGGACAGTCCCCATTGCTGCCCGTTGAGGTTAGGCTCTTACACACCCGAAAGTGAGTTGACGTCATCAGCCAACTGTCAACTTGCTGCACAGAAGTCAGTGTTGCATTCCATTTGATGTAACATATTTTTACTTATTCTCTCATCTCTCTTGCCCCATATATACTCATATGTTCAAAGAAAAGTGATAATATTATTGGGAAGACCTCTACTTAAAAACTTTATAGTTTATTTACTCATAGAAGCTTTCAATGTGGCCTTTTCTTGAAAGAAATACATTGAATTTAATTTAAAAAAATTACTTTCCAGAAATACTTGTGTGTTGTTTATTGTTTTTGTTTTGTTTTGTTATGGTGGTGTTTATTACTGTTGTGGTTACTCTATTTGAATTTGGGAGCAAGAGATGATCAAAAATAGTATATTCTTGGGAGCTTAAGAATTCTCTATTTTCTTTAATTTTAGTCCCATGAATTTGTTGGCTGCCATGTGAAATTTAAGTACAGAATATTTAAGAATTTGATAAAAATCCATGTTCAACTCTGTTCACAATATCAATTTGAATCTTGGTTTACATAGTGTTATATGATATCTGGTAGCCTGCTTATTCTAATTTTTTAAAGAATTTTAATGGTGATAACTTGTAGGAATGATCATCTAATTTTATAAGATTTGGTTTATTCTTTATGGTATATTTTTCTTGAGGAATATTTGATATCTAAGTGATTCCTAAGCAATAAATGCATATACAGTTATTTTCTATCCTCACCAGAGGATATAGCCATTGATTCCAGAAAGAGGAAGGGCAAGAGAGAGACAGAGAAACACAGATGGTTGCCTCCTGAACATGCCCCAACGGGGGACAGAACCTGCAACCTAACCATGTGCCCTGACAGGAAATTGAACCCACAACCTTTCAGTTTACTGGATGATGCTCCAACCAACTGAGCCACATTGGCCAGAGCACATATACTATTCTTAATGGACTTTTATAATAGATCCAATCAAGTAGATCTTATTCTATAGAAATAGTTCCGTATAAAGTTTCTTGTTACTTCTACATAAATACTATTAGAAAATGAAATGTCTTTTTCTTAGGCTTGAAATTGAGGTTGTTATAGATTTACAGAGATTATGGAAATCAGATTGAATTATTTGATACTAACTTTCCTCTTTCTTCTTTTTCCTCTTTAGCCGGAGAAAGCACCTATTTTCTCGTGAGAAACTAAAGCTTTTTCTAAAGCAACACTGTGAACCACAAGATGGAGTCATTAAAGTTAAGGTAATTAGAACAGTAAAATTATTTGCTAGAAAGAAGAAAAAGAAGAGAAATGAGTAGTGATATAAAGTTATAACATTGCAGAGATATTATATTAGAGTTGGTTAAAAATAGCTCTTTTTTTATCTAGAGCCAGTTTTTAGTAGTTTTCTTTCTGTTTATTGGATTAAATGCTGTTTTTGCAATTGCTAGAATTTCTAGGTGGTACAGGTGCTACCACTTTTTTTTGCTGGTAAAAAAATTAGCCAGGTGAGAATAGATGGTAAACTTGACAAAAGAAAGGTTGTGGGGTGGGGCAACTATATTTTTTTTTAAGTGTGGTTCTGGCTCACCAAAACAGATAAAAAGAACAATGCTAAAACAGATCCTAGTAGATAGGGGAACAACATATAAAAAGGACATCGGAGGTCAATACCAAGCAGGTAGATCATCTTTTACTCATAACTATTAAAAGAGGGAAAAAATCAAGTTTAGGAACTTTGCTGACTTTTTTACTCATATACACTGAGTAAAAAGTTAAATGGTAAAACTAATTCTTTAAAATGAAAAACATTTAACTCACATTGGGAGAAATGCCAAATCTAAGTAAAAAAGCAATAGAATGGGTAAGGGAGATGTATACTTGTGTCAGAAATTAGCTATGTATGCTTAAGATTGATGCATGTCTTATATGTAAATGTTCATCAAAAGTAATGAAAAAAATAAATTAGTTTACTCTATGTGAAACGTAGCATTTTAAATCTCTAAAAACCAAGATAGATTGTTTATTAAATAAAAGTGGGATATTTGGTTAACTATTTGAAACAATAAAATTAAATCTAACTCAAAAAATGAAATGAAACAAATCTTATGTTTTATGCATGCTGAAGTACTTTGAAGGAGCAATAGAAAAGAAATAACAATGATAAGATTGATTTGACAGTATAAACATATGTAGGTTTAAAAATGTCATAAATAGATTTCAAGTGCCAGAGGAAAAATACCTTCAGTAAATATAATGAGGAGCTCAAATCAATTAGAAAAACATGAGCACTTCAGTAAAAAATAGACTAGACATGATTAAAATTCATAGCAGATGAAATATAAAAATTTGAAAATATAAGACAGAATCATCTGAGAGAAATAATTTTTAAATATGAGCATATTTGTGTATTTGTCTCGAGAGGAGAATGCTTAAATTATGCTTTATCTATAGCATTGAATATCATAGCTATGTAAAATGATGCTTATAAGAAGTTAACAGTGTTTTTTTAATCCTCACCTGAGGACATGCTTATTGATTTTAGAGAGAGGGGAAGGGAAGGGGAGAGAGAGGGAGAGAAGCATAAACGTCAGAAAGAAACATCGACTGGTTGCCTCTTGCACAAGCCCCAACTAGGACCAAACCTGCAACCCAGGTATATGCCCTGACCAAGAATCAAACCCGTAACCTTTTGGTTTATGGGACAGTGCTCCAACCAACTGAGCCACACAGGCCAGGGTGATGTTTATAATGTTTTAAAATGGATTTTAGAGAGATGGGAAGGGAGAGAGAAAAAAGGAAACATTGATTTGTTGTTTCATTTATTTATGTATTCATTGGTTGATTCTTGTATGTGCCCTGACCAAGAATCAAACCTGCAACCTTGGCATATTGAGACAATGCTCTAACCAACCGATCTATCTGGCCAGGGCTAACAATTTTGCTACTTGTGTTAAGTGGCTAAAACAGTGCCGGGCACTTGGCAATCAGTGAATATATGTATGAATACTTGTATATGTATATTGTAAATAGCCAGTTGGCCAACTCCTCTAATTTACAAAGGGCTCTTACACATCAATGAACAAAAACAACTTACTTGGAAAAAGTGGTGAAGGACATCAGCAGTTACTCACCAAGGAAAATAAACAGTCAGTAAACGTGGAAGGAAGTTCACTTTAATAAATAAATAAAAATTAAGGTGACCGTCAACATTCTACTCTTAGACTATAATGAAAGATTGTTAATGGGTATCTGATGCAAGTGTGTGTGCACACTTGTGATGCAAGTGTATGTACACACACACACACCTGTCCTCCTCAGAGCAACAGAGTTCTGTACCCAGTGCGGTGGGTGTAGACTTTTTAGGAGTACTTTTGCAAGTACACAAAGATGTAGGTACTTATGTTTGTTGTGATACGTGTGTGTAAATAAGAAACCTTAGTAATTAATGTATGCAAGCCTATTTTGACCTTTTTGAGTTTATATATTTGAAAAGAAAACCACTCGTGCTTTATTTTCATACTTAAAAAAGACAATTCTGTATGTTCAGTGGTTTATTTATGTGGGATAGATAACCATCTTAATGGAAGTTATATAAAATTTTAATAAAATCTTGATTTATTATAGCCAGAACTGATTGAATTTTAGATATTAAAAGCTATGCTTTACCCCAAAATGGAAATATATAGAAAATTGAATTCCTGGTAGAAGTAGTCCTGTTTTAATAATTTAAAATTGTGAATCATTTTCTTATACATTTCTGAAAGATATTTCTGTAAATGGCACATGTTTTTTTCAAGAGAAAGAATGATGATTTTGACAATTAGACAAAAAATAATCTTCAGAATTGCTAGTCAAAAATAAAAAATCTATGGTTGAATATGAATAAAAGGTGAACAAGTTCTGAATACAAAGTAAACAGACAGAAAACTGTTTTGGATTTAGCAGTTATTCTAGAACCACACCACTTCTAAAAAGGTGAGGTTGATTGGCCCTGGCTAGTGTGGTTCAGTGGATTAAGGACCGGCCTGTGAACCAAAGGGTCACCAGTTTGATTCCCAGGCAGGGCACATGCCTGGATTTTGGGCCAGGTCCCCAGTAGGGGTGTGTGAGAGGCAACCACACGCTGATGTTTCTCTCCCTCTCTTTCTCCCTCCCTTCCCCTCTGTCTAAAAATAAGTAAATAAAATATTTTTAAAAATTAAAATTTAATTTTTAAAAAATGAGGTTGATTGCTCTGAACTAAAATTCTGAGTTGAACCTTTATAGGAGTTGGTCAGTATTTCTGCTTTTATCCAGATCCGCTTTAAAATTTGATACATAAAAATATTTGTTACCATCCCAAACTGGTAGTGGGAAGGACCTAAATGTTCATTGGTTAGCAAATGGTTAAGAAAAATTTATTGGTTAATACAATGGATTTTAATGTTAAATATATAGATTACTTATTTACATAGAAAATCTCATAAAAATAATCAAAAGCAACTAAAAAAGGATTCTTGTGTAAATGTAATTTTGAAATAATTTTAGAATTCAAGAAACTGTTGAAACATTCTTGAGTATTTTATTTCAGTTGTGGATTTCTTTCTGGTAAAGCTGATTATATAGTTTTTAAAAGGATCAAGTAAACTAAAATATATAACACTACATAATAGCACAAGAAATTCTAATGTTTTGGACCTGGTTTAATATGTTAATCATAGAACGTGTTAGAGCCAATCTATTATGCTTTACTAATGTGTTATTATTGTACCCTATATCTTTTTTTGATAAAGGCATCATCTCTTTCGACATATAAAATAGCAGACCAAGATTTTTCTTACTTTTTTCCTGATGATCCACCTACCTTTATCTTCAGTCCTGCTAACAGGAGAAGAGGGAGACCTCCCAAACGAGTATCTATCAGTCAGGTAAGTAGAGAACGGATAAAAACTGCTTTATAGATCTTAATAAAACTCTTCAAGGTTAAGAGTAGTGTTTGACTCCCCCACCTCCATAGCCTGTAGGAAGGAACACATTCCTTCACACACAAAAATGTATGTCCTGTATGGTGACAACTATTCAGCAGTGAGGCTTGTAGAAACTTCGTGTGAATTAGACATGGCTCTCATGCCATAGGGATTTTATACCACCATGGAAGCAAGTGCATAAGCAATTACTAAAATGTAAACCAGGATGAAATCGAGGGACTAAATGATGGCATTGAAACATTAAGCATATACTTACAATATGAGGGATAATAAAGCAGGTTAAAGACATTACTTTCACAAGAAATGTAATAAAAATAAACTTTTGACATTGTTTAATTGGCCACAGAATGTTTCTAATATGTTTTTCTCTACCTCTTACATATTTGATGTCTATACCATCTAATTGATAAGGACTTTTTTGTGTGTTTCTAATGCATATTTTTTAAATCTCTATAGGTTGCCAGTTGTTTTCTCCTAGGTTTTTGTACTAATTTGTAGACTGTAGAATTAACTCATATTCTGTGTGTAACTATGATTAAAGTTATTAAAAGTTCAGCTATAAGTCACACAGAAAAGGACAAAAACTGTATGATTTTATTCATGTGGAATATAAGACAAAGTAACAGATGAACTAACCAAACAAAAAGAAAACCTAGATTCAGATACCAGAATGGTAGTTACCAGAGGGGAGCAGGTGGGGGAGGGCAGATTGGGGAAAAGGGATCAGAGAGTCAAACACATGGCAATGGAAGGGAACTAGACTTTGGGCAGTGAAAGTTCAGTTATGACTTAGGCTAAAACCTCATTTTTGTATAAAGAAAATATAATTGAGGAGGGCTATTAAAATTTTGTTTTCTATTCTTACTGTAAAAACAAGGTAGACCATCTGTTTGTAAAAGTTGTGGTTCTACAACCTTAGTTTCTTGGTTTGTTTTTTAGGAGGACAGTGTTACTAATAAACAGACTATTGCAAGTTATAGGAATAAAGCTACTAAAGAAAGAGACAAACTTTTGAAACAAGAAGTTAAGTCACTGGGTAAGTTTAAACATTTTCTCCAAAAACTGTTTAGATACAGGAAAGAATATTTCTTTGGGCCCAAGTGGGGGGTGTTTCTAAAATGGCATATTTCTGGATTTTTTTAAAAGCATAAATCATTTTTTCTTTGAGGTATCTATTGATTTTTTTTAATGTATTTTATTGATTATGCTATTACAGTTGTCCCATTACCCCCTTCATTCCCCTCCACCCTGAACACCCTCTCCCACCCACATTCTCCCCCCTTTAGTTCATGTCCATGTGTCATAAGTTCTTTAGCTTCTACATTTCTCCTACATTCTTGCCCTTCCCCTGTCTATTTCCTATCTACCTTCATTGCTATTTATTCTTCGTACCTTTCCCCCCTCTCTCCTCCTCCCAATTCCCTTGTTGCTAACCCTCCATGTGATCTCCATTTCTGTGGTTCTGTTCCTGTTCTCGTTGTTTGCTTAGTTTCTTCTTGTTTTTGTTTCAGGTGTGGTTGTTAATAATTGTGAGTTTGCTGTCATTTTACTACACATGTTTTTTATCTTCTTTTTTCTTAGATAAGTCCCTTTAACATTTCATGTAATAAGGGCTTGGTGATGATGAACTCCTTTAACTTGACCTTATCTGAGAAGCACTTGATCTGCCCTTCCATTCTAAATGAAAGCTTTGCTGGATAGAGCAATCTGGGATGTAGGTCCTTGCCTTTCATGACTTGGAAGACTTCTTTCCAACCCCTTCTTGCCTGCG
>CM052538.1:117864194-117879329 GCA_028533065.1 Trachops cirrhosus
CCATCTTTCATTCCATCACTATTGGTTCCCTGTGCATCTTTCTTCATTTCACTTATTGTAGCCTTCATTTTTTCATCTAATTTGCGACCAAAATC
This sequence comes from Trachops cirrhosus, assembly GCA_028533065.1. Classification (NCBI taxonomy): domain Eukaryota; kingdom Metazoa; phylum Chordata; class Mammalia; order Chiroptera; family Phyllostomidae; genus Trachops; species Trachops cirrhosus. The sequence continues at coordinate 117,864,290 of CM052538.1, forward strand.
AACCAATTCTGTGAGCTTCCTGATCACCAGTGTTTTGAACTGTGCTTCTGATAGGTTGGCTATCTCTTGGTCGCTTAAAAGAATGGGTTCTGGTGCTTTCAGTTCTTCTTCTTTTTGAGCCATCTCTTTGTTGTTTTTTTGGTCTTGCCGAGCACCTGTAGTGAGGGGCGGGGCCTTAGGAGTTCACTAGGGCTGGGCACCCCAGTCCCTGGGTTGTGACGCTATATGTGGGGGCGGGGTCTGAGAAGGAACAATGGGGCTTACTTCACTCTCCATAGGACCCCAGACCCCTCCGCTGCTTTCTGCGAGCCAACTGGGCCCCTCTCACGCCACTTCCCCTGCGGGTGGACCTGTGCACCCCGCGGGACCTTCCTTTTCAGTTAGTGACCCAAAGCTCTATTTCCCGGTGCTGGGACCCTGAGCTGCACACAGTGCCTTGCTTCACAGTGGCTGCCTCACTGTGTCTGCAGGTCGCCAACCCCTGGCCGGGGCCCACCAGCCACCGCTGCTTGTGCACCCAGGGTCCACCCGCTGCAGTCTTGGTACCACCAGGGTTGCTCTGCTCTCCGCTCCGCGTCCCTTACCCGCCCGACTCCGCCCCTCCTACCGGTCTGGATGAACGAATCTAATTTTAAATCCTTGGGTGTCCAACTTCCATACACCTCAATTTTCTGTCAGTTCTGGTTGTTATTCTGTTTCTGTATTGTTGTTGTCCCTATCTTGGTTGTGCGAGGAGGCACAGTGTGTCTACCTATGCCTCCATCTTGGCCGGAAGCCTATTGATTTTTATGATAAATGAAACCTCTGCTTATTTATTAAAACTATTTCAGGATATAGCATATACCTTGCTATACCTTAGCATATATAGCATATCCCATTTTAAACTGATCTAATGTTAGATTAAGTACAATTTGGAGTTTCTAGAGCTTGCATATACTCTTTGGGGCCATTTTGTTTAATTCACACAGCCTTATAAAACATGGCTTTGCAAATTTGACTGTGCCTATGAATCACTTAGGAACAATATTAAAAGAATGAATATTCTGCCCTGGCCAGTGTGACTCAGTTGGTTGGAGCCAGAAATGAAAATTTCTGAAATGAAAGTTTGCAGGTTTGATTCCCAGTTGGGGCATATACCTAGGTTGCTGGTTTCATCCTGGTCCCGGCATTTATGACCCCCCCCCAGTCCAGGTGCTTACAGGAGGCAACCAGTTGATGCTTCTCTCTCCTTTACTCTCTCCCTTCCTGTCTTTCTAAAAGCAATGCAAAAATATCCTCAGGTAAGGATAAAAAAGAAAATAAAAGGACCCTAGTTTGGTGACTCAGTTGATTGGAGTGCATCAAAACGTTGCAGGTTCAATTCCCAGGCAGAGCACATACCAGGTTGCCTGTTTGGTCCCTGGTCAGGGCACGAATGGGAGGCAACTGATCAATGTTTCTCACATTGATATTTCTCTTTCTCGCTCTCTCTTCCCCCCTCCCTTCCTCTCCCTCTAAAATAAAAAACATATCCTTGGTAAGGATTTTTTAAAAAATGAAGATTCTAAATTAGTAGGTAGGGGTGAGAGAAGAGATTCTGCATTTCTAAGGTGATAACCTAGCTGCTGGTCCTTAGGACCATGTTTTGAGTAGCAGGGCTTTCAGAGGCAGGTAAATGTTTATCCCACTGCAGTATTTGGTCTGAAACACAGCCAACTTTGTTTTCAGATTTCAATTGCCTGTTGGTTCCCTCCAGGAATTTACAACCCCTGTGAATCTCTGCTGATCTCATTTAATCTTAAATTATTTCAGGATTCCTTTGTTGCATTATAAAAATGTGTTGTTTTCTGTATGTGTACAGTTTTAAGTTTGACCTTCTCCACAGCTTTTGAAAAGGCAAAATTAAAAAGAGAAAAAGCAGATGCCCTGGAAGCAAAGAAAAAAGAAAAGGAAGATAAAGAAAAAAAGAAGGAAGAATTAAAGAAAATTGTTGAAGAAGAGAGACTAAAGAAGAAAGAAGAAAAAGAAAGACTTAAAATAGAAAGAGAAAAGGTATTCATTTAAATATATTAGTTATGCTCTCTATATAGCGTAAATAGTACTTTACACATTTAAATTCATGGCTAATTTACCATGAATGAATTTATCAGTAGAATGCTTTTACCATTTTCATTCACATTTATATTTGTGCATAGAGCACTGATAAACTATTTTATCTCCCTTTTGCTTTGAAAAATTTAATGAATTATTTAAGGTTCAATATATACATACATGCCTTTATACCTCAAAGCTTCTTTTAGAGTGTAATTCTAAAATTTTCTTCATCTTTTAGACTTCCAAATTTAGGGAAGGTGATGCATAAACCTTTAAAAGTAAAATACATAGTTAGAAAAATGCAGTAAAATCTGTGACTAAGAAGAATTATTACAGAGTTGTTATTCTCCTTAAAGAATAAGGTATCTATGATAAAAAGAACATTTTAGCAATTCTTTATTATAATCTTTAGTGGTAAATATTTCTTAGAGAATTCTTATCTGGTTTTTTTCCAAAGACAGTCTTTATCATTGATTTTCTGAGATACTCACCAGTAGCCTTAGATGACCATGTTACATACAGGGCTTGTTTACATTGCCTGAATTTTATGAATGACTTCACATAGACCATTGCAGTAGGGAGTGGAGGTGTCTAATACACATTCATGCCAGTATAAGAGAACTAAAAGACCACTTGTAATCTACCATTTAAAGATAGCATTGTTAACACTTTGATTAATTATTTCTAATCTTTATTCTGGACCTTAAAAAATACAGCATTTATAATTTTGTATACTTTTTGTTTAACCTAAACATTTTTTCATGTTATTAAATAAACTAAGTAAGGTGGAATTTTCAGTGACTGCTTAATAGTTAATCAAATAGATGTAGCTAAGTGCTTTATAATTTTTTACCTGTAAATAATGGTATTCTGTGCAACTTTGTGAATAAATTTCCTGTTTTGGGATTATTTCCCTTAATAAATTTGTGGAAGTAGAATACTAGGTCAAACGGTAAAAACATTTGTAAAATTTTCTATATATGTACGTGAGTATTTGTTTACCTAACATGTTGTGCTTATTTATACTCTTAGCAAAAGTGAATGAGAATACTCATCCTATTACACCTTATAAAAATTATGTTGGAGTGGGGGATGACTTATTTTAGCAGACTACTCAAAGCATATTAATAAGTTCTGTAATCATCTAGTCATTTTATGTTGAAATTTTGATAAGTGCACATCTGTTTACCTTTGGTGTTTCTAAATTTCAAAGAAAGAATATTAACATAATTAAACATGTATTGGAAAAAATCATGATAACATCTTTTATTTATACTCTTTATTAGAGATGTTTGGGGGTCAGTATTTATCTTGCAGTTTCAAATATCAGAACCAAGAAGTAAGAGTTTCAAAAGACTAAGTGAGCAAGAGAAATGGCCTGGAAGAGACGTTAAAAAGAAAGAGACGTTCACCAACTATATTCTAGTATTGCTTTTACTTACTGCTCCCTCTGTGTGTCTCTAGGCTGTCAATTAGGTTTAAATGAATCTTGAAAACAATAAATGTTATGCAAATATAAGGGGAGGTTTTATTTTAGGTTCTCTAATAATTTGTTATCTATATTGTTGGGATACTAACTCATCTGAAGTATGGAGAGAGCTGCTTTAGGCAGAGTTAGACTGAATTAATATTTATCTAAGAACTACCATGTTGAACACTTCCCATCTTTGTAGCAGTTATGTCAGGTAGGCATTATTTTGATCAGTGGTTGAACACTTTAGTGTGCATCAAAATCACCAGAAAGGCTTCTGAAAACATCAGTTGTTGGGTCCAACACCAGGGTTCCTGATTCAGTAGATCTGGGGTAGGGCTCAAGTATTTGTATTTTCTTTTTCACAAGTTCCCAGGTGATGTTGATATGACCTTATAAATTTCTCATAAGAATTTTTTAAAAGAATTTATTTATTGATTTTTAGTGGGGGGAGGAAAGGAAAAAGAGAGGGAGAGAAACATTTATCAGCTGCCTCCTAAACACCCCCAACTGGGGACCTGACCTGCAACCCAGGCATGTGCCCTGAATGGGAATCAAACCAGCAACCTTTCAGCTCGCAGGCCTGCGTTCAATCCACTGAGCCACACAAGCCAGCGCTCTATTTATAAGAATTTTTATTAACCTTTTGTTTTAGGAACGAGAGAAATTACGTGAAGAAAAGCGAAAATATATGGAACACTTAAAACAGTGGAGTAAACCTAGAGAAGATATGGAATGTGATGATCTTAAGGTATAAGTTTGTTATGTGATGTTTTCACACACCCATATTCGTGAGCCTATGTGGCTTTGTTGATGAAATCTTTCTTTATAATAGTGGCCTCTTCATATTTAACTGAGAGGAAATAGCCAGTTAAGTAGATGCATATTTAGACTTTCAAGGTAGCATTTCCTAACAAGCTTTAATAATGATTTTTATTCTGCAGAAATAATTGGTCATTTATGTGATCCTTGATAATCCAATAACCACGAGGGGCCAGGCATGCGTTTAGCTTGGTTACTAGGTAAAGATTCTTCCCATCTCCAGAAAATCAAAATATTCAAGCCAAACTCATTCAGCTCTATTTATAAGGAAGTATTTCTAAGTCAGTAGGTGGCAGATTAACTGTTCCATTGAAGATAATTTTGGCACAACTGTCTTGACCCCAGAATCTAGGTTAAAAGTTCTTCTCTGCTAGGAAATGCAGTCAGAAATACACGTCAGCCTAAAGTAATAGTCTTAATTTAATGAAGGAAAAAATCCTTAAGAGACTGTGATTTAGTAACGTTGGAATGGGGCCAGGACATCCATAATTTAGAAGTTCTGAAAGTGATTATGGTTAACATTCAGAGTGAAAACCACTAGTTTATATGAAATAATTCTTATTAGACAAAGATATCATAATCTTCCTTTTATAATTTCCTATATTTGGTTCAAATAGGTAATAAATTGTTTAATCTTGCAGGAACTTCCAGAACCAACTCCAGTGAAAACTAGACTACCTCCTGAAATCTTTGGTGATGCTCTGATGGTTTTAGAGTTCCTTAATGCATTTGGAGAACTTTTTGATCTTCAAGATGAATTTCCTGAGGGAGTATCCCTAGGCAAGTACTATTGCTGTGTTGTAGTTCACCCTAAAATGAGTGGCTTAAAAGAACAAATTAGTATCTCTCGAAGTTCTGGGGAGCCATTGGACCTAGCTCTCTAAGTCCTCTCTTGGGTCTCATGTGATTGCAGTCAGACAGTGGCTAGAACTGGAGTCATCTAAGGCTTCCCTGGCTACCTGTTTAGGTTGGCCTCTTCACGCAGATGCCTCTTGCCTTGGCGCCCCTCCACACAGTGTCCTGCTTCATCAGGGTAGCCTACACTTCTTATGTGGCAGGAAACAGAAACTGCCGGCTTTCTTAAAAACTGGGCCTGGAACTGACGGGCCTTATTTCTGCCACATTCCATTGGTGAGGCCTGCTGAGATTCAAGGGGGTAAAAGAATAGACTCCACTTCTTGAGAGTAGCCTGGAAGATAAGTGCAGGGAGGGAAGGAATTGACATCAGGTGTATCTGGAGATAAGCTGATGCCTGCCTTTAATTTGTGATCCGGTTCTGCCTCTGTACATACTTTTACTTTGTATAAATATTTTTGAGAGCTAACTTAGTATGAGGAGAATATTGGATTGAGTTTTGGATCTTTAACTGTCAAATAGTAAAATAATTTCTTAAGATCCAAATAAAGACCCTCAAAGACAGAATTATAATGCCACTTTTATTTTAATAAGAGTCTGTTCTTCAGGAGGACTTTTACATTCCCTCAAATTCTCTTTATGAGGTAGCTAAGGTATGAGTCATTGTGCCTTTCAGCTCAAGAGGGTCTAAATAATGCTAGTTTAGGCAAGATGAATTAGATAAGAAACATTTATAACTTCAACTCAATGTTAGGATTACACCTACTGCTGCTGATTACCTCTCCTGTGCACTGTTTGGTACCAGTAATGTCCCACACAGCTTTTAAGAACATGGGGAAACAATAACAAATCTTGACACTGTTATTCAAATTAGAACAAAATGGTAATTAGAATAAAATTGTAATTTTAAAGATATGCCTTCATTTGCACCTCAAATTTCAACTTAGATGAAATATTATCTACTAAGTCTAATTTGGCTTTCTTGAATGCAATGATTTTGGGTTATGATGGTATTGGAATTTGTCATAATCATTATAACTGTTTTTGATTTTGCCTTAGATAATACTTTGCTTTACTTGGATAAATGGTCACTTAAGAAAATAGTTAAACGGGCTGTTGTTGATTGAAATGTTTATTATTCCATTGGAGTTGTTTTTTTCAGTACATGAACAGAACTTTAAATTCATTTTAAACATTTTATTCACAGAAATGTTAGAGGAAGCTCTTGTAGGAAATGACAGTGAAGGCCCACTATGTGAATTGCTTTTTTTCTTCCTGACTGCCATCTTCCAGGCGATAGCTGAAGAAGAAGAGGAAGTAGCCAAAGAGCAAATAACTGATGCTGACACCAAAGGTCAGAATTCATATTATTGTTGATTGATAGTTGCTTTGTAGTAACACTCATTTTTGAACACTATTTAAAAATTAACTTGGCTTTTACGGTTATAAAATACAGTTGTTTAAATTACCAAATTCTTGAGTCATATGCTAGGAACACATTATCGATTGTTTTATAAAAACTTTGTTTTAATGTATTCTGTTTCTGATGACCTTAAAAATACTTCCTCCCCAGCCTGTCTTGATTTTTATTCCTTTAGAATTCTCCCATGATGTAGTAACATTACAGATTTCATTGATTAGTATCTGTAATTCCAAGAGATTCTGCTAAGTAACATTGATTTTTTTTCCTCCACCTAAGGAAATACTTTAATTATTGTTTTTAATACTTTAAATTGAAAATACTACTGCTAGTTTCAGTTTACATCTGACAGTTCTTAAATCAGAATTAAGTAAAATTTAATTTTTTTATTTCGCTATTTAGTTTGAACTAGAAATTTTGCTCTTTAAATTCTATGTACTTAAAGATATCTAGAATCAGTGTGTGGTACATATTAATGTAGGAATAATTCTTGGATAAACCCTTTTTTATTTTTAAAAGAGAATATGTTTACTATTTTGTTTAGGATTTACCTCAGAGGAATTGTTAAGCCTTTTTATTAAGAGATTGATTTGGCTTCCTAAATAATACTCTCAGTGAACTTGGCCACCTATGAGATTTAGGATCAGAAGCTTTATTCAACAATACTTTAGTGTATTCCATAAAAAAATTCACAATAAGAAATAACTTTTGGGAGACATCTTAATAACAGAATCTTGGTACAAAAAGGTAGGATATTCCTCCATTCAAATACTGTTATTGGCCTTAGATAATTTGAGCTCATTTTCCTTTATGCCTGGTCCTTGGAGCAACAGGATAATGATGAGTGTGCCTCCAGTGTTAGTTGCCTTTTGATTTTACAGCCTGAGTTCAAGCAAAATATATTCTCTAGCTTGAGTGCTAAGCACCATAGATCCCTTATCAAGGCCACTTTAGCAGTATGGTCCCTGTTGTCATCACAGATAACTTAATCAGTTAAATGAGATCCAAGGAAGACAGGGTAAACCTGTTTTTAAAACATCTGAAGATTATCTAAGAGGACAAGTACCAGCACTACAGATGGATTATCTGAGACAGACAGCACATATTCATTCTTGTAGCTATTAGATTGTCTTAATAACCAATACCATCACAGTGTTATCAACAAACTTCTGACCTTCACGCAAGACATAAAACTGTATTTAACTCAGGACTTGGAGCAAATGAATGTTTTAGTTTTGGAAGTCCCAGTGACAACAAGTGGGTGACAAGAAAACTGTGTTGGAAAGTCAGCTAGTGTAAAGGGAAAATATATGTGGCTGTTGGCATTTGTATTATCATTATATTTTGTATTCATGGCTTGTTTGATCTGTAATTTTTATAACTCTCCTCCTTTACAGAACTGTCTATAAATATACATGTAAGATTACTGAATAAGTATTGGCCATTAAATAAAGGTTTTAATTCTCCTTTTAAAAATTTAGATGTTAGGGGAAAAAACATACTTTGGAATTTTTCACGTTTCTCTCACTTTCCTATTATTACTGACCACGTCTTAGGTCGTGATTTCAGTCTGCAGAGGGCCCTAGGTTGTTCCCCAGGCATTTCTCATACATCCTTCCATCTGAGTAACAAAAGAGCTTTCCCACAGTCTTCCTGAAGCAATTCAATAGTCGATGGGATTGAATAGTCTCTTACTTCCTCTTTAGCTGGCCTTAATAGTAAAATGTTTTCTAGAAAGGGAGAAATTGGGCAGAAAACTATGGGCTTATCTTAGTGATGAGAAAACTGAGGTTTGGTGAAGTTATTTACAGAAGATCACATAGCTAATAAGTGGTATATGACACTATATATGCATTATTTCATTTAATCCTCATATTACCCTTGAGAAGTAGATATGATTATTCTCTGCTTTTTACATATAAAGAAATTTAGACTTAAGGAGTTTAATTAACTTGCCCAAAAACACGCAGCCAGTAAGAAAGTGATGAGATACAAACTTGGGCAGTCTGGTGTAAAGCCTTATAATGGCAATTGAGTTGACAATTTGAATATTTGTTTACCTAGCATTGTCCATAAAATTATATGTTATCAAGAAGATCTAATTTGTGGCCTTTGGTCTCTCTGTTGTTATAACAGATCTGGGAAGTTTTTAGCAACAGTTTTTAAGCTCTTACATTAAAAATATCTGTTCCTCACTTTAGTCTTACATTTAAACTTACAAGCCCTTCAAAGCATAGGAATATCCACCCCATATAGAATAATTTTGTATATTTGCTGAGATCTCATTGTTTGGTATTGGAATTTTATATTCATAATTCTAGATTACTATGATGATAGAAATATCTTTTAGATAGTCGTAACACATACAATTCAACTACATATTCTTTTGGTATGATGTACCCAAGTGACCGTCCCCAAGCAAATCCTAGAGTGGCATTTACAGTTCCTGGAGAGCATACATAAATTGAGTGAAGTAATACATATTTTAACATGTTAGTTTAACACAATTAAAAGAAAACTCATCTTGTTGGTTGCCCATTTCCTAAGGCTTATATAGCCTTTGTCCTAGGGAATTACAACTCACTATAGATAAGCAGGTTGGACCTGCGATTGCTGCAGAGGAGGAGTGCCAGCACACTTCTGCAGCTCTGCGCCCACGACTCTCGGTAATTTTAGAGTGCCAGTTAATTTTAAGTTTGTTTGGTTTTATATATAAAATGAAAATTGAGGAAGTTTTATGTCTCGTATTTCCCTGGTGAGGAAGAATATGTCTGTGGACTAGATTCATGGCCTGGTAGGAATAACTTCTGCATATATGTAAAATTTAGTCAGATAATTTCTTCTGTGTGTTACTGTTTATGCCTTAAGTGCCATGAAACTGTCAATGATTGTAGACAGGATACCAGATCTGTCTTTTTCCTTTAGTAAAGGACAGCAGTTCTGTTCTTTAAGATTCATTTTGTGAGCTTGTGAACTTTGGGAAGGAAGTGATATAGTAGGAGATTAATGAACCACAGAACCAGTTTAGACCAGTGATTTTCCAAAGTCTAATCCATGCAGTTCAAGTTGTACAGGGACTCTGTACCCATTTTAACAAGGGCATCTTTTATCTCTTTTGTATTGACTTCTAAGAAATATTTGAAGAATTTTAAAACTGCTGATCTAGACTTATCTGTTTAAGAAAAATGAAACCAATTAAGTGACTACATAACATGGAACTAGGGGCTGGCAGAGCTAAGACCAAATACACATTATTTGACTTTTAGCCTGAAGCTGTGTCCACTGTACTGTGACATTACAGAAGGATTTTTTGTAAGCTTAAAGTTTTTCATAGTTGACACTTCTAATTTTTTTGTCATCTATATTATAATTAGAAATAAGTATATATACTAATGCTGTAAATACATTTGTTCTTGTAGATTTCTCTTTAGTCCTGTTTATAGGCTAAGCACTGTTTTCAAGGCTAGAGTAATTTACTTAGAAAATACAGGAAAATCTTCCTATTTCTTGGATCAGAAAGTTTTCAAAATGAAAACAACTTAAATGTATAGGATAAATCAATGGTTAAGTGACAGCAGTGCTGTCTTTGTTCTTTTAGCTCTTTTTCTGTGCTTGTTTTCTGATGATTACAACCTATACTTTGTTAAGATTCAATCTTAAAATATTTGTAGAAGATTGAATATCTTCAAGTGCATTCTGATTTTCAAAGTAGACTTTTCCGAAGTTATATTGAACAAGGAGATTTGTTTTTAATTTTAAAGTGTATTTTACCATCTTTTGGAAGGTGTACGTGCATCTTGTTGGTAACCTGGAAGTTGTCTTCTCTATGTTAAGTAAGGAAAATTTAATGTGTAGTCCATGTCACAGGATTTAAAGTTTTAAGTGGAGACTAGGTAGAATGTAAATGATGCTTGTACCTAAAGTTGGTTCTTTTGAGGTTTGTGAATGTTAAGCTGTTTGCTGTTTCGTTGGTCATTGTAAAAGGGCATTGTTTCCAAATATTCAAGCTTTAATTTGCACTAGAATAAAGTATTTATTTCCTTAAAGATTTAACAGAGGCTTTGGATGAAGATGCAGACCCCACAAAATCTGCACTGTCTGCAGTTGCATCTTTGGCAGCTGCATGGCCGCAGTTGCACCAGGGTATGTGTGGGCTTTTTTTTAATTGGCTTTTTATTTTTATTTTATAAAGGTACACTTTACATTGTTGAGGATTTATGGTTTATGTTCTAAATGACTATTTTCATTTTTAACTATAGGCTGCAGTTTGAAAAGCTTGGATCTTGATAGCTGCACTCTTTCTGAAATCCTCAGACTGCACATCTTAGCTTCAGGTGCTGATGTGACATCAGCAAATGCAAAGTACAGATATCAGAAACGAGGAGGATTTGATGCTACAGATGATGCCTGCATGGAGCTTCGTTTAAGCAGCCCCAGTCTAGTGAAGAAACTGTCAAGCACTTCAGTGTATGATTTGACACCAGGTAAACTTGCAAGTTGGAATTTGTATGACCTTTCCATTTCTACCCTGTTATGCCTCTTACAGCCAGAAAACTAGATAGCCAAGGAGAAATTTTAGATGATGAGCAGTTTTAAAAGAAAAAGAGAGAAAACAGTCTTTTAAAAAAGACTGTTGGAATACCAGTAGTGACCTAATTGAAACTACTGTTGTTGTTCATGTTAGCTTTAATTACTTAAGATTTTCTTTTCTTTTCCATTTGGATTTTTTACTATTTAGAAAGTCTTTGGTTTGTCTAATGAATCTACTAAGTTTAAAAGAATAAGTGATGAGAATTAGTTTCATTTTTATTAATTAGTGTAGAAGATATTTAAGCTGTAGCTGCTAAATTCTCACATTTGCTTTAATAAGCATTCAAGGTTTGAGAAACAGTATAAAAGTTAAGATAAAGTCATTTTTCACTTCCTTTTTATGTAAAAGATTATAATATAAAAATATATAGGGTTTAATTTGATATGATTAAGAGAATAGAACTTATAATAGAAGTAGAGGACCTTACTTCCTAACACTCATACAGTTTTCAGAGTTTATGCCTGTGTTTCCGAGCAGTCATTTCACAGTCACAGTTTGCCTATTGTCATTTTTTTCAAAATCCTGTGGTTATAATTTAGTTTTGATTTGAACCTTATATATATGAGCCTAAAAATTAAAACTTGAAAAATAATTCTTTGTAGTTAGAAATGTTTTATGTCTACTTAACTGTATTTGGTAGTCATTAGTATTTGAAATGCCTTATATGCCCTGGCTGGTGTGGTTCAGTGGTTGAGTGCTGGCCTGTGAATCAAAGGGTCACTGGTTCGATTCCCAGTCAGGGCACATGCCTGGTTTATAGGCCAGGTCCCCAGTAGAGGGTGTGTGAGAGGCAACCACACAGTGATGTTTCTCTTTCTCTCTTTCTCCCTCCCTTTCCCCTCTCTAAAAAATAAATAAATAAAATTTTTATTAAAAAAAGAAATGCCTTATATATCACACAACTGTTAAATTGGACTCAAAGTTGCTTTTTTCCTGAAGACATGCCATTGGCTTGTATGATCCTAAGAGACTTCCCCTATTCTTTCTTAAGCATTTTCACCTTGAGTTACAAATTAAAATTTTTCAAACACAATTCCTTCTTTGTCATTGATAATAAAGAAGTTATTTACCAATTTTTGACAGGAGAAAAAATGAAGATACTTCATGCTCTCTGTGGGAAACTACTGACCTTAGTTTCTACTAGGGATTTTATTGAAGATTATGTTGATATATTACGACAGGCAAAGCAGGAGTTCCGAGAGTTAAAAGCAGAACAACATCGAAAAGAGAGGGAAGAAGCAGCTGCTAGGTAAGAGACAATTGAAGTTAGTTGTGCTAATGAAGATGGTTTATTTGTTTGCGTCTAGAACCAAATTTCACATTGGGCTGTAATGTGACATTGAATCCCACTGATGTTTGCTGGCTTTACTAAAAGATTACGACTGGATTGCTACATTATGTTTTTGTGATAACATTTGGAATACTTTACATAATTTGATGATTAAAGGCAAGATGCTAAAGTTAAAAACATCCGATAGGCTATAATATGTTATTTTAACTTTCAGAATTCGTAAAAGGAAGGCAGAAAAACTTAAGGAGCAAGAACAAAAAATGAAAGAGAAACAAGAAAAACTAAAGGAAGATGAGCAAAGAAATTCAGCTGCAGATACATTTATTGGGTATGGTTTGAATTACACTGTTCATCTGACTTTCCATAAGGAGTAAATATCAGCACCTTGACCTCTAAAATGCTTTCAAAATTTTTAGAAAACCCATTTCCTATAGGTACAATAATTGCGTAGTGAGCCAATGAAAGGTACATAGTATAGATGGTCCTCAAGAATACATGTGTTGTGTTTAAAAGTACTTCTAGGGGCCCTGGCTGAGTAGCTCAGTTGGTTGGAGCACTGTCCCAGCGTGCCAGGGTTGTGGCATGTAACATGTCCCAGTTAGGGCATGTACAGAAGTCAACCAGTGAATTTATGATTGGGTAGAACAGCAAATCGACGTTTCGCTCTTTTACTCTCTCTCACTCACTCCCTTCCCCTCTTTCTCTAAAAATCGATATAAATAAATAAAAATAAAACTACTTCCAGGGAATCTAAAGCTCATTTTCTCACAGAATTAATGTTATTAATGATAATTTCCCAGAAAACCTTTAATAGGCTATGTTTAACTGGTAATATATTTTTAGCATTAATGTAGTGTATTGCCCCCTCCACCACCACCATCATCACAGTTGTACACTGTGTTTCACACTTATATGTAAAAATACCTTTTAATTCTGCAGGTCCTAGATCATAAATTTGCAACACCTGTATTTTATAAGACCATCAACAACACTTTAAGAAATTGAGTTTGGATGCCTTTAGAAAGTTAATAGATAAGACACCTTAAACACAAACAACCAAAAGAAAAATAGATCATTGGACTTCATCAAAATTAAAAACGTTTGTGCTTTAAAGAACACTGTCAAGAATGTAAAAAGGCACTCCTTCTCCTACTTCCAGCCAAGGTGGAGGCGTAGGTAGATACACTGTGCTTCCTCGCACAACCAAAATAAGGACAACAAAAATTTAGAAGCAAAAAAACAACCAGTACTGACAGAAAATTGAACTGTATGGAAGTCCGCAACCAAGGAGTTAAAGAAGAAACATCCATCCAGACCTGTAGGAGGGGCGCAGTTGGGGAGCCGGTTGGAGAGGGGTCTCAGCAAAACAAAAGCAAAAAGTGATGGCTGATGGTCCCCAGGCGCCTGGCGCGGTAGCAGGGTGGACCCAGTGAGGCAGAGGATTGTGGAGGGGTGCTGGAGCGCAAGGTGGCCGGCAAGCCAGGTGGTCCCACATTCGCGCACAGATAAACCAGGCGAAACTGGTGAGTGAGACAGACCGAGCAACCCAGGGTTCCAGCGTGGGGAAATAAAGCCTCAAAACACTTTATTGAAAACACCTGTGGGGGTTGAGGTGCCAGGAGAGACTCCCAGCCTCACAGGAGAGTGCATTGGAGAGACCCATAGGGTCCTAGAATGTGCACAAACCCACCTACACAGGAATCAACACCAGAAGGGCCCAGTTTGCTTGTGGGTAGCGCAAGAAGTGACTAATATCCAACAGAGAGCAGAGCAAGCTCCATTGTTCCCTCTTGGACCCTGCCCCCACATACAGTATCACAACCCAGCAACATGTGTTACCCCACCCTGGTGAACACCTAAGGCTCTGCCCCTCACTAGTAACAGGTGCATCAAGATTAAAAAAAATGACCCAAATGAATGAACAGATCAAAGCTCCAGAAAAAATACAACTAAGCAACAAAGAGATAGCCAACCTATCAGATGCACAGCTCAAAACACTGGTAATCCGGATGCTCACAGAATTGGTTGATTTTGGTTGCAAACTAGATGAAAAAATGAAGGCTACAATAAGTGAAATGAAGAAAAATGTACAGGGAACCAATAGAGATGGGAAGGAAACTGGGACTCAAATCAATGGAGTGGACCAGAAGGAAGAAAGAAACAACCAAACAGAAAAGAATGAAGAAAGAAGAATTCAAAAAAAATGAGGAGAAGCTTAGGAACCTCCAGGACATCTTTAAACGTTCCAACATCCAAATTATAGGGGTGCCAGAAGGAGAAGAGGAAGAACAACAAGTGGAAACCCTATTTGAACAAATAATAAAGGAGAACTTCCCCAATCTGGCAAAGGAAATAGACTTCCAGGAAGTCCAGGATGCTCAGAGAGTCCCAAACAAGGTGGACCCAAGGAGGAACACACCAAGGCACATCAGAATTACATTAGCCAAGGTAAAAATGAAGGAGAGAATCCTAGAAGCAGCAAGAGATAAGGAGCCAGTCACCTACAAAGGAGTTCCC
>CM052538.1:117889609-117910938 GCA_028533065.1 Trachops cirrhosus
AAATGTAGAAGCAAAGAACTTACGACACATGGACTGAAGTAAAGGGGGGGAATGTGGGTAGGAGAGGGTGTTCAGGGTGGAGGGGAATGAAGGGATAATAGGACAACTGTAATAGCATAATCAATAAAATATATTTAAAAAAAAAAGATCATGATAATTTCTCAAGTTTAAAAAAGTCTTTGAGACCTGACCAGTGTGGCTCAGTTGATTGGGTGTCATTGCATAAAGTGGAGGGTCACTGGTTCAATTCCAAGGTCAGAGCACATGCCTGGGTTGTAGATTCAGTCCCCAGTTGGAGCATGTGCAAGAGGCAACCAATCGATGTTTCTCTCCCTTTCTCCTTCCCTTCCCCTCTCTTTAAAAATAAATAAGTAAAATTTAAAAGTATTTGAGCTTAAGGTGTTATTAATTTCAAAAAGTAACTTTATACTATCCATTTTTCTTTTCCGTAGGAAAATTTAGTAAATTGTGGTAGACTTAAATATTATTTGAACTAATAATCAAAACCTCTTTATCTATAAATAGGTACTTTTACTCTTTTGGAATTATTTTGGATAATGTCTGCCCTTAAGGAGTTTATTGTCTAGAAAGAAATGGTAGAGAGACATTAAGCTAGCAATTACAGAACAGGTGAGAGTTCTGATAAAAGTAAATATCCAGCCCTGGCTGGTGTAGCTCAGTGGATTGAGCGCGGACCTGTGAACCAAAGGATCGAGGTTCGATTCCCAGTCAGGGCACATGCCTGGGTTGTAGGCCAGTTCCCAGCAGGGGACGCATGAGAAGCAACCACACATGGATATTTCTCTCCCTCTCTCCCTCCCTTCGCCTCTAAAGATAAATAAATTTAAAAAAATAAAAAAGAGAATGTTTAGAAAAAAAAGTAAATATCCAGTGCAAATGTAGTACATAGAAGGGCTATTTATTGTGGTAGAACATGGAAAACAGCAAAGAAAATGCCAGAGGAAGTGCTTCCAAACATGAGACCTAAACTTGGGGAAGATAGGATACTGGAAAGGAAGACAGTAAACCAAAGACTTTGAGTGAATGGATTTGTCTTTTTAAATGACCATTGTAGCGGCAGCAAGGAGATGTATTGCAAGACTGGAGGCCAAGGAACTAGGTGGGAGGCAGCTACAGGCCCATGCAAGAGAAATAGAGATGAGCTGCCTGAGATGCTGATCCTTTAAGGCCCATCACAGTGTCTCCTCTCTGAAACCCTTCCCATATGCCATGTCTCACCCTCCAAGTATGTGCCCTTCTGACCTCCTTAAATAACATGATATTTAATTTAGCCCTTGATTCATGTATATATCTCCCTTTCCTACACTTATGAAAGCTTCTTGAGATTGAGGAAACTACTTCTTCACAGGTATAAATAAGCATTTGGATAAATGAGTGAACTCAAATCTCACCTAATAGTGTTTTTAAGTACCATAAACTCTTCATTGTTTTAATTGTAGACTTTTGGGCATAAAAACAGAAACTCCAAGTACTGTCTCAACCAGTGCTAGCACACCGCAGTCAGTGAGCAACGTGGTTCGTTACCTGGCAACGGCGCTCTTTCAGATAGAGCAGGGCATTGAGCGGCGTTTCCTCAAAGCTCCCCTTGGTAAGTGTCTGTTTTCAATTCAAAATAGTAGTTATATTTTAAAGGATTTTAAAATTACCCTTTAATTAGTAGAACTTGATTGGCTGACGTAATAAAATTGATTGACTGACTTGAAAATTTTAAGATTGTATTTATATTTTTATGAGTTCTTTCATGTGAGACTTATTTTTTAAATAATACTTAAATACTATTTTTTAAATGTATTCTAGATATATTCATTCATTTTAATAAATGGATTTTTAACTATTTCTGTCAATCTCTTCTTTTGTGAAACCTTCATCACAAGAAAGACAACCAAAACCTGTGGCTAGCCAGACCCTGAATAATCAGAGATTGTACATAAGGCTTTTTGTTATTACTTTAAACAGAACGCCAAAGAAGCTACTTAAATGTCCACCATTAAGGGCATAATTTAATCATGGGGTCACTAACCTGAACACTTTATAAGAAGTGCTAAAGCAGAAATACCAAGTGTTAAACAATACACAGATGAGTAAATGTTCTATAATTTATGGCTAGGATGATACAAAAATACTATGTAGATCATGTTTCAGCAATTTATGAAATTAATATGCTTTTAGGGACTAGTCAAGGAACTATAATCATGTCTTTAGGAAAATAGGTGTTTCAAATTCCAAATTAATTTTCATGTCATCCTCTATTTCCCTGTGGTCTCTGAAATGTTGAATTAATTTATAATTCATCATCTCAAGATAGTTTATATCCTATATCTCAATAATAAGATACTGTAAGAAACAGTTTTTTAAAACCATATTTTTTGGTCTCGTATTGAAAGAGCAACTTGAATAGACTAAAAATCCTTTAAAAATTATTTGAATATTATCTGTTGAGCAGTGAGAACAGTTTTATGAACAGATAGTGCTATCAGAACAAGTTTAGAATGTGACCGTTATTCATAAAGTGAGTGTTTTTAAGTTGAAGAGCTTCTGACCGGTATCTCATTCTTCTAATAAGCCTATTCATATTTTTATAAATTAATCATTCTACCATGAGCTTAATACCTCACTTTTCACATTGAAAGTAGTATTTGTAAGAAATAGAATACATATGATCACATCTCACAAAGACATCACAGTTTGTATTTACTCTATCACTCTTATTTCCTAGTCTAAAATATTTCTTTTTTTTTAAGTCCACCCAATCTGTGCCAGTCTTCAATATTTCTTAATATTTTCTGTCTAAATCAAACTACGTGATGAGGGTTCTCTCTGTATTATTTCTTACAACCACATGTTGAAGCTGCAATAACTTCAATAAATAGCTGCAATAAAATTTCAGTTAAAAGTTATTTGTAAATTATGTAGCTTTTTATTCTAGGGATTAATCACATTGGTAAAACTAGGCATTTTTTAACTTGGGAAGATAATTATATTTCAAGCAATTATTTTAGGTAAGATTTGTGAAGACCATTGAGGTTAATAATTTTGTTATTTATAAAATCATGCTTATGGTTTAACTCTTACACTATGAAAAATCCTCAGAGTAACTTTTTGGTTACTTTCAAAGTAACTTCAAAGGTAACACAAATTAATAAAGATAAAAAGGGAGATGGGGGAAAAAGACAAGAAAAAGAGAAGGGAAGATCAATCTAATATGAGAGATGGTAAATTTTTAGCTTTTTAAGGAACTTTGTCTTTTTGTTAAGAATAGTATAGGAAATAGAGAAGCCCAACAACTTATAGGTACGACCCATGGGCATGAACTAAGGGGGTGGGGGTGCAGGACAGAGGGGGGATAAAGGAAAGAAAAAAATTAGGACAACTGTAATAGCAAAATCAAGATATACTTTAAAAAAGGGAAAAAAAGAACTTTTTAGAGAATTATGATATATTGCTGAATACTGGTTTGCATATTTAGCTTTTGAAAGAAAACCTTGGATTTGATATTTTGGAAGGGAATATCACCTTTTTAACATTTTCCTTTCTACATTTCACACCTCAACTAATCAAACTCTTTTAAGTCTGTATTGAAAAAGTTAACATTGGTGAATCTTAGTATACTTAGGTGTTAGTGAAAAGATTGAAGAGCTCGGGAATGCATGTTCCCTTATTTTGCACATGGTGTTTATTCATGGCAGTTGTTTCTGTTACTGGCATAGGGAGATTTACAGGTAGGAGTTTTTGTTGTTTGAGCTCCTGGAGAAGCCTCTCAGCGTGGTCGTGTGGGTTACTGTACAGTGGCAGTTGCCAGTAGAAACCTCCCCGAATAATATTTGATCATGTGACTCTACCGATGTTCTGTGTTAGTGAAGCCCTCTCATTTAGTAATTTCTTGAGGAATTTATCCATGCTAGCATAATGGAAGATAAAAAAGAAACAAGATATTTCTGCCCTTGAGCATTTATAATGTGAAGAAGAAGCAAGCTTAAGATTTTTTAAAAAACAATAGGAAATGGAATTAATTGTATATACTATTTCGATCCTTATATGAATACTATATGAAAATAGAAAAAGACAGATATCCATTTATATTTATTTTATATTTAGAACATTTTAAAGTGGGTGGGAGTACTTAGGGTAAAAATTGGACCTTGAGCTACCACTGGTGTAATTTTCTAAAAGTTCCTCTTTGATCAAAACCCATAGTGTTTGACCAGCCTTTTAGTTAAAAACCACCCAAATTGATTTTCAGAGTTCCAGAAGATCTTCGTGATTTGTCTTTTTCTTCTACTCTTTCACATTGGCCTCTGCAACCTTGTTTCTTGCCATTACCAGTAAGAATGCCCTCTGGTTTATCCAGAAAGATTTCTGCAAGATCTTTAAATTAGCACTTCTTACTGTCTTTTTCCTTGAGGGTCTCACTCAGGCCAGAACCTTTCATGAAGCCTTATATCAAAAACCAAGATAAATAGCACAAAATGAGAGGGTAGAAGTAAATCAAATGGACTGTATTGTGCTTATTTCCCAATTTGCTAATATTTCTCTTCAGCTTTGTCTGAGGAGCCATTTGAACCATGTATGCATTTTTTTCCTCTTCTATTGAGTGATTAATCTCTATTATTTTTAGAAGTTCTGTCACTTTTCAACTGCTTATTTACCCATATTTTCAAATGTTTATTTCTTTTATCAGTTGGTTGCCTCTCACACACCCACAACAGTAGGAGGTGGGAGGACCCGGCCTGCAGCCCAGGCATGTGCCCTGGCTGGAACTGAACCAGCAACTTTCCAGATTGCAAGCCAGCACTCAGTCCACTGAGCCATGCCGGCCAGGGCTCACAGTTTTTTTCTTAAAACATATTAAACAGTTATTTAATATTCTGTGTATAATTCTAATATCTCAAGTCTTTATGGGTTAGATTCTGCTGGCTCTTGTTTATAGTGTTTTGTTTTCACATGTGCCTGTGGGTTTTGACTATTAACTCTCATTCCTCAGAACTTATCTATGGATATTTCTTCAGAGGGAGTTTGCAAAGATTTGTACATGTTTCTCCATTCACCTGAGATCACTTTACTGAGCCTAGACCACTGTAAAATCTTAGCTTGTGGTTTTTCAGGTTTTAAACCTGTTCAAGGCTCTGCTTATGGTTACATATTCTTAGGGTATCTTTATTTCCCCTTTCTACCCAACACCAAGGTCCAAATGTGCAGATTTCTGTGCTTCTTTCTTTGCGCTACCCTTTCCACATTAAAAGTATAGCTTTTTGGAGTCCTAGCTTTTTAGAGGGCACTCACCACATTGGGTAGGAACCTCAGTTTCATGTCCTCTCTTACCCTGCCTCATCGTCAAACAGGAGCTCAAGACCCACTAGTGTTTGGCAGATCTGTTGCTTTATGACTTGAACTCATTGTGTATATCTTAACTCTCCCAGCTCTATTAAAATTTCTTAAAGGTAGGGACCATCAAATAGATTTGTTTTCATATCTTCTAAAGTGCTACGCATAGGAGGAACAATGTAAAGTAACTTGCAAAGTAACGTGCCCAAGCACCCATAGGGGAACTAGTACTCACCTCAAGGCAGACTGACTCTGGAGCCCACATTCTCTTAACCATTATGCTACTGCTCAGGAGGTTTTAGTTGAAGATAATAATAGGCAATATGGCATGAATAGGACCAAACAATGTATGGAATTCTTATGTACCTTGCAGAATTTTGATATGTGGTAGGCCCTTTGTAATTAAGTATAATATCTTAGGAAAACTAAGGTGGTAGCAATATTGAAGATTAATTAAAGATGGAAACCACATGCCATTGTAAAATGATAAACTGGCTAGATTAAAGGCATCTAGTCAGATGACTGTTTATAAATTCTTAGCCCAGAAGACAAATGGATGCTGTTGTTAATGGTGGAAGGTTTCAAATATTTCTACATAAATATTGGTGTTGATAGTTCATTTTGGGAGGTAGTAACATTTTTTATTTACCTCACTGTAAATATAATATTTTTTAGAGATAGGAGACTATATTGTCTCTTGTTGGCATTGATACATAATTGAAATTTTTCAGTAACAGCTATATTGAAGTATAATTCATATATGAAATTCATCCTTTTAACATATAAAGTCAGTGTTTTTTAGTATATTCACAGTTGTATAGCCACCCCCTACTATTTATTTTCAGAACATTTTTATCAGCCCCAAAAGAAACTTCATATATGAGTGATATTTAACTGAAAGCAGTTTTTCATCTGAAATTGAGGAAGTAAATCCTTGATTCAAATGAATAGTACCTCACTTGTAACCGCATTTCACTAGTTTTCTAAATTAGGTCAAGATTTATTACAGAAATTAGATTGAGAGCACGTTGCCTAAGTTATTTTTTAACTCTTGACATCCCCAAGCATTTGATGTACAGATTTAATATAAACAAGATGTGGCTCAGCAAATATTTTCTCATGTAAGGCTTTTGTTTTTAATATCAACATGGTATTTTTGTTAAATGTTACAAGAGAAGAGCTGTAAAATTTATCCTGTTTAAACTACCAAGAAAGTAGTTCTAGGAGATATCTGGGGTTTGCTTTAGAAACTTTAATCATTCTTCCTTTTCATTTAAGATGCCAGTGACAGTGGGCGTTCTTATAAAACAGTCCTGGACCGTTGGAGAGAGTCTCTTCTTTCTTCTTCTAGTCTGTCCCAAGTCTTTCTTCACCTCTCCACCTTGGATCGTAGTGTGATATGGTCTAAATCTATACTGAATGCTCGTTGTAAGATCTGCCGAAAGAAGGGCGATGCCGAAAACATGGTACTTTGTGATGGCTGTGATCGGGGTCACCATACCTACTGTGTTCGACCAAAGCTCAAGGTATTTTTTTCTTCTTCTAAGTCTCAGATTAGAATTGAGACGTTGAGATTTTGAATGACAGGTGATTAATGAGCATTTATGTGATTCGTCAGACTGTGCCTGAAGGAGATTGGTTTTGTCCAGAGTGTCGGCCAAAGCAACGTTCTAGAAGACTCTCCTCTAGACAGAGGCCATCCTTGGAAAGTGATGAAGAGATGGAAGACAGTATGGAAGGTGAGGATGATGACATTGATGATGATGATGAAGAAGGTCAAAGTGAGGATGAAGAATATGAGATGGAACAAGAGGAAGATGACTCTCAAGAAGAGGAAGAAGTCAGGTAAGCCCTAACATGCAATAAAATGAGGGTTCGTGAATGTTAACTAGACAATCTGTGACTACTGAAATACAAATGGAGTGGTCAGGGTTCATCACTTTTTTTAAACTAGTATGTAATACAGTAGCTTGAAGTTACCCATGCTTTATGTATTATGAACATTTGAATTTTCCCCAAGAAAATATAGTCGCTGTGTGAGCTTAGCCAGATCATAAAATCAAATATGAGTTCAAGTTTGGACAGGAACACCAATCAGGCCCACATTAACGTTGATTGTACTTAATTTTATACCTAAAGCAGCAAGTAAACAGTCCAGAGGATATTTATGAGATAAAGATGGAAGGCACTTCTCAATGCCTCTCTTACTTTTTCAAGGACTTAGTTATACCCAAATTTTGGTGATCTTGGTAGTCTATACAGAGAGAGAGATGTCAGGAAGCATATTATATTTTTTTACTCCTATCACATCAGCATCCAGAAACAACTTCTATACTACCATATAACCAAATATTCTACAACTGAGCAAAGTGTGTCACCCAGGCGTAATCAGTGTGTTTAGGGTCTGGTTTTTTCTACTATGCCAGTGATGGGGCAGTTTCCCTTATTTGTCCCTAAAACCTTCCCCCCATCTAATATTTGAAACCCATTCGTGTGGAATCAGGAAAGTGAATATGAAGCAACCTAAACCTAACAAAGTACAAAAAGGCCACAGTCTGAGGAAGGTAAATAGAGAGAACCACCCCATTGGTTTGAAACAAATTGTTGTTTTTTTAATAGCTCCAACTAGCAGGAGCCATATTTCCTGTAGCTTAAAAGGGCATTATTATGTTAAATGTGAAGATGATAAAGAATTTGGAAAATTGTTAGAAATATTTTAGGGAAACTGGAAGTCCAGATATATGAGGAGATGGATAAACAGGGGACTTAATGGAGTTATTTCATTCTTGTCTACAACTTAAATACAACTAAAAGATTGAATCTATTTTTGTATTTTCCAGTAGAATAAGATGGCAAAGAGATTCTTGGCTTGGTATTTAGGAAAAAAAGATTTAAAGCCTATTTTAGTTTGTTGGGTTTTTTTTTTATTTAAACCCTCACTCGAGGATATGTTTATTCATTTTAGAGGTGGGGGGAGAGAGAAACATTGATGTGAGACAGAAACATCTATCAGTTGCCTCCCACAGGCACCCCAACTGGGGATTGAACTGCAGCCTTTTGGTGTAAGGGATGACCATCCAACCAACCAAGTCACCTGGCCAGAGCTTAAGGCCTATTTTAATGGCAGCTTTTGGCAGAAACTGTAGGTTATCTCAGTATCAATGATAATAAGGAAAGAAAAAATTTGTATTTTAAGATTAGTTCATCATTCTTTAAGTTTTTCAACATGATTAAAACTATTTATTGGTTCTCCTATAGATTTTATTATCGTTTATCACAATTTAGGCTTTGATTTTCATGATAATGATCTGGAGTTACTAAGAAAATAATAAATATTCCCTTTGCATTACAAAAAAATATATAGCCCTGACTAGTATAGCTCAGTGGATTGAGCGCGGGCTGCGGACCAAAGGGTCTCCAGTTTCCATTCCCAGTCAGGGCACGTGCTTGGGTTGCAGGCCAGATCCCCAGTGGAGGCCATGTGAGAGGCAACCACACATTGATATTTCCCTCTCTATCTTTTTCCCTCCCTTCCCCTCTCTCTAAAAATAAAATAAATAAAATCTTTAAATACACACACACACGTACATATATATAAAAACACAGTTGAGATTTCCACTAAAATTTTGTTAGTTCTAAGTTTAAAGAATTGAGCCTAGGATAAGTCTCAGTAATATAGAAAAGTAATATGTAGAACTCATTGGCTGAATAGTAGGGAAAGGGGAATAGAAGTAGTTGCATATTTATTATGGCTCTGAATAATCGTGTTTTCTGACAATATTTATAGCCCACCAAAACGAGGAAGACCACAAGTTAGATTGCCAATTAAAACAAGAGGGAGACTTAACTCTTCTTTTTCAAGTCGTGGCCAACGAGATCCTAGAAGATACACTTCGAGGAGTCAGCAGAGTACACCAAGAACAACTGTTTCTTCTAAAACTACTGGTAGAAGCCTAAGAAAGATAAAATCTGCTCCTCCTACAGAAACTAAATCTTTAAGAATTGCCAGTCGTTCTACTCGCCAGAGTCATGGCCCTTTGCAACAAGATGTATTCGTGGAACTACTTAGTCCTCGTAGAAAACGCAGAAGCAGAAGAAGTGCTAATAATACACCAGAAAATAGTCCCACTTTCCCTAATTTCAGAGTCATTGCCACAAAGCCAAGTGAGCTGTCAAGATCTCTAAATGTTGCTTCAAAACTTTCTCTCCAAGATAGTGAATCCAAGAGAAGAGGCAGGAAAAG
Organism: Trachops cirrhosus; assembly: GCA_028533065.1. Lineage (NCBI taxonomy): Eukaryota > Metazoa > Chordata > Mammalia > Chiroptera > Phyllostomidae > Trachops > Trachops cirrhosus. Next base: position 117,899,196 of record CM052538.1, read on the forward strand.
ACAATCTCCAGGTATGAGGAAGTCTGATTTAAACTATCCTTACCTAAGAAAATTGAATAATTTGGAAAAATTAAGTGTTGAGATACTTTGGATTACTTTTTAAAGGTTATCACTAAGATATACAGAGTTTTAGGGAACAGCCAGACCTGAATGAAGCACGATACTCATTGAAGGGAAGGGGTAGCTATTTGGGGAATAAAGGTAAACTGTATTACTAGTATTTCTACTAGTAGAACAGCATAGTTGTGAGAAATTTGCAGTATTCTGTTTTTGTTTTATTGTTGTTCAACTACAATTATCTCCATTTTTACCCCACCACGCCCCCTGCCCTCGAACCCACCCCCTCTTGGCTTTGTCCATGTGCCTTCATATATGTTCCTTGATGCCCCCCCCTTACTATCCCTTGTTATCCCTCTCCCCTCCTCTCTGGTTACTGTCAGATTGTTCTTTATTTCAGTGTCTCTGGCAGTGTTCCGTTTTTAATGGAGAGACTTGGCCAACATTTGAACAGATTCAATATACCTCATTATAACACATTTCATTCTTTCCACCGTAAGACACACATATTATCTTCTCAACAATCGGCAATGGGTTATTCAGTAAGGTTCCCGTTTGATATACTGAATTTGGGGCAGTAGAGAGTTGGGGGCAGTAATATTGTTAGAGAGTGATCACAATCTGTCTAATTTTGATAATTATTGTTTATAGTAACTTTATATAATCTCTTTATTCATTTATCTCTTTAATCCTTTTTACCTTTAATGTCATTAGTAATAAAAACTTTATTTCTGAAAATGAAGCGAAACATAAAATGCTACTATCCTTTGAAGAATTGTAGATAGGTTGTATTACATTATTCAAACATTGACAGGAGTAAAGAATTTTTGGTGAAACAATGGGATATAATTAGTCTATGTATATAGTCACCATTTGTCAGGTTTTGGGGGTAAGTATCAGGTAACTTTACACCAAGATCTAATTAGATTTTCTTAACTCTTTATCTGCTTTGCTTTTCCCTGAATCTGAACTCCAAACTAGTGAACATAAACTTTTATTCAAAAATACTCTGCTGAAAAAAAATATTTTGTTAATGTTTTGTGAAATCACTAAGTCTAAGGACATATAAAGGAGGGGAATGTATGAATTTACATTTAAATAGAAAATTTGAATTCATATGTGGATTATACCACTACCCTTTTCTACTAATTTGTAAACTTTACATTTCATTATATACCTTAGAGTTTATGAGAAAGCATCTTGCTTCAAGAAAATTCCCCATATAAAATTAAAGTTATAAAAGTAATCTTCATTATTGAGAATTATTTTTCACTATGCAAGGTAATTTACAAAGAGGCCTAGTTTCTAAATCTGAAGAGATAACTTTCCTATTAATGTGTTTTAGGAAATGGTGGAGCATTGCTTACTGTGATTTTACTAGAGTTGAAGACATATTTTCAATAAAACAGTGAAAAATCAAACTCTGTGTTCTAGAATTTTCTTTTGTATTATACTCATTTTACAATCTGTTCCCAATGACTGTTTAATGCAATTGAAAATTTTTAAGATCAGAAGGAAATAATGAATATTTGGTAGAGATTTTCATACCTCAAAATATGTTAGTTTAACATCTCAGTGCCTAGATTGTCACTTTTGTCTGAATTTAGTTTGTATTTATATGCCCTATTTAGCTTGTAGTGATCAAATATTTTGCTTTGTCATCACCTAAAAATAATTTAATTATTTATTTAGAATCATCTCCTATGACACTGAATCGAAGAAGTTCAGGCCGACAAGGAGGAGTTCATGAACTGTCTGCTTTTGAGCAACTTATTGTAGAATTGGTACGGCATGATGACAGCTGGCCTTTTTTGAAACTTGTTTCTAAAATCCAGGTAATATTTCTAGATTTTGTAAAATGTATCCCTGTATATGACTTGATTTAGTCTGTATGGCAGTTTTAAGACAGTCCAAACACCTATTAATTACTATGCACTTTTTTTAAACACTTGAGAAGTTGGTCTTGACATTGGAAAAAATGGAATTAGATATCATAGTGTCCTCAATCCCTTCTAATTCTGTGACTGATTCTTATAAGTGATGACAATGTGTTGTAATAACCCCAATGTTTTTATTCAGGGTAATGAATCTGAATAGAGTTAATTCAACTGAGTACCATTATTGGTATTTCTCTTATGTAAAACAGTGGTTCTCAAATTTCAGCATACTCCAGAATCACCTGGAGAGCTTGTTAAAACACAGATTACCAGCACACCCCAGAATTCTTGATTCACTAGGGCAGGGATGATGCCCAATCATTTGCATAACTGACAAATCCCCAGATAATGCTGATGGTGCTGGTCCAAAGACCACAGTTTGAGAACATTGATTTAAAAACTAAGTACTCTTCAATGACAGAGATGGCCTAACCTAACTAAGGGATTAGAGATTGTGCTATAGTTGTTTATACATTTGACCCTTGAATAATATAGGTTTGAACTACAAGGGTCCACTTATATGTGGATTGTTTTCAATATATATTGGAAAATTCTTTGGAGATTTTCTTACTACCATGTAGCAATTATATTGATTACACTAGGCTACCATAAAGCAACCATATTGCTGCTTCTTTGTTATCAATATATGAATCATACCTATAAATAAATGAGTTTCCTCACATTTTTTTCATATTTGATGTCTACTGTTAGTAATATGTATAACATGTACAGTGTTTTGTACCATATAAGACAATATTGATGTAGGTGCTGACAGGTGATTCATCTCATAAACAGATGGTGTAAAGTTACGGTATTAATAAATGGGTATAGTACTGTATTTTTTAAGTATTTTTTATTGATTATGCTATTACAGTTTTCCCATTTTTTCCCCCTTTATCCCCACTCTGTCCTGCACCCCCAACCCTCCAGCATCGCACCCCCAGCTTAGTTCATGTCCATGGGCTGTAGTTCTTTGAGTTCTCTGTTTCCTATACCATTTTTTATGTCTCCCTGTCTATTTTATGCCTACTAATTATACTTCTTCTTCCCTGTACCTTTCTCTCCTATTTCTCCCTTCCCCCTCCCCACTGAAATCCCTCCATGGGATCTCCATTTTTCTGATTCTGTTCTTGTTCTAGTTGTTTGCTTAATTTTTGTTTTCATTGTTTTTCTTTTCTTTTAGGTTCATTTGTTGATAGTTGTGAGTTTGTTGTCATTTTTTTTGTCTGTTCATATTTTTTTGTCTCCTTTTTCTTAGATAAGTCCCTTTAACATTTCATGTAATAAGGGCTTGGTGATGATGAACTCCTTTAACTTGGCCTTACCTGGGAAGCACTTTATCTGCCCTTCCATTCTAAATGAAAGCTTTGCTGGATAGAGTAATTTGGATGTAGGTCCTTGCCTTTCATGACATCAAATACTTCTTTCCAGCCCCTTCTTGCCTGCACGGTTTCTTTTGAGAAATCAGCTGATTGTCTTATGGGCATTCCTTTGTAAGTGACTCTCCATTTTTCTTGCTGCTTTTAGGATTTTCCCTTTATATTTAATCTTGGGTAACTTAATGATGATGTGCCTTGGTGTGTTCCCCTTTGGGTCCAACTTCCTTGGGACTCTCTGGGCTTCCCGGAAGTCTGTTTCGTTTACCAGATCCAGGGAGTTTTCCTTCATTATTTGTTCAAATAAGTTTCAATTTCTTGCTGTTGTTCTTTTCCTTCTGGCAGCCCTGTAATTCGGATATTGGAATGTTTCAGGTTGTCCCAGAGGTTCCCAAGTCTCTCTTCACTTTTTTTAATTCTTGTTTCCGCATTCTGTTCCAGTTGGATGTTTATTTTTCCCTTTCATTCCAAATCATTGCTTTGAGTCCTGGTTTCCTTCCAGTCACTGTTGGTTCCCTGAATATTTTGCCTTGTTTCATTTTGGGTATCCTTCATTTGTTTTTTCATTTTTTGACTAAGCTCAGTCAGTTCTGTGAGCATTTTGATGACCAGGGTTTTAAATTCTCCATCAGATAGGTTGGCTATCTCCTCGTCGCTTAGTTCTCCTTCTGGAATTTTGCTCTTTCATTTGGGCCATGTTTCTTTGTCTTGGCGAACCTGATAAGTTGTAAGGGGGCAGGGTAACCCTCCTTGCTGCCTGTGTGGGAGGGGCCACAGAGGGAACAGTGCAGCTCCCCTGCTCTTCTCCAGCGTACTTTCCAATGGACTTATGTGAAACGGACTTTCTCCCACCACAGCAACTGCCGCTGTAGTTCACAGTCAGCTCTGAGTCTTCAGTTTCACCTTCGGCCACCCTGCTCGCATGCGCAGTCCACCGCCTCACCGTGGGTTCTTACCGGTCTGGTTGTTCTGGTTGACTCTTTCTTTAATTCCTTGATTGTTGGAGTTCCATGCAGTTTGATTTTCTGGTGCTTCTGGTTGTTTATTGATTTTAGATTGGTTGTTATCCTCCTTTCAGTTGTACGAGGAAGCAAAGAGTTTCTACAGACGCCTCCATCTTGGCCAGAACTCCAATCAAACATGTACAGTACTTTAAATGAATTATCCTAATGATTAGCTTTTTTTTTAATTAACCTTGGTTTCAAGCTTTATTCCCAAGCTTCTTCAGTTTAATTGCTGCAAAAAATGATTTGTGTGGAAGCAAAAACTGAAAAGAGCTGCGGTGTCCAAGGGGCTAGGGCACAGGTGGCAAGCACAAGGCCCGCTGGCCGAATCCGGCCCTCCACCTTGTTTTACCCGGCCTGGCACCCTGTTTCTACCCAGTGGCAGCACTGAGCTATCGCTTAACTGTTAAGGAGTAATTACATTTATACAGCCCTAAAATTACATTCGGCCCTTTGGAGGCAACCACAAGGCCGATGTGGCCCCTGGTGAAAATGAGTTCAACACCCCTGGCTAGGGCTTAAAAATATTAGAGACCTAGATTTTATCAGATCCAGAAACAAAATTTGAAAAAGCAGTCATAATGTAAAATAGCAGCTCCCAGTAGCTTCTTCAAGTTCATCTTCTTCAGAAGTTGACTCAATTCAGTTTGCTTAATTCTTGGAAGCCTCATCAAAATTCTCCACAAGTTCTGGAACTTCATTATCATCATCCTGTCCTGTAGCAAGTGGTGCTTTTCCATCCACAGATTGTTTGGGCAGAGCTTCAGCGAGTTTCCTTAAACTAGTCAGACTGCCTGCACCACGCTGATTTTAGATGCTGGGTAACATTTCTGTCAGCTGCTTTGTCTCAGCATGGCTGTAATGGTGAAAGTGTTCGCCAGACACGCCTGAACTTTAGGATTGTTAAAGTGGATCACTGTTCCTGGGTTTGTGAACATTATTTACCTCTTCAAAACCAGAGGTATTGTTTACCCCTAACTTCTTTAAGGAGAACTGAAGTTTTTTATCATCTGCTATAGCTGTTCTGTGAACCACCTTCTTCTTTCTACGAGCAGTGCCTTTCCTACCAATGTGCACTCGTGCCTGCAGTTTGGCGAGTTTCTCTTGGTTCATGATAGTTTCTTTCATCTTGGAGAGAAAACAGGGCTGCACAGGGGACTGGGGTTGGTGCTCAAGGGGCCTTTGGCAGACCAACTGAGAATGCTGATTATCTTGATAACATTTTCTTTTCTCTAGCCGACTTTATTGTAAAAATACAGTGTATGATCTTGGCCAGGTGGCTCAGTTGGTTGGTGTGTTGTCCTATACACCAAGATGTTGCAGGTTCGATTCCCAGTTGGGGCATGAATGGGAGGCAACCAATCAATGTTTTTCTCTCACATCAGTGTTTTTTTTCTCTCACTCCCTTCCCTTCTCTCTCTCTATAAAATCAAGAAAAAATAGCCCTGGCTATTGTGGCTTAGTGAATTGAGTGCTGACCTGTGAATCAAAGGGTCACCAGTTCGATTCCTAGTCAGGGCACACGCCTGGATTGCAGGCCAGGGTGTGTGAGAGGCAACCAGTTTATGTTTCTTTCTCTCTCTTTCTCTCCCCCTTCCTTTCCCTCCAAAGATGAATAAAATCTTAAGAAAAGTAAACAAATAAAATCAATAAAAATAACCTTAGATGGGGATTTTTGGAAATATAGTATATAATAAATACATATAATGTATGAAATATGTGTTAATTGACTGTTTATGTTAGTGGTAAGGTTTCTGGTCAACAGTAGGCTTTTAGAAGTTAAGTTTTGGGGGAGTCAAAAGTTATATACAGATTTTTGACTGTGCAGTGGGGTTGATGCCCCTAACCCTCACATTGTTTAGAGTCAAATATATATATGGCAGAATGTGATATGCTACAGCAGAGATAAGACAGTGTTATGATACTATAATAGAAGTTATATAAAGCTCTTTCAGAAATAAAGAAGAAAAAGAGATTGATTTGAGCATTTCAGAGGAAAGGAATAGAAGGACTACTTATTGAAGAACTGTTTAGTCTGGTCATTGAAATAAGATGGAATTTCAACAGTGATAACTGGAATAAGGGAATTGCAAGAAGAGGGGACAAAAAAATTGAAGACCTAGAAATGAGAATATGGGAATGATGATGGGTAGTTTGAATGGAGCAAACTAGTTGGACACAACTAGATTATAACGTGTCTCACTTGTCAGTGTCAGGTGAAGGTTTCTGAATTAAAAAATGACATCAGAATTCTACTTGAGATTTCTAGAGCAAGAATGTAAAGAATTAATTAACATTGGGTAGCATCTTGTAAAAATTGAATCTCAGTTTGACTCGACTCATTTTTCCTGAGTTCTTGTGCTCAATTAAGTTTTGTTGCATACATTTTTTTATTACAAATGGAGTAATGCTCATTAAACAAATTTTTATAGATAGATTTATGTATTTATATAGAGAGACAGGGACAGCACACAAAACAATTATCTTTTTCTTTTCAGAATAAATTAACACTTTTTGTAGTGTCAAATAGACTTCTATAGCATTAAATGACTGAAATGTATTATGTAGCTTTAATGGAATAATAGTATTCAGAGGTTAATGTGGTGTTGCTTTTCAGTGCAGAACCTTCATGTATTTGACCACTTTGATAGATTTTATACGAGAGAAATAATACTTGAATTATTTCACAGGTCCCAGACTACTATGACATCATCAAAAAGCCCATTGCCTTAAATATAATTCGTGAAAAGGTGAACAAATGTGAATATAAATTCGCATGTAAGTAATTTATGATTTTTTCTATGTTTTTGTTTAGAGAGGTAGAAGCTGTTTTTCTTTGTATATGATGTATATTAGTGTAGTTATGTAGATAGCATCCTAAGAGGTCCTTAAAATGCTTATCCATGTATACGGTGGTGAGAAATGCATGGGAATTGAATGAGTGACAGGTATTTTATAGAATCTGATGTTAATAGAAGTTATTTATTGAAACTGTGCAATTATACTAATTACCGTATTTTTTTCGGACCATAAGATGCACCTAGGTATTAGAGGAAGAAAATAGGGTAAAAAATTTTGAAGCAAAAAATGTGGTAAAATCTTTAACAACATAAATAACATAATATTTCACCAATGTAAATGTAAACAGAACTCAACAGCAGCATTAACAACCATTATTCCTCCCAAATGGGGGGGTGCATCTTAGAGTCCAAAAAATACTACATAATCGCAGTTTCACTAAAACAGTTTGAAAGTATTTGTAGTCAGTTTTAAGCTTCAGTTCTGCTAACCTTTTCAGTCTTCAATGTCTGTAAAGAAAAAAGTGGACTTCTGTCTCTTGACGACATTTCTAGACATAATACAAACAAAAATTTTACTTACAAATTCTGTATTTTCATTTTAATCTCATTTGTTTTTTTTCTTTCTAGCTGAGTTTATTGATGACATTGAGTTAATGTTTTCAAACTGCTTTGAGTACAACCCTCGTAACACAAGTGAAGCAAAAGCTGGAACAAGACTTCAAGCATTTTTCCATATTCAGGCTCAAAAACTTGGACTTCACATCACACCTGGGAACATGGATCAAGTTAGCACACCACCGCCTGCAAAAAAATCACGAATCTAATTTTGTCCTTCTAAAGGATATATTTAAGGAAAACAAATTGTTCATGAAGTGAAACATTAAATCATGCTATAAAGCACACATATATGTATAAAGCAATAACAACTGAGTGACCACTTTGGAGTGTGGCCTGCACTATATTCTCAATTTTAATATTAAGCACTCAGGAGAATGTAGGAAAGATTTCCTTTGCTACAGTTTTGTTCAGTATCTAATAAGTTTGATAGATATATTGGATACAGTACTGGTTTACAGAGGTTTTTGTACATTTTGAGATCATTCATGTGTCCTAATATCTTAGAAAATATTTTTTGTCTATGATTTGTCATTGACGACTTGTCTTAGACGTGTGGTATTAAGGAAGATTTATCTACACAGTTTATAAACTGTTATAGAGCACAGTTTATTAAAAAAAGTCTATGTCTAAGAATTTTTTAATGAGCACATTCTTTCAACACTACACATGAATGAATCTGATTTTATACCCTTGAAGTGCTGTACCAGTGCTGGCTGGAGATATTAAGTCAAGTCTGAGTTTATTAACTAGATATTTATTTAGATACAGAGTAATTTGTGAATTTGTTTTGTATTTATAAAATTTGTACCTTGAAAATGTTCTTTAATTTTTTAAACATTTTATTGTTTTTGTTTTATATCTCTTAACTTCCTTAATGATCAATAAAAGGTAACACCCTCCCTTTTCCGAGAGTTCTTCCAGTTTTACAGAACTGTATTATAAGTTTCTATGTACAACTTTTTAAGTGTACAAATAAAGTGATACATTTTTTCAAGTATTCTGAATTTCTGGAATTTTTATAAATCAGAATTGGACTTCTCCACATGATACATAGGAACCAATGTTTTATTGTACCTGAATCTTTTGAACAGTGCTTTGCATCTTTTTCTGCCCCAGCCCTTGAGGAGTGAGATACCTCCCATCAGTAACAGTAGACATTCTATGGCAAGGATTCTCATTAAAATGAGGAAAGTAAGTTTAGAATAAACCCACTTGGTTAAGCAACACCACTCTGGAAATTTTCTCAAAAATAAAGTGCTATATCTTTGGTGTGGAAGACATAGAGGGACTTTAGTTTTGTAGGAGTAGCTTTTCCTTATTTGGGAAGTTACCCCTCTTTACTTTCATTTCTTTCTCAGATACTTTGAGATTATAAAATTTTCCAGATTCTTTGCATGAGTATATTCATATCTATAAATTTAGTAAATTTATAATTTCATATGCCAATAACCAAATCTCTTTAAATTTTCATTTAGCATTTAAACATTCAGGAGGGAATTCTAAAATATAATCATTTTAAAGTAAATTATCTAATTACTTAATATTCTTTATTTGTTAATATTAATAACAAGTAACTTTTATATTTGCTTTTCTTCTATAAAAGATTCATCAGTTAGTTGCCCTTCACATGCCCCCAGCTGGAGACCTGGCCCACAACCCAGGCATGTGCCCTGGCTGGGAATCAAACCCATGACCTTTTGGTTCAAAGGCCGGCAGTGAATCATCTGAGCCACACCAGCCAGGACTTATTTTGTTTTTTCGTTCCACATAAAAGTGAAATCATATGATATTTGTTTTGTCCTTCTCTGATTTATTTTACTCAGCACAATACCATTCAATGTTGTACAACCCGTGGCCCACAGGCGGCATGCAGACCAGGATGGCTATGAATGTGGCCCAACACAAAACTGTAAATTTACTTAAAACCTTTTATTTTTTGCTCATCAGTTTTCATCAGTGTTTGTGTATTTAATGTGTGGCCCAAGATAACTCTTCTTCCAGTGTGGCCTAGAGACACCAAAAGGTTGGGTACCCCTGCCTAGATCCATCCATGTTGTTGCAGATGGCAAGATTTCGTTCCTTTTTATGGCCGAGTAATATTCCACTATATACACAGTGGTTGGCAAAAGTAGGTTTACAGTCATGAGTACACAAAACTATTTTTCTTGTTGTTATTATTTATTCGTATTACAAACTGTAAACCTATTTTTGCCCACCCTTATATATACCACAGCTTCTTTATCTGTTTATCTATTGGTAGACAGTTTGCATTCATATTTTAGGTATTATAAATAATACTGAAATAGACATAGGGATGCATGTCTTTTCAATTTAGTGTTTTGGGCTTCTTTGGATGAAATACCAGAAGCAGAATTGCAGGGTCCTTTTTTATTTCTTCTTATAGCCTTTGTTCGAAAGTCTATTTTTTATTTTTAGAGGAGAAGGGAGGGAGAAAGAGATGGAGAGAAACATCAATGTGTGGTTGCCTCTCGAGCACCCACTACTGGGGACCTATCCTGCAACCCAGGCATGTGCCCTAGACTGGAAATCAAACTAGTGACCCTTTGGTTCATAGAATTTCATTCAATCCACTGAGCCACACCAGCCAGGACTAAAGTCTATTTTTGTCTGGTATAACTATTGTTATCCCAGCTTCTTTTGTTTTCCCTTTTTCATGAAATACCTTTCTCTGAGACACTTCTGGCCAAGATGGAGGCATAGGTAGACGCACTGTGCCTCCTTGCACAACCAAGATAGGAAGAACAACAATATAGAAACAAAATAACAACCAGAACTGACAGAAAATTGAAGTGTATGGAAGTCGGACAACCAAGGATTTAAAAATAGACACATTCATCCAGACTGGTAGGAGGGGCAGAGTTGGGCCAGGCCAGGGATGCAGAGTGGAGCACAAGCAACCAGGGCAGCACGCAAGTCCGCAGCAGGCAGACCCTTGGCACACAAGTGGAGGTGGCTGGCAGGCCAGGCTGGGGGTTGGCAACCAGCAGACCCAGCAAGGCGGCCATTGTGAAGCAAGGCATTGCACGCAGCTCAGGGTCCCAGCACCGGGAAGTGGAGCTTTGGGTCACTGACTGAAAAGGAAGGTCCCACGGGGTTCACAGGCCCACCCACACCGGAATTGGTGCCAGAGGGGCCCAGTTAGCTTGCGGAAAGTGACAGAAGGGTCTGAGGTCCTACAGAAAGCAGAGCAAGCACCATGGTTCCCTCTTGGACCCCGCCCCCACATACAGCATCACAACCCAGCGACTGGGGTGCCCCGCCCCGGTGAACTCCTAAGGCCCTGCCCCTCACTACAGGAGCTCAACAAGACCAAAAAACAAAAAAAAAAAAAAAAAAAAACACCAAAAAGATGGCTCAAACAGAAGAAGAATTGAAAGCCCCAGAACCCATCCTTTTAAGTGACCAAGAGATAGCCAACCTATCAGATGCACAGTTCAAAGCACTGGTGATCAGGATACTCACAGAATTGGTTGATTTTGGTCGCAAATTAGATGAAAAAAATGCAGGCTACAATAAGTTTAATGAAGAAAAATGCACAGGGAACCAATAGTGATGGAATGAAAGATGGGTCTCACATCATTGGAGTGGACCAGAAGGAAGAAAAAATATACAACCAGAAAAGAATGAAGAAATAAGAATTAAAAAAAATGAAGAAATAAGAATTCGAAAAAATGAGGAGAGGCTTAGGAACCTCAAGCACATCTTTAAACGTACCAACATCTGAATCATAGGGGTACCAGAAGGAGAAGAGGAAGAACAACAAGTGGAAAAGATATTTGAACAAATAATAAAGGAGAACTTCCCCAATCTGGCAAAGGAAATAGACTTCCAGGAAGTCCAGGAAGCTCACAGAGTCCCAAAGAAGTTGGACCCAAGGAGGAACACACCAAGGCACATCAGAATCACATTAGCCAAGGTGAAAATGAAGG
>CM052538.1:117911038-117922416 GCA_028533065.1 Trachops cirrhosus
CAGTAAAAAGACAGCAAACTCACAATTATTAACAACCACACCTGAAACAAAAACAAGAACTAGAATAGGAACAGAACCACAGAAATGGAGATCACATGGAGGGTTAGCAACAGGGGAGTGGGAGGAGAAGAAAGGGGGGAAAGGTACGAAAAATAAGTAGCATGGGTGGTAGGTAGAAAATAGATAGGGGGAAGGCAAGAATAGTATGGGAAATGTAGAAGCTGAAGAACTTATGACAGACACATGGACATGAACTAAAGGGGGGAATGTAGGTGGGAAAGGGTGTTCAGGGTGGAGGGGAATGAAGGGGGTATAATAGGACAACTGTAATAGCATTATCAATAAAATATATTTAAAAAAAAAGAAATACCTTTTTCCATCCCTTTACTTTAGTCTGTGTGTCTCTCAAACTGAAGTGAGTCTCTTGTAGAGAATATGTAAGGATCTTGTTTTGTAATCATTCAGTCAGGATATATCTTTTGATTGAAACATTTAATCCATTTACATTTAAAGTGATGTTGATAGATACCTAGTTATTGCCATTCTATTATTCTTATTTTTGTCATTCTTTTCTTCTTAAAGACCCTTTAATGTTTCTTGTAATACTGATTTGGTGGTGATGAACTTCTTTAGCTGTTTCTTGCCTGGGAAGCATTTTATCTGCCCTTCAGTTCTAAATGATAGCTTTGCTGGATAGAGTAAACTTGGTTGTAGGTCCTTGCTTTTCACCACTTTGAATATTTTGTGCCAATTCCTTCTGGCCTGCCTGGGAAGTTTCTGTTGAGAAATCAGTTGCCAGTCTTACGGGAACTCCCTTGTAGGTAACTAACTGCTTTCCTCTTGCTGCTTTTAAGATTCTCTCTTTGTCTTTCAACTTTGCCATTTTAATTACAATGTGTCTTGGTGTAGGCCTGTTTGGGTTCCTCTTGTTTGGGACTCCATGCTTTCTGGACTTAAATGTCTATTTCCTATACCATGTTAAAGTAGTTTCTTGTCATTTTCTCAGATAGGCTTTCTGAGGTAGGTTTTCTGATAGGTTTGCTTTGTTTCTTTCTCCTTTTGGCATCTTCATGATGTGAATATTGGTGTGCTGGAAGTTGTCCCTGAGTCTCCTTAAACTATCCTTATTGTTTTGGATTCTTTTTTCTTTATGCTCTTCTGACTGAGTGTTTTCTGTTTATATTCCAAATTGCTGATTTGATCTTTGCTTCATCTACTCTACTGTTGATTCCCTGTAATGTATTCTTCATTTACGTTATTATATTCTTTATTTCTGACTGGTTCTTTCTAATGCTTTCTATCCCCATTTTTATTTTTCTCATCTCTTTGTTAGAATTCTCACTAAATTTGTCTACTCTTCCTCTAAGTTCATTGAGCATCCTTATAACCAGTATTTTGAACTCTGCATCTGGTAGGTTGTTTGTCTCCATTTCGTTTAACCTTTTTTCTAGAGTTTTGTTCTTTCATTTCAGATGTGTTTCGTTGTCTCATTTTGGCTGCCTTCTTCTGTTTTTTTCTATGTATTTAGTAGAGCAGCTACATCTCCAGCCTTGGTAGAGTGGCCTAATGGAGTAAGTGTCCTGTAGGGCCCAGTGGCACAGCCCCTCTGTTCACCTGAACTGGTTGCTTCAGGCCCTCCCCCACCCCTTCCCCTGTGGGAGCTGTGAGTATCCTCCTGCTGTATTTGAGCCTTGATTGCTGTTGGCATATCAATTGGAGAGAGTTACCCCCAGGCTGATCGTTTTCAAGGACTGCCTTCAACCACAGTGGAGGATCTGCTATGCAGGGGCTGACATCACTGAACCAGACTCACCTGGTATCTGATAAGTTCTCCCCTTGACAGTATTGCTCATGGAGGTAGTTGGGTGGTGCTACAGCATGGTCTGAAGCTGTCCATCTGGTGTGCTAGCTCCAGAGCCTTGCGCAGGTCAAAGTCAGCCACCGCCTGTGCCTGCCTGGGGCCATTCAGCATGAGCTATAGGGCAATCTGCAGATGGTTGCTACTTGTGCTAGGCTTAGAGGTGCCTGGAAGAGGCCAAGCTGCAACCAAGGACAGCTGCACTTAGCAAGAGGTATGGAGCTCTCTGATGCCAGAGGCTGTTTGGGGTTTGTGACCCCTTGAGAGATTTTAGGAAAGTCTTCAATATGGCCATTTATGTGGAAAAGCCACTGGAAATTGCTTAGGTGGGCCCAAAAGTAGGGTGATGTGAGGTCTCAGAATCACCAGGGTGAAGTGAACAGTGTTGACCAGGTTGATGAAGACATAGATATGGCACCTGCCTGTCAGCTCTGTGTGGGGTGGGCTCAGCAAAGGAACCATGGCCTCTGCCAGCACTTCTGTCTGGGAGAAAGCTGCCCCTCCAGCTCTTGCTGGACCATTCCGTTCATCCCCATACGTCCCTGGTGCCTTTCAAGCAGCTGTCCCAGCACTGGAGCTCAGAGCGAATCAGTCAGTGATGAAGTCTGTGCCCGGGCCTTTTAAGAGGAACATCTGGGACTCTGGCAGCCCACCTCACTCAGTCACAATCCTTACTGGTTTTTACAGTTAAAAGTTAAGGGAACTTCTCTTCCTGGTACTGGAATCCTGGGCTGGGGGGCCTGGTGTGGGTCTGGGACCCCCTCGCTCCTCAGCGGGACCTCTGCAGCACAATACCCCTCCCGTGAGTGTGGGACCAGACCATTCCTTTTCTCTACCACTCCTACCAGTCTCAGCGTGGCTTTTTCTTTATATCATTAGTTATAGGACTACTGCTGAGTTAGATTTCAGGTGGTTCCAATGATATTTGTTCTGTAGTTAACTTGTAATTTTGATGTGGTTGTGGGAGGATGCAAATACCACATTTACCTACTCAGCCATCGTGACCAGAAGCCCTAAAACATTAGAAGCAGAAACAATACCTGTGCCAAGCTTTGAAGGTAACTGTTCTTCCAAATAGTTCATTGTCTCATTTGTTGCTGCTTTCTCCTCTATATTAAAGTGCTAAAATGTTTAGGCTTTTTCTTGAGAGAATAGGAGATTTGGTGAGTTTCACACATTGTTTGATCTAAAAATAATGGGCAGAGTGCTTAGGTTAATTTCACTAATAACCAGAAAGAGTGTACTTACTACTCTACATTAGCCTTTGTACTCACTGTTCAAGAGCTTGCAGTGCTAAGATATCAAAGCACACCTCTAGATTAGAAGAGATATGTACAACAGCAGTGTATAAGTAATTTAATATGCAAATGACTGAGCAACCCTCAACTCTTTCTATTCATTTCTTTTTTAGTAAAAGTTTCATCTTGGGAGTCAGGAACCCTTTCTATCAAGGAAATTTGAGAAAACATATTCAGCGTAATGATGAACAAATCTCTAAAATTTAAGGTTGTGATTTAAACCTTTTATCTGGTCAGTATTAGAGATATATTTAATACTTTTTTCCCCAGTAAAATGAGAATTTTACTTCTTCTAGTCATAAAATTAATGAGTGATTGTCCAAAAAAGGGGAAAAAAACAATAAATATGTGAAACAAAAATAAATTTGGTATATAATTTTTTAGATTATTTTCTTCAGCAAAAAATGGAATCAGATCATACAAAGCATATTTTAAGCAGTGTTTTCACCTAGTGCAATACATTGTGGATACTTATATTCATTTATGTGTGGTCCAGTACTCTACTGGATCTGGGACCCACCTCACTTCAAACCCTTTGCTCAGACATCCCAGTCCTGCATGTATTTTACCAGTTATCTGATGACAGGTTATAAAAAGCTATTAATTTCTTTGGGATATTTCGGCTAACTACAATCAACTCAAGATAGTAATCATTTTTGTATATATAACAGCTGTTTCTCTTATTAGACAATGATCTACTGATCAGAAGAGTGACAAACTAAAAAATGGATAATGAGGCAATAGAGTATTTCTACAGCTTATAGGCATTTAATTTTAAATATTTTCCTGCCTTGGCTTCTTGTGGTATTTTTTTCTTGTGCCTGATCCCAGGCACTTTTTACTGTTCAGTCTTCACAATCCTCTAGGACAGAGCTTAGCAAACTTTCTGTAAGGGTCCAGATAGGAAATATTTAAGGCTTTGCCAGCCATCTATGCCATAACAATTCAATTCCACCATTGTAGCACAAAGGTAGCAATACAGAAACTAATCTGTGACTGTGTTGCAGCAAAACTTTATTTGGAAAAACAAGTAGTGGGTGAGATCTGGCCTGCAGGCTGTAGTTTGCTGATCCCTGATCTGGGATACATAATGCTACAGATCATTTATACAAAAGCATTTGACAAACAGGGAGAATTCTTAATTCCTTTCAGTAGTCCTTGCTCTGGCTACTCCTTAAAATTTGAGATTCACCTGGGCTCTCTCATCTCTGGTTCTCTTTTATCCTAGGTCTGTATGTAGTCCCATATAGTCCCAGCAATCACATACAGTCCCATGGGGAAACTTAGCTTGACCTCTGAAACTAGGCTGGGCCTTGACCCATGACGGAGGAATTGGTACAGGATCTGACACCCTGCTAAACAACTAGAACAACTAGTAAACAACTAGAAAACCTGACAAACTATCAACAAACTGTCCATGCATTGGAAAACAGGCAATATAGACCTCTGCAAAATCTACCTATGCTGTACCTCCACTTTCTAATAACAAAACTAAGCAACTCAATTTCTTATCTATGAATTTCCTTTCCTTGTTACCTACAATGGGATTAGTCTGGCCAGCACAGTCTGACACCATTCTGTCAGCCTCATCCATCAGTTCCCACCGCACCATCTACGTATTGGTTCCTGTCACACTAGACTGTTATTTCTCAGTATTAGGACTCTTCTAAGACTCCGTGCCTTTTCACTTGCTGTGCCTTCCACCTGGAATGTCTTTCTACCACCACTTCACCAGCAGGAAGCACATAACTTAAAAATTTGTTTAAAACACCAGGAACAGAGTTTCTGTTTGGGATGATGAAAAGTTCTGGAAATGGAGAGTTGTGATGGTCACATGACAATATTAATGTACTTAATGCCACTGGATCCTACACTTAAAGATAGTTAAAATGAAAAGGTTTATGTTGTATATATTTTACCACAGTGTATTTTAAATGGTAAATTTTGTTATGTATCTTTTACTGCTATAAAATATATAAATAGATTTTAAAAACACCCAGAAATGCTAGCCAAAATACATGAGCATCTGTTAAAATTTATGGTGCACAAGTGCAAAGAGAGTGGTTGACAGCCTGTTGTGGCAGTGACGTGCGCTGAAGCTGTGGCGGTCCTGGTGAGGAGGGGCAGCAGGTGAAGGGAGTTGCTGGGTTTAATTCTGCAGGGGCCTGGTTGTAAAACCTACATGGAGATAAGTCCTGAGGCTCATTCAAATCAGATTTGAACTGAAAACCCATTCAAAACCAAAAACCTCAGAGGACTTTTCCTTTACTGAAAATGTAGGCAGGCCCTGGCCAGGCAGCACAGTTGGTCAGAGCATCATCCCAACACACCAGGGTTGCAGGTGTGATCCCTGGTCAGGGCATCCCTCCTTCCCTTCCTCTCTCTCTCTCTAAAAATCAATATGTAAATTTTTTAATTAAAAAAAAAGAAAATGTAGATGAGAAAAAAATGTGCCAATATGTGGTCCAAAACATACAAGGAGAAAAGCCAACTTTAAAAAGGGATCCTTAGGCACACTTCCACTTCCCTGATCCTCCCACCCACTATAACTAAAAACCCTGGACATTACATATCAAACAAACTTAAGACTGAAAGGTATAGAAAACCAGAAAGAAAAGAAAAAAATAATGGCTGAAAGGTGGAGAGAAGGCAGACTGACTAAAGAAAACAAGTGTTGAATTCCCTGGGTTTTCTCTTTGACTCATATCCAAACAATGCTGAAGAAACTGGCAACCTGAAATTCCAAGTGGCACCTCCACCAACAGCAAAAAGCCACAACAAAAGCTTTCTCTAGCCAAAGGACCAAGAAAGGAGCAGCCTAGCAAGAAAACACCATTTAGATATAAATGCTCTCTATCCCAGCCAAACGCCACAGAAAAAAACCTGGCCTTACCACCACTCCCACCAGCGAAGACTAAATGGGGAGCCTAGACTTCTGCCCTCACCAGGAAAAAAATGAGGTGCCCGAACATCCCCAGTGGAGTGGTATCAGAGAAGCCCAATGAGGGAGTCTGGAGTTTTATCCCCACTTACCAGTAATGCGGTGCCCCCTATAATATCTCCCATAATATCAGTGGAGACCAGGACTCCCCACTCCCCAGGAGTTAGAGGAGCACCCCTCTCTGGTGTCACCAGAGGCTGAGTGGGAAAGTTGGGCTTCCACCTGCATCTGGCAGTTCCAAGGTAGTGCCCCTGCCTCCCAGGTCAGTGGGGTCAGACAGAGAAAGCCAGCTAAGACAGAAAGTGTAAATAAGATCCAGAGTCTCATAATATAATACAAAGATGTTCACGTTTCAAAATTTGAGTAATACAAAAATTACTCATACCAAGAACCAGGAAGATCTCAAACTAAATGAAAAAAAAAATGCCAACACCAAGATGACAAAGATTTTAAAGCCGCCATAATATAAATGCTTCAGTGAACAATTATAAACACATTTGAAAGAAATGAAAAAATAGAAAGTTTTGTTGTACTAGTTTTTTGTTGCTGCTGTGACAGATTACCAAAAATTTAGCAGCTTAAGAAATGCAAATTTATTAGCTGTAGGTTAGAAGTCTCACATAAGTCTGACTGGGCTAATACAGAGTTTCTGAAGTGCTGCTTTCCTTTCTATGGACTTTAGGGAAGAATTCATTTCCAGACTCTTTTCAGCTTCCAGAGGTAACCCCGTGCCTTGGCTCATGGCCCCCTTCCTCCATCTTCAAAGCCACCAGTATCACATTCCTCAGTGCCTTTCTTCAACAGTCACACCTTCCTCTGGTCACTGCCAGGAAAGGTGCTCTGGTTTTAAGGACCCATGTGATTAGATTATACCCACCCAGACAATTCAAGACAATCTCCCCATTTGAGGTCCTTAAGTTAACCATGTCTTTAAAGTATCAAGAGAAATTAAAAAGTACATTGAACAGAATGAAAATGAAAAAAATGACATATCAAAATTTGTGGGACACAGCTGAAGCAGAACTGAGAGGGAAGTTTAGAGCACTAAATATATCCATTAGAAAAGAAGAAAAGTCTCAAGTCAATAATCTAAGCTTCTACCTCAAGATTCCAGGAAAAGAAACCGTTAGGTGCTAATCATACCTGCTGTCCCTAACAGAAACAAATGCAAAACTATTCTGGATGGACTATGCCTTGGTCCAGGCTGCAGAATATTGCAGATAAAGCCCCATTGAAAAGGAACCAACCGCCCAAAACTACACAAATATACGTAAGTGCCCACTGAGTGGCAGTGACCAGCACTGTGTAGACTTTTAATTCAGAGACATCAAGGTTCAAATCTTGCTCTGTCTCATGAACACAACTGCTGTGATCTTCAGTTTCCTCATCTGTAAGATGAAAATGGTACAAAATGCATCACAGTACTTTTTTAAGAGTTAAACGAGAAAAAAATGCAAAAACTCTGCACACAGTACCAAATTTTTAATTTTTTTCATTTCAATGAATTTCTCTTGGGATTTAGTTCCAGGAGAAAACTGTTTCTCCTTACAAATATTATGCTTTTTATTAGCTAATTTAGAGCTATTAACTCAAGTACTTTCTCTTTTGCCTTGACCAATAAGACACTTAAGGCTAAACTTTGTTTTATCGTCCCTGTGCCCCTCAAACAATTGAAATGTAATATATGGGTAACAAAGTACAATATCTCAACCCTGTGTCTTTTAAGCAACTTTAAGCTCCTTTTTGGAGGAATTACAGTTTAAATAAATAAATGGGTAGAACAATGCCCTATAGTCATTTTCTCATTGTTTCAGACTCTATTAAACTTTATTCAACTATCTCATCTCTGTTATTCTAATGTTTACCCCAAGAGTTCAAGTTTCTATTTGAAGGGTTCAAAAAGCAATATGACTCAGAATGATTCAGTATGCAACATTATGGTAGCAAAAGAACTTACACTTTCAGAGCTCTTGGATGCTGATACTAGGTTAGGGATCAAATGATGAGAAATATTCCAGTAGGTGGTAGAAATGACATAAACTCATCAACCATGTACTTTTTGCCTCAGTGCAAAGTGGAAGCTACAGAGACAGTTAAGTATTTGATGTTCTTTTTCTCATTTTATAATGGTTCTTATTTTTACAGTTACTAAAAGTTGCGTATTGGTAGAGATGAAAATATCTCTTCTCTGGGTCCCTCAGAAGTTATCTGTTCTTAATCACAAGGACAGATAAGCAGAGACAACCAGAATGCACTCCTCTGAACACTGTATATCTGCTTGAAGAACTATTGCTGAATTGTCTGCCTAGTTTGCCCTTTGGGTTAATAATAGATTAGTTAAGGCTTTCTGTAGAAAGAGTTGGGCGAATAGAATACCAGGTACATGGTGGATACTCAGTAAAATACTATGGCTGTGGAACTTGCAAGAAAGCAAGCCAAGAGATGTGTGCAGGTTGCATTACAACAGGGCATTTAACTTTATCCTGAGATCCATGGAGCCCAATGAGACTAGACAGTCTCACTTTAATTCTCAGGAAGAAAAAAATTTTTTTCAAGCCATAATCTTCTTCCTAATACTCTTCTTCCATTTCAACTCAGACTTTTTTTTTCCTTTCTAAAGTCTAAACTAACTATAGCAGAGTCTGCAAAGTACTGTGTTTAATTTACTGGATGGCCTAATAGTGCCATCTCTTAGGACAAAGATAAAGCATCCACCAGTCCAGACCATCTCTTAACAATTTCTTGGAGGGGAATGAGCAAACTACAAATCAAAAGACCATCTGGAAATCCATCCTGTGAAATAAAAAGCAAGATACCTGTAAATAATTCAAGTTATAAGTTGATAGATTCACTATGAACAATCTGACTACATCTGGTAAAATTAGAGAAAATATGGTGAGAGTTCACATGTGTTAGAAATTCCAGGAGATCAAAGACTCTTAGCTTGAATTCTTTCTTAGGAGATCTAAAAACATCTGCCACTTCCCCAAACTCAAGTGTGGAAGAAGCACTTCCTCTCTAAATGTGCATCTACTTTGAAGGCAGGCATTTCAAGGGCAAAATATAATGATCTAACTTTTTGAGATGAAGGCTTTAGAAAAATTATTTTTACTAGTTAAAAAATTGCAGTTATCATATTAAAAAACTTTGGACCAATGGCCAAAAAAGAATAAATAGTCAAAGGAAGACCAAGTATTTAAAAATATCTTAAGAAATGTCAAATACTTCCTTTCTTTATTCTTATTGCATAGCCAATAATGGGCTACATTCTTCAGATTTTGGTCACAAAGTGTGTTTCCACACAGCCAAGACAAACTGTCCTCATTGGTTTAGAAAGGGTTTTCCTAGGACAAGGACTGTCATAGGACCCCACCAACCTAACAAGGGTTCCTTGCTAACCATCTTTGAATAGCCCAATAAAACCTGTTCTCTGGTTCTCTTCTATGGTGTTCCTTCAGAGTCACCCAGGGATTAAAGGTGTAAACACACACACACACACAAAAACTTTGTATAGGAAAATATTTTATATAGGATAATATTGGAAAGAGTTTCCTCTGTATTTTTATGCTTTTATTATAGGAAAATGTAATATAAACAGAATAGCATAATGAACCCCTGTGTACCTATTGCTCAGCTTTGACAATTACCAACTCACGGTCAATTTTGCTTAATCTGCACCTGCAACTTCTGCCCCGTATTATTTTGAAGAAAAATCCACTCTCACACTATTTCACCTGTAAATATTTCATACCATATCTCTAAAAGAGAAAGAAAGAAAAGGGACTGTAGCCCTGACGGGCATGGCTCAGTTTGTTGAGTGTTGTCCCACACAGTGGAAGGTCGTGGGTTTGATTCCTGGTCAGGGCACATGCCTGGGTTGCAGGCCCAGTTCCCAGCTGGTGCACGTGAGAAAGGAAACCAATTGATGTTTCTCTCATACATCAGTGTTTCTCTCCCATTTTTCTCCTTCCCATCTCTTCTCTCTAAAAATAAATAAATGTATTTTTTAAAAAGGGACTCTAAACAAAAAGAACTTAATACCATTATTACACTAGAAAAACCTTTAATACTAATTCCTTGAACTCATCAAAAATCTGATCAGGAAGGATTTCTTGAAAGAAAGGAAGAAGCATCTTGGAGAAGGAGGAAATAAGCTGAGGAGAAGGAAGGGAAGGAAAGAAGGAAGGGAGGGAGAAAAGGAAGAAGACAAACCATAAACATAAAGCAAATGCACAAACCTAAAGGAATAATTTGATGCATTCTATCACATAATTTTTTAACTTCTTCACTTACAAGACACCATAAACAAAATTAACAGATAGTATAGAGGATGGAAGAAGATATTTTCAATGCATATAACAGACAAAGTGTTGGTACACTGAATATACAAATATAAAGAACTACTACAAATAAGGAAAATTAAAAATGACCCTAAAAAAATTTTATAAAGTATGTGAACTGGGGATGGAGGCATAGGTAGACACACTGTGCCTCCTCGCACAACCAAGATAGGGACAACAACGATATAGAAACAAAATAACAACCAGAACTGACAGAAAATTGAAGTGTATGGAAGTCTGACACCCAAGGATTTAAAAATAGACACTTTCATCCAGACCGGTAGGAGGGGCGGAGTCCAGTCGGGTGAGGGATGCAGAGCGGAGAGCTGAGCACCCAGGGCAGCGGGCAAGTCCGCAGCAGGCAGACCTTGGGCGCACAAGCAGCAGTGGCTGGTGGGCCCCGGCCAGGGGGTGGTGACCAGCAGACCTGGCGAGGCGGCCATTGTGAAGCAAGGCACTACACACAACTCAGGGTCCCAGCACCGGGAAATAGAGCTTTGGGTCACTGACTGAGAAGGAAGGTCCCATGGGGTACAGAGGCCCACCCACACTGGAATTGGTGCCAGAGGGGCCCGATTGGCTTGCGGAAAGTGGCGGAAGGGTCTGGGGTCCTACAGAGAGCAGAGAAAGCGCCATTGTTCCTTCTCGAACCCCACCCCCACATACAGCATCACAACCCAGCGACTGGGGTGCCCCGCCCCGGTGAACTCCTAAGGCCCCGCCCCTCACTACAGGAGCTTGACAAGACCAAGAAAAACAAAACAAAACAAAAAAAACAGCAAAAAGATGGCTCAAACAGAAGAAGAATTGAAAGCCCCAGAACCCATCCTTTTAAGTGACCAAGAGATAGCCAACCTATCAGATGCACAGTTCAAAGCACTGGTGATCAGGATACTCACAGAATTGGTTGATTTTGGTCACAAACTAGATGAAAAAATGCA
>CM052538.1:117922916-117943508 GCA_028533065.1 Trachops cirrhosus
ATAAGGTCAAGTTCAAGGAGTTCATCATCACCAAGCCCTTATTGTATGAAATGTTAAAGGGAGTTACCTAAGAAAAAGAAGATAAAAAACATGTACAGTAAAATGACAGCAAACTCACAATTATTAACAACCACACCTGAAACAAAAACAAGAAGAAACTAAGCAAACAACTAGAATAGGAACAGAACCACAGAAATGGAGATCACATGGAGGGTTGGCAACAGGGGAGTAGGAGGAGGAGAGAGGGGGAAAGATCCGAAGAATAAGTAGCATAGTTGGTAGGTAGAAAATAGACAGGAGGAGGGCAAGAATAGTATGGGAAATGTAGAAGCTAAAGAACTTATGACACATGGACATGAACTAAGGGTGGGAATGTGGGTGGGAGAAGGTGTGCAGGGTGGAGGGGAATGAAGGGGGGGTAATGGGACAACTGTAATAGCATAATCAATAAAATACATTTAAAAAATGGGTGAATTTTATGGTATGTGAATAATATCTCAATTTAGCTGTTATTAAAAATACACTTTTGAAAAATCTCTATTGTCTACCTCACTGCCAGCAGAATAAAATTCTGCCTGTGATTGTATGCAAAGCTCATAAGAGTTGATACCTCCTACCATTCCATCTTTATTCTCTATGAATGGCAGAGGTTCTAGCTACAGCAAACTACTTGGGGTTTCTTGTTCTCTACTCACACTGGTCTCTGCTTTTACTGCCCTTTCCCTACCTGCCAAGTTAACCCCCACCTGTCCCTATGACCCAACTCACTCCAGAGTGAGCTGGTGGCCCTCCTGTGTTCCCAGGGTAACCTGTCATATGTCCTTGTAGTATACATGGGATTACTCCACACGTAATGGCTTCCTTGCTGTATTTTCACAGAACTAGCTTTCTTCAAGGCAGAGTCTGTGTTATTTTTATCTGTGTATTCCCAGCCCCTAGCAGAGTTGCTCAAAAAATGAAATGAAGGAATATATGAATGAATGAAATGAATAAACTCTTCTGGTGCCTGGTTTTGATCTCTTGCCTTCTCATAGTCATGTCTATTAACATATAGTTTTCACATTACATTTTTCGTGTCTGTATGATTTTTTCTATGATTTAAAAACCACCAGCTTTTGTAATAA
Organism: Trachops cirrhosus; assembly: GCA_028533065.1. Taxonomy (NCBI): domain Eukaryota; kingdom Metazoa; phylum Chordata; class Mammalia; order Chiroptera; family Phyllostomidae; genus Trachops; species Trachops cirrhosus. The sequence continues at coordinate 117,924,041 of CM052538.1, forward strand.
AGTAAGCTAAACAAAAGATTTCCACCTTAAATAAATTACTAGCAAGTTGCTTTTCTCAGATGCTGTTTTTATATTGTTTGTATAATTTAGGCAACTGGTTGCTACTTCCTATGATGATTGACTTACTATCACAAGCAACTGATAGTGGATCTGATAAATGTGTCTATGAGTTAATAGTTGAAACTGGCATTTATAAATATAGAATTTGAAACTGTTTTAAGCTACATTTCACTCTTACTACATTTCCTGCTGCTGTTCTTTAGTCTAGCTCATTACCTCTCCACGTGACACAGACTGCCACATTCCTTCATTGTGAGGTCATGTTCCTAAATTAGAAACAATTAGAGATGGGACGTGTAAGACCCAAAGTGAGTTTTATGGCTCGGAGAGTGAGTCACAGAGACTTGACTCCAACACATCTCCCATTACTTTTATTTTCTAGTTCTAAGATCAAACTTAAATTTAGAAAAGTACATGACTTGCCTCCTTACCAGCCTTTTAGCTCAGGTGGCGAGTAGGAGGGATGTGTCAGAGTAAAAAAGGCACTTGGGTAGAAAGGTACCTTTTGAAGTTGTGGGCATCTTCATGCTTACATTTTGTCTTTGTCGGGAAGAGGCTTTGGGAACTGAGAGTAATGTGTCTTAACAAGGAGAGGGGCTCGAACAGAATTTTCCTGCATTATCTTCCAAATTTGTTGTTTCAGATAGAACTTGAAAAATGACTTTAAACTTTTACATGCCACAGAAACCTCATCTAGATTGTTTGTCGGGAGAATATGCATTAGGAGGTGCTCATTTTCCAGATTTCCTAAGAAATCTTGAGTAAATAAACTTTAGCTGAGTCTTACAAATCAACACCAGAGAGGTTTGGGATGCTTCATGACTGTTGGCCTAAAATCATGCTCTCACCTTCATTCATTCTGCATTGATGATAACAACAGCCCCAGGGTCCCTATTCCTGAGCTGGTAGGAGCTTTACATACATTACCTCACTTGATCCTCACCATGACCCCAAGAGGGAAGAGGTAACATAATCCCCATTTTACTTGAGGAAACAACCTTAGAGCAGTTAAATAAACGACACTACTGTGTCAGAGCTGAGATTCCGTTCGGATCCATCCTCTTTGAGATTGCTTTCACTTAGTTCCAATGGTGGGTTTATGCTGCCATCCCTGTGTCCAGCAAAGGGAAAATGGTAGCTTAGATGTGTATTCTAGTACTCGATGGTTCAGGGTCCTTCTGTCCCACCTGTCAATTGTTTGTTTGGGCTTGAACTTGCTAAAGGGAACAGATGTGGTATGGTAGGCAAAATAATGGACCCAAAAGATGTCCCTGTCCTAAACTCCAGAACCCATAACACAGCAAAAGGGGCGGCACATGATTAACAGAATGATTTTGAGATGGGAGATTATTCTGAATTATACAGTGGGTCCCAACCAATCACAACGGGCCTTAGAAGTGAAAGAGGGAGGCAGGAGAGAGAGTCAGAGATATGAAGACTGAAGCAGGGATAGGAGTGGTGCAACTGGAGCCACAAACCAAGGAATGTGGCAGCCTCTAGAAGCTGGAAAAGGCAAGAAAACATTCTTCTCTACAACCTCCAAAAGCAATGAAGTGAGGCTGATCCCTTGATTCTAGCCCTGTGAGAATCATTTCTGACTTCTGGCCTCCAGAATTGTAAGATAATAAATTTGTGTTGTTTTTAAGCCACTAAATTTGTGGTGATGGAAACTAATATACATGATGTATGACACTCAGACCCTTCAAGGGCACAAGGGCCAAAATTCATGCAACAATGCTTGATAATGCTGTCCCTTTACCAAATAAGTGGTGTTAGCTGTTATAAATAACAGGTATGAAGAGAAAGAGTTGCTATGACCCTGAGGTTCTAAGAGGAACTCTTACAAGGACATGTAGAAAGGCCTTACAATCTTCAAAAGACTCCTTTTTGTTCTCTTTATAGCACTAAAACATCTTAAATTTGTTACTTCATCATCTATTGAACATCTACTATGTACCAAGTTTCAGAAATTCAAAGATGAGTAGGACTCAAACGCTTAAGGAGCTTACAGTCTGGGGAGGGTGAAGGACACAGGGAGGTTTGGAGAGGGGTTGACGTCACAGCTGGGAGTGTCCAACATCTTTAGAATCCCCAGGTTTGGTGGGAAAGGTTCTGACACCTAATCTAGGTGTCCATAGATCTGGTCTCCATCAGGACTGCGGCCTCTGTGGAATCTCTTTGCTGCAAATGTCAAGGCTGAGAAGGCAAAGAGACCCTAAGAGGAGGAGTGTAGGAAAGAGAAGAGTTGCCAATACCTACACATAGCAGAGTTTTGGAGCCCCGGAGATCCATTCTCCATTATTTCCTTGGAATTTCAAAAGAGATGAAGGGAAAGGTTTCATAAACTATAACGTACCAGCTAAATGTTAAAAGTATTATTATCTACTTGCTTGGGATTCATGCTTAGACATTAGGAAACTTCTTCTCAATTTTTGTCTCTAAATTTAGTCAATCTTCCCATTAAGAGAATACACACAAGCTATGGATATAAAAACTAGATCTATGTTTCATGGGCAATACCTAACATTCTCCATTTAAAATATATTAAGTTGTTTTAAATGACTTCAGTTTTTCATTTTTTAAAGATTTTATTTATTTATTTTTAGAGAGAAGAAAGGGAGGGAGAAAGAGAGGGAGAGAAACATCAATGTGTGGTTTCACGTGGCCCCCCACTGGGGACCTGGCCCACAACCCAGGCATGTGCCCTGACTGGGAGTCAAACTGGTGACCCCTTGGTCCGCAGCCTGTACTCAATCCACTGAGCTACACCAGCCAGGGCAAAATGTATTAAGTTTTGGATACAAGAATTTATCACACAATCTAGGGCATAATCATTTCTCATTATGATTTTCCATCCCTAAACTTACTTAATCTTGAGAACATATATACACTTTCTTGAGAAACACTGATATACTAGGAAACTGAATTTTAAACCTGGAAAGGACTTTAAAAATAATTTAATCATAAGTTGTTTAATCAGGGACTTATCTAAGAAAAAGAAGATGGTCAAAAATATGAACAGTAAAATGACAACAAACTCACAACTATCAACAACTGAACCTAAAAAAAAAAAACTAAGCAAACAAGTAGAATGGGAACAGAATCACAGAAATGGAGATCACATGGAGGGTTATCAGCCAGGAGGGTGGGGTAGGAGGATGGGGAAAAAGAAACATAAATGGTAGGTGCAAAATAGACAGGGGGAGGTTAAGAATAGAATGGGAAATGGAGAAGCCAAAGGACTTACATGTACCACCCATGGACATGAACTAAGGGCTGGGGGGTGAGGGGAATGTTGGTGGGAGAGCGGTTGCAGGGCAGAGGGGGAAAAGGGGAGAAAAAATGGGACAACTATAATAGCATAATCAATAAAATATACTTTTAAAAAGTTTCATTATTGATCAGTTTCAAATTCATTTTACCAATTTTACAAATGAAGAAAGTAAGATAGAAACTGTAAACATTTAGGAGAAAAGGAGGCATAAATCAGCCCAAAGTTATTAAACAATGAAATCTTTTTCATTATAGATAACACATAAAGTGTTTCATTTATAACATTTTCATCATAAGCTCATAGTTTACTTAAATCTTTATGAAAAATTTCCTCAAAGGACAAAGTGACTTTTTTTCTCTGATAAATGGCATACTTTTTAAGTATTAAAAAGGTTAGTTAGAGAAAAGCCTTGGCTCAGTTATACAAGCTTTGCTAGAAGAGGTTGTGATTGCCAAGAAGAGGGAGGAATCTCCACCCTTGGGTCCACTTATTTGATATCAGCTGTCATAACTGGTGCTTCATGAAAAAAAAAGACTGCTAGTAGAGACAATTTCCCACGCGGTCTGATGTATAAAAGGATATTATTACCAAAGGATGCTACTACCAATTTTTTTCCCCTATTATTATTTCAACCACAGGCTTTGGAAAGTGATTTTCCACCTCTTTATCATTTTGTTTTTCTCCAAGTAATTCAATCAATTGGGTAACCCCCTCGAGTGTTTATCTCATTTCATTGGAGGAAGATCTGACAATTCTCGCCATCTCTGTACGGGGGCTTTCCAAAATGACTCAAAACGCTGGAATCCGGCCCCTATCTGCGGAAACCTCGGCTGAGTAAAAGAAAGACACCTTGGTGTGCCTTTCCCTTCAAACGCACCGACGCCGGGAGTAGCGCCCTCGCGCAGGCGGCGTGGAGACGCCCCTCCGCGAGCCCAGCGCCTTCCCCAGACTGCGACCGGTGGTGCCCAGAGGCAAGAGGCTGCTCCGCCAGGCTTCAGAGCTCCGGTCACGGCCGAAAAGTAGACAGGCCCTGCTAGGCGCCCGCGCCCAGGTCAGGTCGAGGACGCGGGCGGGGCCGGGAGGCTGAAGGGCCGGCCCGGGGCGTGCCCACGTGACCGCCCGCCCGCCTGCAGCCCCCCAAGCCGCCGCCGCCGCCTCTCCGCCTGCTACTCCCGGCGTGCCCTGCACTCGCTGCTGTCTGCCAGCCCCTCCTTCTTCTCCTCCTAGTGCCACGGAGCCGGAGCCCCAGCCGCCGCCTCAACCACAGCCGGGGGCACTATGGTGAGGCAGGCGTATCAGCCGGGGGGTCGAGGGCCGGGGCGCGGCGAGCAACCGGCCCTGCAGGGCCAGGGAGTGAGGCCGCCATTTTAACCTGATTTTGGCCTCAAAGGTGGGCGCATTTGCGTTGCGGCCCCGCTACTCTCTCTCCACCCGGGCCCTGCCGCTCTTCGGATTCCTGGGGGCGGGGAAGGTCCGGACGCGGGTCGGGCCCGGGCGCGGGTCGGGGCTCGGGGCCTGAGCGGAGCGGGAGGCGGCAGGAGGCATCGCGACACTGGGAGCGGCTACCGGGGGGCGGGAGGCTGCGGAGCTCACTCGCTCCCGCCGTGTTTGCCTTTAGCTGCCTAATTGTACTTAACTGGCGCGATCTAAAATTGGTACGTATTTTGAAGCCCTTGCTGAAGGGTCTGGGTGGCCTGTAATAAAACTCCTCTGAGGGAGGTTAGGTAGGTGGGAAAAGTCTTAAAATGCTTTCTCGCGCTAAAAATGCTTTTACACTAGATCCGTTAATTTTGGTGTCTGCATTTGCGCTGTGAGGCAGTTAGTTATGTTGAAGCTGTGGGCGGTTTGGAGTTTACACTTGATTCTCTTTCCTTATGAGGAAACGGCACTGGCTAGGATGACTTTAAAGAAAAAAAAATAGTAGAAGCATTAACTGAAATCCTAAAGTGTTTTTTTAAGGCCTGCAGAGTTGACACAATACAGAAGGTATTTTACTGCTGTTCCTGAAGCTCTGACATCACCCAGTGAAAGAGGAAACATTTCAGGGATGGGACAGCCTGTATTTGTCCCTTCCCTTTACCTTCTGTTTACTTCAGCCAGCAAACCACTTGAGAAAAGATGAATGGGGCAGGATGAGTTAGAATCCTTAGGTACATCATATACTGATATTTAAAACGTGGCAAATCTGATTGGACTACTTGCATGGAAAGTTGCAATTTTTGATATCCAGACTAACTTGAATCCTCTTCAGGCAAATAGTAATTTTGGTTAAAACCAACACAGTTGTTCTGAATTACTGTTCTTTTTTTATTATTATTATTTTTAGGCTTCTGGAGTTACAGTGAATGATGAAGTCATCAAAGTTTTTAATGATATGAAAGTAAGGAAATCTTCTACACAAGAGGAGATCAAAAAAAGAAAGAAAGCAGTTCTCTTCTGTTTAAGCGATGACAAAAGACAAATAATTGTAGAAGAAGCAAAGCAGATCTTGGTGGGTGACATTGGTGATACTGTAGAGGACCCCTACACATCTTTTGTGAAGTTGCTACCTCTGAATGATTGCCGATATGCTTTGTACGATGCCACATACGAAACAAAAGAGTCTAAGAAAGAAGACCTAGTATTTATATTCTGGTGTGTAAAAACAAAAGAAAAAAGTACTTTTAAAATGCAAGGATTGTTATTAACATAGTCAGTTTTGCCTTTGTTTTTCTTTTCATTGGGATTCAACAATTGTTTTTTCTTCTGTAGGGCCCCTGAAAGTGCACCTTTAAAAAGCAAGATGATCTATGCCAGCTCTAAAGATGCCATTAAAAAGAAATTTACAGGTACAAACACTGAATATTTTGTGTGAAGGAATTATTCTTTCTTAATTATAATAAAGTAATGTGGTTTTTTTTCTTTGTAGGTATTAAACATGAGTGGCAAGTAAATGGCTTGGATGATATAAAGGACCGTTCTACACTTGGAGAGAAATTGGGAGGCAACGTAGTAGTTTCACTTGAAGGAAAACCCTTATAAAATGACAGTCAAGTGCCATCCGGATCTTAAGGAGCTTTCATTTCTCCAGCTCAGTCAATTGGAGTAGTATTAGGTTTTGTTTTTGTTTTTTTCCTTTTCCCACTGGGTCCTTCCAACATAATGAATGAAGGTGATACCATTCATACAAGCAGCCTATCAGTGATTGCCATTAGACTGTTTAATACTGTTACTTTGATGTAGAATCCAAGGAATGCCTTCCCATGATATTTTAGCCAAAACAACTGGTTATATGCCTCCCTTGCAGCAAGCACTACAACGAATGTGATTGTCAATGTGAATAGCTTAGAATACTGCAAAGGGTAAGCTAATTGAATGCCTTGAAAGTATTATCCACTGGTCAGATGGTAAACTTTATTCAGTATTATTTATAGTTGCATTTGATTGCAGTTCTGTGAGGCTCCAGCATTCATACACCTCACCTGCCTTGGCAAGCCTATTTTTGTGACATGGCAGCACGGATATAACACTATGCATTGAAAGCACTTTTTGTATTGAGTTTAACTCCCCAACCCAAAAGGAATGCCAATTAAGTTGTGTTAACTGTCATCAACTTATCCTAGTACCTCAGTGTTCATTCCTGTTACCTGCATACCTTTTTAAAAGAACTAGCTGTTATTAATGCCTTTTTGTTTTCCATTGAGTGTACACTACTGAGTAAGTGTAGGAGTTTTATGTTTACCATGTAAGTCTTGGAACACTAAAGATATTTTATCAGTCATGATGGCAATTTCTGTATAAAAGAGCCTTAAATGGAACGTTTTTGAGATCAAACTCCCCATCCTCACAAAATGGCCACGTTGCAATAAAAATTGTGGCATATTATGGAACGTTGCCTTGTTTTCCTTGGAAATTTTGCAAATGTTACGTGAAGCAACTTCTTAGGTAAATGCTATTATTAATCTCTGCACTGGTCATTTAAGAATCTTTTTGTACAACATGCATGACATTTTCCAGTTTGTTGGGTTTATTTGGTTTAAAAAATACACTATCCTAAAGCCAACTAATATAAAATATTATTTAGTGGAATACTTTTATAAGCATTAGTTTATTTATTTTCTTATGTGTTAATATGGAAATCAGAAATTATTTTTTTTGCACTTTAACATAAATACTCTTCAATACCTGATTTGTTCTCTAGATAAATTAGGGTAGTTATTTTTTAATTCACGTTTACATTTCTAAGTGGTTAGGTAGAAGAAGGAAGCTCTTATTGTATCTTTGATTATAATGAAATATTTGTAAAACGTCCTTCACAAGTTTAATAATACTTCTCATGTTTATCACTTGAGCTACTGTTTCTGAATATATTTGCAAATTGGGAAAAAAGAATTGATATAGCAGTTTTAAACAGTAGGAGTGGGATTTGGCTGTGGTCCAGACTGCTCTCCTTATAGAGAATTTGATCTGCTCACTGTGAGCAGTTTGCTGTTAGCCAGAGCTATTTATGGCAAACACATGCTTTTGTATCTTGTCATAGTTATCCACAAATGGCAAAACTGGACTGGATTCTACTGGTATGCAAAACAGGCATGCTAGTAAGCAGTCAGTCGTAGCTTTGAACTTAACCCTTAACCCCATAGCTCTAAAGAATGCTCTTATCCCAAAACAGGAAATTAAAAATCTCTCTTTTTTTAATGTGTGGAAGTAATTTGAATATAATTAGATATTTTTCCACATTTTCAAAAGATTTTTCAGTTGAAAACAAATAGGAGTTAAATGTCTAGGTTTTCATTTAAAATTATATGAATGGCTTGGGATCTTTTGCACTGAGCAGTTTTATTTTAGGCTTCCAGCTGTCCCTGTGAATTACCCTGAAAATTCTGATGGCTTTATGGTAAGGCCAAACTCCTAAGTAAAGCATGAAGATACTGGCATACACTAAACCATATGTATAACTGATATTTGTACCATGGAATTTTCCTCATTTTTCTAAAAAATAAGAAACTAAATAAGTTATGTAGTATTTTTTGTTTTTATAGCCAGTTTCTCAACTTATGTGCCCCTTTAATAATTTCAGAGAGTAAACATTGCTTTAAACTGTGGTACTTTGATTTGTTAGATTGACAGAACTGATTTTACTATTGAGTTCATCTTTGAAATACATCTTTGCGCAAAAGCCAAAAATAATAAAATTAATGGTTCACATGTTACTTGAGACTGATTTGGCATTTGAAATGATCATTTTATTTTACAATCATTTATAATGAAACTGTTCCAGTTAGCTTTAAACGGTATACGGTGCTAATTAGTAAAATATTGAGGACAATATTTTACTGCTAGCTTGCAAAATTATAAGTGTTAAAAAATAAAATATATGAAAATATATAAAGCTGTTGAGATGTGTTTACTTATACTTCAGAACATTAAAATTTTAAAACTAATATTGCAAATCAGAGAGGCACTATTATCTTTAGTCTTTTTTAGGATTTTAGTTGATTATGCTTTCTCATTTAGAGATAGTGATACTCTTTGAAAACTGAGTGTTGTAGCAGTTAATTTTTTAACATTGTCAGACAAATGGGAACAGTTGGCATTTGTCCCAAACTGGCTATCAGCTGTTGTTTTCCATCATTATGTAAAATGATGTGGCCAGCATTGGGTATTTAATGTACCTTTTAGTAGATTGGAAGAAAAGCCTCTTGTTAATTTGGAGTTTCTCTGATACTAGATCCTTTGTAGCAGCAAATTTATGGAATCTGGCAAATGAGCTTTAGGAGAAAATTATTTTAAAAGTGTTTTCACATTAAGGGGTAATTTCAGCAATGGTAAATCACAGAGTGGTTGAGAACACCTTTCATTATTAACGTTTGTCATTGAAAAAATAATCTGGTTCTGCTCTTACAGGTCCTGGTTTTGTTTGCAAATTTAATAATAGTTTGAGATCCAAAACAAATGAGTATTCATTTTTCTATGACTAATAAAGCTACTAGAGAGAGGTACAGGCAGGCCCCAGGGAATATTGCTTTTCAGATAGCATAGGTATTCTGTATTTTATCTGTAATTTATAGATATTCTGTAATTTGCAGATATTCTGTATTTTATCTCAGCCAACAAGGAAGTCTGAGGCTTTTATTTTACTCTCAAGCATTTAAGTAATTGCTTTCTTTCAACATAGCATTGGGAGTCATCACTCCACTTCAATTTCCTGTCATAATTGAGCACATTAATCTCTGAGCCTCAGTTTCTTCATAATAGAGAATGATAGTATCTGTCTACCATACTTGGTTGCTGAGGATCAAATGTGGAAATACTTTTTGCAAAACAGGAAAATACTATATAAATGTAATAATTTCAACCATTCTAAAGTGCAGTTAAGTAGATAGAAAATCATGTTAAAATTTAAGTATTACAAGTCTCTGAAACTCTATTTTTGTAACCTACTTAATCTCACAGTTTAAAGACTTAATTAGCTGATACATAGCATCTTTTTCAGAAGGAAGTATAAAGTGTAGCCTTTTGAGTTGATGTTCGTGACTACTCTTAATCTAATCTTTTTAGTGTAGTTTGCTTTTTTGAATGTGACCTATTAGATACTATTTTTCCTCCAAATAATTTTGAAGTAAAAAAAAAAAGAGGAAATAAAGTTAGAGAAATACTGTTTTCTCAGAAAGCCCATGCTCATAAAAATTTGAACTATTACAGTTTTACCCTTCAAAGATTTTCTTAGACGTTTCGGTATTATGAGTTTATGAGATTGTGGAATCATAAGGACTGTATAGACATTTTCCAGAAAGCTAATACCTCATTTTTTTAATACTTAATTCTTTTAAAAACTTGCGTATTTCCCTTCCCTCCCCCCTTCCATGCCCATCTTCGTAGGAGAGACAGTACTGTGTATTACAGTGTTTTAGGTACTAGGACTTTGGTATCAGATGTCTGGGTTAGTCACATATAGGCCTTGAACACTTACTATCAATCTTAGGAAAATCATTTGACCTCTCAGAGTCTTAGTTCCTCTGTAAAAAGGAGACAATAATTATACCCCATTTTATAGGATTGTGAGGGTAATTAAAGTACCTGGAATAAATAGTCCTGGCATGTAGTAAGTATTCAGTAGGATGTCTCCTGAAAGTTGTCCAGACCAGGACACTTGAGAGTGAAAAGGAGAGCCAGTAATAATTATGCCAGACAACAGGCTTGATAAAGCTGGGACAGTCCCAAACAGACCAGATGTGATCACCCTGTCAAGCAGGCTGATATCAAAATGTATACTTGAAGGAATTGTATTGAAGTCTCAAGGTCATCATTAATTTCAGTTGTACAATGTGCTAGCATGCTGACTTGAGAGTCTCCTGAAGTATGTGAATGATGGCTCAAAGTAAGTAACCTTAGAAGGGTCAACTTTGGCTTTAATGCCTTTTTTTTTTTTTTTTTTTTTGTACCTTTCCTTTTGACTTTGAGGATTGTAAACTCAGATACTGCATTTCGCTGTTACCAACGTGCTTTGCCTATAGTAGGTTCTCATAATTGTTGCTTTTCATCTTGTGTGGATTCAAAAAGCCAGGTTTGTTAGAATTGTGTTTAAGGAAGTGCATAGACTCAGAATAAGTTACCTTTGAGAACAGTATGCCTGAGCACATGAAATTTCAAACATTTCTGTTGGCTGTTTAAAGAACTCTGGTGTACGTACTTTCGGAGTTTGGGGTATAACTAAGGTATGTAAGATAGCTGAGCTGTAGATAAATGAGCTATTACTCCATCTCAGCAAGGTGTCTGAAATATCAGTATTTAGATAAAGCATATTTGCCTTTTTATCTGTATCATTAAAGGCACACAAAGGAATCTGTTTCCATTAGAAGGTTTATTCTTGATCAACTTTAAATTATTAAAAGAGAAGCAAAGTAATCTTTAAAAATATAAAATTCCAGTTGACTTCTTTTTAGCCTAAGATTTTTCTCACATATACCCTGACATGTTAACTTGAAAGTAGCTATGATTACTGTTCATCTAGATATATAAATACTTTTCATTTATTATTGACTTCTGACAGCTAATTTGATTATGTATGCACAACATTTTAGTACTTTGGCATAACAAAATTTTGAAACATCTTTGTTCAAAAGTATAATTTTCTCACTGAAATGAAAAAACACTCATGTTAATGAATACTATTTTCTTGTAGCGCTTTTTGCTCATTTTATATATTTTTTAATAGTGGAATTTCAAATATTTCCTTTGAGAGGCTGATAGTTACTGAATGAGTCAGAAATTCCTGGGCATATGGCCCAAAGCTGCCTATGTGTTCCTGTGAGCTGATGGGGCCTTTTATTTTTATTTTTATATTTATTTTTTGATTAGCTGCAAATTCACCAAATAAAAAGAAAGGCAGTTCCCAAATTAGCATAATTAAACAGTTTTAAAAATTGGAGCAGATTATTATGTTCTAAATCATAAAAATTTGCCATTCCACACAAAATATAAGATACGAAATAAGTGGAAAAGAATTGTACGTAAGGATTAAATTATGGCTTACACCTTTTTTGTAAAGTAGCTATTGATGGAAGATTGAAAGAGTGATATTCCCTTTATTCATTACTGCTTACTGATCATTGTGTTATGAAGGGACATAAAGAAATTTTATAGTTTCCATTTCAAAAAGTCATATATGAGGGTGAAGGGGATAAGTCAAAACTAGTGTTAGTCATTTTACTAATTTGAAATATATTTAGATTTTAGAATGATCAGGGTTTTTTTAAACTTAACTGATTGTTTAAGGTAAAATAGTTAATTCACAGTTTTTAATACTATTACATATTGAGTACATGTGTACACTTTGAATAGTTGCTGCATTAGAATTATATTTGTTACAAAGTTGATTTAGCAGTACTTCCCTCATTTTGGTTTTGATTTTATCTGCCTGCTAAAGAATCAGTGCTTTATAATTATCATAGTACAGCACTTTTTAAGAAATACCAGGTGACTGAATTAATATCTTATATCCTGGCTACAGAAAAAGAAGTTTTAGCCCTGGCTGGTGTAGCTCAGTGGATTGAACATGGGCTGCTAACCAAAGGGTTACAGGTTTGATTCCCAGTCAGGGCACATGCCTGGGTTGTGGGCCAGGTCCCCAGTAGGGAGCACTCGAGATGTGGCCACACATTGATATTTCTCTCCCTTTTTCTCTTTCCCTTCCCTCTCTCTAAAAATAAAATCTTAAAAAAAAAGGTTTTGAATTATTTGAAGTATCATTCAGTGTCATTGCAACAAAAAGTTTCCTTCAGAGCTAGATATTTTACTTCATTAGATATTCTCTTGGCACAATTAAAATAAATGAATAGAATTCTAGAAAATGAACCTTAAATGAAACAAAAAAAAAAATGACATAGGAAAACCAAAAAAAATGGGCTAAGCTGATATGGTTGATATTCTTATATTTTTTTAAAAGATTTTATTTATTTTTTTAGAGAGAAGGGAAGGGAAGGAGGAAGAGAGAGAGAAACATCCATGTGTGGTTGCCCCTCTCGCGCCCCCAACTGGGGACCTGGCCTGTAACTCAGGCATGTGCCCTGACTGGAAATTGAACCTGTAACCCTTTGGTTCTCAGGCCCGTGCTCAATCCACTGAACTACACTAGCTAGGGCTGGTTGATATTCTTTAAAATAATTGTGTTTTTATTTCATAAGTAATGTGGAACTTCTGCAAAATAAAAGAATGAGAAAGAAAGTTAAATCATGAACTAATTTTATAAATACTGTGCACAACTTACTTGTGTTAAACTCTTATGGCTATTAGGGATATTCCTGTAATTAAAATTAGTCTTAAGTTATTTGCGTATGCTGATAAGAGGAGAGACTTTATTCTTTTTTTTCAATTAATATATTTTATTGATTATGCTATTACAGTTGTCCCATTACCCCCTCTTCATTCCCCTCCACCCTGCACACCCTTCCCACCCACATTCCCCCCTTTAGTTCATGTCCATGTGTCATAAGTTCTTTAACTTCTACATTTCCCATACTATTCTTGCCTTCCCCCTGTCTATTTTCTGTCTACCATCTATGCTACTTATTCTCCGTACCTTTTCCCCCTGAGGAGAGACTTTATTCTTAAATACAGTGGTGAGCAAGAGTAGGTTTACAGTTCATATAGAAAAAGACATACAGGTTATGATTATTAAAAGAATGTCATAACTGCAAACCTACTTTTTGCCAAACCCTGTAATGTTTGTGCAAATTCCCTAGTATTTTTCATCCCACAAAGAGAACTTCGTTATGGCCGTAGTCACAGAAAAGTAGATTTGGATCTTGAAGATAATTCACCTGAAGGCTTGCCATTTGCCATAAATACTTGAAGCCACAAAATGTCCCTGTATTTGTCATGCCATCTACTTTTCTATTGGGATTTAATAATAGGTGACTCTGGTATAATTTTTACTGTTTCCAAAAGGAATTATTTCACAAAATAGTTTCCAGTGTTTCAGTGTTCCCTGCTTTTCCTGATACGCCTACATAACATTTAATAGATGCTCGTTTCTGGTGGAAAGTGAGAACTAAATAAACCTTTCTTTAACATAATGCATACATTTTTTGCAGTAAGCCAGAAACAATTTATATTTCAGAGTTTGTGTACCAAGAGGGTCTGGTAATCCCTGTGATTAAAGACACATAAGATTTATGTTTACTGTGGAGAAACATGATCATCCTGGCCATTGTGAGTCACTCTGGAAACTTACTTGTGTTTCCCAATTACTCAGATCATTAAGTCAAATTCAGTTCAGTTCAACAAATATGAAGCACCTTTATGGTCTCATAAGCTTACAGTGCTAAAGGAAAGGCAAGCATATAAACAACTAATTATCATACAATGTGATAACATTAATTTTGAAGTTGGATGGGCTTCAAGAAGGCCTTCTAGAAGTAATGTTTGAGCTGGGTTATGAAGGATGATGGAATTCACTAGAACTCTATGAAAGGATGGTCTGGAGGAAGAAGAGCTGTGCAGAGGCCTGCAAATAGTTAATGACAGCTGATTTCATCTAGCGTGAAGCACTGGGAAGAGAAGTGCAGAAGGTGGGTATGACCAGGTCATTGAGGGCCATGGATACCATGATAACAAACATGAAAACTGTACAATGAGGAGCCACAGCGGAGTTTTAAGCAGAGGAGTGGGATGATCTTGGAACCACACACCTCATCGTGTTGGGAACACAGGGGAGGGTGAGGAAATTGAAGGCAGTTATGAGGGGAGTCCTGAACTAAGGCAGTGGCAAGTACATTTGGAACAAATGTATTTGAGAGGTACATGGGATAATTGACAAGAATTAATTTCATAATTAAAGGGTGTAAGGCTTTAATCATTTGGAAAAAGTTATATTTTAATATTGACATTTAAGGTTATTTAAGCATCAAATTGGCTCAAAAGAACAGGAAATCTAAATGTGAAAGGAAAACATTTTTAATAAAAGTAACATTTTGAAAGCATGAAATAAGTCATTGACTAAAAAGTCACAGGTCTGCTATTTGAATTTAGACCAATGAGCCTGATTTGCAGTAATTTTCATACAACTGGTTTCAGTAGGCAAGAAAAATTTTAAAACTACTATAGCTATAGCATCATTGAAATGAAATATCCTATAATTTTAAAAATCACAGTTGTATTTTCTATTATTCTACATGTGAGCTTTTATTGTAGGATTCGTATCTGCCCAATATAAGCCATGGCTAATTTCCTGGATCAAAGATTTTAGAAGGAATTTAGCAGTGATTTTTGTCACATCATCTGCTCATTAGAGAAAGCCTAGCCAGTCTGCTGGTGATAGAGAATGGAATTTTCAGGTCATCTGAAAGA
The DNA here is from genome assembly GCA_028533065.1 of Trachops cirrhosus. Classification (NCBI taxonomy): domain Eukaryota; kingdom Metazoa; phylum Chordata; class Mammalia; order Chiroptera; family Phyllostomidae; genus Trachops; species Trachops cirrhosus. Next base: position 117,939,204 of record CM052538.1, read on the forward strand.
TCACTTTCTATTAAAGAACTTTTTAAATTCTTTTTTTTAAAAAAAGTATTTATTTTTAGAGAGGGGAAGGGAGGGAGAAAGGAGAGGGAGAGAAACATCAGTGTGTGGTTGCCTCTTGCATGCCCCCTACTGGGGACCTGGCCCACAACCCAGGCATGTGCCCTGACTGGGAATTGAATCAGCAACCCTTTGGTTCACAGGCTGGCGTTCAATCCACGGAGCCACACCAGCCAAGGCAGAATAATGTTTTCATGTTAATGTATATGTTGTATATCAAAATTGTGATACCTTAACATGTATTCTTAACACATTACATAACAATATCTAGTAGCGGGGTAATAACTATCATTATATGTAGTGATGAATGTAAATTATACTTTGGGATAGCTGCATAAATGTGGCTGTGATTTCTCCGTGTGACTGCTGATACTGTGTGGTTTATGGCCTATATTTATACTTGAAGGAACTGGTAGATTTCAAGTCGTGGTTATTTAGAATAAAGATGTAAGTTTTCATGGTTCCCTGAATTCTTTCCATGAATCCTTTGGGGGTCCAAAGATCCCAGGTTAAGAAATAACCAGTTTAGCAATTACCTGAGAAGCCCCAGTAAGTAAAAGACTGAATGGATATGGTTCACATTCATTTCAAAGAAACTGCTTTTCTTTTGTTTTATATATTGGAATTCCATATGAGATTTCATTTGGAATAAAAATGGTTTCTCGAGCTAAATAATGTATAATTTTGAAAATTGTAAATGAAAAAAAGACAATTCTCTGTTTAGCTTGTTTTTTTACCTTAAAACAGATTTGTTTTGCAAGTGTTCTAAGCACATTAATGTAGCATTGAGTTTATAACACTGGAGAGAGAAGTTTAGAAGTAAACAGTATATAGTTGAAGCTGTGGAACATCTGTAGGATTGTCCAGCAATAACCTGTGTGAGTGTGGTATGGGAAGAGAAACAGGCCAGGAGCAGGCAGAAGAGAGGCCTGGAAAGAAGAAAGAAGGAGTTGTTGAAGAGCTCAGGGAACACAACCTCTGTAATGTTACAGAAGCAAAGGGTGTCAAAAGCTACAGAGATGTCACATATGATGAACATAAAAAAAAGAATCCACCGAACTTGGCTGTAAAGGAGGTCAATGAGCATTCCTATGACATTTCTTTTTTTCCTCCCTCACCTGAGGACATTTTTTTTTTCATTGCTTTTACAGCGAGAGGAAGGGGAGAGAAAGAGACATCCATGTAAGAGAGAAACTTGATTGGTTGCCTTTTGTATGCACCCCCACTGAGGATGCAACCCACAGCCTAGGTATGTGCCCTGACCAGGAATCAAACCCACAACCTTTTGGTGTATGGGATGATACTCCAACCAACTGAGCCACACCAGCCAGGGCTCCTTCAACATTTTCAGCAGAGCAGGAAGGGCAGATGCCAGATTTAAATGATTTGAAGACTGAACAAGAGATCAGTGGAGTCCGTATTGGTGACACCAGTGCTTTTCAAATGTTGTGGGGAAGCACAGTGTCTGTAATTTGCAATGTATTGTGGACTGACGACAGCCCTGCTGTGTGACTAGTATGCCACTTGTGCCAGAGGCCAGATACCCTAAGATGTGGATGACAACCAAGCTGGTCCATATTCTGTTCAACAAGACAAATCTGCTGGTAACAGGCTTGAATGTTGTGGCCAGGTCAAATTGCTATAAAAGGTCCTAAATTCTTATTCTTAATTCTGTACAATAGTGGAGGTATAGACTACTTTTAAAAGAGTTTATCTGTCAAGGAAGAGAGAAAGCCAGTACCCTATAGGGCTTATATGGTTGAGAGAAAATATCTACCAATATTATTTCTTGCAACTTTCTCCTCTATCTCCTAATGTTCTTCGTGTTGCACATTCTTTTCAGCCCCTAACTTGGATCTCCAGCACCTAAAATAGTTTCTGGTACATAGAAAGTATTTAAATTAAAAGGTTGTTGAACAAATGAATGAAATTTCATGTGCACTGTGGAGGATTTAAGTGGTCTGTGTTTCCAGATTTTACAGTAGAATATCCTGCCTCAATCTCTGGGTATTTATTTTGCCATTAGAGTGATCAGGGAGGTGCATAATCTTCATAGTCTTTGAGTACATTCAACTGCTGTTCTCTGTGTTCAAAGATGAAATCACTTACTTTTACTTAGTAGGAGCTGTGCTTGAGTTTCATTTGTTTTCTCAAAATTGGTAGTGGATTTGCCTATTGCTTTGCCTTCTCTTCACTCCTAAAGGATATATGTTAACAAAAGACTAAATAACAACAACAACAAAAAAATAATGTACAAAAGAGGAAAGAGAAGCATCCAAATAACCAATGTTTTTCTAATTAAAGAACAAATTGACTTGTAGTTTATGTAAAGCAATAATATGTTTTTATTAATAACATATCAACACATTATTATAAATAACGCTGAGAATTTGATGGGGAAAAAAAGGATAAACAAGTTTGGGACTAACCATGGCCACAGAATAAAGAGAACTGAATTGACCTGCACAGAGCTCAAACCCTAAGATAATATTTCAGTATAAAAGAACTGTTGGATATTTTTGTTGTTGTTGTTTGTAAATCGTTTCCTCTTTTTCTAATTGGGCTGTTTTCAAACTTTCCTTTTATTTTCTCATCTACAGCATTGCCCCTAGACCACACAGTGGAATTCAAACCTGTGCCTGCGAAAATGAGAATTCCAATATAAAACGTGGACAATATGAATAGGAGCCAAAGAAAAGCAGACAACTTTAGTTATTCATACAACAGGCATTGACTGAATGCTTAGTGTGTGCCGCACACAGCACTGAGTGCCAGGCATGTAATTTCCCCCTGAGGGGGTGTAAAACTCAGGTCCAGTTGGGTGTGGCAGGTTACACTTCTATATTTAAGAATTTAGCCAGACTTGTTTCCATGGCAGCTGGAAGGCTCTTCACATCCATACAGCTTACACAGCTCCAGTCTATCCTATACTAGATTGTTCACTTTAATCGGGCATTATTAACAGTTTTAAGGAAGAGGCAGGAAAATTCCAGCTATGTATGTGTGTATGATTTGGGGAGTGGAGCAGAGATAGAGGTGATTAAATGGGAACTTATTCCCCAGTACTTTGGAGGAATAAGCAGTAGTTGTTTTTAAGTCTTTATAAGTTGTTCATAGTTGTCTGTAAGTCTTATTCTTCATTTAGTCCTTAGCACGAAGTCCACATCTGTAGAAAAATCTATTGCCACATTAGAGCCAATGACTGTTGAAGTGTGTGGCTTGTATGTATCCATTCATTCATTCAAAAATAATTTAGTAAATACATTCTATATTTAGCATCCTTAACTGTGCTGAAGGTTCTTAGCTGAGAAGTGAAGAAATATGCATCAATAGCCATAACACAAGGTGGAAAGTGTTCAGTGCTGTACTTAGATCAGTGATTTTCAATGGGTGTGCCACAAGAATTTTTAAAATATATAATTCCTGACTATTTAGTCAAGGGCACTGACCTCTTTTCCCTTAGATCGTCAAATTTAAAAAATGACAACAGCCAATAGAAAAATAGCTGTCTGGCGTGAATGAATCAAAATTACACCTATTTTTGTGTCAGATCGGCAAAAATATACAGCGTCCTACAGAAGTAAGGTTTGCTTGAGTGGGAATGTCTCGCACTTGGTGGACAGCAGTTTGAACATTTTACCTAGAATGTCATATGGTGTGCTTGAGTGTGGTATTGTTATGTAACAGCATTACATGCTTATGGTTTTGTAATAAAAGATTTTGTAATAAAAAAGGGGAGTTTTTGTGCCAGGTCCTGTTTTTTTTTTTTTTTTTTTTTTTTTTTTGGTGTGCCATAGAATTTTAGTAGTTAGTTTATGTGTGCCATAAGATGAAAAAAGTTGAAAATTGCTGACTAGATAATACATAATTAACTTCATTAACCTGGTTGTAAAAGACATCCCAGGGCCATTCAGAAATACCACATGCATAGAGGAAAAATCTGCTTGTTTCTCCCAAAGCCATATTGTGATCTCTTGATCCCCTGTGTGTAAGAAGATCAAGCTCAAGACGTTTAGGGAATAGTAAATAAATAATATCACTTTGGGTCTTCTTCCGGCCAAGATGGAGGCATAGGTAGACGCACTGTGCCTCCTCGCACAACCAAGATAGGGACAACAAAGATATAGAAACAAAATAACAACCAGAACTGACAGAAAATTGAAGTTTATGGAAGTCGGACAACCAAGGATTTAAAAATAGACACTTTCATCCAGACCGGTAGGAGGGGCGGAGTTCGGCCGGGTGAGG
>CM052538.1:117944008-117960371 GCA_028533065.1 Trachops cirrhosus
GCAAAGCTTTCATTTAGAATGGAAGGGCAGATCAAGTGCTTCTCAGATAAGGTCAAGTTGAAGGAGTTCATCATCACCAAGCCCTTATTGTATGAAATGTTAAAGGGACTTATCTAAGAAAAAGAAGATAAAAAACATGTGTAGTAAAATGACAGCAAACTCACAGTTATTAACAACCACACCTGAAACAAAAACAAGAAGAAACTAAGCAAATGACTAGAACAGGAACAGAACCACAGAAATGGAGATCACATGGAGGGTTAGCAACAGGGGAGTGGGAGGAGGAGAGAGGGGGGAAAAGTACAGAGAATAAGTAGCATAGATGGTAGGGAGAAAATGGGGGAGGGCAAGAATAGTATGGGAAATGTAGAAGCAAAGAACTTATGACACATGGACATGAACTAAAGAGGGGAATGTGGGTGGGAGAGGGTGTTCAGGGTGGAGAGGAATGAAGGGGGTATAATAGGACAACTGTAATAGCATAATCAATACAATATATTAAAAAAAAGATTTTACGTATTTATTTTTAGAGAGAGGTGAAGGGAAAGAATCATCAATGTGTAAGAGAAACATGGATCTGTTGCCTCTCACACACCCTCAACCAGGGACCTGGTCCGCAAACCAGGCATGTGCCCTGACTGGGAATTGAACCAGTGACCTTTAAGTTTGCAGACCTATGCTCAGTGCACTGAGCCACACCAGCCAGGGCTGCTCTTCTATTTTGAATCAGTAGATTGAAACAACGCATGTTTTCTAATCACAATAAAGTTAGAATTTAATAATGGAAAGAAATTTAGAAAACTCACTAATACGTGGAAATTAAATAAGTCCTTTTTTTTTTTTCAGTTAAACCAAGACTGTAAAAATTGGCTCTTTACAAAAGGAAAAAAAAAAGATTGTCTAACTCAGCTTTATGATTGTAGCCCCTCCTCCGTATTTGCTCTTTGCCAGGATTCCTGATGTAGGGACTATGTCTCCAGTTCAACCAGTTCAGCAAGTCAGGAACCAGGCAGTATCCTGTAGCCGTCTTCTCCTTCACCCCTCCAGTAACTGATCCATCGCCAGTCCTCCAAGTCTTATCTTCTGAAATGTCTATCAGATTTGTTCTTTCCATGCCCCCTGGCCCAGGCCGCCATCATCTCTCACCAGGATTACTGTTAAGTTTCCTCACAGTCTCACCCAATCTCCAGCCTAACCTCCACACTGCAGTTTATCCTGTTTATAATCCTTCAATCTTGTTTCATTTTAGGAGAAAAATCAAGATCTACAATGAGGCCTCCAGGGCCCAACTCTCACCCTCTTGCTACCACCCCCTCCTCTCTGGCTCCTGCACCCTCTTGCTTGCTGGGCTATGGCTAGTCCAGACTGTTCCTCAGATGGCCCCGCTACTTGCTCTCAAAGGGCCTTTGCATTCACTATTCCCACTGCCTAGAATAATCTTGTCCAGGTTCATTGTTCATCTGGCTCCAACTTTTCATTCAGATCCCAAGCCCAATATTACTTCCTCCAAGAGATCTTCCATAATCGCCCAGACTAGGGAAGGTCTCTGGTGGTGTATACTGTGATGCACATGCACCTTCCCTTTTTATCATAGTATGCATTCACAATTCTAATTTATGATCAGTGGATTACTGTGGGTTAATCTCCCTCATTAGATTGCTAACTCCCTGAAGGACGAGACCATGCCTCTTTTGCTCACCATTATTTCTCTTGTGCCTAGCACAGTAGCTGGCACATAGGAGTTTAATATGTGATCTTTCTTATGATCATTCATAAGAACTGAAGAAAAATTTAAGTAGATGTTCACCACAATTATAAGATAGGGGAAAAAAGAACCAATATAGAGGTTAAATTGTAGGGAATTTACACAGTGAAATAAGTTTCTAGGGGGAGGGAGGATGGAGAAAGTAAAGGGAGAGAGGCAAATATATAGTGATGCAGGGAGACTTTGGGTGGCAGTGCTGTACAGATAGTATATCATAGAGTTGCACATTTGAAACTTACATAGTGTTATCAACCGATGTCACCCCAATAAATTTAATACAAAACTAAAATAAATAAAAATCATGTTTTCCAAGTAACATTTAATGATATCGAAAAATATTCATTATGTAATGTTAGATTTTAAAAACATGATGAGTATAGAGTAAGAGTTCTATTTATCATTTCACTTTTTTAAATTTTATTTATAGACAGAGGGGGAGGGAGGGAGAGAGGGAGATAAACACCAATGTGTGGTGGCCTCTCATGCGCCCCCTACTGGGGACCTAGCCTGAATCCCAGGCATGTGCTCTAGAATGGGAATTGAGCTGGCAACCCTTTGGTTCACAGGCCAGCACTCAGTCCATTGAACCACACCAGCCAGGGCTCATTTCACATGTATTAAACAAGTAGTTATTCCATGTAATTTTGTTTTTTGCTTTTCACTTAACACTATATGCAAATATGTATAGTATATATACATGCAAAAGATGCATAGTAGTTCCCCTTTACCCAAGTTTCAGTTACCCACAGTCAACTTTGGTCCAAAGATATTAGATGGACCATCCCAGAAATAAACAATTCAGAAATTCCAAATCGCATGCTGTTCTAGTGTGATGAAATCTAGCAAGCCCACTACATCCTACCCCAGATATGAGTCATACCTTTATCCTGCATATCCACACCGTGTACAATATGCTGCACACATTACCAGCCTATCAGTCACTTAGCAGCCAGCTAGGTTGTCAGAAGACTGACCTGGTATCCCAATGCTTGTGTTCCAGTAACCCTAACAGTAGCCTAATGCAACATCACAATGCCTACGTCATTCACCTCACATCATCTCATCAGGTAGGCATTTTATCATCTCACATCACAAGAAGAAAGGTAAGTACAGTACATTCTGATATTTTGAGAGATACAGAGAAAACTTCACACACCTTTATTACAGTAGTACTTTTCATAATTGTTCTATTTGATTATTAGTTATTATTCATCTCTTACTGCACCTTTATAAATCAAACTTTGTCATGGGTATGTATAGGAAAAGTCATGTTATATGTAGGATTTGGCACTATGCACAGCTTCAGGCACCCAATGGGGGTCTTGGAACCTATCCCCCGTGAATAAGGGAGCACTACCACGTAGTGAAGAAAAAGTTTGACAACAATGTTACTGGTGATTTATCTTGGAAGATAGGATTTTAGGGGAATTTATTTATTCTTCAGACTTTCTGTACTTTCCAAATGTCTTTACAATAAACATATATGTTTTTGTAATTAGGAGGTAGATATAATTAAGAACATGGGCTTCGGTGTTAACTATGTCTAAGTTCCAGTTCCAGCTCTACCTCTGCCACCCAGTAGCTGAGTGACTTGGCATGTTATTAACCTCCCCTACGGTTAATATTCTTCTCCCCAGAAGAATACCTGCCAACAAGGCTGCTGCAGGAAGCAAATTCACATGAACCATTTAGCACAGTTTCTGCCGTGTCAATAAACAGTAGCTCTTGTTATAGAGTTTGATCTGATAAACATGACACTTTAAATTTTTTTAAAGATTTCATTTATTTATTTTTAGAGAGGGGGAAGGGAAGAAGAAAGACAGGGAATGAAACATCAATGTGTGGTTACCTCTAGTGCACCCCTCACTGGGGACCTGGCCTGCAACCCAGGCATGTGCTCTGACTGGGAATTGAACTGGCGACCCTTTGATTCATAGGTCCTTGCTCAATCCACTGAGCTACACCAGCTAGGGCCTCACTTTAAATTTTTTAAACAGCTTTTCCTTGGGAAAGAAGAAACAAAGATTAAACCACCTCTAGTTTCAATTATATTTTCAAAACGAAAAAAAAATTAGTTTAAAGTCACCAGAACTTTGAAATGTGAGGGACTACAGGACCTGGAGGATCAGCTGTAGGAAGCAAGATAACTGAACATCAGAAAATTAATTCCTGAGTCATTTTCTAAATAGCGAAAACAGACATTCAGTGGCAACAGGAGCAAGATGGCAATTCCGGACAGGCAGTATGGGCTTATTTTGCCAAAGAAAACACAGGACTTGCACCCTGTTTTGCAAAAACCACCAGTGTTTGGGAATGATTCTGATGATGGCGAGACCTCCATGAGTGAAAGCCTTCAGAGGGAAGCTGCTAAAAAGCAAGCAATGAAACAGACAAAACTGGAATCCAGAAGGCCCTTGCAGAAGATTCCACTATATATGAATATGACAGTATTTATGATGAAGTAAAGAAAGAAAGACGAAAGAAAGAAAGAAAGAAAGAAAGAAAGAAAGAAAGAAAGAAAGAAAGAAAGAAAGAAAGAAAGAAAGAAAGAAAGAAAGAAAGAAAAGCAAGCCCAAATTGCTTCTGGGAGAAAACCGAAAGCCCAAGTATATTCACAATTTACTAAAAGCAGTTGAAATCAGAAAAAAAAAGGAACAGGAAAAAAATGAAAAAGAAAATACAGAGAAAACGAGAAATGGAAAAGGGAGAGTTTGAAGATAAAGAGGCATTTGTGACATTGCAAATGCTTATAAGAAAAAAACTGTAAGAGAGAGCTGAAGAAGAGGAAAGAGAAGAGAGAGCAGCTGCCCTGGAAGCTCGATTGGATGTAACCAAGCAGAAAGATCTCAGTGGATTTTATAGGCATCTATTAAATCAAGCAGTTGGTGAAGAGGAAGTACCTACCTGCAGGTTTCATAAAGCTGATAGGGGACTTAGGAGTTGGAAAATTGTAGTTTAAGTAATAGCTAGTAAGCTTAGTAATCAATGCGAGTAAAAGCTTTCCTTCCAGGAACTGAAGGTATGACCCACCCTGATTGCAGGAGACCATAAGCAGTTCCACCTTTGTGCCTCAGGACTGCAAGCAATCGAGATGCTATCTGAGCCATTGTGCTGCAGGGTGAGATGACCCCCACCCAGGACATAGCTAAAGGCCACCTCCCAGGGTGAGATTGCTTAAGTTGTTGTTTTTAATCCAATTAACTTTCCCCTGAATTCCAAACCCCTTACCTACACTTTGTTCTTACAAAAAGGGCCATTTTAAAATGGAATTTAAGATGGTCTGTTAGGGTATGAACCTTCTCAGATCGCCAGCCATCTGAATAAAGAGCTCATAAAGATTCAATCCCTGTCTTGGCTTATTGGGTTTGGTAGTGACAGGCAGCCCAAAATCCAGTGTCTTTTCCGGTTTCAAAGCTAGGTCTGGGATAAAGGAGGAAGAATCAAGGGATTATTCCAATGAGTAAGTTCAAAGAACAGAATGCCACATGAGAAAGACATTCTCCAAACTGTTGGGAAAGGAAAACCCAGCAGCAGACAGTGACTTTGATGCTAATGACAATGAGGATGATGAAATGGAAGGAAACAATAAAGTGAAGTGCACAAAGGAAAGAGTACAGAGACCTCCGAGAATGACTCCAGGCATCACAGGAAACGCACTCACTCACCGTCACTAGTGAAGAAAGAGAGCGTGGTACCAAAAGCCACACAAAAAGTTCCAAGTCAGGGGGACATGAGAAAAGGGAAGATAAGACCCAAGAGAGACAATCCAGGGGCCAGGAGAACTACTATTACACTGACTGTGATTACCGAAAAGAAAAGAAAGATCCCATAGGCACAGAGTGGCCGGTCATAGAGATTCCCATTGGAAGAGGCATGAACAAGAAGATAAACTGAGGGGAAGAGACCAAAGAGAAAGAAATGACAAAGATTGGAAAAGGGAGAAAGACAGAGAAATAGCTCACAAAAGAAAAAGAAAGAGATAGTCAACGAAAAGATTATGACGGACACAGTGAGAAGAGAGGAGAAAAGGAAAAGCAAAGAAAAGGAAGAACATATGAAAGCAAAGAAAGAAAGATATGAAAACAGAGACAGAGAAAAACGAGAAGTAAGTGTTCAATCTTCAGAAAGAAAGCAAGACAGGAAAGCGGACAAAAATCTAGGGCAAAGGATAGGTTTCTTGACCAGAAAGATCCAATAAAATGAGAAACATGGAAAAGGACAATGAAAGAAACCCAGAGAAACTCTCTAGTGGTGAAACATCAGTGGGACCAAAATACAGAATCACAGAGGAATGCCAAGAGATTGGCAAAGAAAAAGAGAGACCACACGAGACACTGAGCAAGTTTGCAAAACAGAGCAATGAAGAAACTGTAATGTCAGCCAGAGACAGGTACTTGGCCAGGCACATGGCACGGGTTAATGCAAAGACATACATCAAGAAAGAAGATGATTGACTTCCTGTAGCATGCTGTGTGAACACAGAAAGGAGTATGTTAGAAATGGTAAACTATATTATCAAATTCATTTTTGGTTTAGGGTTAAGTCAAAAGTCACTCCTTTTATCTCAAATATTTGACTGAACTGATATATAATAATTACCAATATCACATTCCTGGTTGTATTCAAGCAACCTAAAAAGTGCTAAATCCTAGTAGGTACTTTACGAGGACAACTAGCTCCACTATAACCATTAAAAAATAATTTAAACAACTTTCCTAATGTTGGTTATGTTGCAGGAGCGGTTTGTTTGATAAATACTGTGTTTCAGATAAAATTAAGTGGATTTGAACATAGAGAATATTGTTACACTTTATATTTTGAAATTTGTATTAAAGTATAAAATATGGATAGATACACATCTTTAACTTTTTAGCTCAGGCATACTTAGCTTAAATAAAAATAAAAATACTGATATGTTTGTACTTTTAAAAAAAATAGAATAAAATAGAAAGCAGAAACAAAACCCTAGCATTTTTAGCTTAAAGAGAGGTGAGCAAATAAACACTGAGTGGAGTCACATACTGAAAGGCAGCTGCTACAGCAGAACCCCTCAGAGCTGTTCATACCACGGTTGTGAGCAGGAAATAATTTAGCCAAACCGATTTGACTTGTGTCAAGAACATAGAGGCCAACTCTGAAATCTAGAGAAACCTCTACTCGATGGGCACAGACTTACATGACCTCAGCTTCTTTATAGCAAATTGGCTCCACAACCAGGTTGACAATTTGGGCATCGGGTTGCAGTCAGGGCAGTGTGAAGTCAGGGAGAACAACTTTGTAACAATTGTTAGGTTTTCTCTAGTGGAAAGACCTGTTTTGAACCTCAGCTCCACCACCTACCCAGTTTTACGGTTTTAGGCTAAAACTTAACCACTCGTGAGCTTCGTTTTCTCATTTGTCATTGGGAATGATGGTTCGTACCTCCACAGAAGGCTGTGCAAATGGAAAGATGTGATTATGTGAAGGCCTAGAACAGAGCCTTGCAACTGGCAGGATCAAGGCATCATTTCCCACCTCCCGTGGCAGGTCAATGGCAGAACAGAGCCAAGCCCGCCATGCCTGTATCTGAGCCCAGCTAGGGCAGTGAGGCATGCAGCCCTCATCCGTGATGGGACATGTGGCCAGTGAACAGGGCTTTCTGTCAAGTGGTGGAGGTCTTCAGGCAGGGGACTGAAGCAAGCCCTGCCTTCAGGAAGCAGCACGCCCAAGCAGCCCTTCCACGCATCAGAGCAGTTCAGACTGTTAGTGGTTTTAAATAGACGATGATCACATTTGCTTTCTTGAATGCTTATACTTCCGAAAATTTCTAAATATAAACTTAAACCATGATACTCCCTACACACACACACACACACACACAGTGCTTGAATCAGAAAAGTGGCTTTCCCCGACTTCTTATTTTGAAAAATTTCAAACATATAAAAATGTTGCAAGTAGTACAATGAATATCATGTGCTACTCATTTAGATGTATCATTGCATTTCAATGCATTTGCTTTCTCCCTTTCTGTTCTTTTATTTTTCATTTGTTGGTGAACCATTTCAGATTTAATTATAGACACTGTGACACTTTATCCCAAAATACTTCAGCATGGTTTTCCTAACGACAAGGACATTCCTCCTACAGAACCATAGATTAAGTGTTTCAGGGAATCTAACATCAGTGCACTGTATTATTAACACACAGTCCATAATCAAATATTCCAATTGTCCCCAAAATATCCTTTGTAGGTTGTTTTTTAAAATGCAGACTTCAAAAAAAAAAAGGAAAAAAATCACACATGCCTTCTCACTCCAAAATGCAGCCCTTTCCCCTTCAGCACTAGAGCTAATTGTTTTCCTTTTCATTGTTCTTTATATCATGAGCCTCAAAACTGAAACCAGCAATCTCTCATCTTCAGTTTTGACCCCTGTACTGAAAAACAAAACAAAACAGGGTGTGTGTGGCTTGTACTGAAATATAATCCCACTACCTTTTAATTCTTAGCTTTAAACCATATTTAAACCAAATGTCAAGAAATGTTAACAGCATCTACACAATGACAGGGCAGGAAAGGAGCCGGGCATTCAGTCTGAAGCACCTTCAAGTGAAAGTAATGACAGAATACCCAGGTGACAAGACCAATATGTCTTGATTGGAGATAGGAACCTGAATCTCTCCCTTGGTAAGGTAAAGAAAGTCCTTACCTTACTTTCCCAAGTAAGGTGACTTTCCCAAGGGAGGGACTATTCTGTGAGAAGAGCCAATCTGAACCTTGGGAGACTTCCAGGCCAGAAGGGAAGGAGCAGGGCATGCTGGAGACCCAGAAGAACCAGGGAAGTGGAGTGTCCTAGGAGCCAAGGAAGGAGAGGGGTGCACAAGTAATGAAGAAACAATGAATCCCACCCCTGAGCTGCTTAGGGCTTTTAGTTCCAGGTGCAAATTAATTCTCAGGACCAGTCCAAGAGAAGGGCCCAGGGACCTGGAGCTAAGACAGCTGGAGTCAGATCAGATAACCTTCCTGATAGGCAGGATGGAGGCCGCTAGACGGGTAAGCCCCACTCCTCAGATCTCCTGAGGTGAAACTCCTTCAGGTAAAACTAGAGACAGAATCCAAGAACAATCAACGGGAAGCAAAGTTGCTAAGGAGACCGTGAAGGGACAAGCTAGGGGACAAAAGCCAATTCAGTTGGGATGGCCAGGGAACAAATGGAAAGAATCTGTGTCCTTGACAACATTGAGCCACTGAATTAACAAATTCAAAAACTGCCCACCTTTGGACTAATGGCACTTAAAAAAATAAATTTCTGTGCTATTAAGAAAAACAAGAGGAGTCCTGGCTGGTGTGGCTCAGTGGGTAGAGCACCAGCCTGCATGTGAACTAAAGGGTCATCGGTTCAATTCCCAGTCAGGGCACAGGCCTGGGTTTCAGGCTGGGTCCCTAGTTGGCGGATATGTGAGAGGCAACCAGTCAATGTATCTCTCCCATAGGGATGTTTCTCTCCCTCTCTTTCTCCCTCCCTTCCCCTCTCTCTAAAAATAAAATAAATAAAATCTTTTTTTTAAAGAGGCAACCTAAATCAATAAATTAAGAAAGTCTCTTGAAAAGCATATTTACCAAGAAGTCTTAAGAACCAAGAGAATAAAGTAAAAATATCAAATAGGCGAAGGTAACATAGTCACAATCACTGCAGCAAATTCACTCAGCTTGTTACATAGATCTTACACAGATTTGGAAGTGTATGGAGAATAAACCTATCAACCATTAACTCAGTGATTATAAAAGATCACAGAGGAAAAACCAGAAAAGTAGGCAAAAGGAAAATCTGTTAAATAGGTTCTCAGTTTCTTAAGACCAAACATATAAATACATACACACATATGTATATTACATGTGTATACATATATGTGTATATTGTATATGGATATATGTGTATGTTTTATATACACGTGCACATACATGGGTGTACACACATATATACATCTATGTACTTACAATATATAGTTTATGTCCACAAAATTTGTCCCATGCAGGAAGCACCAATGAACCCATAAGCATTTCTTATTACTCACGTGGTGAGAACAAGAGAAAGCAGGGTCCAGGCTGCTAAGAACTGAAAAGGGGCTTGAGGTGCTCTTCCCACCTAACAAGGGAATTGTGGCCACAGTAACTAGAATTAATAGAGCTTTAACAATGCACCAGTTTTAACGTGTTTTCAAAGTAGCGTGAGTCACAGAGGAGGGGAAGTGTCGCGACACTGTTCCCACTGTCGAGCTTCTCTGCGTAACTTCTCAGCAGACACTGAATCATCAGGGTGGGGGGAGGTTATTAAACCCTTTCTGTGTCTAAGAAATTGACACCATAGCATTTCAGTTTTGATACAAACCTTACTTTAGACTTGTTTACAGGACCATGAATGGATTTAACAGGTTGCAGTCTGTAAATTTAACCCTAAAACATTTGAACTCATTTCCTTTCATTTATTATGAAAATAGTCTGTGCTGGAGTTATGAAGAGGAAAAGAGAAAGCATATTTTCCCTCTCAAATTAATGGTATAACTGTAGAAGTGAAACATCCTTTATCTCACTTACAGGCTGTAGTATTGACTGCTTCTTCCCTGTTCCTGAGGCCCTCTAATCCTGGGGGTGGTGCTGGGGGGCGGGTTGAACAGCTGCGCATTTCCAACATAGTATTCCCTAAATGGTGTCAAATGACCGGGAGTGAAATTTTGGTGACTGGATGATTTATTCACTTAGTCATCGCTGTTCCATCAAGAGAAACAATAAGAATCTTTTGTTTGTGTTTCTGTGTGTAGGGTGTAAGGGAAGAAGAGAAGAAAACAGCTATATAATGAAATCTTGGTCCTCCTTTTTCCTCTCAACAGAAGTCTTTATCTTCAAATTACTACATATATCATAAAAATAGAATATATACTGCATTGTGGCTCTTTCCACATTTTTTTTGCATGTTTCTGAAAAGGTTCTTTTTTCTTTCTCTATGAAAAAAAAGTAGTGCGTGAATATGTTCTGATCATGAAATACTCAAACATTACCGAAGAATACAGAGTGCCAAACGAAAGCCTCCCTTCACTGTCCTTGGCCAATCCCCTTCTCCCACGATTCAGCCCCAACACAAAAGTTCTTTTTTTGTTGTAAACTTCAATTACCCTGGTTTAGGGCAGTTTCATAACAACAGATGGCATCTTTCAGGCGGCAGGCAGATTCCAAAATACAGACAATTAGGAATCACTGAAAATGAACCTCACTGTGGAGTGCTGTCCCAGAAAGTGCCAGGGACCGTTGTCACACAATCACCAAATACAGATGAGGATCGCTCCCCTGCAAAAGGGCACACAGAGCCAGAACTCTCTGGGTTTGCTTCCACCCTGCCGCTGGCCAGTCCTTGGGCAACTTTTGTTTCCCCTGCTGTGATGTAGGCAGGATAGTAGGAGCAGGAAATGACACCATGTGTATGAAACACCTCACAAGTGCCTGATTTATGCTATGCCTTTGGCAAATATTAGTTTTCCTTCCACTTCCAGAGGAGTTTGTTGCATCAAAAACACATTTTGTGTTGTATTGGGTGAAGTTCTAGTTACCCCTGAGTGTTTATGAGGAAATTTATAATTCTGTTTTGTACACTATTTATCAACAGTGAAAAAGAGCATGCTTTGCTTTCCTGCCCAACTCCTCAGTACACATCACTATTTTACAAGTTAATTAAAGGTTAATTGGAAATAGATCTGCATTGCATTTTGGTTCAGGCAATGTACAGGGGTGGGCAAAGTAAGTTTACAGTTATAATAAATATTATGCAAAAATTAATATGTAGTAATACAAGAATAAACTGTGTTTCATGTACTCACAACTGTAAATCTACTTTTACCCACCCCGTATGTGGATTCAGGCAAGAGTGTTCAGGATTGAGAAATCCTGATAATCATGGGTTTCTCATTTGCAGGAATTCTGAATCATTAAATGACTGATTCAAAGAACAAGTTGAAAGTTTGGGAACACTGATGCAAGAACATTGGATTATTTTTAAATTATTAGTGTAAGGTTAACATGACTATTTGGAAGTTCAGAAATTCTGGTTTTCATTACCAAGAAAACTACTCTGCAATCATCCAATAGGCAAGCTCATAAT
This sequence comes from Trachops cirrhosus, assembly GCA_028533065.1. NCBI lineage: Eukaryota > Metazoa > Chordata > Mammalia > Chiroptera > Phyllostomidae > Trachops > Trachops cirrhosus. The sequence goes on from CM052538.1 coordinate 117,955,901, forward strand.
AAGGTTATAGTCTCTTGCAGGAGGTAAAAGATTAAGGCTTCTGACTGGATCCAAGAGCGTCCTCTCGCCCCTCTCGTAGACTACGAGGCCTAGAGTGCCCCCTACTGGTTACTTTCCAGAAAGCCAGGCAGCTAATGGTTTCACACAGGACTCGAAATTTTGAGACACTATAAATATAAACCTTTCTCTCTCTACTTTCCCTAATAAGTGACTCTCTTCTGAAGGCTAACTGTTTGAAAAAAAGTCAGTGACTTTTTCTGATACCAACTTCTTCCCTTAATCAGAGGTGTGTATGAGATACCATTTTTTAAATTATATTTTATTGTTTGTGCTATTAAAGTTGTCCTCATTTTTCCCCCACATTCCCCTCCACCCACTCCACCACACTCCCTCAGGAAATTTCCACACCACTGTCCATGTCCATGGGTCATGCATATACGGTCTTTGGCTACTCCATTTCCTATGCTGTGCTTTACATCCCTGTGACTATTCTGTAACTACCTATTTGTACTTCTTAATCCCTTCTCGTTTTTCACCTATCCCCTGACTTGCCTCCCATCTGGCAACCATCAAAACGTTCTCTGTATGTATGATTCTGTTTCTGTTCTGCTTCTTTGTTTATTTTCTTTTTTTAGATTCAGTTGTTGATACATATATATTTATTGCCATTTTATTGTTCATACTTTTGATCTTTTTCTTCTTCTTAAAGAAGATCCTTTAATATTTCATATCATACTGGTTTGGTGATGGTGAACTCCCTTAGCTTATTTTTTGTCTGGGAAACTATCTGTCTTTCAATTCTAAATGACAGCTTTGCTGGGTGCAGTAATCTTGGTTGTAGGTCCTTGCTTTCCACCACTTTGAATATTTCTTCCCAATCCCTTCTAGCTCACAAAGTTTCTTTTGAAAAATCAGCTGACAGTCTTAAGGGGGTTCCTTTGCAGGTAATTTATTGCTTTTCTTCTGCTGCTTTAAAGATTCTGTCTTTGTATTTAACCTTTGGCATTTTAATTACGATGTGTCTTGGAGTGGGCTTCTACGGGTTTATCTTGTTTGGGACTCTCTGTGCTTCCTGGACTTGCATGTCTATTTCCTTCACCAAGTTAAGGAAATTTCCTGTCATTATTTTTTTAAATAGATTTCTAATTTCTTGCTCTTTCTCTTCTCCTTCCAGCACCCTTATGATGTGAATGTCAGTATGCTTGAAATTGTCCCAGAGGCTCCTTACACTATCCTCATTTTTTTATTCTTTTTTCTTCTTGCTGTTCTGATTGGTTATTTTTTGCTTCCTTATATTCCAAATGGTTGACTTGATTCTCAGCTTCATCCACTCTACTGTTGATTCCCTGTCATTGGTCTTTATTTCAATTAGTGTATCCATCGTATCTGATTGGATCTTTTTTATGCTGTTGAGGTCCTCACTAAGTTCCTTGAGCATCCTTAGAACCAGTGTTTTGAGCTCTGCATCTGATAGTTTGCTTATCTCCATTTTGTTTAGTTATTTTTCTAGAGTTTTGTTTTTGTCTTTTGTTTGGGCCATGTTTCTGTTTCCTCATTTTAGCACTCTCCTTGTGTTTGTTTTTATGTAGAGCTACTACATCTCCCAGGCTTGATAGAGTGGCTTAATGTAGTAGGTGTCCTGTGAGGTCCAAGGGCACAGCCTCCCCTATTACCCAAGCTGGGTACTCGACATATGCCCACTGTGTGGGCTGAGTACAACCTCCTCTTGTAATTGAGACTTGGTTGCTGTTGGCACATCCAAGGTCAGCCACCACCTGTATTCTGTCCATGGTCACACAGCATTACCAAAAGGCAATCTGCAGATGGCTGCTACTTGTGCTGGGCTTGGGGGTGCCTAGGCAAGGCCAGGCTGTGAATCAAGGCTGACTGCTGCCAGTGCCAGGCCTGGGGCAACTTAGCAAGAGGTATGGGGCTTGCAGAAGCCAGATGGTGCTTGTTTGAGAGAATTTAGGAAAATCTGAAGCATGGGCCAAGACAAGCTGTTTGTATGGGAAGGCCACTGGAAACAGCTTGGGTGGGCCTGAAATTTGGGTGGGGCAGGACCCCATCAAGGTAGGGCAAACAATGTGAGCCAGACTGATGGAGTCTCAGATATGGCACCCTCCTTCTGGCTCTGTGGGGGAAGGGCTCAGAAAAGGAAAAATGGCCTCTGCCAGCACATTTGTCTGGGAGAAAACTGCCCCCAGCTCTCGCCTAGATCCCAAACAATTCAGTTCCTCCATGTGTGTCTCTGATGCCTTTCAATCTGCTGCTACAGTACTGGAGCTCAGAGGGAGTGAGTCCAAGTGAGTCTGCTCATGGGTCCTTTAAAAAGAGCTGCCTGAGACTACAGCAGTTTCTGTCTTCCATAGCCTCAATTCCTGCTAGTTTTTACAGCCTGAAGTTCTAGAGACTTATCTTCCTGGCACTGGAACCCTGAGCCAAGGAGCTTAGTGTGAGGCTGGGACTTCTTGCTTCTGAGATATCCCTCCTAATTTTCATCCACCACACATGGGTGTGGAACCAGCCCATTCCGCATCTGCCCCTCCTACCATCTAGATGTGGTTTCTTCAATTCCAAAGTTGTAGGACTTTCATTCAGCTCAATTACTGATGATTGTACATGATGGTTGTTCTCTAGTTTAGTTGTACTTTTGTTTTCCTGAGATACCATTTTAAATGTGATCAGTTATGTCTGTTGTATCCTAAGATCTAAAGTAATCTGAATTTCAGAAGAATAATTAAATGGAATAAAGTGGCCCAAAAATATTTAACTGGGTCTTACTTTTTAACAATATATTTGCCTTGGCTGGTGTGCCTCAGTGGATTGAGCATCAGCCTGTAGGCTGAAAAGTTGCTGGTTCAGTTCCTGGTCAGAACACATGCTTGGGTTAGGGACTGAGTTCCCAGTTGGGGGGCCTGCAAGAGGCAACTGATCAATGTTTCTCTCTCACATCAATGTTTCTCTCCCTCTTCTTCTCCTTCCTTTCCCCTTCCTCTAAAAATAAATAAATTAAATCTTTACAAAATATAAAAATAGGACTTCCGGCCAAGATGGAGGCATAGGTAGACACGCTGCACCTCCTCCCACAACCAGGATAGGGACAACAACAATATAGAAACAGAATAACAACCAGAACTGACAGAAAATTGAACTGTATGGAAGTCGGACAACCAAGGAGTTAAAACAGACATGTTCATCCAGACCGGTAGGAGGGGCGGAGTCGGGCAGCCAGGCAGAGAGGGGTTACACGGTACCAAGAACGTTGGCAACAGGCGAGTAAGACTGCAATGGGTGTACCTTGGGCACGCAAGCAGCGGCTGGCAGACCCCAGCCGAGGGGTGGCAACTGGCAGACCCAGTGAGGCAGGGATTGTGAAACAAGGCACTGCGCACAACCCAGGATCCCAGCGCTGGGAAATAGAGCCTCAGGGCACTGATTGAAAACACCTGTGGGGGTTGATGCGCAGGGAGAGACTCCCAGCCTCACAAGAGAGGTCATTGGGAAGACCCATGGGGTGTACAAGCCCACCCACATGGGAATTAGCACCAGAAAGGCCCAGTTTGCTTGGGGAAGGCCACAGAAGGGACTGAAATCAGCAGAGAGCAGAGCAAGCTCCATTGTTCCCTCTCAGAGCCCGCCCCCACATACAGCATCACAACCCAGCAACTGGGGTGCCCCACCCTGGTGAACACCTAAGGTTCTGCCCCTCACTAGTAACAGGTGTGACAAGACCAAAAAAGAGAGAGAGAGAGAGAGAGAGAGAGATGGCTCAACAGAAGAACAATTGAAAGCCCCAGAACCCATTCTTTTAAGCGACCAAGAGATAGCCAACCTATCAGATGCACAATTCAAAACACTGGTGATCAGGAAGCTCACAGAATTGGTTGATTTTGGTCATAAATTAGATGAAAAAATGAAGGCTACACTAAGTGAAATGAAGGAAAATACACAGGGAACCAATAGTGATGGAATGAGAGCTGGGTCTCACATCAATGGAGTGGAACAGAAGGAAGAAAGAAACAACCATACAGGAAAGAATGAAGCAATAAGAATTCAAAAAAAAAAAAAAATGAGGAGAGGCTTAGGAACCTCCAGGACATCTTTAAACGTTCCAACATCCAAATTATAGGGGTACCAGAAGGAGAAGAGGAAAAACAACAAGTGGAAAAGATATTTGAACAAATAATAAAGGAGAACTTCCCCAATCTGGCAAAGGAAATAGAATTCCAGGAAGTCCAGGAAGCTCAGAGAATCCCAAAGAACTTGCACCCAAGGAGGAACACAGCAAGGTACATCAGATTTACATTAGCCAAGATTAAATGAAGGAGAGAATCCTAGAAGCAGCAAGAGATAAGGAGCCAGTCACCTACAAAGGAGTTCCCATCAGACTGTCAGCTGATTTCTCAAAAGAGACCTTATAGGCAAGAAGGGGCTGGAAAGAAGTATTCCAAGTCATGCAAGACAAGGA
>CM052538.1:117960871-118008701 GCA_028533065.1 Trachops cirrhosus
CACAGCTAAAACAAAAACAAGAAGAAACTAAGCAAACAACTAGAACAGGAACAGAACCATTGAAATGGAGATCACATGGAGGGTTAGCAACAGGGGAGTGGGAGGAGGAGAGATGGGGAAAAGGTACAGAGAATAAGTAGCATAGATGGTAGGTAGAAAATAGACAGGGGGAAGGCAAGAATAGTGAGGGAAATGTAGAAGCTAAAGAACTTATGACACATGGACATGTACTAAAGGGGGGGAATATGGGTGGGAGAGGGTGTTCAGGGTGGAGTAGAATGAAGAGGGGGTAATGGGACAACTGTAATAGCATAATCAATAAAATATATTAAAAAAGACCTTATGACACATGGACATGAACTAGAGGGGGGAATGTGGGTGGGGGAGGGTGGCAGGGTAGAGGGAGATGAAGGGGGGCAATGGGACAGCTGTAATAGCATAATCAATAAAATATAAAAAAACAAAAAAATATATAAAAATAAAATAAAAATATATGTTGTTGTAGGCTGCACTAGTCTCTCTGTACTTCCTGTGAATCTATAATTATTTCAAAATAAAAATTTGAAAGAAAAATTCAGTGACTACTTCACAGCTTTAAATCATTTAAATATTTCTTTGAGCTTGTTGAACCATAAATAAAAGAAAATACCAGTGACAAAGATAGAAATATGTGCATTTCTTGAAATTTGTATTTTCTATTCTTTTTCTTTTCCTGCTTCTCCCTTTGCTGGTAACCAGTAGCCCCTCCTGATAATCCTTGAGGGACCTGCAATAATCCAGCAAGAGTAGGTACGCCCACACTCATAGGAAATCAGAGCTAGCCAGACTTCTAGTGTAAACTAACTCATTGCTTTTCATACATGTGTTGTAAAGCAGAAACATTGTATTTTAATTCAATGTGACCCAGAATTTATTTACTTTTCATTCATCCATTCATTCATTTATTCCAGTTATTGAGCACCCATTATGTACTATACGCTGTCTACCTATAATGAATGTGTGTCCCTTCTACCGGACAGAGGTCTAAAATATAATCACGTTCCTTTTAACATTAAAATTGAAACTTTCTCACCCTGGCCAGTGTGGCTCGGTTGGTTGGAGTATCGTCCCATGCACCAAAAGTCTGTGAGTTCGATTCCTGGTCAGGGCAGAGGCATAGGTTGCAGGTTTTGTTCCCTGCCAGGGCATGCCTGGCAGCAAACCATCAATGTTTCTCTCTGACATCTATGTTTCTCTTTCTCTCTCTCTCTCTCAAATCAATAAATGTATCCTCAGGTGAGGATTTTTTTAAAAAACTAAAACTTTCTTTTTTCCCCTCCCCAGAATTCCTTTCTGTAATAAATCATGAACTCCAAAGAGCAGACTCAGGCTAGGGCCCCGTCCTTCTCTTGACTTGCCTACTGGTCTCTGAAGAAAGTACAGGGACTTACACCTGAACTTGTTTCTATTGCTCCCAGCATTGCCCTGGATTGTTCCCCACCACAGATGCCTGCAATGGTACCTAGAAGAAGGAGGGATGATGTTCTTCCCCACGCAGCATGAATGCACACAAAAGGCAGGAATCCCAAACTGCTCTTTAAACACATGCACAGCCCAGAACCCACCTTTCCCTGGACACCTTGTAACAGGGTGCAGCCAAGAGGGGGGCCCAAAAAGGGATTTAGAATGGGGTCCAGGACTCAAGGTGTCTAGGAAATATTAGAAATACATATAAGATATCCTCACCCCTTCCCCCACAGGTGTGAGTTGGGGGAAGGGACACATGGAGCAGGGCCATTGGGAGCTGTGTTGTATAGCAATAGCTTTGCAGATAACTTCTGGCGTGGTCATTTAACATATCTATAACCTTTAACTGGTTTCATGGATATGTTACATAGCTGTGGCCGTGCTTTGAGCCAGGGGGATGGAAGTGACTTCAGCCCAGGATGTAACTGGGAGGCAATTCCCCCTGGTTACAGTGCCTGTATGAGAGCTTGGAGAAGATTGGCTCCAATGCCATGGGGCCACACCTGCTCAGACTTACTATGGCAGTAAAGCTGGAAGAAAACAGGAATGCTGGCAGGTATAACTGATTGTAGAAGGAGTCAGAAATGGGGCTGCAGAGGAAGATTGATGTGAAGATTTAAATCCAGGCACAGCAGCCATGTGAGGGGAGAACCACGCGGTTTTGGCAGAGTGGGGACCCAGTGACTTTGGGGTGCTCCCTTTTGCCACATGGCTTAGGAAGCAGGAGAGACTTTGCCTAAAAGAAAAGGGGTAAAAGGACTCTTGCTGGTGAGAAGGTGCCACATGGCTTTGGATTAAGAGGAGATCATAGTGGAGACACAGCTGATGGTGCCGGGAGCCTGAATCACAGACTTCTACTTCTTTTCCTGAGATACAGTACCCCAGATTAGGACAGAGGGAGAAGGAAGGACTGTGCGTCTGTGGGTAGTCTAAAAGACTTTAGTATTTTAATGAAGACATTAAGTCACTACTCTAAGTCTGTTTAGCTTTTAAATAAATATTTCCTTTCCTTTTCACAAATCTCTGGCATTGAGAGATGTCTTTCCTCTGGTGGCAGGCATGGCGAACTTAGTGGGGGGTCCTTTCGGTAATAGTATATTGTACACCCCCCTTGGGTCTGTTCGGTAACAAAAGTCCCAGGAGGAAACAGATGGTACACTTAAATTAGGGTAATTCAAGGTCGGTTTAATAAAGGTACCATTTATAGAAGTGTGTGCAGTGTGTAGGGAGGCTACAAGAGATGGAAGTATCAGAGTATATGTGGTGTGTAAGGAGACCACAAGAGAGCAGTATAAGGGCATCCAAACTTAGGCCTAGAAGGATGAAGAGAGGGACCAAACTCTTCAGAGAGGCCTGGAGTTGGCAGGAAGAGGACTTGTGACCTTTAGTCAAGGGACCAGGCAGCCCAAGGTGACCTTTTAGGGATAATGAACAATTATAAAACCACCTTGACTTTTCTCAATTCTTCTGATCTCTGCTGGGGATCTTCATTGGTTGAACCCAACTGGAAGTCAGGTGCATTGAACTAGTGAAGGGTAGAGAGTGGATCTAGAGGACAAATGGAAAATATCCTTTCTACAAGGCTATATACAATTTAGTAAGGGAATCCAGGAGTTGTCTAATGATGGCTCATTGTGATATTGTGATTTATAATAAGAAATATGTATTTGGTCTTAGTCCCAGTTTCTAGAACAGAGCTCCTAAAACCTTTGGAATTTCCCAGGCTGACAGTGATAAAAGTGTCATTTGTTATGTTAATGAGGTGACTTTTCCACCCCCCTCATGATGTTGGCTGGTTGCCAGGAAAACCCACCCGGTGAGTAGAGAGTTTGAACTTTCAGTCCCATGACCCTGACCTCTGGGGAGTGGAGAACGACTGGAGGATGAATCAACAATGGGGCAATGGGGCAATCAATTATGTCCATGTGATGAAGACTTCATAAAAACCCAAAGGACAGGGTCTGGAGAGCTTCTAGGGTGGTGAACCAGAGTACTGCCACATGCCACTGTGCCATGCCCCAAACTCCATTAACACAGAGCCTCTTTTGTTCAGATCTTTTAAAATATCTTTTGTAATAAACTGGTGATCTAGTGAGTAAACCAGTTTTCTGAGTTCTGTGAGCCACTCTAGAAAATTAATTGAACCCAGAAAGGAGGTCCTGGGAACCTTTGACTCATAGCCAGTCAGTCAGAAGAGCAGGTAACAGCCTGGGCCTTGTGATTGGCATCTGAAGTGGGGGCAGTCCTGTGGACTGAGTCCTTAACCTGTAGGATCTGATGCTGATTCCAGATATATAGTGTCACAATTGAGTCAAGTTGGAGGACACCCAGCGGGTCTAGAGAACTGCTTGATGAGGGGAAAATTGGTGGTAGAATCAGTCATCTAACGATGGTGGCGATATAAGAAATGCCCAAACTCGTCTATGGCCATACCACCTTGAACGTGCCCAATCTCGTCTGCTCCTGGAAGCTAACCAGGGTGGGGCCTGGTTAGTACTTGGATGAGAGAAATGTCCAAACCTGTAGAGAAAGAATTTTTATAAGTTTGCTTGAGCCAAAATGATGACAATTACAAGGAAGCAAAATCTCAACTGATTGAGAAAATACCCCCCAAGGAATAAGAGTTTTGCAGTTTACTTTATACTTTAGAATAAAAGGAGGAGTTGCAGGGAGAGTTATATGAAATCCATTGGTGGTAGATTAATGGGGTGGGAGAAAGCAGAGTGGGGGGAAATCTCTGGGACTATAAAAAAGCAAAATGGAGAAACACATACTTCTTTTATACTTGTGGCTACAGAATAGGTAATAATTAACATTTATAACACGTAAAGAAAGTAGGCAGGGAAGAAGATAACTATGAAGGCTTCTGTGATCTCACTCTCTAGTACTAGTAGTGCCTTTGATAAGGGACTCGAGAGTTGGAAAATTGTAGTTTAAGGAAAATAGTTATAAGCCTAGTAGTAATGCATATGTTAAAGCTATTGTTTCAGGACAGCAGATAAGGCCCATCCAGACTCCTGGGAAAGAGGCTGCTAAAGATTAAGGCCTGGGGAACAAGTGGAGATATCCCGGCCATTGCGTTCCAGGGAGAGACAGACAACTAACTGCCTGTCTGGGGAGGGGGAATGGCTAACCACCCCAGGAGAGAATGCTGCAGTTTCCCCTTATCTAATTTTCCCTGAATTTCAACCCCCCTCACCGCACCTTGTACATTCCCCATTATACAAAGACTGGCTGCAGAGAAAATGTAAGATGGCCTGATAGGGTGCAAATCTGTAGTCTTCTCATTTTGCCAATCATCTGAATAAAACCCATAAAGATTCAATCCCTGTCTCTGCTACTGGGTTTGGTATATGCAGCACAAATGCAGGTTTTTGTTTTTTTTTTTTCCCTGTTTCACCTTGAGTTCTGGCAAAGATTATTCTGACATTCAAAAGGTATGTTATCTTTGATGCAAAAGGACAGTAGGTGGGCTTACTCATGGTAAAGATTGACCTTTGTCAAGGAAGCAACAGGCCTAAGACGTGACTACCTGCCATGGCTCACTTTTAGTTAGGAATTTTTACATTCAGACCATCCTACGTGGATAGTTTCAGTCTCTACTTCGTAAGGCCACCATGCGGGCCTATCCTGAGCTTGTCAGATTGAGTATGTGGCCCTTTTTCATCCACAACAGGATCTCAGGTTCTGGGGAAAACAAAGGGCAACAGATCTTTGGGAGAGAGCTTTCCCAGATACCCTCAGTCCATACCACATAGCCTATCCTGGAATTAATGTTAATGTGGCCTGTTGCTCTCTATATTTTTGACACAATCACATACAGGGATTTTTATATAAAAATGTTATAATTCCTTTTTTAAGTTATGAATTTTAGAGAAGAAGGGGGAGAGAGAGAGAAGGAGAGAAATATCACTTTGTTATTCTACTTATTTATGCATTCATTCGTTGTTTCTTGTTTGTGCCCTGACTGGAGATCAAACCCACAAACTTGGTGTATTGGTATGACACTCTAACCAACTGTGCTAGCCAGACAGGACCAAAAGGGTAATAATTTCTTAGGTCCACACAGGTGTGTGGGCAATCCCTCAGAGTACTGCCCAAGCAAAGACAGAGTCTTGCTTAGAGTCAAAGTCATCACAGGGGTTTAGAGGCATGCATTCGTTCCAAGGGGAGAGCTGAGGTAAAATGGAAGGAATTACTGAATTTCACATGAATATTTTTTCAAAATAAGAACTAGTAATTACCCAAAGATTTCTCCAAAGTAAAAAAAAAACAGTAGGAACTCCAATCAAGATGGAGGCATAGGTAAATAGGGCTCATATCCTCACACAACCACATGAAAATTACAACTAAAATATAGAACAGCCATCAGTCAGAACCCTCAGAAATCAAGTTGTATAGAAGTCTAACAACTTCTATCCAGACTGCTAGGAGGGGCAGAGACATAGAATGAGCTGGTCCCATATCCATGTGTGGTGGATACAAATTTGGGAGGGATATCTGAAGAGCGAGGAGTCCCAGCCTCACACCAGGCCCCCCAGCCCAGGGTTCCAGGGCCAGGAAGATAAGTCTCCACAACTTCTGGCTGCAAAAACCAGTGGAGATCGAGTCAGTGGAAGAAACTTCTGGAGCCCCAAGCAGTTCCTCTTAAAGAACCCACCCATGGACTTACTGAGACTTCCTCTGAGCCCCAACACTGGGGTAGCAGTTTGAAAGGCATCAGTGGCATACAGGGAGGAACTGAAGTATCTGGCATCAAGGTAGGAGCTGGGGGACACCTTTATCTCAGACAGAAGGGTGGGCAGAGGCCATTGTCCCTTTACTGAGCCCTCTCCCTACAAAGCCAGAGCTGGCAGGCAGGTACCATAACTGAGACTCCATCAACCTGGCAAACACTGTTTGTCCTGTCCTGGAGATCCCTGATACTTTGTCCCACCCAACGTACAGGCCCACCCAAACTGTTAACTATGACTTTTCCATATAAATGGCTGTTCTTGTTCATGCTTCACAACTTCCTAAAACCTATTAAACAAGTAACAGGAGGCCTCAGCAAGTCTCCAGCCTCCATACCTCGTGCTAAGTGATCTAGGCCCAGCACTAGGAGCAGCCAGCCTAGATTCTCAGCTTGGCTTCTCCTGGAAATCTCCAAGCCAAGCACTAGTAGCAGCCATTTCAGATTGCTTTATAGCTGAGGCAGGGTGGCCCTGGGTAATGTACAAGTGGGGACCGACCTTGCCCTGCACCACCTGGGAAACCCCAGAGCCTGTGCACTCAGTGGACGACTACAGACCATGTGAGAGCACCACGACCCTGCCCCTGCACAGCTATCCTCCACGGAGGGTGGAGGGTGCTGGTCAGTGGTCACAGCCAGTCCTTGCAGCTGACTGGCCTGGGTAAATCCCTCCCATTAACCTGTCAACAGCAACCAAGGCTCAACTACAAGGGGATACTCAGGAAACACAAAGGGCGTTCCTCAAATACCCAGCTTGGATGATAGGGGAGGCTGTGCCACTGGACCCTATCGGACACCTACTACATTAGGTCACACTACCAAGACAGGGAGTCATAGCAGCTCTAACTAATACATAGAAACAAACACAGGGAAGCTGCCAAAATGAGGAGACAAAGAAACATGGCCTAAATGAAAGAACAGAAAAAAACACCAGAAAAAGAGATAAACAAAGTAGAGATAAGCAATCTATCAGATTCAGAGTTCAAAACACTGGTTATAAGGATGCTCATGGAACTTAGTGAGGACATCAACAGCATAAAAAAAGATCCAGTCAGAAACAAAGGATACACTAACTGAAATAAAAGAACCAACTAGAGGGAAACAACAGTAGAGTGGATGAAACCCAGAATCAAATCAATGATTTGGAACATCACGAAACAAAAAACAACCAATCAGAACAGCAGGAATAAAATGGCAATAAATACATACCTGTCCACAATTTAATCTAAAAAAGAATGAAAGTAAACAAGAAGAACAGAGAGAGAACCATGGATATGGAGAGTATTTTGATGGTTGCCCAATGGGAGGGGGCTGTGGGGGAATGAGTGAAGCAGTGAGGGGATTAAGAAGTACAAATAGGTAGTTACAGAATAGCCACGGGGATGTAAAGTAAGGTCCCGGAAATGGAGTAGCCAGAGAACTTATATGTATGACCCATGAACAATGGTGTGGGGATGGCTGGAGGGAGTGAGGGGTGCTGGGTGGAGGGGGGCAAAAGGGAAAAAATTGGGACAACTGTACTACCATAATCAAGAAAATATAATTTAAAAAATAAAAAGAATAAAATCACCAAAATATTAAAAAAGAAAAGAATTTAGGAGATTAAAGTTATTCTTTTTTCTTGGCTAATTTCTTGATGGGCATAACTTTAAGTCTTGACTTAAAGTAATCAGCAGGTTCTTAAATATCAGATTATATCATGGATGTCTTAAAAATATGGTTTAGTTTAAAAGAATATTTAAAATGCAAACTACATTTTTAGTTTTTTTCTTTAAATAAATTAATAGAAAAGGGCTTATATAAGAAAAAAATCTTGAAGATGAAAATATTTTTAAAACCATTTATTTTGCTCTATTGTCCTGGTGTTTTGGTTTTTTGGAGCATCATCTTGTGCACCAAAAGGCTGCAGGTTTGATCCCCAGTCAGGGCACGTACCTAGGTTGTGGGTCATCCCCAGTGGGCATGTATGGGAGGCAACTGATCAATGTTTCTCTCTCTTTCTATCTCTCCCTTCCTCTCTTTCTAAAAATCAATAAATATATCCTCAGGTGAGTATTTAAAAATAAAATAATATAAAATAAAATAAAAAACATTTACTTTAATAAAAATACCCAACCACCCCCAAATTATGGGAAGATAGTTATAGCTAGTACCTATTATAACTTTACCTAGTCCAACGAAGTAAATAGTTTTTCTGGAATAAGAGTGAGACTTTCAAGTGGATATGTCTGAGCTGTGATAGAGAAGTAGGATGGGCATTGGAGTGAATCTTTTGTAGCAGGCAGTCAGAGCTGGGGAACCTATACATGCAGCAAGATTCTAGAAGAAAAAAAAAGAACACAGAAATCATTTTAGTCTTTACCTTTCCTGCCATAGCCAATCCAGTCCCTTCATGGAGGTAGTTCCATCTTTTATAAACGTCTTGGTCCATTTCTCTAACCTCCAGTTTAATTGTTACTCAGTTTTGCTCCCTACCGAATCATAGCTGGATACTGTGATAGCTTCCTAATTGCCTTTAGTTTCCCAACTTCCACCATCTTTATCCAGGCAGAACTATTTCTAAGATGCAAATGTGACCATTTACTTCTCTGCTTAATATCTTTCAATGATTTAACATCACCTCAATACATCTATATCAGTAATAAATTATTCTAAAATATAGTAGCTTAAAAACAGCAATAATCACATGCTCTCTCTCAAGATTTCTATGGGTCAGGAATTTGGAAAGAGGTTGGCCAGGAAGTTCTTGCTTGAAGTATTTTGAGAAGATGCAATCAGATTTTGACTGGGGTTGCCCTTATCCAAGGCAAGGCTCACAGGAGGCTGTCTTGGAGACTGGCTATTACACATACCTAGCGTATTATCTCATCTTGAAGTCCCCCACAAGGCCATTTGCCCTGGTCATCAGGAGCAAGGACCTGCATGTCCTAACACATCTCCAAGTTTGCTATTTCAGAAGTAAGGTAGTTCTTGATTTATTTACTCCTAAGGCCCAATAATTAGAGGTGAGGGCTCTACTCCAGTTGACTAATTTATTTTTATTTTCTTGGGAAGGGTTAGTGATACTTAAAAATAAAACATTCTATGATTAGCATTACTGACAAATACAAATTATTTATGTCATGTATATAAAATACTATACATTAAATTAAGTACATATATGTAAAGCAACATAATATTTAAAGTTTAATATATATTTTTTAAAAGATTTTATTTATTTATTTTTAGAGAGAGGGGAAGGGAAAGAGAAAGAGAGGGAAACATCATTATGTGGTTGCCTCTTACGTGCTCTCTACTGGGAACCTAGCCTGCAACCCAAGCATGTGCCCTGACTAGTAATCGAACCGGTGACCCTTTGGTTTGCAGGCTGGCGCTCAATCCACTGAGCCACTCCAGCCAGGGCATGTTTAATATATTTGATAATTTAAGTATAGTGTACTCAATATTTAAAGAACAAAATTCAGTTAATAAAATATAATATACCCAATATTTTTCATCTGCTCTCTCTTCCTAAGACAAGATAATCACAGCGCTCTTCTGTATTTCCTCTTATAGGAGCTTCCAGCCCAATTCTTAGCGTAAAGTAGATGGCCATTAAATGTTTGTTGAATTGAGTTGAATAATACTAGGAATAAATAATCCCCCAGTGTTTGCAGTTCCCTCTGAATTTCTGCAGGGCAGTGGATAATATTATGTTCAAGGCACTATGTTAAGCACTTTACATGTATTATCTCATTTAATATTTACTTATAGAAATCTTATGGGGGTGGCACTTTATTTTACCCATATTATAAATGATAAAACAGAGGCTTAGAGAAGTTGTCTCTACTATTCATATCCTTTCCAAATTCTTTATATTCATGGTTTCAGTCTAGAAAAAGACTATTCGGTTAATCTGATGCTTAGTTATGAATATACTGATTCTACAGTTTTTATTTGAAAGAATATTATGCATGTATGTAGCAACAATATTATTGAAAATGCTTTTTCTTCAGGATATGTAGGAAGGTGCTGTAGAGGACCTAAACAGAAAGCGCAATATTTCTTGCTTCTAGGATACAGTTTTATTGTTCTCATTTTAAAGTTTTGAAATCAAGACATAACTTTATCATTGCTCTGAACATTTAACACACTGCCTTTTTTTGTTTACCCCAAATCCTATTGGTACATCTTAGAGTTACAGAAATACATCATGTCAAATATGTGTCTGGCTCATGTCTCTTGCTTCCCTGTAGCCTGTTAAAGAATGTGATGACTATGACAATATATATGCTTTATAAAGCTGGGCTGACATCCTGTTGTCTTCCAGGAACTTGCTGGCTTTTTGCTATACATATACATTTACCAAGTGCATCTGCAGAGTTAAGCATTTTTAAATTTGAGAGCTTAAAGCACTTTACAGACTCTGATATCTGTCATAAACAGGGGTATAATATGCAATCTCTTACATGTCAAATAAATGACCATCGATTTTCCCAGAAAAGATCATTTTTTCTCTTCATATAACAACTTAAGCATATTTAATTACTTAAGGGTTATCATCATTATCTTTATTATTACCAACATCATCATGTTCATGTAGTAGGGGGAAAAATCCAACACCCTTCATGTCCATTCCAGAGTTATAAGTGTTAAAGTTTAAGAGCACAGTTTAATCATAAAGATGACTTTTGTGAATAACTTGAATAGCCTGGAGCCAATAAAGAAAGGACTAACCTTCTCTGTAAGAAATGAGTGAGAATTTGGAGGACAAGTAAGTTAGGGAAGGATGGGGGCTAAAGCAAGATGAGTGGCCACTGGGGCTGAGATCTGGCTCACTTTCTGCTGTCAAGTTGTGAATTGCAAAAGCTCCTGAAGGAGAGCTGCCTTTTCTAAATGTGCACAAAGGTGTCACATAGGCCGGCAGTGACCCCAAGAAAGACTCAACTTAATGCCAAGAGATTACTACCTCAGTGGAAGAGACACAGGGTGATTTCTCTATAGGAAAGAGTGCACCACAGAATTTTGAGTTTAGAAATGGTAAAACCCAATTTAGGTCATTCTGCCTTAGAATATCACCTCCTCAATGGCTTTCCCTTTGATAATATCTGTTCACATGTAGTGTGGATGAGTGGTGCTTCAGGCAGAAGAGACTGGGCAGTCTCCAGTGAGGGGATGAGATGGGTAAAAGAGAGAAGAAAGACTGAGTAGAAGAGCTATAGTGTTGCTGGAAGCAAGACCTCAACAAGAGGACACCATGAGGAGACTAAGGCCCAGAGTATCCTCAGAGACACTGGGGTGACTATTTGAACCAAATGTTATTTGAATTTCAAAGAGCTTGGGGACATCTATGCTGCTGACATTTGTACTATACACATATTAATATAATTTAAAATCATTGGACACCCCTATGTTCATTGCAGAATTACTCACAGTGGCCAAGACATGGAGACAATGAAAGTGTTGCTCGATAGAGGACTGGATAAAGAAGATGTGGTACATATATACAATGGAATACTACTCAGCCATAAGAAAAGATGAAATACTGCCATTTGCGACAACATGAATGGACCTTCAGAATATTATGCTAAGTGAAATAAGTCAGAACCATTTGATTTCACTCATATGTGAGATATAAAACTGAAACTCATGGGCACAGACAGCAGTGTGGTGGTTGCCAGAGGGAATGAGGTGGGGAGGCCCAATATATGTGACAAAAGCTGGTCTGATGTTAGGGAGTAGGCACACGGTGTAATATGCAGATCTAGTATCATAGAAATGTACGCTTTAAACCTCTATGACCTTATTAACCAATGTTTCCCCAATAAACTTAATTTTTAAAAAAAGAAAAAAAATCATTGGAGTTTTCAACTAACCCAAAAACGCTGGCTGGTGTGACTCAGTGGATTGTGTGCTGGCCTGCAAACCAAAGGGTCACTGGTTTGATTCCCAATCAGGACACATATCTGGAGTGCAGACCAGGTCCCCAGTAGGGGGTGTGTGAGAGGAAACAACACATTGATGTGTCTCTTCTTCTCTTTCTCGATCCCTTGTCCTCTTTCTAAAAATAAATAAATAAAATCTTTTTAAAAAAAGAAAGAAAAGAATCCAATAAAAATAGGCCACAAACCTTAACAGATACCTCACCAAAGAAGAGATGCAGATGACAGATAAGTATAGGAAAAGATGCTCCACATCATATGTCATCTGTGAAATTAAATGAAAACAACAATGACATACCACTACACACCTATTAGAAGGGCCAAAATCCAGAACATTGACAAAGCCACATGATGGTAAGGATGTGGATCAATAGGAACTCTTATTCACTGCTGGTGGGAATGCAAAAATGAGACAACCACTTTGGAAGACCGTTTGGCAGTTTCTTACAAAATTAGACATACTCTGACCACACTATCCAGTAATCATGCTCTTTGGGTTTTACCCACAGGAGTTGAAAAACTTAAGCCCATGCAAAAACCTACATACAGATATATATAGCAGCTTTATGCAAAATTGCCAAAACCTGGAAGCAACCAAGATGTCCTTCATTAGATAAATGGATAAATAAACTAATATATCTGTAATAGAATTATATTTAGTGCTAAAAAGAAATAGTCTAGCAAACCATAAAGAGACATGGAGTAACCTTAAATAACCTTAAATGTGTATCACTGAAATGAAAGCAGTCAATATGAAAAGGCTACATACTGTATGATTCCAAATATATGACATTCTGAAAAAAAAGGCAAAACTACGGAGACAATAAAGATGAGTGGTTGCCAGGGGTTGAGGTGGCAGAAGAGGTGAATAGGTGGAACACGGATTTGTAGGGCAGCGAAACTACCCAATATTATACTATAATGCTGGATACATGTTATTGTACATTTGTGCAAAACCATAGACTGTACACCACCAAGCATGACCCCTAGTGTAAACTAAGGACTCCAGGTGCTAATGATGAGCGAATGTGGGTTTATCAACAGTACCATACATACCACTCTCGTGGGGGATGTTGATAATGGGGAAAGCTGTCCACATCTGAGGGCAGAGTGTATGAGGGAAATCTCTGTACCTTCCGATTAAAATTGCTGTGAACCTAAAACTGCACTGAAAAAAAAACCAGTCTATTTTTTTTTTAAATCATTTGAGGAAGTGAAGTCTGAGAGGTAACCAACTTGCTCAGGGAAAAAATAGCTCATCTCTAACTGAAATACATACAGCTCCTGGGACTTCTGCTTTCTGTCATTACAGAGTAATAGGAACTTACTGCCTTCCTTAAAAAACTAAAATACTGGACAAAATATTTGAAACAGCAGTTTCAGACACTGGACAACAGGCAGCACAGGACAGTACTTCCTGAAGGGAAACAAAAGAGATGAGTTCCATGGTTGCCTCAGCTCACTGCCTGGAGGGAATTTCCAGACGGTAGCACAGAGCGGAGGAAACAAGGTGTCACCCTGAGGTCTCCCTGAGTTGGAGAGACAAGAGATGAAAATTTGAGAAAAGTCCATTTTGCAGGGAAGAGTAGCAGAGAGATTTATGGAGAAAGAGGGGGAGGGAGGGAGAAAGAGAGAGAGATACCTAAAGACCTGAAGAGGGTCCCCCTTAAGTCTTGATCTGAGTACTGCTAGTGGGGAAAGAACTTACCAAAAAAATGATTGCTGAAGCTCACACAGGGCTAACAATAGTTTACATTCTCAAAAACCAGACTGAAGAAACATGATCAGGGCATCAGATAGAGTACTCAGAAGGCTATTTGCTTCAGTAATAATGGGATCATTTAACCTTAAATTAAAGACTGCTCTGATACCACGTAACAAAGCTTAAAAACAAGTCTCTAATGAACCAAATTAGTTATTTAACTGTGTACCAAAACAAAGTTCAAAAATATTTAAAGGAATAGGAAAAAGTCCAGCATCCAACAAGCTAAAATTTCACAATGTTTGATACCTAACTAAAGTATGAAAAGAAGAAAATAAAACCAATAGTGAAGAGAAAAATCAATCAATAGAAAGAAATCCAGAAATGAAATAGATGATATAACTAGTATATAATGATATTAAAACAACTATTATAAATGTAAAAGTGCTCCTTGACTTATGATGGGGTTACATCCTGATAAATCCATCATAAGTTGAAAATATTTTAAGTCAAAAATGCATTTAATACACCTAACCTACTGAACATCACAGCTTAGCCTCGCCTACCTAAAGCGTGCTCACAACATTTAAATTAGCCTAGAGTTGGCCAAAATCATCTAACACAATGAACAGACTGTAGGGATTGGTTATTTACCCTCACAATCATATGACTGACTGGAAGCCGAAACTCTCTGTTGCTGCCCAGCATCACTGTCCTAGGAAAAGATCAAAATACAAAATTTTAAATACAGTTTCTAGTGAATGTTTATCACTTTCACATCATCATAAAGCTGCAAATATCATGAGTCAAGGACTGTCTGCACTCTATATTTCAAAATGATAGTGAAAAGATAAGCAAGGTAAAGAGAGACATGGAAGATACAAAGAGGTTCCAAATCCAATTTCTACAGATGAAAAAAAGAAACAGCATTTGTGATGAAAAATACACTGGATGGTATTACTGCAGATTAGGCACTGGAGAAGAAAAGATTGGTGAGTTTGAAGACATAGCAAAAGAAAATATCCAAAAGAAAATACACAGAAGAAAAAAGACAAAAAAAAATTGAACAAAGAATCAGTGAGCTACGGGACACCCTTCAAGAAGCCAAATATACATTAGATTTGACTCCCAAAAAGAGGAAAGAAAAGAAAAAATATTTGACTAAATGGCTAAAGTGTTTCTAAATTTTATGGGCTTTATAGATCTCAGACAATAGGCTCAATAAATATCAAGCAAAGAAATATAAAACTACACCAAAGTGTATCATAATTAATGTGTTAAAACTGATGATTAAAAAAAATCGTAAAACCAGTAAGAGAGCTCAGACCTGGTTGGAGCATCATCCCATACACTAAAATGCTGCAGGTTCAATTCCAGGTCAGGGCATATACCTAGGTTATGGGTTTGATCCTCAGTCAGGGCATATATGGGAGGCAACCAATCAATGTTTCTCTCTCACATTGATGTTTCTCTCTCTCTTCTATCCCTTCCTCTATTTCTAAAATCAATTTTTTAAAAACACATATACTTGGGTGAGAATTTAAAAAAACCAGCCAGGCCCTGGCTGGTGTGGCTTTGTAGAATGAATGCCAGCCTGCAAACCAAAGGGTCGCTAGTTCAATTCCCAGCCAGAGTGCGTGCCTGGATTTGGGACCGGGTGCCCAGTTGGGGGTGTGTGAGAATCAACCACACACTGGTGGTTCTCTCCCTCTCTTTCTCCCTCCCTTTTCCTCTCTCTAAAAAGTAAATAAATAAAATCTTTAAAAAAACACAGAGAGAATAACATACATTTTATACAGAGAAACAAATATAAGAATGACTGTACACTTCTCTTAAGAAACAATACAGCTGAGAAGTCAATGGAACAATATCTTTAAATGAATGAAGGAAAAAACTGTTAACCTAAAATTCTATAATCGACAAAAATATCAGTTAGTAATAGAGTTTCAAAATAAATGACCAAAAACTGATAGAACTACAATGAGAAATAAACCCACAATTATAGTAAGAGTTTTCAACATATTTCTCAATAACTGATAGAACAAGTAGACAAAAAATTATGAAGCCTATGAAATACTTAACACTGCTACCAATGCAACCTAGTTCCCACTTATAGAACACTTACCCCAAAAGCAGAATACTCATCCTATCTTAAGGACACACAGAACATTTATCAAAATAGACCATAGTCTGGGCCATAAAACAAGTCTCAATATTTTAAAAGAGTCAATTATACAAGGTATGTTCTATAACTACGATAAAATCAAGTTAGTAGTGAACAATAGAAAGGTAATTGGAAAATACCCCAATATTTGGAAACCAATCAACACACTTCTAAATAACTCATGGGTCAAAGAAGATATCAGAGAGAAATTATCACATGTGGCCTTCAACCTGCATTTCAATTTATAGAAATAAGCTTACCCCCTCAAATGCTAATTTAATACATTTCTTCAAATACCTTCTCCTTTTTCTGTCCAGTCATCATGCAGAAGTAATCTTGTCATGATATCTTTAAGGTTAAACATACGTGTTTTATTTCTGGAGATCTATTTTCTGTTCCTAGTGAGAAGTACTGTTTTATAATTAGTCATCTTTGTAAATTGAGTTGCAGGAGACCGAAACCCATCTCAGACTAGCTTAAATAAAAAGGAAGATTCGTTAGAAGGATCCTGGAATAGCTCACAGAATTGGGGAATGCCATGTACATTAGTTTCCTATTGCTGCTGTACCAAATTACCATAAATTTAGTGGCTTAAAATAACACACATACATTATCTTTTTTTCACATATACTGTCTTACAGTTTTAGAGATCAGAAGTGAAAGAGTCTCCTGGGCTAATATCACAGTGTCCCAGGCCTGTGTTCTATCTAGAGGCTGTAGGGGACAATATGTTTCCTTGCCTTTCCCAGCTTCTAGAGGCTAGCCACATTCCTTGGCTTGTGGCCCACTTCTATCTTCAAAGCCAGCAATGTTGGGCTGAGTCTCACAGTATCTCACACAATCCACAATAATCTCCCCATCTCAAAATCAACAGATTAGAAAACTTAATTCCATCTGCAAGCTAAACTTCCCTTTGCCAGGTAGGTAACATACAGGTTCCGGGGATTAGGCGACAGATCTCTTTGGGGGCCAGTATTCTGCCTGCCATACCATGTAGACTACTTGGAATTAGAAATGTGGCATGCAATGTCATCTGTAATAAGGACAGGAAACTTTGAGCAACTTCACTGGAAAATGAATTTGATATCTTTTTTTTAAGAGTTTAAAGTGAAAGAGTTTATTAGTAAAGCAGTGAGACAGGGAGTGGGCTACTCCCCAGTCAGAGCAGCCTCCTCCGAGTGTCTTTAAAGCTGCAGAAACAAGTTTATGAGTACTTACAGGTCCTTTTTAGGAGGACTCAAACAAAAGGCCCATTTATCCGAGGATTGTCTTGTTATCAGCAAATTTAAGTTCTACAAAGGACATGAAGAACACTCTCATGCTGTTTCTTGTCCCTTTAAAATTTATGAGATCATGAAATTAGCCAGTTGGTACAAAAGCAATTATTAAATAAATGTGCTAATGGAAGATCCACTCAGCAGGAGCTTCAGTATAGTCTCACGACATCTATGGTTTAATGAAGCCTTCCCATCCCCGCTGCCTTTCTTCTTCTGGGAGCCTGAATCAGACAACAGAGAGCGAGGACAGCTTCTCTTTCCCAGTAGAGATCTCACCTTCCAATTCCTACTTCACCTTCCTTTGTTTCCTTACTAAAGGGATTAGGAGGAGGTTTCCCACTGCTAATTACTATTCACAGGACCATTCTAGCAATTCTAAATTCTCTTCTTCCCAAAGTAACCAGTTTAGCTTTCCCATTTCAAGACCAGTTCCTCTTATTCAGTGGTGACTCAGGTTTGTAGTCTTCCATCCTGATTCAAGTTCTGTCATTATCTTCGATCTGCTTTTCTCCAGTGACCTTTGCCTCCACTCAGCTTTATCCACTCCCTTCCCTTGTTACCCTTCCCCCGCCTGCCCCCATCTTGCTGTCACTGGGAAATGCTACCCCACTGGAATAATAGATTCCAACTCCCCACCTTCTGACCACAGGATTCTATACTTTCAGGTCCCTCACTCACTATCCCAGCCCCTATTTTAGTCTAACTGCTATAATAAACAAATTAAAATCTCAATGTTTATATTAGTTAGCCATTGCCATCTAGCAAAACACCCAAAATTTATTAGGTTAAAACAGCATTCATTATGAAGTACAGATCTGAGGATCATCTGGAGTTTGGCTGATCTATACAGGGCTCGTGGCCATGACAGGGACAAATGAGTATGATCAGAAGCACAAGTGATGTCTTAAGGCCTAGGCACACTGTCAGTCACTTCTATTCACATGCAATTGGCCAAAGCAAGTCACCTGGCCACACCCAAAGTCAAGAGGCCAGGAAGTACTAGGGGCCTTGGCAAAAGTGTGGACATAGGAAGGATAGAAGCATTGGGGGCCATAATTCAATCAACCATAGTGGCTTAACACAATATAAGATTTTTCTCCCTCATTTCACAGTCCAGTGTGGTCAGCAGGGAAACTCTGCTCTACTCAGTCATTTAGTGACCCAGCTTCCTTTTATTGTGTGGCTCTCTCATCTCTTTTGGCTTTATCATTCTCTTCAATTGGCAAATATGAAAAGAGAGACAAAATGTGTAGGATCAGTATAGTAGGCTGACTAAAGGCCCCCACAGATATGTAACTCCTAATCTCCAGAATCCGTCAATGTTATCTTATGTTGCAAAAGGGATTTTGCAGATATAATTAAGTTAAGGATCTCGAGATGGGGAGATTATCCTGGTTTATCCGGGTGAGCTCTAAATGTAATCTCCAGAGTTTTCACTTAAGAGGGAGGCAAGAAGGTCAAAGGAGGAAGTAAATAGGAGACAGGAAGATCCCAGACAGTAGAGAGATGTGAGGAAGGGGCCATGAACCAAGGAATGCAGTGACCTCCAGAAGTGAAAAAAGGCAGGGACATGGATTCCCCATTAGAGTGTCCAGAAGGAACCAGCCTGCTGACACCCTGACTGATGGCCTCTAGAAGTAAGAGAATAAATTGTGTTGTTCTAAGTGACTAGTTTATGGTAATTTGTTACAGAAGCGGTAGGAAACTAACGTAATTATATGAGGTTTTTCATGTGCACATTGAAAGGGTAAAGCCAGAGCCATTTGCTATTATGGCACCATTTGCTGAACAGGACTGTGACCTTGTTAAACATGACTCACATTTAACTCTTCTGAGTTTATGTCCCCAGGACTGGAAATTCCTGGAACCAAGAACAGAACTAACCGTTCCCTGAAGCCACAAGTAGAAGATAACTTTTGAACAAACTGCAGCCTTGTGTTACAAGGCCCCCAACAGCCCAAGGACCACACAATAGTAGCCCCCCATTCTTCTTTAATTCAATTATAATCCAAAGGTCAAAGCCTCCACCCCTCAATGCTGGAGTATCTCTCCACACCACGTCCCTCTCCTTTCTTGGAGAGCAAATAAAAACTTGATTCTCTGCACTTTCTTCTCTTTGTGAATTCTTTCACAGTTTGCGTCACCAACCACCCTAACACAACTTATTTTTACTCATGTTGATGGGGGACTCAAAAGTTGGAAAGTTTTAGTTTAAGTAATAGCTAATTAATTTAGTGACCCATGCATGTAAAAAGCTATTGTTCCAGGAACTGAAGGTATGACCCTCCCTGGCTCCAGGAGACCTTTAGCAGTTCCACCTTTGTGCGTCAGGAGGACTGCGAGCAATCAAGATGGGACCTGAGCCATTGTGCTCCAGGGTGAGATGCCCACCATCCAGGGCAGGAGTGCTGTAGTTTTTTAATCCAATTAACTTTTCCCTGAATTCCAACCCACTTACCTACACTTTGTTCTCCTTACAAAAAGGTCCATTTTAAAATGGAACTTAAGATGGTCTGTTAGGGTACAAACCTGCCTTCTTCTCAGATCGCTGGCCATCTGAATAAAGTGCCCATAAAGATTTAATCCCTGTCTCTGCTTTTTGGGCTTGGTAGGTGACAGGCAGC
This sequence comes from Trachops cirrhosus, assembly GCA_028533065.1. NCBI lineage: Eukaryota > Metazoa > Chordata > Mammalia > Chiroptera > Phyllostomidae > Trachops > Trachops cirrhosus. The sequence continues at coordinate 117,980,798 of CM052538.1, forward strand.
ATGAACACTGGCTTTTCTGGTTCCAACATCCCATTGAATTAGTCATACATCCACTCCTATCTCTGTGGTGTCTGGGGAATATAGGGAGACTACATTCCCCAGGCAAAAAAGGATAGGGGGAGCAGTTGGGGACTGTCTGGTCAGTCTCCTTTACAGCCCTTCATGGAAACTTCCAAACCATGGATCCCAGCAGCCAAACGGAACATCGTATAGCACCCCAAGAGCACCATGCTCCTGCCCCACACCAGGCCTTGACTATTACTGCCTTCTCAGTGTTGCAGTGAATGATAGTTCATCCTGTAGCAGATGATGATAGTTTTTGCCAAATTTCTGAGACCTTCCAACGCCAAGTTTATACACGGTCCCCATTCAGTTAAATGCAGGAGGGGAAAAAGAAATATCTTTAATAATTTACAATTTAGTGTATGCTGCCAAGAGGCCTTTAAAATAAAGATACACATGTTCTGACTTTAGAAACTGCAAGGCAAAGGGAATTGTGTAAATAGCAAGGTCAGAGAAGTAACTAAAAAATGTGGTTGTAGAATATAAAAGAGTAAATAATTCAGTACATTTTCTGAATCAAAAAGCACATAGAAACCTCAAGAGGTCATTCGGCCCAACTCTACATCTGAGAAGGCTCAGACTGAAATCACCCCAGACTGGCAGGGGTCCGGGTTGGGAGGTCAGGAGGAGTAAAGTCAGGAAGGTGGGCCAGGGAGTATGATCTGTTCTGTTCCAAGATCTGTAGGCTGGAGAAGATTATATAAACTTTTTCAAAGCTTTGTCTGAGTTAAAAAAACATCTCCACATAGCCAACACTCTCAATACCAATATCTGCTGGGTGCCTTACACCTAGAAAACCTGCTGCCTTCTGACTTTGAGGAAGAGCTAAATGTTGGGGAAACTTCTGGGCCTCAATCATATCCCAAGGAAAGCTACATCTCAAGACTTCTGTCTGTCTTATTGGGCTGCACTGCTAGGTTAGCAAGTGGCAGCCCTCTGGACGACTGGACTCGGAATCCTAAAACTGAGCACGAACCAGTATGTCTCCCTACTGTCAGCATGTGCCTCAGTACGTCTGACGCCCTGATGCCCTCCAAACCTAAATTTTGAAGAGAGGAAATCAAGATCCATGTGTCTATCCATGCCCCTCTTCTGTAGTCTCCCCTTCTCTGCACAGTCCATCAGAGCCGGAAGGAGCTAGCCCTACTGTCTCCCTCTCCACTCTAGCCTCAAAACAAGGTATTAGAGGTAGGCAAGAATTTCTTGTTTACACTGTCAAGGGAGCTCTAACTACCATGTTCTAACTACTCCACCATCCAAATGTCCTGCAAACAAGGGCAAATGACTGCTCTCTCTTGCTCCGGGACAGTAAACTTCTAGACTCCGGCCAGAGACGGAGAGCTAGGGAACACAATTTAGGGACATATTTATATTCAGTGTTTTAATATTTTTAAAATATATTTTATTGATTATACTATTACAGTTGTCCCATTTCTTTTCACCCCTTTATTTCCCTCTGCCCTGCACCAACCCACCACCAGCATTCTCCCACCTTAGTTCACTTCCGTGGATTGTACATGTAAGTTCTGTAGCTTCTCCATTTCCCATACTATTCTTAATCTCCCCCTGTCAATTTGGTACCTACCACTTATGCTTCTTATTCCCTGTACCTTTTCCCCCATTCTCCCCCTACCCCTCCCCAATGATAATTCTCCATGTGATCTCCATTTCTGTGATTATGTTCCTATTATAGTTGTTTGCTTAGTTCGTTTTTGTTTTTAGGTTCAGTTGTTGATAGTTGTTTGTTGTCATTTGCTGTTCATATTTTTGATCATCTTCTTTTTCTTAGATAAGTCTTTTTAATATTTCATATAATAAGGGCTTTGTGATGATGAACTTGACCTTATCTGGGAAACAATTTATCTGTCCTCCCATTCTAAATGATAGCTTTGCTGGAGAGAGCAATCTTGGATGTAGGTCCTTGCCTTTCATGACTTGGAATACTTCTTTCCAGCCCGTTCTTGCCTTCAAGGTTTCTTTTGAGAAATCAGCTGATAGCCTTATGGGAACGCCTTTGTAGGTAACTGTCGCCTTTTCTCTTGCTGCTTTTAAGATTCTCTCCTTATCTTTAATCCTGGGTAATGTAATTCTGTTGTACCTTGGTGTGTGCTTCCTTGGGTCCAACTTCTTTGGGACTCTCTGAGCTTCCTGGACTTCCTGGAAGTCAATTTCCTTCGCTAGATTGGGGAAGTTCTCCATTATTTTTTCAAATTAGTTTTCCATTTCTTGATCTTCCTCTTCTCCTTCTGGCACCCTTATGATTCACATGTTGGAATGTTTAAAGTTGTCCCAGAGGTCTCTAAGCCTCTCCTCATTTTTTTGAATTCTTGTTTTTCATTTTTTTTCTGGTTGAATATTTATTTCTTCCTTCTGGTCTACATTGTTAATTTGAGTCCCTGTTTCCTTCCTTTCACTGTTGGTTCCCTGTACATTTTCCTTTATTTCACTTTGCATAGCATTCACTTTTTCTTCTATTTTGTGACCATACTCAACCATTTCTGTGAGTGTCCTGATTACCAGTGTTTTGAACTCTGCATCTGATAGGTTGGCTATCTCTTCGCTTAGTTCTATTTTTGTAGCTTTGATCTATTCTTCATATGGGCCAGATTTCTTTGTCTTGGCGCACACATTATGCGTTAAGGGGTGGAGACTTAGGTATGTGTCAGGGTAGGGTTACCCACAAGGCTGCATTGTGGTGCTGTATGTGGGGGAGGGGTCCAAGAGGAAATAATGCTGCCTGCTCACCTCCCTGTCAGCTTTCAGTCACTCACAAGAAAATTGAGCCCTTCTGGTGCTGATTCCCAGGTGGGTGGGTTTGTATACATTCTAGGATCCTGTGGATCTCCCCAACAAACTCTCCTGTGAAACTGGGAGTTTCTCTCCCACCCCTGCCATGACCTTCACAGATTTTTACAGTCAGAGGTTTTGAGGCTTTTTTTACCCTGGCTGGAACCCTGGGTTGCTGGGTCTATGTCGCTCCCTAGTTGTTACTCCCAGCTTATCCACATGCAAATGTGGGACTGCCCTGTCTACCAGCCACCGCCTCACCTGGTCCACCAGCTGCCACCTTACTGTGAGTCTTCTTCACCCCAGCTGCCCATCTCTGCCCCTCATACCAGTCTGGATGAATATTTCTTCTTCAACTCCTTGGTTGTTGGACTTTCATTCAGTTTGATTTTCTGGCAGTTCTGGTTTTTTTTTTTTTTTTTTAATTTATTGTTGTCCCTCTTTTGGTTGTGTGAGGAGGCAAAGTGTATCTACCTATGCCTTCATCTTGACCAGAAGTCTCAGTGTTGTAGTATTTACAAAACATTTGATTTTACTAAGTAGCAAAGCCTGGACTCAAATAAAGTTCTGTCTGAAGTCTTTGCACTTGAAGAAGTCATTCTTTAACTTTCCTGTTCAAGGTCAGCCTTGCTTTATAATATATTTTCCAGCTTTAAAATTTCATTTTACTGCAATTTAATTAAAACTTTTTGAGGATACATTAAAGACTCCCTTCTATGTTCCTGCTATGGTAGAATTAACTCAGCTCTCAAGAAGATTTACATTCTTTGGGGCTTTTGCTGGCCTTGGTCCTCAACTTGGAACTTTTACCATAGTAAAGCAAATGAACTGTCTTGGAATCTCTTTTTAAAATTTATTAATTTAGTTAGTTTATTATTATTTTTTTTTAGAGCATGGAGAAGGGAGGGAGAAAGAGAGGGAGAAAAACGTTGATCAGTTACCTCTAGTACATGCCCTGACCTGGGGCTGAACCCAAAACCTAGGCATGTGCCCTGACTGGTAATCAAATCCAAAAACTTTTACTTTGAGGATGATGCCCAACCAACTGAGCCACACTGGTCAGGGTCCCCCTCAAATCTCTTAATTTGAGTGTGACATCTGTTTCCTATTAGAATCCTGACTGATAGGAAGTACCATATTTTGCCATGTATAATGTGCTCCCGTGTACAATGTGCACCCAGGTTTTTGGCCAAACTTTCAGGAAAAAAGCTTTCATTTTAATTTTTAATTTTTTTTGCCAATTTTATACGTATTTTATTTTATTTTTAATTATATTTTATAGATTATGCTATTACAGTTTTCCTGATTTTTCCCTCTTTGCTCCCCTTCCCACCCCTCAGGCAATCCTCCCACCCTTTTCATGTCCATGAGTCATATGAGTAAATTCTTTGGCTACCTCTTTTCCTATACTGCGCTTCACATCACCATGGCTATTCTGTAACTACCTATTTGTTCTCCTTAATCCCCTCACCCCTCACCCACTCTCCCACAGGAACCCTCCCATCTCTCTGAAACTAGAAAAGCCAGTGTTCATGCTGCCTGTCACCTACCAGACCCAATAAGCAGAGATAGGCATTGAATCTTTATGGGCGCTTTAATCAGATGGCCAGCAATCTGAGACGACAGCAGGTTTGTACGTTAACAGACCATCCTACATTTCCTTTCAAGCCAGCCTTTTTATAACAGAACAAAGTGTGGTGAGGGGGTTCGAATTCAGGGAAAATTATATTTTAAAAAACTGCAGCATTCTCACCCTGGGTGGTCAGCTCTGCCCCAGGTGGTCGTCTGTCTTTTTGTGGATCACAATGGCTCCCAATACCACCTTGGTTACTTATGGTTTCTTGTGGAACACAATGGTCAATCATTGTGATCTCCTGGAGTAAGGGTGGGCCATACCTGCAGTTCTTGAAGCGATATCTTTTCACATGCTTTAACTACCAGGCTTATTAACTATTACCTTAAACTAAAATTTCCAACTCTTGAGTCCCCCATCATCTTTACCTTTAACCTTTGGCATTTTAATTGTGATGTGACATGGAATGGGCCTCTTCGCATTCATCCTGTTTGGGATTCTCTGTGCTTCCTGGACTGCATGTCTATCGCCTTCACTAAAGTAGGGAAGTTTTCTTTCATTATTTTTTCAAGTAGATTTCCAATTTCTTGCTCTTTTCTTCTTCTGGCACCCCTCTGAAGCAAATGTTGGATTGCTTAAAGTTGTCTCACAGGCTGCTTACCCTATCCTTGATTTTTTGGATTCTGTTCTCTTCTTGTTGTTCTGATTGGTTGTTTTTTGCTTCCTTGTGTTCCAAATCATTGACTTGATTCTTGTCTTCATCCACTGTACTGTTTTTTCCCTGTAAATTGTTCTTTATTTCAATTAGTGTATCCTTCGTTTCTGATTGGATCTTTTTAATGATGTTAAGGTCCTCACTAAGTTCCCTGAGTATCCTTATAAACAGTGTTTTGAAATCTGCATCTGATAGATTGCTTATCTCCATTTCATTTAGCTCTTTTTCTGGAGTTTTGATCTGTTCTTTCATTTGAGCCATGTTTCTTTGTCTCCTTGTCTTGGCAGCTTCCCTGTGTTTATTTCTATGTATTAGGTACAGCTGCTTTGACTCTGTATCTTGGTAGTGTGGCCTAATGTAGTAGGTGTCCTGTAGTGTCCAGTGGACCAGCCTCCCCTATTACCCAAGCTGTGTATTCAAGGTGCACCCTTCATGTGGGCTGAGTACACCCTCCTCTTGTACTTGAGCCTTGGTTGTTGTTGGCAGATCAATGGAAGGGATTTACCTAGGCCAGTCAGCTGCAAGGACTGGCTTTGACCACTTACCACCATCTTCCACCCTCCATGGAGGATCATCTGTGCAGGAGCAGGGCGGTGGTGCTCCCACGTGGTCTGTAGATGTCCACTGGGTACGCTGGCCCTGAGGTTTCTCAGGTGATGCAGGCCAAGGTCAGTCCCAACCTGTGTTTTGCCCATGGCCAACCTGCCTGAGTTATAAAGCAATCTGAGATGGCTGTTTCTTGAACTGGGCTTGGAGATTTCCAGGCAAAGCCAAGCTATGAATTTAGGCTTCTAGTTCCTGGCTTGGGGCTCACTGAGGCCAGCTGCTTCTTATTTGATAGGATTTAGGAAGTTGTGAAGCATGAGACATTCATATGGAAAAGCAGTTAGGATGGGCTCATAAGTTGGGTGGGGCAGAGTCTCTGTGGATCTCCAAGGACAGTCAAAGGTCAAACAGTGTTAGCCAGGTTAATTGAATCTTAGATATGGCACCAATCTGCTGTCTCTGTGGGGGAAGGACCCAGAAAAAGGACAGTGGCCTCTGCTCACCTTGATGCCAGACACCTCAGCCTCATCCTGCAAATCACTGGTGCCCTTCAAACCACCTTTCCAGTGCCAGAGCCCAGAGGGAGTGAGTCTGAGTAGGTGAGTCCATGTGTGGGTTTTTTAAGAGGAACTGCTTGGGGCTCCAGAAGTTTCTTCCACTGACTCAATCCCCTCTGTTTTTTGCAGCTAAAAGGTGTGGGAGCTTATCTTCCTGGCACTGGAACCCTGGGCTGTGGGGCTTGTTGTAAGGCTGGGTCTCCTTTTTCCCGAAATATCCCTCCCAGATATTTATCCACCACACATGGATGTGGGACCAGTCCTTTCTGTGTCTGCATCCCTCCCTACAGTCTGGATAGATGCGATTTCTTTAATTCCGTAGTTGTCAGACTTCCATTCAACTCGATTTTTTTTGGTTCTGGGTGATGATTATTCTATATTTTAGTTGTAATTTAGTTGTGGTTGTGTGAAGAGGCGAGCCATGTCTGCCTCTGCTGCCATCTTGAGCAGAAGTCTCATTTTAATTTTTTAATTCAAGTTTTTATTTATATTTAGAAAGAAAACTGATTATTGTATTCAGGCTATAATTTTGCATATGGCTATTGTTATTGCTTTCTAAAGTTATACTTTTTAATTCATAAGCATAAATAAAAGAATTAAAAACATTTATGTAGATATCCATATATAATGCACATCCCTATTTTTCCCTCAAAAATTTGGACAAAAAAGTGTGCATTGTATACAGCAAAATGCAGTATGCAACTCAACTGCTTGAACTCAGGTAGTGGATGGCTAGCTGAGTCATCTGCCCTTTCATTATGCAGAGTCATTGCTGCCCAGCCTAGGGATTACTGTCATTTCCCAGACCCCCTAGGTTCAAGACAGGCCATGTGACTGAATGTGGGCAGAGATGTTCCTGCCAACAGGTCTGGACCACAAAAACTTCTCAACTCAATTTTGGTGCTCTCTATGTCCTTCTTCCTAGTAGTGTCTGAGGCTCTAGGGCAGGCAGTCTTAATAATTTCATGCTATGAATGCCTGAATCCCTTCTCAGAGTATTTTTTAAATAAACTTTTTATTTTGGAATGAATTTAGAGAAGTTGTAAAGATACTGTCTTAGCCCCTTTGGGCTGCTATAACAAAATAACATAGGCTGGGTAGTTTATAAACAACAAATTTGTGTCTCACAGTTCTGGAGGTTGGGGAGTCTAAGATCAAGGTATGGGCAGATTGGGTATCTGGTGAGGGCCCACTTCCTCATGGACCATTGACTTCTTATTGTAACTGCACATGAAAGGGTGAGGGATTTCTCCAGGGCCTCTTTTATAAGGACACTAATCCCAATCATGGGAGGCTCTGATCACATCTCAAAGAACCCACCCTCTAATACCATCACCTTAGGGGTTAGGACTTCAACACGTGACTGTTGGGAGACACGTTCAGACCATTGCAATAATAGAGAGAAGTTCTATATACTCCCTACTCTGTTTCAGCTTCCTCTGATGTTATCATCTTACATTACTGTGGTACATTTGCTCAAACCAAAATTGGTATGTCACTATTAACTAAACTCCAGACTTCACTCAGATTTCATCAGTTTCTCCATTAACCACCTTTTTCTATTCCAGGTTCTAGTCTAGCATACCATGTTGTATCTAATTGTTATGTCTCCCCAGTCTCCTTTGGTCCATGACAATATTTCAGTCTTTCCTGTTTTTATTTTTTCCATGACTTTGACAGGTGCTGTTCAGATATTATGTTGAATTCCAGAATAATGTTTTAAATGTATAAAATAGGATTATAAAGAAAACAAATAATATTGAAATATAGGTATTAGAATTCTAAAAATTGTGATACAAAAATATGTTTTTATTAACATTAAATAGCTAGATCTAGTGATGGGTCTAGTAATTATCTTAACTTTAAAATAGTGATGAATATAAGCATAATTGGGAGATTCTGTAACCACTGTAGTATATAACATGAAAATGTCTGTGATTTCTCTTGGTGGCAAAGTCCTGGGTAGTGCTGTGGCTTGTTGCCTAAGTAAATCCGAGAGAAAATAAAGATGTAAATTTTTTTCTCATCCAAGTTTACAGATTCTCTGAATCTGTTGCCTCTGTAACTGCCCTAAAAGGGATATCAGAACCGCAAGATGGGAGGAAGCTGGCTCTGCTCCTGCATTATCTCCTGAATATCTGCATATAGCAGTGACTCCACTCTCAAACCATCCCCCATTGTCAAATATTGTGTTATAATGAAAGAGGTTTCGAGGTTTCAAAGTATTTCTCCACTGAATGTAGTGTCTAAACCCTGTTTCAAACCCACTGCTAAATCGGAGGACTTTGTGTTTGTGGACATTCTTGGGCCAGCTGGGGCTGAGCAACAGGATGAAAGAGACAAACTGAAAGGGGTGCCCAGGGCCTTTGGCTGAGCCTCCATGGGGGATTTCTAAGCCCTTTGCCTTGGGAATTAGAAGGGTTCCCTGATTCTGAATGTTTACTTTCTTGGGACTCCTAGGGCAGAGGTTGAGGTCACTTCATAGGCTTCCTAGGGCTTAACTCCATTAGTCTTTTCAGGAAAAATCGTCCTCACACAGGTACTCTTAGCTCTTAAACAAAAGCAAAAATTAGCCCTAGAAAGATTAAAGCAGTAGGGTGAAGCAGATTTTCCAAACAAGCCTTGGGGTTTGTAAACATTACTCATTCTCTTTTATGCGAACACATAGATTAGCTTTTCAGAAAAGAATGCAGTGACCTTTTGGAGTGTTTTTCTTAAAGACTCCCGGTGGGTAAGATCCTAGAGGTGCGCACCTTCCACCTCTCCTCCTTTCACCCTCAGGCTTATTACCTTTGCCTTTATCTTTCCTAAACTCCAGGAGCTGTTCTTGTGCCTCTGTGCTTGTTTCCTGAGCCCATTCCTTCTACCACTCACTTCGACCTCCGTGCCTTTCTAAATAAACTTTCTCTTACAAAAAAGGGCACTTCATTCATTTTTATTTAAATTGAGATATAATTCACATATCATAAAATTCAATCTTTAAAGTGTACAATTCAGTAGTTTTTAGTATATTCACCATCTGCAACCATCATCACTATCTCATTCCAGAACATTTTCCCTCATGCTATGAGGAAACCATATAGCCATTAACCATCACTCCGTTTTCCTCCCACCCCCCAAACCCTGGTAATCACTATCTACTTTTAGAGATGTACGTGTGTGAAGGGAGCATTTTCCATTTATTTTCTGATCTTTCTCTTTAACACACACATCAATTAATATCTGTCATTTCAATAAATGGTGTAAGGAAAACAGGACAACCACATGCAAAAGAATGAAACTGGACTACTATCTTATACCATACAAAAATAACTGAAAGTGGATGAAAGACTTGAAGTAAGACATGAAACCATAAAATTCCTAGAAGAAAACCTAGGTGGTGAGCTCCTTTACATCATTCTTGGCCATGTTTTGTTTGTTTGTTTTTTGTTTTTTTTTTTTTTTGATCTGACACCAAAAGCAAGGGAAACAAAAGCAAAAATAAATAAATGGGGCTATATCAATCTAAAAACCTGAGCAACAAAGGAAACAATCAGCAATGAAAAGGCAACCTACTAAAAGGGAGAAAATATTTGCAAATCGTGTATCTGGTAAGGGGTTAGTGTCCCAAATATATAAAGAATGTACACAGCTCATAACAAAAAGCCCCAAATAACTCAATTAAAAAATAAGCAGCAGATCTGAATAGACATTTCCCCAAAGAAGACATCCAGATGACCAACAGGAACAGAAAATATGCTCAACATCACTAATCATCAGGGAAATGCAAAGCAAAATCATGACAAGATATAACCTCACACCTGTTAGAATGGTTATTAAAAAAAAGATGTACAGAAAAGGGAACAGTTGGGCACTGTTTATGGGAATGTAAATTGGTACAGCCACTATGGAACACAGTATGGAAATTCCTTTAAAAATTAATAATAGAACTATCATATGATCAAGTAATTAATTGCACATCTGTGCACTGTGAGTACAGAGAGCATCCAAAAATGATTAGAAGTTTGCTAAGTTTTTGTTTTTGGAGTTAATAAATTTTTCTTGAGACATCTTGAGTCATCGGCATTCTTTGCACACCAGTACTGTAAAATGTAATTTAGCCTCCAAAATAGAGAAAAAGTGGAAGTGAAAAAGCTTCATACACAAAAGAAAAGGGGATGAAAAAAAAACCTCCAGAGAAGTGGTAGAATGTCTCATTTGGGGAAAGTGCCTTTTTTATTCTCAAGGGAGAAATTCTTTGTTAGAAATGTGCAGGACATAGAGACAGGAGGAGCTGGATGATCTGATCCAAGTGCCTTTATTTGAAGGTGCACTTACAAGCAGGCTGAGTCTGGGCAGACAGCAGCAGTGAAGGGAAGCAAGAATGGGGTTTTTAAAGAAAAATTGAGGTGTCGTGGGGGAATAAGAGAAAGGTCAGTCTCTTGTTCTTCTGGACTGTTGCCTCAGGGTTTCAGGATGTGAGTCAGGATAATGGGTTAGGTAAAGGGCCGGGCTGTTCCCAAGTACAGGAAGGTCAGTCTGATGACCAGCCATAGGGGCTGGTGCCAGATGTCTTGTGCAAGATGGGAGAGAGTTTCATTGAAGCTGGGAGCTATCAATCCAGTCAGGATAACCGAGTCATGAGCAGCCTGGTGGGTCAGAAAAGCTGGCCTGATTTTTTGATTCTTAACTAGAGAAACAAAAACTTACACGCTGCATGGAGTCCAATAATTTAGTGAAATATGTTAAGACACAGCTTCCATCTCATATTGCACAAAGGTGTGTTCTAGAAAATCGGGGTTAAAATGTAATTTTTTGAAATTAGGTATTTTAGATGTTTGAAAGTTTTCTGATTTTAAAAAAAAGATCAGAATGAGCCCTGGTTGGTGTGGCTCAGTGGATTGAGTGCCAGCCTTTGAACCTAAAGGTTGCCAGTTTGATTCCCACTCAGGGTACATGCTTGGGTTGCAGGCCAAGTCCCCCGTTAGGGATGTGAGAGATGCAACCCACTTGATATATCTCTCACACACTGATGTTTCTCTTCCTCTCTTTCTCCCTCTTTTTCCCTCTCTCTAAAAGTAAATAAATAAAATCTTTTTTTAAAAAAGTGTGCTTTTTTAAAAAATAAGAATGATCTCTGAGTAGAATCCTTCTCACAGGTAATAGACAGTAGGGGTCTTAGCCTGCTCCACTGTATTTAGAATGCAAACTAAGTCAGATATTTTATTTCAAAAATTGTTTGAAAGATTTGAGTTCTTGTTACTTTTCTGTATAGCCTGAATCCTCATGTGAAATTATGGAACATGGCAAAAGATGAGATACAATATATCTAAATAGAGCGTGGTTTCCTTTATCCTAAAACATTTTACATCTGGGCTTAGTGAGTTGGGGAATCTTAAATTTAAGCCCTTCTGACCACTTACAAGTGTGAAATTTCAGGCACTATCCCATATTCCCTCCAGGTGCTATGTATTATGCATTTACTGCAGCTCTGTGATGGAAGAATAAGGTCATTGAATCATCAATAACAAAATGTAACTTAGAAATACTTTAATATGTGTGTTGCTATTGTTTTAGGAATGGAGCAAAATTAAACTGTCTTCTACATCTCTCCCTGTAGGAACTCATATTAGAAATAAGCAAAAGAAAATATGCTAGGCTTTAGTTCAATAATCTTTGGCTTTCAAATAGAGTTACTGACATTAATCAATTAATCTGCATGTGCCCTGGGGTCTGGGTTCTGTAGAGGTCATGTCACTTCTCCTGGTCCTCAGGCACCATGGTCAAGACCAGCTGGTTCCCCATTGGTGCTGATTCCAAGGTTTGAATCCCAGAGAAATGGGAGCTGATTGTTTCTCTTAAGAGTAATTTTATCTCTGGAACATTAGCCTTTCTACACCCAATCTGCTGAGACATGACTTTTACTCTTTTGACCTAGATATGGTGTCTGTGTTGCTTGTTTGCTTATTGATTTATTTAAATAAAGTGTATTTGCTTTTTTTTTAACTCCTAAATTATGGGAGAGAATCAATAAGCAATGAGATTGACAAAATTATTTTGTTCATCTGATTTGGTTCTTTAACTGAAGTCAACAACTTCCAATGTAATAACTTACCAGAAAAAATTGAAGATATTTATGTAATTTTAGGATAAACTGGGTCTTTTATGACATTATCACTAAAACAGAAGCTTAAAGGACAAGAAAACTGATGCATCTAAGTACATTAAATTTAAAAACTTATGCCTGTCAATACATCATAACCAAAAATTAAAAGGCAAATTAATTTAAAAATATATCTTTATCATATATAATAAAGGGATTTTATCATAAAGAGCTCTCAAAAGCAATAGTAAAAATATATGTTCTTAGCCTACACTAAGAACAGAAATAGGTAATTCACAAAAGAAAAAATACAAACATCAAATTAATGAACAAACAAAAGTTCAAAGTGACTGTTAAAACAATGAGATTGCATTTTTACTTTGTAAATAAATTATTCAATAATTTTTTATGCCTACTATGTAGCAGGTAGTATGCTAGGTACAGAATGTAGAAAAATGATGTGAAGGAAAATGGACATTTAATACAATGTTGGTGGGAGTATAAATTAGTACAACATTTCTAGAGAGTAATTTGGGAATGTGTATTTAAAACTTTTGACCTAATAACTGTACATCTAAAAATAATCGGGAATATTTCCAAAGATTTAACTAGTTTGTTGTGCTTTACACTATTTTTTTTTAAATAACAAACCAAAACATAATGTCAGTTTCAAACAATACAGATTGGTTAAATATATTGGTACATCTAAGCTGATCAAATATTATAGAGTTACTAAAATTCATGCTGAAGAACAAAAATATACTTAATAGTGAGACATAATATAAAATATTATCATGATTATGTCAATAAAGATACTACATGAGCCATGAACAGGAAAATATTTAAAGGGATATGTGCCAAAATATGAACAGTGTTTATCCCTGTCTCTAAGTAGTAGATTATGAGTGATTCATTTTGTCAGAGCCTAGCATTGCACCTACAGATTGTGCAGTGTCAAAGAATGTGTCTTTATTGATTGCTTTGTTTGATTGCTATCATAGGAGACAATGATGGCTTTTTATCCCACATCCATTTCCCTTTCTCTCCTTCCTGGAAACTCCAATTTTATTCAGGTGCCCACATTCTTCTAAGAAGCCTTATGGTTTAGGGAGGATAGCTCTAGTCCTAGTCCCAGCAATAATTCCTGATTGGATCAAAGGCTTAGACTCTGAATAAGCAATTTTCAACCTTTTTTATTTCATGGTACATATAAACTAGTTACTAAAATTCTTCAGTGCACCAAAAAAAACAATTTTTGCCAATCTGACAAAAAATGGGTATAATTTTGATTCATTCACACTGGACGGCTATTGTTCTGTTGGCTGTTGCCATTTTTTTATTTGACATCTAAGGGAAAAGAAGTCAGTGCTCCTGACTAAATAGTCAAGTATTGCATGTTTTAAAATTCTTGCAGCACACCGATGTGCCTCTTGTGGCACACTGGTTGAAAATCACTGCTCTAAGCTAATCTTAGTTATACCAGTCCCCTTTAAAGGTGGGTATGTGATCCAGTATTAGTCTGAAATATGAGAGGTCTACAGGAAAGAGGGAAGGCTTCTAAGCAAATTTTTTCTACTTGTGGTTGTTATGCCCAGATGGGAAACCTAAAACTGCCAAAGTCACTTTGGATCATGAAGAGAACCAGCATTAGAATGAGGTGGTCACTGAAGACGTCAGAGTGGAGAGTTGGGAGGCATCTAGGTCTTTGATGGTACCTTAAGCTACTGATTCTGCTATTCTCAGAGACTCATTTCTTGACTTTTTTGTTGTAGGATAATAAATTTCCTTACTATTCAAGTTTATTTGAATTGACAGTTTTGTATCTTGCAGCAAAAGGCATCCTGATCGTACAGTACACGCTAGAAAAAATGGAGTTCCGCAATCTTCCTGTACAGAATTTTGTTGTAGCTTAACTTCCAGGAAGAAGGAGGGAAAAATTAGGACCCAAATGTTGTCCAAAACAGAACAAGTTCTTCTAGAATTTGAGGAACTGAGGAATTGATAAAAATGTGTTTTGGTGATATCTTCTTTGATTGGAACATGATAAAAGGAATTAAAGTTTTATTCTCCATCTAATTAAATAACTATTTCATATTTTTAAAGTTTTTCTTTTGGATAAAACTTGATTTTTGTTTGACAAAAATGTTCAAGGGAAATATAATTTTTGACTTCTAAAATTTAAAAGTAACTCACTAATTATTTTAAAATTTTACTCTTTTCTAAAGCTTCTAATACACTTGTTTTTGTTTTAAGATTTTATATTTATTTATTTTTAGAGAGAGGGGAGAGGAAGGAGAAAGAGAGGGAGAGAAACATTAATGTGTGGCTGCCCCCCGCATGCCCCCAAATGGGGACCTGGCCCACAACCCAAGCATGTGCCCTGACAGGGAATTGAACTTGTGACCCTTTGGTTTGCAGGCCAGCACTCAGTCCACTGGGCTACACCAGTCAGGGCCCAATACATCTGTTTTTGAAGCACACCATTGGGAAACTATTCCAAATTATAAAATTTTACTTTCATGTAGCTAAATCATTGAAGTAATCACATTGTGATTCAACATAATTTGCTCATGATATTTATATAGAAATAGGTAATTTTATAGAAATCTATCAAAACAAGATGAAGATTGATTATTTGGTTAAAAGTTTTAGGAGTGGTTCAACATTAATATCTTATTTATTTTATTAATAGAAAATGCAGTTATGTGAGCTTATCTTAACTTCTTTTCATTTGATACTCCTTAGTTTCTATTGCCTTTTTGATAGCTGTTAGGATTAGTTACTGATAATTTCTTTTTATCATTCACAAAATACAGCTTGAGACCTTTGCTCAGAAAGGAAGGCTCAGGTATTAATGAACAACTTAATTATTTCAAAGTTGGGTTCTCTATTCATATGAGTTTTCAGCTATTGATTTTAACTACAGTAATTACTGTATGTCTTTTTTGATCATTTTGTTGGCTACTCATTTTAAAACCTGTCTGTTTTTCATAACCAGTGATATTAAAGTTTAGCATTTGAAAATTTCAATGTTTTTGTGCATTGTTTCTGGACTTGGCTTAATTTTTGAAATTTAAAGCCATTGGTTAATGATCAGAGGTCTCTGAAGTGGTCCTATATGACACTTCTTGACCTCTGTCCATAGACACACCTGACTCTTCTATCTGTTGTACACTCATTAATTGTAGCTTCACCCTTCTCTGTCTACCTAGGAAGTGGAGCTTTATAGGCATTACCTGCAATCCACAAACAGATCATTAGGCAATATCAGCATTTTTTTATAAACAACAAATTACTGGAACATTCCTCCTGTCACATCATCACACTGACATCAAATGATGCCTCATGACTCCCAGTGAAAAACATTACTATGTCTTACAATGCATTGGGAAACAAAAAGGAAAAGACAAAAAAATGAAATCATCCCACTCATATAGCAGAATAACCCTTGTTGGGACAGTAACTTAACCTCTCTATGCCTCAGTTCTCCTTACATACAAAATGAAAGCTACAAATACTCATGAAAGTATTTGTAAATTTAACGTTATTGTTTTGAGAGCTTCCATTCAATAAGATAGGACAATGGGCCTGGAAAAACAGGGAGAGAAGCAAATATGGAGGGCCTAAAATCAATGGCGGAGGAGCTGAATTTTTACATATGGAGACTTGTAAAGATTTTTGAACAGGGTAGTAGTATAATCATCAAGTTATGTGTCTTCGGAGGAACACTGGCAGCAGTGTGTAAAATGGAGGAAAGAGATATGGAAGTAAGAAAAATTAAGAGAATATTGCAAATATCCAGAGGAGAGATCCTGAGGGTGATTGCTGTAGAAGGGCATTGGGAGGAACAGGACCAATTTAAGAAGTAAACAGATAATCAATTACAGAAGCAATAAGATATGTTTACTAGATGGTGTGATGAGGGAGGGGCAGGATTTGAATAGGACTTTGAGGTTTTCAGCCTGAACATCTGAAGATGCCATTAATTGAATGGAAGCACAGGATTGCGTATATGTGTAGGTAAAGTGGTCTGATGTTAAGGAATGGTTTTGTTTTGCTGTTTGAAGTGAATGTGGACACCCGTGTGCTGCTACACAGCTGGACAGTTAAAGTAGGTCTGGAACATTTCTTGCTATAAAGGAAAGTAATACTCTTGTAATGCCAACATTTCATTTTTATAGTGTTCAACCACTCGTGCCCTTAACTCTCAGGTACTTATTACCTCGCCAGCAGTAAAAACTTGATTACAGCCCGATTGCTGTGTGAAGGCCCTTGATTCCCGCAACTACTTTGGCAAAATATTAATTGTGATTAATTATCCTGTAGCACAATACAAAGATTAGATGATTTATTGTGGCTTCTGGAGGGCTCTTGCTTGGTTTTTCTCTGAAGCCGTCAGGCAAAGAGGACTGGACAGCTCCCGGTGTGGCGGTGAGCTCTTCCTGCGTCAGAGCGGGTCTGCCACTAGACGCAGTGAAGTGTGAGTCCAGCCTATTGGCCTTGTGACTTGGGTGCGTTGACCTTGGACATAGTGCCCCTCCTCCCTTTTTCTGGCTCATGGACCCCAGCCCCCTTTGCCCAGGCAGGGCGGGGCTGCTCCGAGGCCCCGCCCCCTCCAGCTGCCGTCTACTCCCTCCAGATCCCCAGTGCCGTGAGCGCCTGCGCTGGCCCTTGCCTAGGAGCAGCCATGATGGTGGGTGTTCTCTAGCAGCGCTGAGCCCCTGGCGCGCGGTGGGGGCGGTGGGCGCGGGGCGGGCGTGGGGGCCCTCACCAGCCTGGCACTAATGTCTCCCTTTGTGTCTTCCTCACTCCATCCTCTCCCCGGGCGCTGCGCCCCGTTGATCCCGCAGGAAGGCCTGGACGACGGCCCCGACTTCCTCTCGGAGGAGGACCGAGGAGTAAGTTCTGCCTCTTAGCTTGTGGGATCCTCCCTCCCCGCCCTTGGATTTGGGGTGTGGTATGCAGGAGGGCCCTGGCAGTGCTGCACCCCTTCCCGCAGGCCTCCTTTCAGTTTCCTCACCGCACCGCGCACCGCCCTCCTGCAGGCCTTCCTCCTTCGGGGACCCGCAGCCGCTCTCTTGTCCCCCACCCCAGCTCCGACCCTGTGGTGGAATTCCTCCCCTTCCCGGGCAAGGGTGCAGGTGGGGAAGTGGAATGTGGAGTCGGACCCTGACCTTCTTCCTTCGCCACTTTGGGGGCTATGAAAACCCATCTTCAGACCTTCCGGGCGGCACCCTCAGTTTCCCCTGTGGATCTCAAATCTGCTCCCGCCCACCCTTCATTCTCTCTGTAACATAATAGTACAGGTCTGTTCTAAATTATTCTTTGCGAGAGATATTACAGTCACCAAATCTTAACTCTTCTCCATTATCCTACTAGATTTTGCCAAGTGCTTATAGCCCACAATATGTAGCTCACATTACTTAATGTCCAAAATAAACACCTTTTGCAGAGTTACCTTGGTGTTATTTTGAGGCGAATTGCATTCCACTTCAGAAAGGACGTTCAGGGCTCCGATTTCTCCTCCCACTCTTTCCCCCCTTCGTTTGCCTTGGCTGAAGGGTGGTAGGTAATCTTTATAGTGCCTTGTACAAGTGAGTACTTGAAAAATACTGATATATGGTGATAGCAGCTCAGCAAAGTTCCATGATTCCCTCGTATTTAACAGCCTGCACTTTACTTTTCCATTTTGCTTTTACTTACTCATCTTAGATAATGTGAGAGACACATCTATTAGTCGATTTTTGGCAGATGATAAATACTCTTTTAGAATTTTTTAAGTAAGATATAAGATAGTATTCGCTAATGACCTTTATAAAGGTTTCAAATGGTAAGACAGATGCAGAAGGCACTACATACTTTTACTTGATAAATGATGAATTAATAATTTCTCAGTTTACACAAAAGCATTTAAAATTTTTAGTGCAAAAACATCATGTGGCATTTGTGATTATTTCTAAAAGTTGTAGTTTCTGATTAACTTTAAAGTTTGTGTTTGTGTAAAAGTGTATATGTATCTTCTGGGATAAGACAGTAGACTTGCAAATTGTATTTTGAATTTTAAGTAGGGGAAACCAGCAGAGTTCTTTAGTGAAAGGAAACTAATTGATTATAGCACAAACTGAGTTTTCTAGATATAAAGCATATGGCCTTTTCTCATTATATTTTTAATCCTCACCAACAATATGTTTGTATCGATTTTAGAGAGAGAGAATCATCTGTGTGAAGGAGAAACATTAATCAGTTGCCTCCTGTATGTGCCCTGGCTGGGATCAAACCCCCACAATCTTTTGGTGTACAGGAGGGTGCTCCAACCAACTGAGCCACCCGGCCAGGGCTGGCCTTTTTTTAGATAACAACTGTGTCTTATTTTTGTGGTCTACCAGAAAACAGGATTTGCTCCCTTGCAAAAAATCTGACTAATGTTCAGTAAAAGTATTAATTTTTTAGTATTTATGTTGATGTAGAGTATTTTCCAGTAAACATTTGTATTCCTGGCTTTATGCCTTTGGTAAGAATTACTTATGGAACTGTAACCATTTAAGTAATGTGTCCGAAAACGTTTTCCATGTATTATAAAATTAAAGGAAGAGGAGGACAAAGAACATGCCTGACCAAAAGGTTCTTGTAGAATCTTGTGGTTGAAAGTTTTAATGCAAAAATGGAAAACATTACCATATATTAGAAAGCATTTAGAAGACCATGATGAATATGGATGCATGTCCAGATCTTTCTTATATTTGTCCTGTGGAACAGGGTGAATCATAATAATTCTAGCTGGGCACACTGTCTAAGCATTTTTTCATTATATTGTCTCATCATCATCCTTATGAAGACTTTAGTATTCCTGTTTTACAGATGAGAAATCTGAACCTCAAAGAAAGTAAGTCTCAGGTCACATGGCCACTGTAGGTAGGAGTAGGAGAGGTGGACTTCAAACCTATGTTTCTTCTTTTATTTTTTAAAGATTTTATTTATTTATTTTTAGAGAGAGGGAGAGAGAGAGAAACATCAATATGTGGTTGCCTCTGGAGCACCCCTACTGGGGACCTGGCCGCAACCCAGGCTTGTGTCCTGACTGGGAATTGAACCTGCAACCCTTTGGTTCGCAGGCCAGCACTCAGTCCACTGAGCCATACCAGCCAGGCTCAAACCTGGGTTTTTGACATCAGAGCCAGCGCATGTATTTCTCAAAGTGGCCTTGAAACACTTGCATCAGAATCACTTTAGGTATTAGAAAAACAAGTTTCTGGCTCTGTGCCCTAGTAAATCGGTCTCTTGAAGGGGGAGGAGGACAGAAGACTACTTTTTAAACAAGAACCCAAGAAGATTCCATTGTGCCTTGGAGTTTGATTACAGCTGCACAAAGTTATCCTGCTATTTCCTCATTTCGGGAATAGAAATAGCTAGCCTTTTAAATTTCCTTGTATTGTGCTTGTTCTGATAGAAATAGATTGCCAGAATGAGAACTTTTAGATATTGCACTTACAGTTTAGATTACCTTGGTCAGCCTTTTAATAAAGTCTTGATAGAGAAAAAGCATGAAGTGCACATTTGATATGAATTGCAGAGGGAACAGTATGGATTTAAAAATAATAATATAAGCATTTCATTCAGAGCAGCAAGTAAACAGAATTAAAGTCAATATGTTTAAATAAATTTTTAAGGAGCTTTAAATTTTCATCATGATATTTGAGATAGAGAATCTTACAGCCTTAAGAAAATACTGTTTTGTGAGAAACTTAAAAGACAGACTTTATGAATACACAGTATTGAAAATTATTGGCCACTTTTTAAATCTCTTCAGCCATACCTTTACATAATAGGGTATTTTTTCCCAAATAAATAAATATTTAGGAAACAAATGAGCCCTTTGAACTGGACACATTTGCTCTGATGTGCTTCTTAAATAAGAGCAGTGGGCACCAGCATGATGTCATGATTCTCTTAGCATTTGATTTGAATAATTTAAGTATATTGTTTCAAAATTACTTCAGGTGGAGTAGCCAAGTCTCCTGGACTCCCAGCCTTGTTCCTCCCTCTGTATTCCTTATCTTCATAATGTCATAATTTTCCAGTTGTGCAAGCAAAAAAACCTCAGAATCATATCTTCCATCCCCGTATCAGAACATGTACTGAGGCACCTCAGAAATGTCATGTATCCTCTCTTTCATTTGCATGGCCCCAGTTAAGGTCCTTACCTGTCATTGGTCGGTGTCCAGTCTTACTACTTTCCAATCCAGGCTTTGCAGATCATATAGCTCCACTAGCCAGAAGGACTTAATGGACCCAGTTTTTTTTGCAACAAGGTCCAAATTCCCTAGGCTAGAATTAAACACCATTCATAACCCTTTCAAGGCTGACTTCATTTCTCAGTATTTTCTCCAGACACACACTCTAGGCATACTCTAGCCTACTTGTCACTGCCCAAGCACCTCTTTTTGCACTTTGTTGTCTGCTTTATGCATGGTTTTCAGTGTTGTGGACTGCTTTATTTTTTTCCTCACTTTTTTTTTCCTCTTGAAATTTGACTTATCTTTCAAGACTCAGCCTAGATGTTTGCATTTTCTTTTGTACCTGCACAGCATTTAGCTTGAATACATTGTACACTTATTGGTAGTTATTTTAGATCAAAATGTGACATAGATTCTTTTGGCAGAGGAAAATTCTTGTCTTGTGACCATCACATTGTAATGAGGGACTAAAGTGCAATAGAAGCACAAAGGAGAAGGTGCTTAACTTTGTTGGAGGCGGAATAGTGAAGATAAAATGATAATTATACACTGATAAAACATTTACTGCATGCCAGGGACCTTCCATATATTAATTCTCATCCCTGTGAAGTAGCTGCTACTATTATTCCTATTTTGGAAAGGAAAGCTGGGGTAGCAGACATTAACTTGCCCAAGATCACATAGCCAGTACAAACTGGAATCAAACTCAGGCATTCCAACTCTAAGTCTTGGGCTCTTAACCACTATGCTATAACCTAAAGGAGCAAAGCCTTAAATGCTTGATCAGGAATTTTGTGGGTTCTCAGGGAAGAGGAATACTTGCCTGCAGAGAGGATAGCATGTGTAGATAATTTAGTCCTACCTGGAGCACTTGTTTTTACTGGAAGCAGGGTAGATATTAATATTATATAGAGTATAAGGTACATAATGATAAAGGCTGGAGGCAGTGGAGACCTTCTGAAGTATTTTAACCTGGAAAGATTTATGCCCAGGTGAAATTAGCGTTGTAAATTACTCTGATGTTGGTGGTGGATTGATTCTTCCTTCTAGAAAGCAGAGAAACCAGTCAGTAGGTATTGGAACAGTGCAGATGAGCTAGAACTAAGGCATGGAAGAGGGGACATAGCAAGAGATATTTAGGAGATAGAATTGACAGGGCATAATGACTGAATAATACATGGACTGGGCATAGGAGAAGGAGAAAATGAGGGATGTAGAAGAGCAGAGTTAGAAGATAGATAATAAGTTTGGTTTCAGATGTGTTGACTTTTAAGTACCTATGAGGCATCTGATCTCTTCCCAGCTAAACTAGAATGTCAGGTCTGTAAGGATGAGGATTGTGTCTTTTCATTGCTCTCTACGTGGCACTTAGGATAGTGGCTGGCACATTGAAGGCATTCAGTTGTTTAATTGAATACACCCAGGTGGATATGTCTACTTGGTAACTTGAAATTGTGAGTAGGAACTTAGAATACGAGTTCTGAGTTGAAGATATAAATTTAGGAGTTACAGTCAAGAATGGCTGAGATTTCCAAGGCTAGATAGCACCCAGGGGAAACCAACATTTCAGGCCCAAGGGGAAGAAATAGGCTAGTTGGCAGGACTGGAGAACATAGGAGCAGAATGAGAGGAGTCCCCAGAAGTTAAGAGAGTTACAAGGGAGTGGCCAGAATGATCACCAAAGCAGAATACTGCAGAGAGGTCAAGAAGGCTGAAGAATAACTGGATTTGGAAATTAGGTACTCACTGTGTGAGGGTTTTGTGAGATCAAGGCTACCTTGGGAGAGAAGTGTATGAGCAGGTCCTGGAGCAGACAGAAAGATGAATTGCTCAGGTGAACAGACATTTCAGCCCTCCACAGGACACCACTTCTGAGAATGTGGAGGAGATGATGAGGCTAGATTTACTTGTGGAAAGGTTTGTTGATGTGTTTGAGGTAAAAACATCTACTAGTGTTTATTTCTTTGGGGTGTGGGAAGCAAGGTCACTTGTTGAGGTTGGGGATGGAAATGTGTAAAGGGTTGAGGTGGTAAAAGTTCAGAGTAGTTGCTAAAGGGAATCAGAAGGGGAGCTGGTGGGGGAGTGGTGGGAAAATGGAGACAACTGTACTTGAACAATAAAAAAAAGTTATGAAAGAAAGGAGAGCTGAGCAGATCTGCTCTGGATTGTTGAGTAGTTATAAGAGCCTAATGTAATTTGGAGACAATTAATTTATAGTATAAACAATTATGACTTTTCTCTAGCCACATTCAGCAGCTCAAAAAGAAAACATTAATGGTCATTTAATCCTGAGTGTGGGAATTTGCCAGCCAGGTATGGCAGAAGAGCAGTGTAAGTTGATAGGACTAGTAAGAAAGGTGTTGCAGTGACATGTAAGTGGACTGGAAAAGGAGGGAAGCAACGACGGGGTTAACAGACTGGAAATACATGGAAAAGTCATAGGACTAAAGGGATTGATAAGGTCAAATTGTACACATAGTAAAAGTGGTGAGAGAGTATTTTATTACATAATATTATTTTCCTCACTACAAACAGATTTCTTGAAGGCAAAGTTTTTTTTGTTTACCTTACACCCTCCACAGTGCCTAGGACAGTTGTTTGCAAATAACTGCTAAAAAAAAGTTTATTGAATAAAGTCATATTAGTATATTGTCTAAAGAGTAAAGGGTTATATATATACTGTCAGTAATATAACTTTGACTTGGAGGGAATGCATAGCTAAATACCATTAGTACTACCCTAGTAATGTTTTATTGTTTCTGGTATGGTCTGTGAGGGGAAATCTGGTTGCAAACACCAGTTGTGACTTTTCTCTAGCCCCCTTCAGCTTATCAAAATGTAAGAGCAAAGTTGATGGTACAGTTGATCCTAAATGTGGGAATTTGCAAGTCAGTTATGGCAAAAGAGCAATGGGAGTTGATGAAACCAGCAGGAAAGACATTGGAGTGACCTATCATGTGACCCTAGAAAGTTTTGCTGTACATGGTATATGAACAGAAATCTGGTTACAAATACCAGTTTCCAGAAAATGTATGTGTAATCAACCATTGGTTTGACTGCTGGGTGTACAGAAGATAGAGTAATAATGTAAATGAGATATTACAGGACTTCAGAAATTATAACTGCTCTAGGAGTTAAACAAGTACTGGACCTGAAATAGTGAACTTAATGGAATTTACTTCTGTCTGTCGCATGGATTTTTGAATTGATTGTATCATTACCTGAAAATACTTTCTTAGCCTTGTTATGGTTACCACTTTTCTTTTTACTCATCCTTTCCATTCAACAAATATTTGTTGAGGGCTCTCCCTGGGAATATAGCAATGAACAAAACAAACAAAAATCTTTGTCCTCATAGAACTGACAGTCTAGTCAGGGAAGACCATTAAAAAACAATAAATAAGATATAATAGATGGTGAACAAGTGCTCTGAAAAATCAAGGGAGGGCTCGGAATTGTTGGGGGGAGCAGGGTGTGAGTTGCAGTTTTAGATAGGGTCGCCAGGCAAAGCCTTCATGAGGTGACATTTCAGTAAAGACTTGAAGGAAATGAGGGAATGAGTCATGCAGATAGGTATCTGGGGGCAGAATGTTCCAGGTAGAAGGAACAGTAAGTGCAAAGACTGCTGAGGTGGCAGCATGTCTGTGAGTTCAAGGAACAGGCCTATGAGCCAGAGGAATAGCAGCTTAGTCTGAGACCCCAGATACCATGTTGCTACCATAGCAGCATGACAGATGCAGATTATATAGGGCCTGGTGATCCACTGTAAGGACTTTGGCTTTTCTCCAAGCAAGAACCTCTTAGATTTTGAGCAGACGAATAATTTCTAGTTTAATGGATTGTTCTGGTGGCTCTATAAGGGATAGATTGAAGAGGGAGAAGGGCAGAAGCAAGAGATCAATTGGGAGACTGTTGTAATAGTAATTTTTCTTCATTTTTTCCTCTTACCCATCCATCTTTATATATTTGCTTTTCTGGCAAAAGATAAACTAATTTTAGAAATGATTCTAAGGCAGATACTTTATTTTTTTGTAAATTAAAGATTTATTTATTTATTTTTAGAGAGAGGGGAAGGAAGGGAGAGAGACAGCAATGTGTCGATATGTGTGAGAGATACATCCATTGGTTGCCTCTCACATCCCCCAACTGTGGATCCAGTCTGGAACCCACACGTGTACCCTGACTGGAAATGGAACCAGCAGCCTTTCAGTTCACAGGTCCGTGCTCAATCCACTGAGCCACACCAGCCAGGGCCTCTGGTAGATGCTTTAGAGTAAATGAGTCAGTGTAATAAGCTAGTAGTGAATGTCTTCTTTACTAAATAAATACTTGGAGAGAATTATTCTATTGACAATAGGACAGTGTCTTTAAATTATTTTTCTAATGATATTGTATTTGTGTTGCTTAATCCATTTTCTCTTCTGGTTTCTCTCTCTCTTTTTCTTTAATCCTCATTCAGGCACATTTTTTCATTGCTTTGAGACAGAGAGAGAGAGAGAGAGAGAGAGAGCGAGAGAGAGAGAAGCACTGATGTGAAAGAAATATCAATCGGTTGCCTCTTGTAGGCTCACCCACCGGGGATTGAATTTGCAACCTAGTCATGTGCCCTGACTGGAAATTGAACCCACAACCTTTTGATGTACCGGCCAGGGCTAGTCTTTCTCTTGACCTTGACACAAGTGTTTAACCTAGTTGATCTCTGGCAAAAGAAAGTACAATGTTTATTGGCCCAGATAAGGATTAAATAAATCAATGAATGTAGTCTAATTAGAATTTCCTCAAACTGACCTCACTAGTTATAGAAAGTTAATTAAGTGTTGGTAAATCACAAGTTCTTTGCTTTGATTTTTTTCCCCTAATAAAAATGCTCTGTGCCCTGACTGGTGTGGCCCAGTGGATTGAGTGCTGGCCTGCAAACCAAAAAGGTCGCCGGTTCAATTCCCAGTCGGGGCACATGCCTGGGTTGCAGGCTAGGTCCCAGATAAGGGGTGTGAAAGAGGCAACCAACTGATGTTTTTTCTTAAGTGTCTATGTTTTGAAAGAAAAAAAAATGCTCTAAAATCATTGACTTTTCTTTAAACAGAAGAAAATCTGCCATATATTTTATGTAATTAACACTAAATATACAATATGATATTTTATCAAATCTAGGGTACAATTGATTGGAAGATATATTTTCTTTTATACCACTAAGGAAAAAAAAAGCCAGTTAAACCATGATTTGTATCAGTTGCAAGGCATTTCTACTTCAGATATGTTAAAATGTGACAAATGTGCATCTAGAATTTAAGAAATAAAATAGCAGGTTTAGCTTTTAGTGAAATTTTTGTATTGATGTGGAGATTATTTTATTATATTGGCTGGTTTTATGACTCCTTTTTATAAATCCCCAAATCGTTAATTTAATGTCACCTACAATGGTCCTTTTTTTTTTTTTTTTTAACCAAATAAGGTATCATTTATAGGTTCCTAGGATTTGTATGTGGATATTTTGGGGGGAGCCTGAATATGAGTAAATAGAAAAAAAAACAGTTTTCTTAAACTAGAATTATGGTAATGGGTTGGAGAAGAGGTACAAAGAGGTATGAAAACCTAAATGAAACTAAACAGAAGCAAGAACACCAAAAACCAAAGTATTCTCTAATGTTTCCAATATTGGAAAGGCAGTGAGATAAATGGAAAATGAAAAAGAAAACTTCTTTGTAATTCCAGGCAACTTTTTATTTCATTTCCTTTGTCAGACTGGGCTACATGTAGCAATGAGTATGATAACAATGTTTTACATTATTAAGTATATTTTATTGATTATGCTATTACAGTTGTCCCATGTTTTTTCTCCCCTTTCTCCCCCTCTGCCCTGCATCCCCCCCATCCCTCCAACATTTCCCTGCACCTTCCCCTGCCCCGCACTTAGTTCATTCTCATGGGTTGTGCATATAAGTTCTTTGGCTTCAATTCCTATACTACTCTTAACCTGCCCCGTCCTCCCCCCTCTACCTTCCCACTGGTAACCGTCCATGTAATCTCCATTTCTGTGATTCTGTTCCCATTCTAGTTTGCTTAGTTTGTTTTTGTTTATTTGTTTTTTAGGTACAGTTTATAGTTTTGAGTTTGTCATTTTACTGTTCATATATTTTTTAAAGATTTTATTTATTTTTAGAGAGAGGGGAAGGGAAGGAGAAAGGGAGAGAAATATCAATGTGTTGTTGACTCTCACATGCCCCATACTGGGGACCAGGCCTACAAGCCAGGCATGTGCCATGACTGGGAACTGAACTGGGGACCTTTCGCTTTGCAGGCCCGTGCTCAACCTACTGAGCTATACCAGCCAGGGCCACTGTTCATATTTTTTATCATCTTTTTTTTTCTTAAATGTCCCCTTAACATTTCATATAATAAGGGCTTGGTGATGATGAACCCTTTAGCTTTACCTTCTCTGGGATTCTTTGTCTGCCCTTCAATTGTAAATGATAACTTTGCTGGAGAGAATAATCTTGGATGTAGGTCTTTGCCTTTCATGACTTGGAATACTTCTTTCCAGCCCCTTCTTGCCTGTAAGGTCTCTTTTGAGAAATCAGCTGATAGTCTAATGGGAATTCCTTTGTAGGTAACTCTCCTTTTCTCTCGCTGCCTTTAAGATTCTCTCCTTATAGGCCCTGGCTGGCGTAGCTCAGTGGATTGAGCGCAGGCTGCGAACCAAAGCATCACAGGTTCGATTCCCAGTCAGGGCACATGCCTGGGTTGCAGGCCAGGTCCCCAGTGGGGACCACATGAGAGGCAACCACACATTAATGTTTCTCTCTCTCTCCTTCTCCCTCCCTTCCCCTCTCTAAAAATAAATAAAATCTTTAAAAAAAAAAAAAAGATTCTCTCCTTATCTTTAATTTTGGGTAATGTAATTATGATATGTCTTGGTGTGTTTCTCCTTAGATTCAACTTCTTTGGGACTCTGAACTTCTTTGGCTTATATGTCTATTTCCTTCACCAGTGTGGGGAAGTTTTCCTTCCTTATTTTTTCAGATAAGTTTTCAATTTCTTTCTCTTCCTCTTCTTCTTCTGGCACCCCTATGATTCGGATGTTGGAACATTTAAAGGTGTCCCAGAGGTTCCTAAGCCTCTGCTCATTTTATTGAATTCTTGTTTCCTCAATCTGTTCTGATTGAAAGTTTATTTCTTCCTTTTGTTCCATGTCATTGAGTCCTGGTTTCCTTCCCTTCACTGTTAGTTCCCTGTATATTTTTATTTCATTTTGTATAGCCTTTACTTCTTCCTCTATTTTGCAACTGTACTCAATGAGTTCTGTGAGCATCCTGATTACCAGTGTTTTTTTTTTTTTTTTTTTTTTTT